>CM062804.1:1338967583-1339604480 GCA_031772625.1 Pinus tabuliformis | reverse complement strand
CCCAGCTAACACCTCATCTGCTGCAATACCTTCATGCTCCATTCTTTCAATACCGCCACCTTGAACCTTGTATCATCATATCGTTTTCACGTCCACAAAATCATTTTCTCCGTTCTATGTCATAGATGTGAGATTCATTAAGGCCCTCCTATGACAGGTCACTTCTTGTCAACATCATCTCATTATCCAAGAAGTTGACTTAGGAACAACCCTTTCAGTACTTTGAAGCTTGCATGCCTCAATGGCAAGTTCCTCACTTCCGGCGATAGGTTTACAGCAATGGCCTTTGACCGAAATATTTTGCGTGGTGTTCGTTATCAACTCATGTATTCACACCACGTGAATTGTACTGCAGTACCTTGAGGGTCATTATCATTATCAGTGATTCCTCTCGCACCTGTTAACAGCTTACATCATTGGCTAGTAATCAGGTGATGTCTTTCCATGTTCGACATCAGAACATCTTTTCACATCGATCGACTTATACTTTGGGTGAAGATTGAATGAGTTTGAAGATCCTGGATCTAGTTTCATCCATCTGGGCTACGATATATTCAGGAAAATAAAGACATCAAATGTACACCATAGCTGCACAGTTAATCATCCAAGCTAAAGGATGATGGCTCTACTGTAATCATCAGTCTGCCACACAGACGATTGTTTGTCTTATGTACATGAAAATGAATTTATAAAGCTAAGCATGGGAATGCCCACCTCAGCTAGATCATGAAAATATTATGAAGATAATGTACTGTATTGTATCTTATTATAGGTCACCTTCCAGTTTGAAAAACCTCGGATCCTCATGATAAAGCATTTCACCCAACATCAGAAGATTTACGACCTCATGATTTAGGGGGCAACTGTTATAGACATATTTGGGCACTGCAACCACAATCGCATATGTCAATAAACCAAGGGTTCTCAAACCCTTAAAAGTGTTGTTTCATACCCTAAAGGATCAAGGTCAACTGATTACATCATTTCATAGAAGTTCTCCCTAAAAAAATGCTCAGAACTGGTCAAAACTGGACCATACAGACTGCTCCATGCTGAGGGTGAAATGCATCTCACCTGCAGCACACAAAGGGTGCAATGCATACTAAAATCCCTTCTGTAGGGTGCGATGAGAGAGAGCAGACAAATGGTAGAGGCAATTTGCTAGGTGGAAACTCAAAGAATCTTCTAGAAACTGCTCATATGACACTTGCCTCTCTGAATTTGCCCAAGGATGAGTAAGAGATCATGAAATCTCCAAGTGGAACCAAGAAATATCGGTGAAATGACACTAATCAGAATCCTAGAAGCTGACTCACTCCCCTGCAAACATCTATATATGGATCCCTCATCCTAGAGATCCAAAGGTTAGAATTTTGTAACTTGTAAGGAAGTGTTGTTGGTTTCTCTTTAAGACATTGTATTGTTTGGTGATCTTGATTTTTATGAGGTGAAGAGGGCTTTCATGCTGAGAGGATGATGTTGGATCAGACAGCTGGGTAGTAATCCTCTCTTCTACTACTTCTATCAATAAATCTATTTGATTTTTCCTCCATATGCTTGTATATTTCTGAATCTTGTATTCGTGTATGAATTTGTATGGTTAATGTACCTCTGATTCTGCATTGTTTATGGTTATATATCTCTATGCTTTGATGTTATTTTGCTGCTTTGACTCTACAGGTGTTCTTTGAAGCGGGACAAGTGAGAAAGGAGTGGCGAAGCTCTATCAAAGCAGAGAAGAAACAAGCAAGGAGCCAAGCGAAAGACTGAGGTTGGTACTCTCTGCTTCTCTCTCATCTATCTCTCATAAAGGAAAAAACAAGTTACTTTGAATTGTTTGTTTCTAATATAGCTACCCGTCTTAGTGGGACTAGCAGCTTTGAATGGACACTAGTTTTCTTGGAAACAAACATCTCCATGCATCTCGCACCGTTGCACCCTTCTCTGTGCTACCATGCACAATGCAACAAACTTGTGCCTCTCACATTGCTGCAGCCTGCATGCTCTGCGCTATCTTTGGATTCCCTGCACTGTAGCTCTCTTTGTCGCTCCATCCGCATCTGTCTCTACCCAATCAGTCAGTTACCGCTACTCAACATCGGGGCTCCCATAGCAAGGTCTCATCCAAGAGTTTGGGTACCTCAAGGATCCTACACCTCCTCCATGGGATTATCACTCCACATCGCCCCACCTCCTATCTGGAGGTATGGCTGCATGTGATCCCTCTGCCCACCTAGCCAAAAGTTTCCTCGTACTGGAGGTCTTTGCATGAGTAGATGTCTCTACTCGATCTCCTCTCAGCTTCCCCTGTTGTGCCTGCTCCACAACCTCCTGAAGTTGCTGCACCAATCGTGGCTCCTCCACAATTGTCTGAGACTTATTCTGGCACTGCATGTTGAGAGGTAATTTACTCTCCCTATCAACCACCAAGTATCTAACCTTTGCCTAGCTCTTCAAGACTTTGCATGCATCTTGTACCTCAAGTGAATACAAGTTTTTTTTTTGTTTTGGGTATTTTTCCGCAAGGAATCCAAATCTGCTATTTATTTCTAAAAATTTTGTACAGACATTTTCAGATCTGCTTTGCAAAATCTCAGCCCAAAACTCAAAACTTTGAAATCTCCTCTCAGTATATTGTTCTGTCCTTGATCACCTGTGCTCCGATACCATGTAGAATTCTATACAATTTTTCCTACAAATTAGCTAGCTTTGATACTGTGTAGAACTTTTTCTACAAATTAGCTAGCTCTGGTACCATGTAGAAATTTCCCACCTGTAGATCAACCTAGTAATGCAATGTACTAAAGCAAAACACTTGATCTACTTCTACAAACAATTTAGCGTAATCTTAATCAACCATGAGCAACATCAATAAGAACACATATAACTAATAAGAAGGAATCAATCACACATAACACAAAAGAATTTAGCTGGGGAAAGCACCTACCTAAAACCCCATCTCTGTATTATCATACAAGTGGAAATATAGTTCGGATTACACAAAGCCTTAGCTCAGAAGCTACCCAGCTCTCAGTACAATCCTTCTATTGCTCATAGATAGTCAAAAGCTTCTCATAAACCTTCTCCTCTGCCCTCCAAGCCTCCTATTTCCTTCTGCAGTTTCCATGGGGTCCAGTGCTGCCACCTATGTGAATTAGCCTTTTAACACACTCACTAACCTCTGATCTAACTACACAAACTCGAAGGAGATGAATCCTCATCATGGATGAGCTTCCTTTATAGGAAAAATATTCATCCAATTGATAGTACACTGTCCCTTCTTTGATCTAAACTAGGTCTCTGACAGAACTGACATGCATCAGTTATTCATGAGTGAATACACAGTTATCTGAAAATAATAGTTATCACATGCATGCAAGCATCAACAAACTTTATCTCATTAATTTAACAACTTGTTAAATTAATCTAACTAGACTTAACTAAGTTAAACTAATTCAACTGATCCTCTCAATATAGAACTCATCCTTAATTCCTCAATCAGTGGAGCAAATCAAGGACACATTCCCCAAATAGTGGAGAAATAATTGAACGTTCTCACAAAGACTTCAAGTTTGATTTTCCTTAACTAATTAACTCATGGAGAATTAATTAATTAATATTCCAAACTGCTAGTAGGAGCAAATTCGAATTTTACTTCCTATTTTAGACCAGGGACTGTCTAAAAATAGGAATCCAACTTGAAATGCTAAAAATAGAACTTCTATTTTTAGCACTTCCATTTTTCATTCCCTATTGCCCAATCCAGCACTGATGCCCAAACTGCTATTTTTAGCAGTGTTATTTTTAGAACTTCTGTTTTTAGCAATTTCTTGTTGCCAATTTTCAACAATCATAAAATTTAAAGGATAAAACATGTGTTAGCATTTATATCTAACCCATCCATTATCATATCATGCAATGATAAGTCATTTCAGGTCTCATGATCTTGATCCAACATTGTATCCAATGGTGCACAAGATATTTCAAATCATATCATAACCATGGCCTTTAACAAAATATACTTTAGATAGATGTATTCATGAAAAACCCTTTCACTTTCACACTTAGCCCTTTGATCAGACCAAAACAACACTTAGAACATGTGGTATTCATAGACGTGATCAAACAATCGTTATATCGCTCAATATTGTAGGCTAATACCATGGTATGGACCCTTGGTATTCATTAATCTTAATTTTCCATCCCATATGCACTTTTCTTCTTGTGAGTGTGCATGCATATGTATACACTTCTTTTGTTTTGTGAACCTACTTGTATACGCTACTTGGACTAGGTGAACCAGTATATACCACTTAATGCAACTTAAAACATTCTTTTTCTTCAACTACTTGATTCTAATTTGAAATCCTTTATCCCATCATTGTGTTCTTATGTGCCATTACTTTGTTACCTCTGAATATACCTATTACAATGTGAGTTTCTGCTTATCAAATCTAAACTAACCTGTGAGTGAGTTTCCATCAAGGACAACACCCATACCATAATGCCAATAATATCCCCCTTTGGACTTGATGAAAGCATATTGGTGTTGATTACTTCCAGCTTCAAAACATGTTAGATATATCAAGCAACACCAAGATACTCTCCCCCTTTTACATCAAGGGCAAAGGGAAGACCAAGATATTCTCCTTAGTACATGCAGAGATGCACTATACTGTCCATGCTCCCCTTGAGCATATGCAGAGTCTGCAAAAATATTTTTCAAAATAATACCATGACTCTATAATTCAACTATGTGAGTATGAACTTCCTATCACCAATGACTCATACATACATCAATCACCCAACCAAGTGGGGATATACCAAATTTCATACATGACTTGAAAAATTGCAATTATTACACCATCCTTCCCATGCATCGTGGGTTTACAAATTACATCATATGTCCAAAAGGACTCATTCATAATAGACTATGACAGAAAGAGACATATTATTACACCATAGGTCATTACATGACCTTTACAACAAATGATATTAATATCTAAGAGCATAGTTGGATTCAGAAACCATGATGCCAACAATGCTTAATGTTTTTGAAGGATAATGCTCCCCTTGAACCCGTGCTGCTTGTGAATTGTCAATAATTCATTAATCAAGGCATCTTCATCAATAAAATAGAAACAAACAAACAAATCATATCAGCAAATTGTAACGATCAATATCAAACTGAACACCCATGTCAGAAATCCATTTTGTGTTTGGTCCACTATTTTCTATCAGAAAAACACATCCGCTACTGCGGGCACAGAAAATTGCGTATATACGTGACTCTGCTTCATGAAATCTATGTATAGAAAACATTCCTCTAAACACTAGTGTTACAGATCCATTTGGTCACATCAATCCCATCATCTAGATCAGTGTTTTTAGGGCTTATCAAACCCTAATTTCAATTGCTACATGCCCTAAATAAGTCACCCCTTTGAATGCCTCCTTCCCAAATAGTTTCATGACCTGAATACATCCAGAAATGGCCTCTAGAGGGACCAACGCAGGTAGGCCCATGTAAGGGTGCACTGCAGATCAGTTAAGTCCATGCCATGGTGCTCTATAAAGCACTTAGGCTTCCTTTTACCTGCGTTGGGCGAGTTTGAGCAAAATTCACATAGGGTTTGGGGAATATTCTTGTCTTTTGGAGT
This sequence comes from Pinus tabuliformis, assembly GCA_031772625.1. NCBI lineage: Eukaryota > Viridiplantae > Streptophyta > Pinopsida > Pinales > Pinaceae > Pinus > Pinus tabuliformis. The sequence continues at coordinate 1,339,598,820 of CM062804.1, read as the reverse complement.
CATCTAGAACGTTTCCTCACTTATCAACTCCTATGAGCTTGAAAATGGATGAGGAATGAGTTAAGATGTATCCCATCCTCTCATCCCTTCCTCAATGGAACTAATTCTAAGTATGGAAGGCCATTCAATGCCACCATTTATGACAAAACCTCCTTCATCTCCCTATAAATTGACCACTCATCTAAGTGATTAGGGGGCTAGCTTATGTTGAATTGTAAGGAGATAATGTTGCTATGAAAATTGGCTTTGAAGCAAGTATTGTAATGCTATAGGTTTGTCATGCTTTTGATGTGATGTGGATGGGATCTAGGATGGAGGAATGACTTTGAATTAGACACAATGGTTGTAATTACTTCTTCTATTAAATAAAGTATTTGAACCTTTCTCCCATATGTTTGTATTGTCTTATAATTCTTATATGTGTGAAATGTATCTAATTCCATTCACTTATACTCAATAGATCTTTTTCTTTGATCGATTCTTTGTTTCTTGTTTGTGTTTACAGGTACTTATCAAGCGTCTTAAGTATGGGAAGGAGCGACAGAATCAATACAAAGGAGACGAGAGGAAAACAGAACTACAAGTAGTTCTTCTCATCTTCTCATATTATCTATTGCTTATAGGAAAAGACTAAAATACTTTAAACTATTGTTCTAGATATGGATACTTATCTAGGGAATTAGTATTTATCCGTAGATACCAAATTCTCCAAAACAAATTGGCGACTCCACTAGGGAAGATCCTCTTTCCTAGTAGCTTATCCACCTCGTAGGACATCCTTGAAGACCCTACTTGTCTTCATTTATTGTATTTCAGCGCTTTTGCATTGAAAATTTGGTCAAAATTGTGTCAAATTGCCTTTTGAAATGGCTCACTGTCATGAGCGTAGGCTTGTGAGGGACACAGTGCACTGTAGAGCACCCTTGGCTTAGGGACAGTGCTATGAAGTGCATTGTCTCCCATTCAGGGCTGCGTTGATCCTCCTAGGGTCAGTTTCCCATCTTTGCCAACTTTTCTCTGCTTGTTTGATTGTTGATTGATCAATGAATGTCATGGCTGAGAGAACAAGTTTCTATCTCCTTGTCTAGCCCTACCTTGACTTGATTGATTAATGTTTCTTAAATGTCTTCTTTTTCATTATTGGTTTATAGTAAAAGTTAGAATATATTTGATTAATCTTTGCTCGAAAGGAAGTGTCGTAAAGTCTTGTTTTCATTCAAAATAGAACTGTCGTAAAATTCTTCGTTCTTGTTAAAGATTGATTGATTGTATGTGCATATTTCCTTTTGTTCATATTCACATTAAGGAAAGCGAAAAGAAATAAATATGATTGTTCTATCCCTAGTAGCTATGATTTTCATCGTTAAATTGAATGGAAAAAATGCTTTTCATGATAGTTGCATTCCTAGGAATTTCAGAATACATCACATGGTGAACTTGAAAGGCAAATTCCTAAGCAAGATCAACTTAAAATTAACATCAATTTACCTAATGGAACATTGTCATTAACCAAAAACAGTTAGTGGTTCTAGGCTAGAGACGTGTTCTAGCGTTTTAAAATAAAGAAGTGGTCGCTAACTTGTCTACAATACATCCCGAGTGTGATATCTCATTCCATGTATGTGAGTATATCGTAGCTCGTCCACATACCTTCAGGTATATAGGGTGGTGTAACAATATGTAAAGTATATGGGAATGCTCTCACTATGCGGTTTTGCATTAGAGAGTGCTTATGCAGACTTGGCCTCCACGTACCTTCAGGTATATATGGGAGGACAACACTAGGTTTCTATCCATCCTTAGGTAACCGAGTCGGTCGCCCTGTACACTGTGATACACCGAACATAGAATTTGGGCAGATTGACTGCCCGTACTTATTGTCTCACCAGGAGGTATTCTGTGGTTCACAGTTACTTGGTAAAACTTTTGCCTAGCTTACACCTTTTTGTTTATTTCTTTTTTGATAATAAAATTAACCAGAAATCGTGGAGGAACATCAACCCTTACCTCGTCATTCATGGATAATAGTGAGTACATTGCCTTTTCTGCTCGAAGCTACACCTATTCGTCAAAGCGGTCTCGCTTAATTAATTCAAGTACATCAAGAACTCCTAGTTCTTCATCTAAATTACCTGAATCATCTATTTCAATAAGTATTAAGACTCCAGTTACTCCAACAATTTCTGGTACATCCGTTTCTGAAGAAGTCTCACAATTACCTAAGGACATTAGCACTGATCATAGTGAAATAGTAACCGAAGTTGTTCAAAAACAAGTTGATCCTCAACTTGAAGTTGCTCAATAAGAAATTACTTCTGAACTTGAATCTGTTCAACTAGATGTTAATCCAGAACCTATCACAGTTCAAATAGAAGTTACATCTAAACCTCAATTTGCTGAGGAACCTCTTTCTGAAACTACTGTTCTTTTACCTGAACATTTGGACTTCGAATTTGAACATTCAGAAGTTGTTACTTTACCGAAAGACGATCAACCGATTACCCTTCAGACATTAGTAACTACTGAAACTTCCACTTTATCAACACGAGAAGTCTTTTATGGACTAGATGGTGAAGTTCTTCCACCTGGTTTAATTGATGTTGAGGAAGAATTGGAAGAAGATTCTACACCTGGAACCCCATTCCACTTCGGAATAGGGCTTTATCTTTACCCTCATACTCCCCATTTTGCTGTTCTGTTTGATCCTGTTTCTTTTCAAGTACCCGTCGATTCTTTAGGACAACTTTTGGGTCTGTTAACTATAGCTAAACAATCGTCAACATCACAGACAGTATCATCTGATGTAGCTGCGGCAAAATCTTCTGTTGCAACCTCTTCGATGTTTTCTACCACATCTGAGTTGCAACTATATGGTGAATCATCCGTCTCGATTGGTTACCAATCTTTATCTAGAACCCACCCAGGGTTTTCTTCTACACGATGGTCATCACCCATTTCCTCAACTAGAATTTTACCCGGTTCTTCTTTAATGGGAACTCAACAATTTGATCATGCATATCAATATGAAATTGGGCAATCTAGTCAACAAAGACCTATGTATCCATTACATACTAGGTTGTCGCCATATGGAGAGTGGTCCAGATTTAAACAAGAACGCAACAAATTACAGATATAACCATACATATAGAGATGCAATAGGAATAATATTTCATTTCATTACTCTAAAATATTGAAATATGCTTACAAACAGAAATGGAAATAAACTAGATAGGGCGATGGTAGCTTATCTTTGAGAAGAGATGTGGTGGCTACATGCCTCTGAACTATGTTACAATGAGGCTCGAAGACCTATTTATTGTTGAGAAACAATGGAGAACCCTAAACATCCAAAAACCTAACCATAGAAGATGAAACACCAAATAGTGGGCCCCGTTTGCATAAATTACTTCCCGGGATCGTAACTTTGGCATACGATCTCCGTTTGACACGCACAATATCTCATTAGAAATATCTATCCAAGAACTACAACTTCGGGACCTGAAAAAGCCTATGTTGCTCCCAGTTTTCCCAAAAAACATCATTTAGGGCCTCAAAATGGCTTTGGAAGTTCAGGACCCAAAAAAACTACTAAAAATAGTAAATTGTGCTACAATTAAGGAAACTGAAAAGCTGAAAGAAACAATGTTGGGGGTCCAAGAAAACTTGGTGAGTGGCCACCAATATCCACCTAGATCATTCATCCCCCCTTAGGAAGCAATGGTCCCCATTGCATTGAGTTCCTCCATGAGATGAGGAAACATTTGCTAAACTTGGTCCCTGGTGAGCCACTTGCCCTTTTGAAGGAGTTGGCTTGCTTTGACAATTCGATACAGTTGGATATTATGCTAGTGAGTGTGCTTGATCTATGTGTCCATGATCCGATTAGTTGCAGCTTGTTCGATGCAATTGTAGAAATTTTGAATAATTTAACACATATTCACAGAGGTTATCCTGATCATACAATTATAAGTGGAACATGTATAATACATAATCTCCTCTACGTTGATCATCAATTTACAGAAGCAAAAACATTCACAGGCACACATAGAAGCATCAATCAAACTCATTAACACAGTATGTATCCCGGGGAAAGCATCTCGCTAAAAACCCCACACTATCTGTATATTATATTGATTGAATCATGTAACATTACAAAGTATAATGCTTATCACAAGCAATCCAGTACCAGCTCCACCCGTTACACACAATACAGCTCAGATCTGATCTCCAAATCTATTCCACTGCTTGCCTGCCTCCACTGCTCAATACCTGCTCAAGAACTGATGAGAATGGCTTCCCAAACTCGTATTTCACCTCAAAATAATCACTCACACTTTGTTGGACGTGAGCAAAGGCTACAATAGTGGGAAAATACGTGAGCAAACTCATTGGCATCCTCAATCCCTTGATTGTGCAAGATCTGGTGCACAACTATAGTCACAACTGATAGCAATCTGATTCTCTACCACCTGTCCCTGTTGAACTGAACATGCACTGACATGCAACTGAGTTAACTGATGTATTCTATAGTTGCATTATGAGTTAATAACTTGTGAATTAATTAATAACTAATTCACCCAACTCATCTCTAGTCTATTGATCAGTTAGACTAAATACAACTAGTTTAACAAAGCTAAACTGAACACAACTCCATCAACTACACAATCAACTCCACCAAACTCAACTGATTGAGTTCTAACTGAAGTCATGCATGCAACAACTCAGCTTACTCATAAGAAAAGCATATTTCCTTCTAACAGCTGCATGTGCCACCTCTGTAGCTCAAACTGAAGTGCTCCAAGAGAATAAGATCAAGTTTATAGTCCAAATATTATTATGAGACAATAATATTTGACTTTTCTATTTTTGACAGCTAGTCTAAAAATAGACTTTGATCACTCACACTGTGATCACTCACACTTTGATCAAAAATAGAAGTCCATCTATTTTTCCCAACTTGACCAATCATCCATAAACAGCAACCTTCAATCCATAGACATGATCCATATGTCTAAAAATAGACATAGTCTAAAAATAGACTTGCGCCAAAAATAGCCTGCGGGCCCACTTAGTGAAGGCGACTCTTTTCACTAAGCTCCATCATCTTGTTGCACTCTCAACAAGCATTTCTTGTTGCACACTTTTCAACACTCCCTCTCAACAAGAAAGGCTTCCTCTCAAACCCGATCCTGTAACTCTGGAATGTTCTCCATGCAACACATCTGGCTGGTCCACTTGCTCTGTCATCAAAGTCTTTGACTGTTATTGCCTCTGTCGACTAAAACTCTGCATCTCTGTGCTCTTCAGTATCTGACTGCTCTAGCCTCTGTCACTTTGATCTCTGATTGCATCCGTGCTGCTGCTGGTTCTATCTCCCAGCATTGCATCCGCACTGCACCTCCCAACTGACCTCCCTGTTGGGATAGAAACACCCTCTGATGCTGAAGCTCTACCTGGTGCTGACAGGTGCTCCCTCTCTGACATCTGCGCTACTGCAACATCTCCATGCATCTCGCACCATTGCACACCTCTCTGTGCCACCTAGCACTGTGCAAAACACTTGTGCCTCTCGCATTGCTACAGCCTGCTAGCTATGCGCTGTCCTGGGATTCCCTGCACTGTCGCTCTCTCTGCCGCTCCATCCGCATCTGTCTCTACCCAATCAGTCAGTTCCTGCTACTACACATCGGGGCTCCCGTAGCAAGGTCTCATCCAAGAGGTTGGGTACCTCAAGGATCCTGTCCCTCCTCCTTGGGACAATCAATCCACATCACCCCACCTCCTACCTGGAGGTATGGCTGCATGCGATCTCTCAGCCCACCTGGCTCGAAGTTTCCCGCTGATGGAGGTCTCTGGATGAGTAGATTTCTCTACTCGATCTCCTCTCAGCTTCCCTTATTGTGGCTGCTCCACAACCTCCTGAAGCTGCTGCACCAATCGTGGCTCCTCCACAATCGTCTGAGACTTCTTCTGGCTCTGCATGTTGAGAGGTAATATACGCTCCCTCTCAACCACCAAGTCTCCATCAATTGCCTCGCTGCTCAAGGCTTTGCATGCATCTTGAACCTCAAGAGCATACAGGTTCTTGACCCGTGAACCAATCTGCTTCACCTATCTAGTGATGATGTGTCTAAGGAAAACCTTTCCCTTACTAAAGACCACATCATAGTCTCTGTCTTCCGACATTGCGATCGACACCAAGTTTCTCTTCAGTCCTGGTACATACTTGACATCGGTCAAGGTAAGGCAAGCTCCATGCTCCCTCTGAAAAATAACCGTGCCTACACCTGAGACACTATACTTCTCATCATTACCCATCCCTATGAGTATCTGGAGATCTTTCTCCTCCAAAGTACTGAACAAACTTTTGTCACCAGTCATGTGGAAAGAAGCTCCACTGTCAAGAAACCAACCACTTCCCACCATGGATGAAACCATGCATGCGAAGAGTGTGAAGTCCAACTCAAACTGTGAAGCAAGTGAGGCTGCCTCACCTTCAAATACTTCCCCAGATCCCTTCTTGGACTTCTTCTTTGGGCAATTAGTAGCATAATGACCCAACTCATGACAACGAAAGCATCTCACCTTCGCCTTGTCAACCTTCTTCCCATCATTGGAAGAACTGGATTCGGAAAGAGAAACCTTCCCCTTCCCCTTCTTCGCCTACTCTCTAAGGCACAGTTCTCCTCATCCTGAATGGATGAAGAATCGTCTCTGGTGTGCCGTCTAATCTCCTCCTGCATCAAATCCGACCATAGTCGTTCCCAATTTGGCAATTTCTCCCTTCCATTCACCGAGTCTTGGTAGCTATGCCAACTCTTAGGAAGGTCAAGGAGTGCTAGACTCACCATCCTCATCCGACAGTCACCCCCACACTTCCCAGGTCATCCCGGCATTGGGTGAACTTCGTGAGATACTGGGGCATACTGTCTCCATTCTCACACTGAATGTTTCTGAGTTTCGCTCTTGCTTTGGAATTAAATTCGAATTCCATCAGCTTAAAACTCAACCGCTTCCGGATCTAAAATTCGTGAGAACAAAGTATTTCTCGTACAGAGATTGACTGTATGGGCATTCACTGGATATCTCACCTTCCAAAAGAAGGATGAATCCAGAGGCTACCTGGCCCAATTACAGACTCTGGCTGAAGAAATAAAATGTAAACACTTTCTGAATAATAGATCAGATGATCAACAGCTCTGATACCATGTAGAAACTTTTTCTACAAATCATCTAGCTCTGATACCATGTAGAAATTTTGAATAATTTAACACATATTCATAGAGATTATCCTGATCATACAATTATAAGCGGAACATGTATAATACATAATCTCCTCTACGTTGATCATCAATTTACAGAAGCAGAAACATTCACAGGCACACATAGAAGCATCAATCAAACTCATTAACACAGTATGTATCCTGGGGAAAGCATCTCGCTAAAAACCCCACACTATCTGTATATTATATTGATTGAATCATGTAACATTACAAAGTACAATGCTTATCACAAGCAATCCAGTACCAGCTCCACCCGTTACACACAATACAACTCAGATCTTATCTCCAAATCTATTCCACTGCTTGCCTGCCTCCACTGCTCAATACCTGCTCAAGAACTGATGAGAATGGCTTCCCAAACTCGTATTTCACCTCAAAATAATCACTCACACTTTGTTGGATGTGAGCAAAGGCTACAATACTGGGCAAATACGTGAGCAAACTCATTGGCATCCTCAATCCCTTGATTGTGCAAGATCTGGTGCACAACTATAGTCACAACTGATAGCAATCTGATTCTCTACCACCTGTCCCTGTTGAACTGAACATGCACTGACATGCAACTGAGTTAACTGATGTATTCTATAGTTGCATTATGAGTTAATAACTTGTGAATTAATTAATAACTAATTCACCCAATTCATCTCTAGTCTATTGATCAGTTAGACTAAATACAACTAGTTTAACAAAGCTAAACTGAACACAACTCCATCAACTGCAAAATCAACTCCACCAAACTCAACTAATTGAGTTCTAACTAAAGTCATGCATGCAACAACTCAACTGACTCATAAGAAAAGCGTATTTCCTTCTGACAGCTGCATGTGGCACCTCTGTAGCTCAAACTGAAGTGCTCCAAGAGAATAAGATCAAGTTTATAGTCCAAATATTATTATGAGACAATAATATTTGACTTTTCTATTTTTGACAGCCAGTCTAAAAATAGACTTTGATCACTCACACTGTGATCACTCACACTTTGATCAAAAATAGAAGTCCATCTATTTTTCCCAACTTGACCAATCATCCATAAACAGCAAACCTGCAATCCATAGACATGATCCATATGTCTAAAAATAGACATAGTCTAAAAATAGACTTGCGCCAAAAATAGCCTGCGGGCCCACTTAGTGAAGGCGACTCTTTTCACTAAGCTCCATCATCTTGTTGCACTCTCAACAAGAATTTCTTGTTGCACACTTTTCAACAGCAATATGGATTTAACTCAGTGGGTGTGAGTTGATCTGCAATGTCGGAAGTGTCTAGTAATGGTGGAAAATATGGCTGAAAGCGGTCCACATTGAACACTGGGTGCAGGCCAAGTAATGGGGGAATGTTGAGATCAAATGCATTGTCTCCCACAGCCTTGGTAATGGTGTAAGGACCATATCGCAGTGGTCTAAATTTTTGATAGGCTCTAGTAAGGCATTCCTTTTGCAAATGCAACCAGACTTTGTCGCCTACCTGGAAGTTGTGTGGCACTCGATGTTGATCATGTCGTTGGTTGTACGTGGAATTTGATTTTTCCATAATGTTGTGGACCTACTGGAAAATATGTTGGATGTGCTCAATGAAGTTGTTTTCCTTATCTATTTCAGACTGGACATGAGATGAATCTTCATGAGTAGCTGCAATTGGCATGGCCACATCAATGGGACATAGTGGTTGGAATCCCAAGCCCACGTGAAAAGGGTTGTGTCTAGTCGAGCTATGGAGAGGCTGGTTGTAGCTGTGATAAACATACGGGAGGCTCTCATCCCATGTGCATGAATTCTTTTAGTTGTACATGCGTAGAATGTGTATGATCATCTTGTTGACAACGTCTGTCTGGCCATCATTTTGAGGATGGAAGGTTATGGACTTAGTGAGTTTGGTGTCCAGCATCGACTAGAGATTGGACCAAAATATATGAGGAACATGTTGTCCCAATCTGAGATGATATACTATGGGATCCCAAAGTGTACCCACACTCGTTCAAAGAAGAGTTTAGCAGTGGCTTCTGCTGTGATATTCCTCTTGCAGGCCGCCATAATGGTCATCTTCGAGAACTTGTTGATGACCACAAAAACACAGCCATTTCCATGCATAGTAGAAGGAAGACCTGACATGTAATCCATGGAGATGGATTCCCAAGGTCGATTAGGGGTAGGAAGTGGGGCATAAATGCCTTGCTTCATGATGGTTGGTTTGGCAATGGCATAGGCAGTGCATGATCTGATGTACTTCCCGACATCATGTCAAAGGTTTGGCCAATAGAAATACTTCTGCAGCACTGCCACAATTTTCTCAACCCTGAAATTCCCAACAAGCTCAACCTGGGTTTGGACAATATCAAGCTTACCAAGGTCCTGGTCAACAACGCTTTGTACGTTATGGACAACCGCAAATTCAACCTGGTTATCAACAACCACCTTATGCCAGATTTGTTCAACAACAACCTTATCGAGGTTACCAAATGCAGATGCCGTATATTGGTATGCAAAGATGCATTTCTCAGGCAATTCCATCATATCCTCGGTATGCTCAATGGTACCTGAATCGATAGTTTCCATTTGTATCAAATTTAAAATTACCAAATTTAAATCGAATCACAAATGATCCAATCTTATATCCACCTTGGTGGCTGGTGGAGCGACAACAGCATAGCGCGCGGAGCACGTGGCACTGTAGCAACACTGTAGCAAGCTTTGTGGAAGCCCCTGCTGAAAATTGGTATCAAAGCCAGTAATGTCTTGTTCAAGAGGTTGGTATTCTAAAATCATCACTCGTATTAATGGATCCATTCAGGAAGTCTATATCCTTCCATGAATTAGAAGATAGAGAGTCATCCGCTACAAAGAATCCCCTTAGGGATATGTTTTTATCAAGTTCTAGTCGAGTCTTAAATCAAGTAGAACTTGAATATGAAGAGCCACAACTGTCTGCTCGATGGAACTTACCTAGTATCTCTACATCAGAAGTTTATGATGATTTTTCTATATTCCATTTAAAAGCCACCACTAGAATTAGTATAAAGGAGTCTATTGGAGAATTCTGACAATATTCAGTCTATACCTCTTCTAGATCCAAAAACTTTACAGGCCGAAGCTAAGAGGTTAAAAACAGAATATTTGCACTTAGGATGCATAAGGATCGGGATCAACACTTTGACCCATTAAGGGTTAAATACTTTTGTACTAGCCACAGCCCGAGATCTTACTCATAATAAGTATACCGACTCCTTAATAGGAGGTATAGTTGCCCCTTTGTCACATGGCCCAGTATACTTTGACTGTTATCCTAATTTTTCAGTCTATGCCTTTGATGAAACAATAGATCAGATCCTCCAATTGCAGATCCAAACCTCAGGGTTTGATATGCACTAGAAAAGACATAACATAGCCATACAATCCAGAGGATGTTTTCGGCACACCAATACCTTATGGCCAGCCATATGCCATACACCCAATCGGGATTCAAAAGCAAGTGTCCTTGTTCTAATAGATTCAAAGAATCATAAAATAGAACATCAGACAATTCAGTGGGAAGATCTTACATTCCTTGAACACTAGGTATTTTCCAATCCCAAATGTCTAGCACCAAAAAGAATAACCTCTGCTGATATCTAAGAGAACCAATCTTCTCCTGTTTTGTCTTTCCCAAAAGATCTACTATTGATTACAGAGGAATTAAAAGAGCCTGCAAAAGTTCCAAGTTTTATAGAGATCCATCCACTATTGGTACCGCTTGTTCTAGTTCAATTTCCTGTAGACATATTTCTTTCTTTGAATTTGCCCAGTTAGTCAATTTCAATTATCTAGAAGTTACATGCCCTGAATGTAAATTTGTTGTAAATTTATGTACCCTTGCTGAATCTGTCATTCACGAGAATAACCATACAAGAACTCGAGAAGCTCCTCCTTCCACATCAATCAATCCATGCCTGGACCCAAAATGTTCAGACATTCCTTTTCCTCATGAGCCAAAGTATAACCATGTTCTAATGATGCATGAGATTATCACTCTAGAAGGAGAAGATCCCAGATTGACAGAAATGTTTAGTGTAATGAGGCCAGCCAAGCCCAAATATGGACTAGGCTATATTGAGCAAGCAAAAGGCCTGATTCCTTCATGTAGATTTCGTCCTACTCCAGATGACTATAAAAAGCCTGCAGTCATGGAAATGCACAAGTTCTTTACTCTGATGAATGGCTGTTTGAAATCAGAAATAAGTTCTAAATGGATGAAAGCCATGTTGAATTGGGACTTATTTACCAATCTAGAAGCTGAGTAGTTTGGCCTAAGTCATGCTATTAAGGAGAAGAAGAGATTAGCTGAAGATTGGAAACATTATATGGAAATTAAAAATTCTTGGATTTCCTTTTATGAATGGAAGAAAAATGTTTCCCCTAAAGTTATGTTGACAGGATCATCTTCTTCATCATCTTCCAAACATGCTTGGACTACCTTAGATGGCAGCAGAATAGAGACTCCATCTACCTTTCCTCCATATAGAGGGATTATCATCTGAGAAAATCAAAACGCAGCAAAGGAAATTCCTTTGGTTCAAAAGGATGATAATGCCTTAGGCATATATGGAAAGATCTAGAAAGCTAGTGAATAAATCAACTGGACCAATATAACAATAAAAGTTCTGGAGATAAATACAGCAAAGGCTGTAGAAATAAAGGAACAGTTTGATAATGTTCAAGTCTCACTAAATGAGGTTAACAAAAACCTAAATGATGTACAGTATACTTCATCTGTTTTTAGATCTTATGCCAAAGAATCTTTAAACAAAATAGAGGAAGTGGAAGAAAAAATAGTAGATCACATAGATACTAATAAAAATCTGATATTTGGTTTAACTGAAAGGATTGAAAAGATAAGTCTGTCAAAAATAGATAAACCAGTTCCTACCTCTTTTCTCTACAAAAGAAATATAAAGATTCAGGATCCTGTTAAACCAATCAATAGGTTCCCGGCACTATTTTGAATGTAAAAGGCTATAAAGATCACAGAAAGCATTCTCAGCGACCTAAAAGTCACTCCTCTAAATCCAGGAAGGGATACTACAGGTATGTCCCCAGGACACATTATTATAGACCCTCTGATATCCACTTGCATACATCTAAACAAGAAAAATGGAAAAATCTCACTTGTTGGTTATGTAGCAAGACTGGGCACACATCCTCACAATTCCCAGAAGGAGAAGAATCTAAGAAAAACAGAGGGAAGAAGTCCCAAGCCTCTTTCCAGAGGGGGAAAAATATCAAGCAAGAGGGATAGATACAATGCATGAAGTGTGGTTCCTGCACTCATAGGACAGAACACTGCCCAAATGTGGTAATTAAAGACCAAATCCAACAGCAGCAACTTGAAGAATCATCATTTGATTCTTTCAGTTCTTCGTCTCAAGAAGAATTAAAAGCACACATGCAAGAGTGTTCAGATTCTGAAATGACATCCTATTCTTGTCCTGAACCGGAAGAATGTGCTTGTCAAATGCATTATGATTCTGATTCCAAATCATACAGTGATTCCAGTTCTGAAGAAAAGACCTTCAGACCACAGAAAGAGAAAATCCTAATGGCTACCACAGAAGAAGATGAGATAAAAATTCTTTCTCAGATTCGAGCAATGGAAGATGGAGAAATGAAGAATCAACTAACAGAGGCATTCATGGAACAGCTCAAATCTAGTTCTTCTAGAAATACAGGTAAAAATCCATTATTTGTTGATGCTTCTTTTGAAAGGAATACTAGATCCTTCAAATGACATCAAGAGAAGCCAGACAAGGTGCATTCACTCACCTTGGGAGAAGTAAGTAGAGAAATACATAATATTAAATCTGGAGAACTTTCAGAGCTCCCAGACAAGAAGTCCACTTGCAGTAAATATGGACTTACAGTTGATGACCCTTTGGTCAAAAGAAGAAGGTAACTCAATCCTTTTTGTTATTCCTTTCGAAGTAGGAATAGAAATAAAATAACAAGCTTTGTTTTCTTTTAATCTAGCTTACCCATGTGGCTCAATAGCTGCTAGGAATATATTTCCTAGAATACAGTCAATCAGGATGTCTGCTACTGCAAATTTTAAATTGAGTGAACGCACCTTGTCAGGCTTCTCTTGATGTCGTTGGAAGGATCTAGTATTCCTTTCAAAAGAAACATCCACAAATAATGGCTTTTTACCTGTATTTCTGGAAGAACTAGATTTGAGCTGGTCCATGAATGCCTCTGTTAACCGATTCTTCATTTCTCCATCTTCCATTGCTCGAATCTGAGAAAGAACTTTTATCTCATCTTCTTCTGTGGCAGCCATTAGGATTTTCTCTTTCTGTGGTCTGAAGGTCATTTCTTCAGAATTGGAATCACTGTATGATTCAGAATCAGAATCATAATGCATTTGACAAGCACATTCATCCGGTTTAGGACAAGAACAGGATGTCATTTCAGAATCTGAACACTCTTGCATGTGTTCTTGTAATTCTTCTTGAGACGAAGAACTAAAAGAATCAAATGATGATTCTTCAAGTTGCTGCTACTGGATTTGGTCTTTAATTACCACATTTGGGCAGTGTTCTATCCTGTGAGTGCAGGAACCACACTTCATGCATTGTATATGTCCCTCTTGCTTCATATTTTTCCCCTCTTGAAAGAGGCTTGGGACTTCTTCCCTCTGTTTTTCTTAGATTCTTCTCCTTCTGGGCATCGTGAGGATGTGTGCCCAATCTTGCCACATAACCAACAAGTGAGGTTATTCCATTTTTCTTGTTTATATGTATGTGAGTGGATATCAGAGGGTCTATAATAATTTTTCCTAGGGACATACCTGTAGTAGCCCTTCCTGGCTTTAGAGGAGGGACTTTTAGGCTGCTGAGAATGCTTTCTGCAATCTTTGTAGCCTTTTACATTTTGTCTATACTCCTTTTTAGCCTATTTCTTTGCTTTTCTTCTTTTGACCAAAGGGTCATCAACTGTAATTCCATATTTACTACAAATGGACTTCTTGTCTAGGAGCTTTGAAAGTTTTTCCAAAGATTTGTTTACTTTGGAACTTGTGCATAAGATCACTAATGCTTTTGTAATGTGAGAATAAATCTCTCCCCAAGTATATGATTCAAATGGCAACTAGAAAACTTCTTGCAACCTTATATAATCAACAAATCTGGATGGAAGAGCAGTAAGATATACGTGTTTCCATAAAAGATTCTTCAAATCTTTCACTTCATAGATTCTTTGCATCCAATCTCGGTGAAAGTCTTCATATTGTGACATCTTGTGGCATTTGAGCTTCATAAGGATAAGTTCATGCTTATCTACAATCTTTGTTTCACAGCCACACCAGTGTTCTAAGGTCATGGAGGTTAAAGCTACAATCATGTTGCTTATAGTTGAGCCATCTGAATTGTGAATCACATCTCCTGCTTCGTCTTTAAGTACTTTTGCTTCCATTTTTATCAATAGTGTCGGAGATGATTCAGTCTCCCACCACCTGAGAAGTATTCCTGTAAAACACTGAATAATAGTCTTGCATGCTTCTATCTCACTCTTTCCTCTAAGACACATGAGTTTATATTTTGTGAACATCATATCAATTAATTTTCTAATCTGACAAACACTCAGATTATCAATATTCCACTATCTATGTGATTCAGGGAAAAATATATGAGCTTCAGGAAGCTTGCCTTTGCCTTCAAGATCAGGTGCATGATATTTATTGAACCTACTTTCAAGAGGTTCATATATGGGAAATATTTGAGACTCAGATTCTTTCGTTTCATCTTCTTCTTCCTTGAATAAGGAAGCAATGGTGGCTTTTTCTGTAGCCTCTGGATTTTCTGCTAAAGATGTGGCTACTTCTTTGGGGAATAGTGTCGGGAACCTATAGATTGGTTTAACAGGATCCTGAATCTTTATATTTCTTTGTTAGAGAAAAGAGGTAGGAACTGGTTTATCTGTTTTTGACAGAATTATCTTTTCAACCCTTTCAGTTAAACCAAATATCAGATTTTTAGTAGTATCTATGTGATCTACTATTTTTTCTTCCACTTCCTCTATTTTGTTTAAAGATTCTTTGGCATAAGATCTATACATCATTTAGGTTTATGTTAACCTCATTTAGTGAGACTTGAACATTGTCAAACTGTTCCTTTATTTCTACAACCTTTGTTGTATTTACCTCCAGACCTTTTATTGTTGTGTTGGTCTTGTTGATTTGTTCACTAGCCTTTTGGATCCTTCCATCTATGCCTAAGACATTATCATCCTTCTAAACCAAAGGAATTGCCTTTGCTGCATTTTGATTTTCTCCGATGATAATCCCAATGTATGGAGGAAAGGTAGATTGAGTCTCTATTTTGCTGCCATGATGAAGAAGATGATCATGTCAACACAACTTCAGGGGAAACATTTTTCTTCCATTCGTAAAAGGAAATCCAAGAATTTGTAATTTCCATATAATGTTTCCAATCTTCAGCTAATCTCTTCTTCTCCTTAATAGTATGACGTAGGCCAAACTTCTCAGCTTCTGGATTGGTAAATAAGTCCCAAATAAACATGGCTTTCATCCATTTAGAACTTATTTCTGATTTCAAACAGCCATTCATCAGAGTAAAGAACTTGTGCATTTCCATGACTGTAGTATTTTACAGTCATCTGGAACAGGACGAAATCTACAAGAAGGAATTAGGCCTTTTGCTTGCTCAAGATAGCCTAGTCCATATTTGGGCTTGGCTGGCCTCATTACACTAAACATTTATGTCAATCTGGGATATTTTCCTTCTAGAGTGATAATCTCATGCATCATTAGAACATGGTCAGACTCTGGCTCATGAGGAAAAGGAATGTCTGAACATTTTGGGTTCGGGCATGGATTGACTGATGTGGAAGGAGGAGCTTCTCCAGTTCTTGGATGGTGATTCTTGTGAATAACAGATTCAAGAAGGGTACATAAATTTACAGAAAATTTACATCAGGGCACGTAACTTCTAGAGAATTGAAATTGACTAACTGGGAAAATTCAAAGAAAGAAATATGTCTACAGGAAATTGAACTAGAACAAGTGGTATCAACAGTGGATGGATCTCTATAAAACTTGGAACTTTTGCAGGCTCTTTCAATTCCTCTGTAATCAATAGTAGATCTTCTAGGGAAAGAAAAAATAATAGAAGATTGATTCTCTTGGATATCAGCAGAGGTTATTCTTTTTGGTGCTAGAGGTTTGGGATTGGAAACTACCCAGTGTTCAGGGAATGTAAGATCTTTCCACCGAATTGTTTGATGTTCTATTTTCTGATTCTTTGAATCTATTAGAACAATGACACTTTCTTTTGAATCCCGATTGGTTGTATGGCTTATGGCTGCCCATAAGGTATTGGGTGCCGAAAACATCCTCTGGATTGTATGGCTATGTTATGTCTTTTCTGGTGCATATCAAACCCTGAGGTTTGGATCTACAATTGTAGGATCTGATCTATTATTTCATCAAAGACATAAACTGAAAGATTAGTATAACAGTCAGAGTATACTGGGCCATGTGACAGAGGGGCAACTATACCTCCTATTAACGAGTTAGTATACTTATTATGAGTAAGATCTTGAACTGTGGCTAGTACAAAAGTATTTAACCCTTGATGGGTCAATGGGTTGATCCTGATCCTTATGCATCCCAAGTGCAAATATTTTGTTTTTAACCTTTTAGCTTTGGCCTGTAAAGTTTTTGGATTTAGAAGAGGGATAGACTGAATATTGTTAGAATTCTCCTGAATCTGACTAATAGGCTCCTTTATACTAATTCTAGTGGTGGCATTTAAATGGAATATAGACAAATCATCATAAACTTATGACGCAGAGATACTAGGTAATTTCCACTGAGCAGATGGTTGTGGCACTTCATATTCAAGTTCTGCTTGATTTAAGACTCGACTAGAACTTGATAAAAACATATCCCTAAGGGGATCCTCTATAGCGGATGACTCTCTATCTTCTAATTCATGGAAGGATACAGAATTCCTGAATGGATCCATTAATATGAGTGATGATTTTAGAATACCAACCTCTTGAACCGGACATTACTAGCTCTGATACCAGTTTTTAGTAGGGGGTTCCTCAAAGCTTGCTACAGTGCTGCTATAGTGCCACAAACTCCATGCACTATGCTGTTGTCACTCTCTATTGTCTTGGCCTTGTTGTGTCTCTACGTTTGTCTTCACTTATCGACCTCTGGTGAAATTAGTGTGAACCTACTTGAATCTTTTACGCTCTGCGACCTTACACACGACTTCCTCGCCTTTCAATGGTCTGGCGTCCCTTCGATCCTTTGGGAACCCCAAATGAACTTCGAGTGAAGATTATGAGACAACTACTACACAATAGACGATTTATAAAAGTGCACAGGTATTCGAATGCAAAAAATGCCTTCCCATATTGTTTCTCAGAAATGGATATAGATTACAGATTACATATCACAGAGAGTATTCCTTGCAGAGATAGAATATTGTTGCATTTATTGGACTTTTTCCTTTCACAAATGAATAAGAATTACCGAAGGCTTCCTGGCAACAGATAGGCTCTGCCTTAGAATATACAGACTTGACTGATATACAGACTTGACTGACTTCAGACTACTAATAGATCTGGCCACTTTAGGTTCTTACCAGTGCTGAGCACATTGATACACAAGCTTCTCAGATCTCTAAGACTCTAAGACTATAAGACTCTCCAAATTCAAATGCCCTAGCTATGAGCCTTACTCTTCATTTATAACAAATGAGAGGGGACAACCATTATTGTAGAGAATCATACAAAAAAGATGGAATCATTGCTTTTGGGTAACACCGCGGTGACATCAACACAAAGATTCTTGGTCCTCAAAAGTAAATCCTATGGGAAAATATGATGTCTGCATTATTATAAAGTGGCTGCTTTTGTCTAGCAAAGCCCACAAGAAAAGCTGGCCATAATTAAGTGGCAAGACTGGGCACACATCCTCACGATGCCCAGAAGGAGAAGAATCTAAGAAAACCTCTAAATTCTGTTCTTGCAGATCATACCTATCCGATTCCGCACAAAAGAGACCTACTAAGTAGGATAGATGGAGCTAAGATATTTTCAAAGTTTGATTTGAAGGCAGGATTCTCGCAAGTTGCCATTTCAAAAAAAGATAAGTTCAAAACTACTTTTAGTATCCCAACAGGTCACTATGAGTGGAATGTCATGCCTTTTGGTTTAAAGAATGCTCCATCAAAATTCCAGAAGGTAATGAATACAATTTTTAAGCCATATTTTGATTGGCTTATAGTTTACATTGATGATGTTCTAATCTTCTCCAAGAACATCCAAGACCATTTTAAGCATGTTCATACATTTAAGCAGCTGGTAAAACATAATGGTCTTGTTTTGAGTAAGACAAAGATAAAATTCTTTCAGACTACTATCAAATTTCTTGGCCATACCATATTTAATGACCAAATCTCTCTACGGAAGCATGTGCTTGAGTTCACTGACAAATTCCCAGATGTAATAGTAGACACGAATCAGCTTCAGAGATTCTTGAGATGTTTGAATTATGTCAGTAATTTTTACAAAGATTGTGCCACAGATAGAAGTGTGCTGAATAAAAGACTCAGAAATAACCCACCTTAGTGGACAAGAGAATACACCAAGGCTGTTCAAAACATCAATGCCAAGGTAAAGTCTCTTCCCATTTTATATGTCTCTGATGATAATGCATTCAATATTGTTGAAGCAGATGCCAATAATATAGGATGGGGAGGTCTTCTAAAGCAGAGAAAAAATGATACTGAACAAGTTGTCCAGTTTGCATCAGGCACCTGGAATTTTGCTGAGAAAAATTACTCCACAACTGAAAAAGAAGTAAAAGTGGCATGGAACTGCATTAGCAAATTCAATGTCCATTTAATAAATAGGAATTTCTTGCTCAGAACTGATGCCTCGGCTTTGCAGAAAGTACTAACTAAGGACATCAAGAAACCAGGTGATGCAAAATTTGCTAGGTGGCAAGCACTCTTTGCTAATTTTGACTTTCAAGTCGAACATATAGAGGGCACAAAGAACTGTCTTCCTAATTTGCTCAGCAGAGAGTTTATCCAGCCTCAAGAACATATCATGGTCATAGTCACAGAATGGGACCAAAATCAGAAACAAGAAGTCCTGTGCACCATACCAGAAAATCAGGACTAGGAAGAATACTGGGAAAATTGGAAGCCTACATGGCAGTTAAGAAATATAAAAGTACTAGATGTTAATCTGCAAGCACATACTGACATTCAACATCTTGTACTAGAAAGAAGAGTGTATCCAAAATGGAGTAAATGGATACATGATATGATTTACACGAAGGCAAAAAGGGATGCATTATATGTAGAAGATGCTCTTCAAGGAGACTTTCATGATATCTCAGGCATATGGTGTCATGGAGGGCTCCTCCGAGGAATTTATGAAAAATATTTTTGCATCAACCGAACCAGGAATCTGGTATGGCCTATGCCTACTCAGACCTTTGCATTATGGTCAGGAGGAGATCCTAAACTTATCTTTCCTGACACAATGTATGATTTTGCAGCATACAAAGAGCTATGGTGGGATTTCCTGAATGTAGATGACAAAGAAGAGACCCATTATACTAAATTAAAATTTAGTACAATGGGGATAATGTAGAGAAATCAACAATGCGACTGGCTACAGAAATGGTGAGCTGACTATGGTGTTAACAAAATAGCAATGGACCCACTCTATCATGAAGGATATTGTAGATTCCACTGTGATATTTGTTTCGAACATAACATCCCGGACTACTTCCACATACCTTACAAAACTGTCAAAGAAATGACAGCAGGAGAATGGTCTACTTTTCATAATGAAAATAAAACTTTAAAGGAATACATGTCCCGCCATTATGAATGGCTTGTATTAACAAAGGTGATACATCAAATCATTTTAGAGAAACCTATGATTGTTCAGAGGATTTTCACCAAAGCATGGGAGGATTTTCATCAAATCATGTCATGAACTTTCATTTGTGGTTTTCATCAAACTCCTTAAATGATGATTTGGTTAGACTCCGTCTTTTCCAAAGAATGCTTACTGGTTCGGTTGCTAAGTGGTACATTGATTTATCCCGAGCTTCTCTTGACAACTTTACGACTTTAGCCACCACATTTCTTACCCACTTCCAGTTACCTATCAGATACGAGACTAGAACGAAACTCCTAACCAACTTTAAATAGACTACTACTACCCATATATCAAATCATATTCATGAGTGGCGGCGTCGTTGTCGAATTGTTGAGACATATGTTCACATTCATCTTTTGGCTGAGTGATTCATAAAATCCTTGTTGCCATCAATCACCGAGGATGTGGCAAAAGGTGGAGTTGTCACAGAAGAGCAAGTAATTACTTGTGCCCAATATTTGGATTTGATTTACACGCAATCTCGCATGCTCTACGACAGGATTCCCAATGCACGCCGACCAACTTTCTCTATTCCTCCTCCACAATCGAGTAAGGACTCTCATGCTAGTGACGGTGTGATCGGTTTTTCGAGCATGCAAATGGTAGGAAGACCATCTGGTCAAACTCTTGCCATTACCAATCAAACTACCAATGCATCAGAAAACACTCTTGCTTCCGAAGTTAATGCCATGTCATCTAACAAAGGAAAAAATCAAAAGCAACCAGGAGGTAAGAAGAAGGGGAAAAACAAGAAGAAACAAGATAATTCCCCTCAAGAGAAATCATATGATTCCTCTACCTCGGCAAGGAAACCTCGTTATCCATGTCTAATCTGTAATGACGAGCATTTTACAAGAGATTGTCCACACCGCTCAGAGGTCTCTAAACTTCTAAAGACTTCTAACACATCTGCAGTGTTGACTAATCCGTTTCCAAACCCGGAGACACGTTTAGTTGCAACAGACCATGCTTCCACATCCCAAGTACTCGTGTTATCCATCACAAAGCCACAAAACGAAGTTCTGGTGTCATTAAGAAATAAAGATTACGAAAATCCACCATCATCCTCAAATCATCAGGCCATTGATCAACCTAATCCTTCGACTTTGACTTCATCTGAAAATATAACATTATAACATAATTTTAGTTGTTCTAACTAGAATGGAGCATGGCTTATATCTGAGAGAGGAACATGTTTGACATAAAACTCCATTGATACATCAATTCCAAAAAAATAATATATAAAGAATTCAAAACAAATGAGTAAATAATTAAATAATTATAAATTGTAAAAGTTTCAGTTTGCGCAGAATATAGGTTTAAATCCGATGTAATGAGATTAAAAATCAATTGCAAAAATAGTCCTATTCAACATCAAATTTAATGCAATTTTAATAACACCCTTGATGATTGATTAAACAAACAGTGTGTTTTTATTAATACATTTTGAGTTTAAATGGCAAAGTTATAAACAGTTTCATTGAACATAAAATTTAATAAATTTTAATAACAATATTTCATAATAAAGATAAAACAAATAGTTTTGTTTTTAAACTATATTGATTGTTTCAACTTTTATATATATATATATATTGTAGCTGGTTTTTTTTGTTTGTTTGTATATTTATATTTACTATTTTATGTATTAAAATAATTAAAGTTAGGTTTCGAAAAAGTTTACTTAAATTTAATTTCAAGAAACATGTTTTTAGTGAAATTCAATTTGTATTATAATAATATCCAGAATACTCCAACATATTATCTATTCATAATAGTTAAAAATAATAATAATTTAAATGGCCATAAAGTTTTCTAAGAAATATGTTTTAGTGAAATTCAATTTGTATTATAATAATATCCAGAATCCTCCCACATATTATCTATTCATCATAGTTAAAAATAATAATAATTTAAATGGCCATAAAGTCGCCCACGTGGTTTGGAATCATTATGAAATTAAAGAAACTCCAACCTATTATCGATTCAGAAGAGTTAAATAATAATAATAATGATGCAAGTGGTCAGAAAGACATCCGCGTGGTTTTGGAAGACAGGCATTTTTTAATACTGCCCGATTCACTTTCTTGTAGAATGCTGTACTATTCTTGATTTTGTGTAGTTGATTGTACTGTAGGTAGCTGGTTGAGCGAAAGAAAGAAAGGGGATGGAGTTGGGATTGCAACAGTGGCTAGTTTCAGAGAGCGTAGAGTTTTATGTTAAACTTGCCACTCTTTTTTTTCTGACTGTATTGGTAGCGTCATGGAGCAAGGGAAGGAAGCGGAGGCTGCCTCCGGGGCCTTTCCCATTACCCATTATCGGCAATCTTCACATGCTGGGAGACCTTCCCCACCAAGCGCTGGCAACGCTGTCTATGAAATACGGCCCTCTCATGTCTCTCCGCCTCGGATCTGTCGTCACCTTAGTCGTTTCCTCTCCAGAGGTGGCCAGGGAGTTTCTCAAGACCCATGATCAGGTTTTCGCAAACAAAGGTTCGTCGGCCGCTGCTAAGCATTTGTCATATAATTATGCGAGTTTCGGCTTTTCTTTCTATAGCCCTTACTGCAGGTATTTGCGTAAGATGTGCACTTTGGAGTTGCTGAGCTCCAGGCGGTTAGATTACTTTCGCTTTATTAGAGAAGAGGAAGTCTCTGCTATGATTCGCTCTATTATTAATTCAGATGATTCTGGTCCCTTAAACATCAACCAAACGTTGTCATCCCTTTCGACGGCTATAATCTGCAGGATGGCCTTCGGTAGAAATTATTCGGACAAAGACTTGAAAGCTTTCAATTCAATGGTCAGAGAAAGTTTCCTGTTAATGGGCTCATTTAATATTGGAGATTACATACCTTATTTGGACTGGATGGATTTGCAAGGTCTCAACCGTCGGCTGAAGAAGCTACATAAGACACAAGATCATTTGTTAGAGAAAGTTATCGAGGAGCACGTTGCCGGGAATGATTCCAAAGTCACACATGATCTTGTGGATGTCTTACTTGCAGCCTCTGCAGATAAAGATAGCGAGTTCCAGATTTCACGAGATAGTATAAAAGGGGTTATTTTTGTAAGTTCAAATTGGACCGCGTGAATGGATATTAAATCAAATTAGGTTTAGTTATTTTTTTTACATAATTTGACACTGGTAGGATCATGATCGTGATGTTTATGTTGGCAGGATGTATTGCTTGGTGGCTCGGACACGGCATCTATACCAATAGAGTGGGCAATGTCAGAAGCGCTGAGAAACCCGCCAGTGATGAAGAAGCTTCAGGACGAGCTGGAGAGTGTCGTTGGGTTGGGTCGCATGGTGTGCGAGTCTGACTTGCCTCGGCTCGTTTATTTACAAGCTGTGGTGAAAGAAACGCTTAGACTACATCCAGCGGGGCCTTTGTTGTACCGCCGCTTATCTGCTGAGTCCTGCGATGTGTTGGGCTATAAAATCCCGCAGAATACTCTCGTTCTCGTGAATGCTTGGGCGATTGGGAGGAACCCAAAATCATGGGAGGACGCTGAAGTTTTCAAGCCAGAGAGATTCATCGAAAAAGTTGGGTCTGAGGTAGATGCAAATGAAGATCAAAACATCAGGTGCGTTGGCTTCGGAGCAGGCCGGAGAAGATGCCCAGGACAGCAATTGGGAACGCTTCTGGTAGAGTTTGGGTTGGCCCAGCTGTTACACTGCTTCAACTGGAGGCTTTCTTTGGATGACACAGATGGGCGAAATCCAGAAGTGGATATGACTGAAATGTTTAATGGAATCGCATTACGCAAGGCACATGGACTCTCGGCTATTCCGACACCCCGCCTTGAATGCATTGCTCACCTGAAATAGGACATCGGGTTTCGAGTTAAACCTGTGGAAATAGAAGTCTCTTCGGGTAGAAACCGTTCCCCGATGGTGGGTTGGAGCCGTGGGTTGAAAATCCGTTTTTTTCTTGCGGGTCGAAATAGGTTTCATTTAGGTTTGTTAAACTATTACTACTTTAATATTACATCAATACACCTTCAGCACTTTTGGAGAGTTAAAAAGTGTTACTCTAAATTCACCATATATGGTAGAGTATTTGTAATATTGTAAATTTAATATATATGGTAGGGTATTTGTAATATTGTAAATTTAAAATGGAGTTGTAAAAATGAAATTAATTATGATGTTTTTTGGTAAGTTAAAAAGTGTTATTCTAAATTCACCATATATGGTAGAGTATTTGTAATATTGTAAATTTAATATATATGGTAGGGTATTTGTAATATTGTAAATTTAATATGGAGTTGTAAAAATGAAATTAATTATGATGTTTTTTTTTGTAGGTGGTATTAATCAGCTATATACCATGCTTGTTAATTTATAAAGTTTATTTATAAATTATAAAATCTGAAATGAATTTACATGATTAAAAATAATGAAATAAATATTTTGTTGTTTATCATGGAGTGATGTTTATACTCATATATATATATATATATTAAATATTAAAATTTATAAATATTTTTAATCTTTAATAAATTCAAAATTAAAATAAATTTATCTTATTTTATTTTAAATTATTTTTTGTTTTTATATAAATATAAAATTAACATTAAAATATTTTATATGAATTAAATTAATAAAACTTTCATAGTAAACATAAAATATAAAATTATTTACATAAACTTGAAGTGATAATTTTATTTTTAGATTTTAACAAGGGATACATCGCAGCAAGTCCCTGCCTTGAAGGGGAGCTTGAAGAAAATTATTATTGAGGCTTCATTTAGTGTTCAAGATTTATGGGATTTTGAACCAATTTTCTTTAATGATATACAAGCTTCTTCTAGCAGCATGGGTTACTTGTAAGAAGAATCACCTCGTCGAGCGAATAACCCAGTCTTCAAAGGGTCTATGGGCTTGGAAGGTAAATAAATACAACCCACTAGGTCGAGGGTGGGTCAAAGACGTAGAGGATTCTAGGCTCTTTAAATCTATTGCTTACTATTATCATGTATCATATTTTCCCATATTTTCAAGGCTATATCACTTTTGTCTTGGTAAAGTTCCCAAGCCTATTTGTCTCTCTACGGGCTAGGTAACAGCTCAGTTGGGCTCCTAGATGGTTGGTATTAGAATTTTTTGGTTTTGTTTCTGGGCACCCTTGCGTGTTCTTCATTTTAATCCTATGTCTCAAACATCCTCTCTCAAAAGGAACACAGGACAGGGAGGGCAGGCTCAAAGTCGCAACAAAGGTCGAGGGCATGGTGTGGGGCGCCTTGGTAATGTTGGGAAGTATCGCGAAGCCGCTCAAGCATACCATTCTATTATTCCTATCCCAGTCTATCACCCAATCACTGTTTCGGAAATAGACCTTAAGTACCAAGATGAGATCATTGATTTGGACTTGGAGGAATGATAACTCTTAGTCGAAGACTCTTGTCATTCTCATAACATATATACTCAGTTCCAACAAACAGATTATTTATACTAGCTTAAGAAGAACATTGTGGCAAAAGCAATTGTGTCCAGTTCTGCTGGGCCATCCAAACCAGATTCAGACCTCCAGAAAATTTACTGGGAATATTAATTAATCCAGCGTCAATTCCAATTATAAAATGTTTTCCTAAGGTGGAGAGAGTAGCACATCCCTTGTGCTCCTCAAACAGAGCTCTCGGGTTCTAGCACCAAAGATCCGACAACTATTGACTCGTATGATGAGTAATAAGATGATTAGCATGGTCATGTTTTGTAAAAGTTTTGTGTAGTTCATATGAAAGCTTTATAACCTTTTAGTTTTTGTTTTAAATATACATCTATTAGGACTATTAAGGATACTTAGACTTATATTGCACTCCTAGACAATCTGAGAACCGTTAAATTTTGGATGACTTACAATGCAGTGCGATGGCCAAGAGACTGAGTTTGCCAGTGGGTGGGTTGGGGCCATCTAACATTGTTGGATGTGTATGTACACATTGTCTTCTTTTTGGAAATGAACAGAAAGGATCTTTCACACTTACAAAAAAAAATATAACATCAAACTAATATTGATCTAGGCTAGTTTAATTCCTCCCTTAAATATATTATATTCCACATGAATACCATGGTTCAATACTATGGATTCTTAATACCATGGGTCAATAAGGGTCATCTTTATTTTTTTATTATTAATTTTTATAGGGTCATTTTTATTTTAATTTCATCTAGTTAATATGTGTATATTATATTATGTTACATTAAGTTACACATCTCTACCATATTTTATTTTTTCTGAGCCAAAATGTTTTTACATTAACATAGCCACATTTCTAATATCTTGAGTTGGAGAGCACCTATCAACCACCTTAAATGAATTATTTTATTTTAATTATTTCACCCTTTGTCACAAACAGAATTCCACTTTGCACTCTCTAATAAAACCAATGTTGAATTTATATTTTGTTCATACATACTAATTATATCGATTTTTAATTAGGGATGACATTGACATTAGATTAAATTTGTTAAATGTTAAGCATTTACACTTGACATCTACCCCACACTATACTAGGATGTGGAGCCCAACAATAACAAGATGACAAAGCACATACCTCATGAAATTGGGGTCTCCATTAATGTAGGCTCAAGTAAACCTATTATAAAGTTAAAATACATTTATTACCTTTTGTTGGAAAAGTTAATTTATATTGCTAAAGAAACAATTTCAAACTAAGCAATATCTAAATTTCATAACATATCACATCTATTCTCATTTATACTATTAGTAAATATGCTACTAACTTACGGCTTTTCCTTTACAACATGTAAAACAATTGCTAACATTAATATTATAATATATATTTTTTATAATTAATATCTTAAATAACCTTTTTTTACAGTGTGCTATGTAATTGCTAATATTAATATTATAATTTGTAATTTTTATAAATAATATAGTGAATATTTTATAACATGATTTGGTTGGTCGATTACTATGTGCCATGGCGTGTATCTTACGTTATTAGAAGTTCTACATCAATTTGATGTTCGACCAACATCTTCCACAAACTCCATTCCTAACTTAACTGGATGTGAAAACGTATCAACGAGACAAAAATTCATAAAGAATTTATAAGGGAAATTATAAATTTTATATATATATATATATATTATTTTTTAAAATTTAAATGTCACGTAATGAAATAAAAAATGACAGTAAGAGTAAATTGTAAAGATAAAGAATTTTATTTAACATTACTTTTAATAAGAGTATCTAGTTAAATGATTTTTTTATATAATTTTGTTTAACATCACTTTCAATAAGAGTAGAGTATTTAATTAAATGATTTATATATATATATATAAAATAGATTATTGTTTTATTTAATTTATATATATATAGATATATATTAATGGATAATAATAATAATAATTTAAAATAAAATTATAATTTAATTAATTTATAAGTTTTTTTATTTGATAATATGATATTTATAAAGTAAGTGTTTTGATGTTTATCATAAATTAATATTTATTAGTTATTTAATTTTTATATTTACACAAATATATAATTATATTAATATTTAAATATATATATTTTCACTATTAAAATAATGAGAGTTATAAAAATATAACCTCCTTTCACTTGTTCAACTACAATGTAGCATGGCTTACATCTGAGAGACGAACATGTTTGACATAAAACTCCATTGATACATCAAATATAAAAAAATAAATTATAAAGAATTCAAAAACAAATGAATAAATAATTAAATGATTGTAAATTGTAAAAGTTTCAGTTTGCGCAGAATATAGGTCTAAATCCGATGTAATGAGATTAAAAATCAATTGCAAAAATAAAGAGTCCTATTCAACATCAAATTTAATGCAATTTTAATAACAGCCCTTGATGATTGATTAAACAAATAGTGTTTTTTTATTAATACATTTTGAGTTTAAATTGCAAAGTTAAACAGTTTCATTAAACATCAAATTTAATAAATTTTAATAACAATATTTTATAATAAGATAAAACAAATAGTTTTGTTTTTAAATTATATTGATTGTTTCAAAATATATATATATATATAGATATACTTTCTCTATTTTGTAGCTGGTTTTTTTTGTTTGTTTATTTATATTTAATATTTTATGTATTAAAATATTTAAAGTAAGGTTTTGAATTAGTTTACTTAAATTTAATTTCAAGAAACATGTTTTAGTGAAATTCAATTTGTATTATAATAATATCGAGAATACTCCAACCTATTATCTATTCATAATAGTTAAAAATAATAATAACTTAAATGGCCATAAAGTCGTCCACGTGGTTTGGAATCATTATGAAATTAAAGAAACTCCAACCTATTATGGATTCAGAAGAGTTAAATAATAATAATAATGCAAGTGGTCAGAAAGACATCCGCGTGGTTTTGGAATCCAGGCATTTTTTAAAACTGCCCGATTCACTTACTGGTAGTTGTAAATGATGCACGACATTACAGGAATACTGTAATATTCTTGATTTTGTGTAGTCGATTGTACTGTAGGTAGCTAGTTGAGCGAAGGAAAGAAAGGGGATGGAGTTGGGTTTGCAACAGTGGCTAGTTTCAGAGAGCGTAGAGTTTTATGTTAAACTTGCCACTCTTTTTTTTCTAACTGTATTGGTAGCGTCATGGAGTAATGGAAGGAAGCGGAGGCTGCCTCCGGGGCCTTTCCCATTACCCATTATCGGCAATCTTCACATGCTGGGAGACCTTCCCCACCAAGCGTTGGCAACGCTGTCTATGAAACACGGCCCTCTCATGTCTCTCCGCCTCGGATCTGTCCTCACCTTAGTCGTTTCCTCTCCGGAGGTGGCCAGCGAGTTTCTCAAAACCCATGATCAGGTTTTCGCAAACAAAAGTTCGTCGGCCGCTGGTAAGCATTTGTCATTTAATTATGCGGGCTTCGGCTTTTCTTCGTATGGCCCTTACTGGAGGCATTTGCGTAAGATCTGCACTTTGGAGTTGCTGAGCTCCAGGCGGTTAGATTACTTCCGCTTTATTAGAGAAGAGGAAGTCTCTGCTATGATTCGCTCTATTATTAATTCAGATGATTCTCGTCCCTTAAACATCAACCAAACGTTGTCACCCCTTTCGACGGCTATGATCTGCAGGATGGCCTTCGGTAGAAATTATTCGGAGCAAGACATGAAAGCTTTCAATTCAATGGTCAGAGAAAGTTTCCTGTTACTTGGTTCATTTAATATTGGAGATTACATACCTTATTTGGACTGGATGGATTTGCAAGGTCTAAACCGTCGGCTAAAGACGCTACATAAGACGCGAGAAAGTTATCGAGAAGCACGTTGCCGGATGTCTTACATGATCTTGTGGATGTCTTACTTGCAGCCTCTGCAGATAAAGATAGCGAGTTCCAGATTTCACGAGATAGTATAAAAGGGGTTATTTTCGTAAGTTCAAATTGGACCGCATGAATGGATATTAAATCAAATTAGGTTTAGATATTTGTTTACATAATTTGACACTGGTAGGATCATGATCGTGATGTTGATGTTGGCAGGATGTATTGCTTGGTGGCGCTGACACGGCACCTACACCAATAGAGTGGGCAATGTCAGAAGCGCTGAGAAACCCGTCAGTGATGACGAAGCTTCAGGACGAGCTGGAGAGTGTCGTTGGATTGGGTCGCTTGGTATGCGAATCTGACCTGCCTCGGCTCGTTTATTTACAAGCTGTGGTGAAAGAAACGCTTAGACTCCATCCAGTGGGGCCTTTGTTGTACCGCCGCTTATCTGCTGAGTCCTGCCATGTGTTGTGCTATAGAATCCCGCAGAATACTCTCGTTCTCGTGAATGCTTGGGCGATTGGGAGGAACCCAAAATCATGGGAGGACGCTGAAGTTTTCAAGCCAGAGAGATTCATCGAAAAAGTTAGGTCTGAGGTAGATGCAAATGAAGATCAAAACTTTGGGTGTCTTGTCTTTGGCGCAGGCCGGAGAAGATGCCCAGGACAGCAATTGGGAACGCTTCTTGTAGAGTTTGGGTTGGCCCAGCTGTTACACTGCTTCAATTGGAGGCTTTCCTTGGATGACATAAATGGGCGAAATCCAGAAGTGGATATGACTGAAATGTTTAATGGAATCTTTTTGCGCAAGGCACATGAACTGTCGGCTCTTCTGACACCCCGCATTGAATGCATTGCTCACCTCAAATAGCACATCGGGTTTGGACTTAAACCTGTGGAAATTGAAGTCTCTTCCGGTAAAAACCGTTCACCGATGGTGGGTTGGAGCTGTGGGTTGAAAATCCGTTTTTTTCTTGTAGGTCGAAATAGGTTTCATTTAGGTTTGTTAAACTGTTACTGCTTTAATATTACATCTATTTTCAATATAAAAATTTTCGGATTTAGTTTATAGTTTCTTTTTAGTAGGAAGGAGATGGTGGGTTGAAAATCCGTGTTTTCTCGTGGGAAGAGATAGGTTTCATTTAGGTTTGTTAAACTGTTACTACATTAATATTACATCAATTTTCAATATAAAAATTTTCTGATTTAGTTTATAATTCTTTCTGGTAGGAAGGAGATGTACTATAAATTTATGATATGTTGCAAATAATATGGCAAATTTTATGAAATGAAACTAGTTATGATTTTTTTTGGATATGTAATATTAATCAACTATGTAATGTTAATTTACAAAATTTATCTATAAATGATAAAATTTGAAATAAATTTATATAATTAAAAATTCTAAAATAAATATTTTGCCTTTGATCATCAATTGATGTCTATATATATTCAACATAAATTTATATTAATCTTAAATATTTTAAATGTTAAAATATTTAAATATTCCTGATGTTTAATAAATTTAAAATTAAAATAAATTTATCTTATTTTATTTTAAATTATTTTTTCTTTTTATATAGATATCAAAATAATATTAAATTAATATTAATTTTTTTTATATAAATTAAACTAATAAAACTTTCATAATAAAGATAAAATATAAAACTATTTACATAACGCGAAGTCATAAATTATTTGTAAATTTTAATAATGACAATATATGTACCCACTCATGGTAAGAAAGGAAACCCACTCATGGTAATAAAGGAAAGAAGAAGGTGCCACTATTAATGGTTTATATTATAATATTTTAACTATTTTTTTATACACAACCTTTCGATCATATAATTTTTTCTATATTATATATATATATAAATATAGTTAAATTTTTTAGTTTTAAGCGATAATTTATAAAATTTATTCAAAAATTAATACGGATTTAGTTTAATGAAAATTATTAATTTTTCTTTGTACACGATTTACATGATGTTAACAAAAAATGATTACATAAAGTATACCAAAAAAAATACTTAGCAATCATAGGTGCCATAGAAAAATGTAGACTAGAGACCATATGCTTCAAGAAGGGGAAATTAGATAGTGAACCCAACGAGAGAAATTTTTGTTCCATTGTTATAGTTAAAAGAGGCAAAACATAACAACCAAAAGAGTTAAGGAAAACCTCTGTTGGAGAGCTTGTAGTTGTAGTGATTCTAACATGTGACCTTGATAAAAACATAAGACATAACTTATCATATGAAAAATTAGACCTAGTCATGTTGGGTTGGTGTCATGTGAGCTTGAGGGAGCATGGACAGGTTGACTATGTGCACTTTCTCCATTGGTTGGACCAACAACATCATCATTTCTATGGTCAGAAGGGCCTTCTTTGGGAGGTTCTTCCATGATGAAACAACCAAAGGGACTAGGGAAAGGGGGAGAGGAATTTTCACCAAGCAAGTGGACATCGATGGAATGAACTGAGTTTCCAAATGACCCATGAACTAGAGAATTATGCCCAGCACTAGCATAAATGGTGGATGAAAAATAGAAGCAAAGAATGATTGAAATTGAGGTAAAAGGACTAGGAGAGGAAGAAGAGGGAACTTCTTGAGGGAATTCCATACCAAGGTCATAGGAAAGATGGCAGAGGAAGGAATATATGTGGTTGGTGTGGGCATTAACTTCGACAATGCTCTTGGAAACACTGTTGTGCTATTGTTCCTGATTCAAGAGGTGGAACACAAGGAGATTACGGAAGGATGAAAAAGTATTTCCTAATCATCTACTCTCCTCTGCTTCCATATATGTAACCTGATGTCGAAGGTGTTTAGGGATATCATTGTGAAAAAGAGCCAAATATTCTTCCATCATTGGAACTATGGGTGGGTGGCAATGTCCCTACTGATGACCATCATGACAAACTCATCCATGTTCCTAAATAATTTATTTCAGTCAGAAGATGATGAAAGTTATCGAGGAGCACATTATCGAGGAGTGATCCAGATTTAAACAAGAATGCAAAAAATTACAGAGATAACCATAACCACAGAGATGCAGAAGGAATAATACTTCAATTAATTAATGTAAAATACTAAAATATGCTTACAAAGAGTAATGGAAATAAACCAACTAGGGCGATGGTAGCATATCTCTGAGAAGCGATGTGGCAGCTACATGCCTCTGAACTATGTTACAATGAGGTTTGAAGGCCTATTTATTGTTGAGAAACAATGAAAAACCCTAAAAATTCAAAACCCTAACCCTAGAAGATGAAACGCCAAACTGTGGGCCTAGTTTGGGTAAATTGGTACATCAACTTCCCGGGGTCGTAACTTTGGCATACGATCTCTGTTTGATGCACACACTATCTCATTAGAAAGATCTATCCGAGAACTAAAACTTTGGGAATGTTACTCTCATTGATCACTACTTTCAAGATCCTTGCCGAATGATTTACTCCCTGATTTTCTCGTCCTTTCACTCCGTAACTGGCTAGTTCTCTCTAGAACTTGTTGTAGGTGTCAAGACCTCTCATTGATCACCACTATGGCGCATTACCTTGGGATCTTCACCTAATGATGCTATATCATGAGCATTGTAACCTATTTTTTTAATCAATAATTCTTTTTGTTCTTTCGATTTTCTTTTAGGGTTTTTCCTCTGCAAAGGAGTGTGTTCAACCTTTACTAGCTAGATTCATATGTATGGGTTTTCTAACACATTTATATGGTATTAGAGCCTAGACCCAGGTTCAATTCCCCCGATTTGTGTTTGAGGGGGGGTGTTGGAAGAATCACTACACCTCTATGAAATTCGTAATTTCCACCCTGCAGGTCCTAGCTACTGGTTTGGAACGTTTACCAACACTTGCGGGTTTTGGCGTAAAGGTTGAAAACACAGCTTTACAGAGCAAAAACACTAAAATAAAACCAAAAGAACAAAAAGAATTATTGATTTATAAAATAGGTTACAATGCTCATGATATAGCATCACTGGGTGAAGATCCCAAGGTAATGCGCCATAGTGGTGATCAATGAGAGAACTTGACACCTACAACAAGTTCCGGAGAGAACTAGCCAGTTGTGGAGTGAAAGGAGGAGAAAGTCAGGGAATAAATCATGCAGAAAGGATCTTGCATGTAGTGTTCTATGAGAGGACTTGACACCTACAGCAAGTTCAGGAGAGAACTAGCTAGTTGCGGAGTGAAAGGAGGAGAAAAATTGGGAGTAAATCATGCAGAAAGGATCTTGCATGTAGTCCCATGCATGCATGGATAGTCAAAGGCATCCATCTGGTGAAAATTCCAATGTTGAAGCCTTAAATGTGAGTGAATTCTTTAACTAAGTATCCGCATGCGCAAGTAATGAAGGTCCTAGGTGTGTAGTACCTCCAACACCCCCCCTGAACACCACTATGGGGAAAAATAGAAAATGGGCCCTGGCAACTAAGGCCAAAGGCCAACCAAAATATAGTGTGACTTGTACTAAAACTGAGGAAAGACGGAAAACCTCGTGGGAAAAAGCCCCCCCTCAAAATACAATGTAATCAAAATAAAAGACGAAGAAAAGATAGTTGCTAAGCACTCGTTTCCTTCACTCCAAGATGATCACCTAGAGAGTGAAATTTTTGCTTAGTGAATGTCTTGGTGAAGATGTCTGCAGTCTGTTCTGCTGAAGGACAGAACTCCAAATCAATGACCCGGTAATGTATTAAGTCTCTGATGTAGTGCATATGGATCTCTATGTGCTTCGTCTGCTACCGCTATACTGGATCCCTGCAAAATTTTAGAATTCTCTGGTTGTCACACCAGATGACAGTGGGATGGTGGAACTGGCCACCCATCTCAGTGAGGAAGTGTTGTAGCCACAGAGCCTGAATGGTGATGTTGACTACTCCTCTGTACTTGGCCTCAGTTCAAGAGAGAGCAATAGAAACCTGCTTCCTACTCGACCAACAGATAGGGCTAGACCCTAGACTGAGTGAATACCTGGAGGTGGACTTGCGATCAATGTTGTCGCCCACCCAATCAGAATCTGTGAAGCCAAGGAGATTCAATGTAGTGCCTACTACATAGTGAATCTTGAAAGTGATGGTGCCCTGCACATATCTGAGGATGCACTTGGCAGCTTTCTAGTGTAGCCCATGCGGCTCCTGCATGTATCTAGAAATTGCCCCTACTGCATATAAGAGATCTGGTCTGGAGTGGGTGAGGTATAGTAAGCTCCCCACTAGTTGTCGATAGAGGGTACTGTCAACTAATGGAGTGTCACGTCCATCCTCAAGGCAGACCCCAGACAGAAAAGGAGTTGGTGCTAGCTTGCAGTCAGTCATGTGAAATCTCTCGAGGAGATCTCGTGCATACTTAGCCTGAGAGAGTTTGATGCCTATGGCTTCTTGGCTGATCTCCAGACAAGAAAGAAGTGTAATGGACCCATGTTCACCATCAAGAACCTATCATGTAAGGTCCTCTTGACTGCAGCAATGGCTGAAGCTGAGCTGCAATTGATTAGGAGATCACCCACATACAAAACTAAGATAAGAAGAGAGTCATGTGTCTTGAGCATGTAAACATTCAGATCAGACTTATATCTTTCGAAGTTTTGTGATAAGAGGAAAGAATCTAGCTTCAGATACCAAGCCCTCGGGGCCTGCTTAAGGCCGTAGAGAGACTTCTTCAGTCTGCAAACCAAAGATGAATCCTGAATGAAACCATGTGGTTGCTCCATGTAGATCTCCTCAAATAGGTCTCCGTGAAGAAAGTCATTCTTCACATCCATCTGATGTACTTCCCACCCTTGGGCAGCCACAATAGAAAGTGCAAGGCGTATGGAATCCATCTTTTCTACTGGAGCAAAGGTCTCATCATAATCAATTCCATGCACTTGATGGAACCTTTGGCTACTAGCCTGGCTTTATGTATGGTGATTTGCCCATATGCAACACTCTTGGTCCTATAGACCCATTTGCATCAGACAAGTTTCCTTCCTAAAGGAAGGGGGACTTGATCTCAGGTCTGGTTCTCGAGTAGGGAGTTGTACTCCTCCTCCATGGCAGACTCCCAAGAGGGATGCCCAGCAGCCTCAGCATAAGACTGTGGATCAGAAGACTGAACCAAAAGACAATGCAAGGATGGCATTGGTTCAGTGGCAGTGAGGGCAATAGGAGGATCAATAAACATTGAGCTAGTCCTCCGTGGATCAAAATTATTCCCCACAAGATCATTTCTAGTAGCTGGGTGGTCTTGTTCATATATCTCACTTAAGCTCCTTGTTTTTTGATTTATGACAGGGGAAGTTGATTCACTGATAGAAGCCCGATCTGGGCTTGGATGTGGATCATCATATGCATGCACTGGATTTCTATCTGAAGACTTTGTCTCGACATCTGCATGCTCTACCTCAGCATCTGCATGCTTTGTATCTGCATCTAAGTGTACTGAGACATCGTCTCGGTCATGAGATAGATAAAAGGTGTTTGCATGTGGCAATTGAGGTGCATGCAAGAGAATTTCCTCAAATTGGACACTTGGCTTAATGATGAGCTTGTTCATAGAGGAAATCAGGAGTTGGTATCCCTTCACACCATTAGGGTATCCAACAAAGATGAAATCAATTCTCTGTGGATCCAGAGATTTCCTCTTTTCAAAGGGGATCCTGGCCCATGCCTGGGAGCCAAAAACATGGAAGTGGGTGTCCTTCAGTTTAGTGCCGCTCCAAGCCTCAAAGGGGGTCTGATCCATTACAGATCTATGAGGAGATCCATTCTAGATGTAGTTAGCACAATTAAGTGATTTACCCCATAGCTTATGAGGTAGTGACTAATCATGCAACATGCAAGAAGCCATCTCTTTGAGAGATCAGTTCTTTCTCTCAGCAACTCCGTTCTATTGCGGATTGAATGGAACTGTGTACTGCAACTATATGTTGGCCTTAAGGAAAAGGTTCTGAAGTCTTGTGTTAACATATTCCCCCCCATTGTCTATACGAAGGGCTTTGATCTTTCTCTCTGACTGTGTCTCAACTAGTGCTTTGAAATATTCAAAGTGTGCAAAAACTTCAAATTTTGCCCTTAGAAGATACACCCAAGTATACTGTGAAAGATCATCAATAAATGTAAGAAAATACCTTGCTTTGTTGATGGAAGCATGAGGAAAAGGCCCCATGTGATCACTATGGATCAGATCTAGAGGAGAGGATGCTCTGTGAGTCTTTCCGGTGTTAAAATTTTATCTAGGATCTTTGCTAGGGACACACACCCCTCACAAATGCCTTTGGAGAAACTGATATTTGGCAAGCCTTCCACCATCTCATGCTTTCTTAGCTGCTACATATACTTGTAATTTAAGTGACCAAACCTTTCGTGCCAAAGCCTACTACTATCATCAGCATGTGTAAGAAATAAGGAGGATTCAGATTCAATACATTCAGAAAATGTATACAGTCTAGCTCCATTGTTTACCTCACTGTTGCAATTTTGGAGTTGCTATGTGGGTCATATATGTTCACTGCATCTGGAGGGAATTCCACTCTCTTTCCAGTGCCTGAATGAGTGATATGATAAACTGAAAGCAGTTTTACCAAAATTTTTGGAACATGAAGCACATCTTCAAAGCTTCCATGTAAAAGTTACACTCTACCTTTTCCAGTGACCTCAATAGGTGAGTCATCTCCCATGAGGATGGGAGGTCCTTTGCATGCATCCAAAGCAGAATAGACTTCCTTTGCAGAAGCCATGTGATTTGATGCACCATAATCTATAATCCATGCATCAGGGGAAGAGTCAATTGCAACCAAAGCTTGAAAATTGTTACCTTTCTCATGTGGCGGATCCTCAGTTTTCTTCTTGGCACTTTGAGGGATGTGCTCCCCAAGGTTGTGCTTCTGAAGGATTTCTGCCATTTGGTTAATTTGTTTCTTCATGCAAGAGGATTCCGAATGGAATCCTCGGTGATAGTAGGTGCATTTGCCTCCTTTCTACCCTTTCACATTTCTGGAGCTGGAGGAGTCATTGAAGTGCTTGGTGTACCCTTCCTTCTTTGGATAGGAATGTGCTTTTCCCTTGTGCTTTTGCTGCTGATTTTTCTTATTTGAATTAGATTTGTGATTTTTATTGTGGGTGCCATCATGCACAGCAAGTGCATGCACTTTTGGAGGTTTGATTTTCTCCATGCTAATGAGTTTATCTTGCTCAAAAGTGAGGGACTCCATGAACTCTTTGAGAGAAGGCATAGTGTAGGATTTACCTGTTGTGAGCCTTACTAAATGAAATGTAGACACAAAGATGGAGTATTGTGGTTCAAGCTTTGACATAATAGAGAGAACTTGGTGACTCTCCTCCTTGGATTTGTTAATTCCACAACCCTTGAGTTGTAGTGATAGATCATTATATTTGGTCAAGAAGTCTTGAATTTTGTCATAGTTCCATGGATCCAATGAGAGCAGCTCCACTTCGAGCAGATGTACTTTCATCTCATCCCATTTCCTATAGAGTTCTTCAACCTTTTTCCAAATCTCATTGGGAGTATTGTAGGTAGATAGATGAAACTACAACTCTAGGGAGATGCACATGCATATGGATCCGTGGGCCTCATCCATGCGGTTGAGGTACGTAGATTTCTCTATGGCTGAAGTGGGTTTCGCTTCTGCATCCATGGTAATCCTGTACAACCCTTTCTGACGAAGATATTGAGCCACTTGGTCCTTCCATTCATGATACTTGTATGATGTTAGGATTGATGCTTTGGGAAACTCCATTTTTCTATCAATCTTCGATCACCAAGCTATAATACCTGCAAAATAAAGTACTAGTGCGCCTCTTTGTGGTGATTCTTCCAACACATCCCCTCAAACGCAACTCAGGGGAATCGAACCTGGGTCCAGGCTCTGATGCCATGAAGAGG
This sequence comes from Pinus tabuliformis, assembly GCA_031772625.1. Classification (NCBI taxonomy): domain Eukaryota; kingdom Viridiplantae; phylum Streptophyta; class Pinopsida; order Pinales; family Pinaceae; genus Pinus; species Pinus tabuliformis. The sequence continues at coordinate 1,339,560,379 of CM062804.1, read as the reverse complement.
TTTTCCATTACACCAAAACTTGTAGGTGTTGGTAAACATTCCAAACCGGTAACTACGATCCGCAAGGTGGAAATTACGGATTCCATAGAGGTGGGGTGATTCTTCCAACACCCCCCCTCAAATGCAACTCGGGGGAATCGAACCTAGGTCCAGGCTCTGATACCATGAAGAGGTCCTCCATTACACCAAAACCCGTAGGTGTTGGTAAACGCTCCAAACTAGTAGCTAGGTTCCCGAGGGTGGACATTACAGATTCCATAGAGGTGCAGTGATTCTTCCAACATAAAGAGGTTTTCTATTACACCAAAACCCGCAGTTGTTGGTAAATGTTCCAAACCAGTAACTAAGATCCCCAGGGTGGAAATTACAAATTCCATAAAGGTGCGGTGATTCTTCCAACACCCCCCCTCAAAAGCAACTCGGGGGAATCGAACCTAGGTCTAGTCTCTGATAGTGTGAAGAGGTTTTCCATTACACCAAAACCCGTAGGTATTGGTAAACGTTCCAAACTAGTAACTAGGATCCACAGGGTGGAAATTACGAATTCCATAGAGGTGAGGTGATTCTTCCAACACCCCCCCCCAAATGAAACTCGAGGGAATCGAACTTGAGTCTAGGCTCTGATACCATGTGGAGGTTTTACAACACATTTACATGGTATCAAAGCGTGGACCCATGTTTGATTCCCCCAAGTTGCATTTGAGAGGGGGGTTTTGGAAGAATCACCACACCTTTATGGAATCCGTAATTTCCACCTTGGGGATCCTAGTTACTAGTTTGGAACATTTACCAACAGCTACGGGTTTTGGTGTACTGGAAAACCTCTTCACATGACACCTACAGTAATAGATTGGGTAATGTCAGAAGCACTGAGAAAACCGCCAGTAATGAAGAAGCTTTAGGATGAACTGGAGAGTGTCGTTGGATTCGGTGGCATGGTATGTGAGTCTGACCTGCCTTGGCTCATTTATTTACACGTTGTGGTGAAAGAAACGCTTAGAATCCATCTAGTGGGGCCTTTGTTGTACCACCAATTATCTGTTGAGTCTTGTGATGCGTTGGGCTATAAAATCCCACAGAATACTCTCATTCTCATGAATGCTTGGGCGATTGGGAGGAACCCAAAATCATGGGAGGACATTGAAGTTTTCAAGCCAGAGAGATTCATCGAAAAAGTTGGGTCTGAGGTAGATGCAAATGGAGATCAAAACTTTGGGTGCCTTGTCTTCAGAGCAGGCTAGAGAAGATGCCCAAGAGGGAAATTAGGAACGCTTCTTGTAGAGCTTTGGCTGGCCCAACTATTACACTGCTTCAACTGGAGGCTTTCCTTAGATGACATAAATGGGCGAAATCCAGAAGTGGATATGACTGAAATGTCTAATGGAATCGCACTGCACAAGGCACATGAACGCTTGGCTATTCCAACACCCCTCCTTGAATGCATTTCTCACCTCAAATAGGACATTGGGTCATGCTCGGCTATTGTCACATGAGCCCAAGGGAGCATGGACAGGCTGACTATGTGCACTTTCTCCATTGGTTGGACCAACAACATCATCATTTATATGGTCGGAAGGGCCTTCTTTGGGAGACTCTTCCATGATGAAACAACCAAAGGGACTAGGGAAAGGGGGAGAGGAATTTTCACCAAGCAAGCAGACATCAATGGAACGAACTGAGTTTCCCAACGACCCATGAACTAGAGAATTATGCCCAGCATTATCGTAAATGGTGGATGGAAAATAGAAGCAAAGAAGGATTGAAATTGAGGTAAGAGGACTAGGAGAGAAAGAAGAGGGAACTTCTTGAGGGAATTCCATACCAAGGTCATAGGAAATATGGCAAAGGGAGGAATATATGTTGTTGGTGTGGGCACTGACTTCGACAATCCTCCTGGAAACGCTGTTGTGATATTATTTTTGATTCAAGAGGTGGAATGCAAGGAGACTACGAAAGGACGAAAAGGTATTTCCCAATCGTCTAATCTCCTCTGCTTCCATATATGTGACATGATGTCGAAGGTGTTCAGGGATATCATTGTGAAAAAGAGCCAAATCTTCTTCCATCATTGGAACTATGGGTGGGTGGCAATGCCCCTACTGATGACCATCATGATAAACTCGTCCATATTGCTAAATAATTTATTTCAGTCAGAAGATGACGAAATTAGTTGGAGGCACAAGGATATAAGAAGCCAAGGGAGAAGATCATGCACGAATACAAGATTGAATGTGGAGAAAATTAACAAAAGTAGAAGGATCAATACTCCAAAATGTAGTCATGGTGAGTGGCATAAATGCATACATGGTGGTGGCTCGGAATGCCTTAAGCCAAAGTGAGCGAGGATGGGATGGGGGATAGGCATTAAAGGATGGTAGATACATAAGTAGATGAGTCATGGAGAGAGATTTCCAAGAGTGTGATGGATTCATGCCAAGCTTGAGCATGTGGATGGGAAGGTGGGAGTGCCAAAATCTAGGTGCAAGTGAAAATGAACTTTAAGATACATTAAGTTATATTTCTGTAATGGATAAATGGATAAAACAAAATTGATGAATGAAATTAAGAAAACAAATTTATCCTTTATAGTAATATATAACTCAATACACTATACTAAATGCAATGCAATTGCTAACTTAATCGAAACCTAACAACTTAATAAACATATAAATATATGCACTATATTGTTGAAATTAATTTAGGAAAAAAAATATTTTTTTGTCGGTGAAAAAGTTTCTATTATATCATGCAAACATTACAACATAATTGTCCATATTTTATTGCTCTTCCAGCCCCACTTCTACTAGATTTGTTGGCTAGAAGAGAAACATAGAAATTGATTACAAAATTCCAAAACTTACAAAGGGTTCCAAAACGGAAAGGCAAGAAAGCCGAAAAGATCCCTAAAATCAAGAAACAACCAACTCAGATTAAGGAACAAGAGGATGGTCTAGAGTTGGATTATCCATTTCATTGCCTTGAAACTCTAGAGGTTGAATTTCACCATGCACATGAGATTCAATGTGTTCCATTTGTGCCCTCCATGTGCTCCATTGTCTATTCCATTCTCCTTTTGACCCGTCGAATGAAATCCAACCAGTCATGAATGCTCCATTGTTTACACTAAAGATTGTTAATGAAGCTTATGATCTCATTGTGGTCATCATGGTGATTCTGTCACATCAAATGATCCAAAAGGTCAGTGATGTCTTAGATTTGAGACTCTGATGCATCAAAGGGAGGAGGAAGGTCAACTCAACCTGGGGAAAGGGCCACCTCCTCTGCTAGCTCTGTCATAGCCCACCCTTCTCACTCAAACTTTTTTTCTTCCCCGTGGTGTTCTTCCTTGTCTCCTCTTGGGACGACTTTGCTCTATGCATGCCACATGGCCTATTCATAATTGAACATGTCTGTTGGATGATTGGAATTGATAGCATGGGGTTGGCATCATATATGTTGAGATTGATGTCAACGAGGCTAACATTGATGTCAAATAGGTAAGGATGGAAGTTTCAATGAGTGGTAGTACTCTTATAGCGAATCACATGGTTGCTCCACTCTTTGGTAGATAATCATCATAGTGGCCAAATATGTAAAGAATCTATAAAACCTTATAGTTATGATGGTTGGGTAGCCTAGGCTTTAAAGGCATTTCTATATTTGGAGATCAACTTTTATGCTACTAGAAGTGGTATAAATGAATAGTTATCACAAAGATCATTCTAATCATATGGTGAAGTCTGAAAAATTCATTTTTGACCAAGAGTTATGATTGGTCAAAGTATGCAAATAAGAGAGGTCAAAAGGTAGGGTTTCAAGGCTCATGGTTTGATCTGTCCCTTATGTTTTGAGTGAAATTTATTTGTTAAAATAATTTTGGACATAGGAAACCTTAGGACTAAGCTAGGGCATAGGATTATTTGGCTAGTCGAGTGTTGGGCCATTTTATAGAAAACATAGGTGTACGATTGGGCTGATATGCCTTAGATAATGGGACTTAGGTACATCATTCAATATGGGTAGTGAGTCGTTTAGGCAAGTTTGACAGGAATACAATGTTTTGACCCCTGACCCCCAACGGATGTGGCACTAGCTACATGTGGCAGCCATAATGGTATATGATGTAAGCATAGGATGGCACAGAAACATATACATAAGACATGTGGAAAGTGTTTTTGACACTTTTAGCTGGCCAAGTGGTCTAAATTTGGGTGACACATGGACCACTTAGGAGGCACCATGTGGCCAAGGTAACATCAACATGTCATACGATGACGATGTGGAAATGAATTAAAAGTTCGTCAAATGATCAGTTTGATAATGTTTCATGTATATTTGGTTTGCAGTAGAAAATTACTAGAATTTGGAACTTCGAGATTGTCGAACCTCCAAGCAAGTTGGGGCAAGTGTAAGCATAAAGTAGGAAAGTTGTTTTTCCCTTGACCTCCTCACCAAGATAAAAAAGCACACCTAGAGGTATGTTTTGTGGTGTTTTTATGAGTATTTTATGTAAAGTCCATATTAGGTAGTTGTTCCATCAAACTTGAAGGCTCGCAAAATTTGGAACCTTCGCTAAATCCACCAAAGCACTTAATTACCTCGGAACCTCAAGAATCTCTTTGACATAAAGAAATTAAGTTTGATGTAACAATATTTTACTAATTCACAAACCTTGGTAAGTGTATGACCATGTCTGATCCAAAATGATTAATAAATGATCTAGATTAATCCAAAAGGGTTTAATGGATAAAAATTAAAATTTATCAGAATAAAGCGAAAGCAGTGCCATCATGTAGAGCACGAAAAAATGATTCCAATGCAACTTGAGTGGGAAAAACCTAACTTCATATGAAGAAGTTATGAAAGGTCACAATTTTTTGGGAAAACTCCAAGAAGTCAAAGTCAACACATGGTTCTGGATCATGGTTTCACAAATCATGGTTCTAGGCCTCCATGTGGCATCACCAGATGCCGCCAAGTGGCAGAAAACAATTGGAGCAAATGAACCAATATGATATTGACAAGTGGGAGCTTGTGATTTTGACATATGGGCTAAGAACAAGGCCACATGTGGCCTTATTGGGCGCCGACACATGGACTCGTAGGATTGGTTGAAAATTTGTTATGGTACTGACTGAACTCAGAGGGATTCAATCCCCTCACCTATTGTTGACAAACCTTACGCCTTACCATTGGGCTATGTTAGTGGCTTGTTAAATAACCAATGTTGATTACATTTATTGTGATTATGATATGGATTGGCTTAAAAAAATGCATAGCCCACCATTGTTGGTGGCTACACCATATCTAACTCCGCCATACCTCTGCTATATCATAACAAATACAATGGTGAATGGGTGTTAACATGGTACATATTAATCAATTCTCCAACTGTGATATCCAAACTCTTCTCCAACTCCTCTGACGAATGATCAAGGTCAATGGGTTAATACATTGCATATGGTTTAATATTTATGGCAACGTAATATATGGTGGTGATACATATTATAAAGTTTTCTTTGCTGCCATGGTTTATTAAAAACTATATTTTGACATGGGCTTTGTGATTTAGTTACATGGGATTATAAAATGGAGGGATAAGGATACATGGGAATGGAATGTGGATATGGTGATAAACCATATGACATAAAAAATTAACAAAATTATATGCATTGTATCGTATCACTGATCCAGATTTAAACAGGAACGCAACAAATTACAGATATAACCATAAACACAGAGATGCGGCAGAAATACTACTTTATTTCATTAATGTAAAATACTGAAATATGCTTACAAACAACAATGAAAATAAACTAGCTAGGGCGATGGTAGCTTATCTCTAAGAAGAGATGTGGTGGCTACATGCCTCTGAACTGTATTACAATGAGGCTCGAAGGCCTATTTATTGTTGAGAAACAATGGAAAACCCTAAACATCTAAAAGCCTAACCCTAGAAGATGAAATGTCAAAGTATGGGCCCCGTTTGGGTAAATTGGTACATAAACTTCTCGGGGTCGTAACTTTGGCATACGATCTCCGTTTGACGTGCACAGCAATTCGTTAGAAAGTTCTATCCGAGAACTACAACTTTGGGAAGAGCAACATCAGTCCATGAAGCCATGTTGCTCCCAGTTTTCCCAAAGAACGTCGTTTAGGGCCTCAAAACAACTCCGAACGTTGAGGACCCAAAAAACCGCTAAAAACAGTAAACTATGCTACAATTAAGGAAACTAAAATGTTGAAAGAAATAATGGTGGGCATCCAAGTGGACTTGGAAGGTGGCCACCAATATCCACCTGAATCATTCCTCCCCCCTTAGGAAGCAATGGTCCCCATTGTGTGGAGTTCCTCCATGAGATGAGGAAACTTCTGCTGAACTTTGTCCCTGGTGAGCCACTTTCCCTAGTGAAGGAGCTGGCCTTGTTTGACAACACGATACAATTGGATATTTTGCTGGTGAGTGTGCTTGATCTGTGTGTCCATGATCCGATCATTTGCAGCATGTACCATGCAATTTGGGTTTAACTTTATGGGTGTGAGTTGTTCTGCAATGTTGGATGTGTCTAGTAATGGTGGAAAGTATGGTCGAAGGCGGTCCACATTGAACCCTGGGTGTAGGCCAAGGAATGGGGGGATGCTGAGCTCAAATGCATTGTCTCCCACAACCTTGGTAATTGTGTAGGGACCATATCGGAGTGGTCTAAGTTTCCAATAAGCTCCAGTAAGGCGTTCCTTTTGCAAATGCAACCAGACTTTGTCGCCCACATGAAACTTGTGTGGGGCACCCGATGTTGATCATGTCACTGCTTGTACTTGGCATTTGATTTCTCCAGAATGTCATGGACTTGTTGGCGAATATGTTCGATGTGCTCAATGAAGCTGTTCTTTGGTTGTAGCTCTGGTGGGTTGTCTTCGGCCACACCTCCTTGGCTTTGTCCTTTATTTTGTAGTTTGGGGGCACCTTTCCCTTGCTTCAGATTCATAGATCCAAAGTCTCGCTTCTTCTCTTTAAACTTTTGCTTGACCTTTGACAGCATATTGGTATTTCGTGTCGAGTGAGGGGATGTTCATGAATTCTATTTCTTCCTGGATGTACTTGTGCAAGAAGCTGTGATATTTGAGTACCAAATGCTGCTTTGAATCCATGATACCCAACTTTGTGCGAATGGTATGGAAAATATTGGTAAACTCCGACATGTCTTGGTCCCTTCCCTGCAGCAGCATGGTCCACTTTATGTATTGATCCTGATAGCTTCCGACAGGATAGTATTACTCCTTGATGGCATCCTGAAATGAATCCCAAGTGGATGTGACTGAAAATTGTGAGCCTGTACTTTAATCCTTATGCTCGTAGTAGGTTTCCCACCAGTCCTTGACGTGGGGGCTTGCTTTGAGATGAGCGAAAATAATATTTTCCCAACTGGAAAAATCATGAACAGAAAAATAATCCTCTAGCAAATTTAACCATTTATCGATGACATTTGCATCTATCTGACCCTCGAATATGGGGTTTTCAAAATTAACTTGTACCTTAAATGGTATGGCATTTCTAGAGTAGTTGTTGGAAGCCGATGTGTCACCCCTAGGTAGTCGTTGAAGGATCTGGGCAAAGTTTCCCATCATCATGTTCCTTTGTCTCTCGAGGGCTTCTTTGAGAAAGATTTTGATAGGATCTCTTGCCCCCTCGTCTTTCTTTCCATCCGCCATGGGATGTCGTCAGGGTTTGTGAGGCTGGTCTTGCAAAGGTTAGACCAGTTCAAGCCCTAACTCCTTATATTGCGACCTCGTTGGGGACATGCGAAGAAAAACAGAGAAAAAGAAGACCGCTCTGATACCACTTATCCAAATTTAAACAGAAATGCAACAAATTACAGAGAGAACCATAAACACAGAGATGCAGTGGAAATAATACTTCATTTTGTTAATGTAAAATATTGAAATATGCTTACAAAAAGCAATGGAAATAAACCAGCTAGGGCGATGGTAGCTTATCTCTAAGAAGAGATGTGGCAGCTACATGCCTCTGAACTGTGTTACAATGAGGCTCAAAGGCTTGTTTATTGTTGAGAAGCAATGGAAAATCCTAAACATCCAAAAACCTAACCCTAGAAGATGAAACGCCAAATCGTGGGCCCGGTTTGGGTAAATTGGTACATCAACTTCCCAGGGTCATAACTTTGGCATACAATCTTCATTTGACGTGCACAGTATCATGTTAGAAAGTTCTAACCGAGAACTACAACTTTGGGAAGAGCAACATCTGTCCATGGACCCATGTTGCTCCTAGTTTTCCCAAAAAACGTCATTTAGGGCCTCAAAATATCTCTAGAAGTTCATGACCCGAAAAACTTCTAAAAATAGTAAATTGTGCTACAAATAAGGAAAATGAAAATCTGAAAGAAACAATGGTGCTGGTCCAAGTGGACTTGGCAGGTGGCCACCAATATCCACCTCGATCGATAACACCACCATGGCAAGGAGGTCAGGATTTGATCCCACGACTTCTCAAATTTTATTATAAATTTTTTCCATTGGACCACAAGAGGAAGAGTTGTATAGTTATGTAGCAAGTGGAGTTTTATGTAGAGAGGGGAAGTGAGACAACCACACTTTGGAGAGACATTTTGGGAAATCTAGGAAGCCTTTTTCAGATCCGAAAGTTGCTGCAAGATCTAGAGACAGAGAAGAACACAACAAAGTTAATTTAGATTTTCGTTAAAGAATTTTTATATGTACATTTGATGGATTTTGAAATTTTTTAATAAAAATGCCTCCCCATTATAGACTGGTCGCAAAGAGGTAAGCTTGACGATAGCTGAACTCTGTTATCAACATGCTAGTGTCATTTTCTCTTATATGTTTGAATAGTTCTCTTTATTTGCTACTAATTTTATTTTCAAGTTTCCTGTCTTTTAAATTAAGCTTTATTTAAAAGTGATTTTAAATACATGAAGATAGCTTTTAAAATTTAATGAAACAGTATCAAATTCGATTGGGATTTCAGATCAATTGGTATCTGAGTGGGTTATTGATAGCTTGGTTTAAGTGTGCAAGATCACTGGGTGAAGAAAGATTAGTGAAAGTGAATATGGATAAAATATTGAAACGAGGAAGGATGCAAGAGTTGGAGGATGTTAACCACAATCTTTAAATAGAAAATGCAGAGCTCAAGAAGCTGCTCAAAGCCACAAATGACGAGAAGTGAACATTGCTTCTCGAGCTACAAAAGTCCAAGAAAGAGAATGTTGGAGAAAATTCTGCTATACCTCATATAATCATAAATGATGAGATGTATGTACATTCAGAGAATGTGTCATATGTGTTAGCCACTCAAGATTAAATTACGTATACCTCCTATGCAACAGTCATGTAAGAAGATCAGAAATAATATTCGTATGGAAGTAAGAGATGCGAGATGTCATTTGGTAGAATGAACACAAAATATTCATGGCATGCATGCACTAGAGATGATCATCCAAGGTATAATAAAGTTATTTTCTTAAGAATTCCTTTTCATTTTAGGAAGATTAACGATCTAAAAAGTTTATAGCATAGAATATCATGCACTTTTTGTAGTTTATCTAATCATTTCATTGCCAAGTTCTCGAAGAGAAGAAATTTTTACAGGAAGATGATGGCCATGAGGAAGAACGAAAAGTATGAAGAAATTATTGCAAGTTTTTTTGAAGAGAAGAAATATCTAAGACTATATTTCTTGTACTAGAATACATATGGTCATGATAGAGAACATAGCTCGAAGCTACACCCTCAAAAAAAACCTAAGCAGTTCCAAGATAGAAAAAGGAAGAGAAAAAGAAATCAGGAAGTGGATCCAAAAATACAACAGAATCATGGACTTGAGTCCAAATATGAGACTCATATTTTAGTAGTGGGAATGAGAAGTGAAATCTTCCCACTCATGTTTGCAAAAGTGAGAAAAGCAGTTGATATGAAGCAAGAAAGCAAGATGGTGGCAATTCGTAGATATGACCAAGCTTTGGTTCAGGAGATATAAAAATGTCACATGAGGTGTTATCGTACAAACCTGGGAAGAAGGGTAAACATATGTGTTTTTTTAAATTAGTTTCTTTGTTGTTATTATCGCTATTAATGTGTTGTACATGGGTTGTGGCGAAAGAAATAAAAAGAGAAAGATGTGGAAACATGCAAACAACTAATAATGTGTTTTTAGTTGTGATGGTGGTTTCACAATGGATTTTGATGAGACAAGCGCACAAGACAGAATGGCTTTGTCATATAGGACAAGTGGAGAAATATTGTCTAAACATCAAAACCAGGTAAAATATTTTGGTAGTACAAAAGGTCTCACTGGGGAGGAATGATCAGGAATGATCTGAAATGATCAAGAAATGATCTGAATTAATTCAAAATGGATTAATGTAAAAGGATTCAGAGACATCCAAATCGAGAAAAACTAGTGCCATTGTGTAGAGCTCATAAGAATGATACCAATGGAACTTGAATGGGAAAAATTTGGCGTCGTATGAATAATTTAGTCAAAGTTTTCATGGAAAACTCTAAAAATTCATAGTCGACTGGTATAATCAAAGGGTCAACACATGGTTCCATAGGTCAAAGTCAACTCATAGTTCTAGATCATCATTCCACAATTCATGATTCCAGGCCACCACATGCCATCACAAGATGGTTCCAAGTAGTAAGCAATGATTGGAGAAGATGGACGAATATGATGTTGACAAGTGGTAGCTTGTGATTTTGGCATATGGTCCAACGACAAGGCAACATGTGGCCCTATCGGAGGGTGACATGTGGCCTCATAGGACTGGTCAATTTTTTTTTTATGTTACCGACCAAACTCGGAGGGATTCAATCCCTTGACTTGTCACCAACGAACTTTATGTCGTACCATTTGGCTACGTTATTGGCTTGTTAAATAACATTCACTGATTATATTTTTTGTGGTTATGATATGGATTGTCATAAAAAAAGGTGGAACCCACCATTGTTGGCGGCTCCATGATATCTAACATTTCCATACCTTCAATGCAATGCTGGATGGATGTTAGCATGGAAAATATTAATCAGTGCTTGAACCGTGATATCCAAACTCCTCTTCAACTCCTCCAACAAACAATCAAGGTCAACGGGTTAATACATTGCATATGGTTTAATATTTATGGCAACATAATATACGGTGGTGATACCATATTATAATGTTTTTTTTTTATCTCCATGGTTTATTCAGGACCATAATTTAACATGGGCTTTGTGATTTAGGTACGGAGGGGTTAATACAAAGGGATAAGATACGTGGGAGTAGAATATGGATATGATGATAAACCATATCACATAAAAGTAAAAATAAATTATTATATGCATTGTATCTTATCACACCACCATGGCAAGGAGGTTAGGATTTGATCCCCTGACTTCTCACATTTTATTATAAAAGCTTTCTATTCTGCCACAAGAGGAAGAGTTGTATGTTTATGCAACAAGTGGAGTTTTATGCAAATAGGGGTAGTGAGACAACCAGAGTTTGGAGAGATGTTCTCTGCAAATTAAGAAGCCTTTTTCAGATCTAAAAGTTGCTATAGGATTTAGAGACAGAGCAGAACACAACAAATTCAATTTGGATTGTAGTTAAAGAATTTTTATATGCACTCTTGTAGGATTTTAAAATTTTGAATAAAAAGGCATCCCCATTAAATATCGGGCCTAGAGAGGTATGATTGAGGTTAGCCGAACTCTGTTATCAACATGCTGGTGTCATTTTCTCTTACGTGTTTAGTTATTTCTCTTTATTTGTGGCTGATTTTCCTTTCAAGTTTCCTATGTATTTTAAGTTGAGCTTTTCTTAACGATGATTTTAAATACATGCTAACACATTTTAAATTGTGATGAATCAATATCAATTTCCATTAGGATTTCAAATCAATGGATTTGGTGGAGCACATTATTTCAGTGATGGGCTTTCTCTCTAATATATTTGAATGAAAAATAAAGTACTCTTGGTGCCATTCAGTGTTAAATGGAAGAAATGTTGTGAGGTAGCTAAAGAAGACCCAAGGCCCTATGGAGTGTACATAATAGAAGAAAAATTTCCTCTCAAGAGAGTATCGAAAGACATAGTACACCCTGCACCATACCAAAATTCAATAAAGTAGGCCTTCAACTATTCAAAAAGTGAATGGAATGGTAAATGATCATGTTATTTGTGTAAATCAATTTAAACAAGCAATGTGAGCGATACAAAAAAAAATTAAATGTTACTAGTTTTCTGAAAGAAACCATTATGTGAAATTAAGTTCATTGATTTTGCGTTGCTCTAATTTTAGCTGAAGTACTCTAATGCAATTAATGCATGGATTTGAATTTCCTGACTTAGCAGAAGTCCATTGTCTAGAATGTGGGATTGTATGGGGTGATATAGTTAATTGGGAAAATTATGCCTACCTAGTTGTATAGTGCAAAGTTGTATGAGTTGTGGGGTAGGTGGTTGAAATGTATGTGAAGTGTGAGGTCACAATAAAGTGGCAAGCAAAGAGAGTGTTATCGAGTTGAAGTTACACAGAAGAGAGAAACTAAGAGAATTTATTCAACCTAGAGAGGAATGAGTTGTAAGAGACAACAAAATGGGTTGTTTGTGTTTTATGATAGGTGGAAGCCATTTTCCTAGTTTGAAAATTGTATGAAAATTAGGGGAATTTTGTAATCTAAAATGGGCCTCCCAAGGAAATTATAAAATAATAGTTGAAATAATAAAATAAGATTAGATTGGATCATCAAATATTAGAGGTAAAAAAGAAAAAACTAATTTTTCTACTCATATTTTCAACTTATCTCGCTATGGGTTTACTCAAATTTTGAAAAGAAACACTCATTGGATGTAGAATTTGATTCCTCATCCAAGGAGTATGCATGTTGCATACTTTCAATGGACCCCACTACACGAAAAATGAGAAATACATAAAAAACATGATTCCAATAATATTTTTTCATGTATTTCTCATTTTTCATTAATCAGGGTCCATCAAAAGTATGCAACATTACTACTCCTTGGGTGAGGAAATAAATTTTTCATCCAACAGGTATTCCCACTCGAAATGTGAGTAAAACCTTATGGAGATAATTTGAAAATATGAGTGGAAAAAGTACTGTTATTAATTATTACTACCTTTTTACTCCAAAAAATGGTGAATCATCCCCCATGGTTGACATCATCGTCTTGAATCCTATTGGTTCTTATAAAGTTTATTTTGGTTGTACATTTTTCTTGGTGGGGCATTTTAGACCTCAAAATTCCCCTAATTAAAACATGAAAGTTGGTTGAAGCATGTTTTGGCTTGCATTCATACGAGGTCAGTGCCTCTTGGAAAGTGGCAGCCTGCTGATTTGAAGGGGTTTGGTGCCTCCTGCGAGTCAGTGCTCGCAAAAAATCTGATGTAACTAAGTAGGTGCTTAGATTACATCATATTAACAAAGAAATTGGTGGTTCCTTCACTTTTGGGTTTCCACGTTAAATTCTTGTGTGCATGTGTGTATATTTTTCATGTTGATGGTGTGGGTTCATATTAATGGTTTACTTTGTTTCTTATGTATTTAGTTGTGAATTCTCATATGGGTGATTTCCAAGTTAGAAGAGAAAATAAGAATTCGTATTAAAAATTTAAATTAGTTTAATTATTGATTCACCATTTCCCCCCTCTTAGTAATTCCTTATTCCAACAAAAATCATGTTCTATAGTCCAAGTTTAGGCACATACCCTCTCGCCACCCCCAGCCTTGGCAACCATTAGAGAGACTCCAACAATACCAAGGACAACCATTGTTTTGGAGAAGAAACCTACCTTTAGAACCACCACCTTTTCTTTCAAAAATAACAACACTGACTTCAACCAAATTCCAGTTCTCTATCACTGTGGCCCCATATTAATAGATTGGACATGCAATAAGAATATAGTATTGTTCTAAGTTCTCTAAGGGAAACCTTGATGACCCAAAATTTCTAAGTTGCAAAGAAAATTTACATGTAGCCAACACTAGGAAGGGGTTTCTACTAACTACAATATAAATAGAGCACAGAAATAGGCAAAGTAATCCCTTAAAATAGAACTTTGTTTCCAACCCCCAATTGTAGTGGAGACGGGTTGTGTTACCTATCTCTTTGAATCAAATATGACTAGGTACATGCAACACAATGAAACCCACCCCCTTCAACGTAGTCGGGATATCACTATATGAATTTCACAAGGGTAGATTGGAAAAATTACCAAGGAATTCATAGCAGAGCCCCAAATTATAAATCCTATGCTTGTTAATCAATTCAAGAAGATTTTTCTCTTCATAGGAATTAGCCAATGTGGGTGCAGTCTCGAAAGGCTGAGCTTCACCAGGATGCCAGATCTACAACACCTGATCGGAAATAGATCCACAAGGTATTTATCGCTTGCATGCAAAACGTTCTTCAATAGAATGCCAGAGATGAACAAACATGCACATATTGATGTCCTATGTAAATCCTTCACCAATTTTTCCACCTTGTCTTATGTCCATAACCAAGCTCACTAGTAGGAATATTATCGAACTCACCAAAATTCTTGTAATACTAATGACCCTTGTCTCAATGCTTCGACATACTCCAAGTTTCATGCAAACCCCTTGCTACATGTTGCTAGTATGTATGGAAGAGAGGGACTAGTCCTTTCCCTCAAGACCAATATGCCCTCCTTCCTCCACTTATTTTATAATAATACACATATTAATTTAAAACTTAGTAAAGAACTATATATATATATTGAAAATACAAATAATTTTATTTTAAATTTGATAAGTTGTTTAGCTCATAAGGAAAAATATTTGAAATATCAAATGTGTCCAAAATTTAGTTTATCATAATATTATACTTTGCATGTAGATGATGGAACTTAGAAGAAAGAACCAAAACCAACGCATTGTAAAAAGATATTGAAGAATTGGATGATTAAATTAGTGTATGTATTATTAGAAAAAGATTGAATATTATTTTTCATAAAAAGACTACAACTTTTAGCTCATCAACCAAAAATAGTAGTAAATATACTAATGAACAACAAATCATTAGATACTTACAATTAAAGTAAGAAGACACTTACTCCCTTAAGATTAGGCATGAAAACTTTAAGGCTTTTTGCTTGAGAAGAAGGAATTTTCCTTGAAATTGGCATGACTTTTGCTGGGTTGACTAAGGTGGGGAATCTTGAGATAATTCATATGAACTCCTAAATGGATATTTGAAGAAGTCAAATCTAATCAAGGGTTATCTATTTTACCATTGAATTTGAAAATTTTCTTGTATGGCATGTTACTCTAACCTTCCTCACCTCATTTCTCTAAAAGTTGTGGTGAAAGAAATGCTTAGACTCCATCCAGGGGATCTTTGTTGTACCATTGCTTACTTTCATAGTCCTGCAATGTATTGGGATATGAAATATCTCATAATACTCTCATTATGATGATTTTTTGGGTGATTTGGGGGAGTCCATGTCATGGGACAATTCCCGAATTTCCAAGCCACAAAGATTCATGGAAAAAATTGGGTGTAAAGTAGATCAAAATGGAGATTAAAACTTTGTGTGCCTTATATTTAGAATAAGATGGAGAGGATGCCTGTGAAAATAGTTGGGAATGATTATTCTAAAGTTTGGGTTGGAACAATTGCTCCACTACTTCAATTGAAGGCTTTCTTGCATGACATGAATGAGAAAAATCAAGAATTGTATATGGTTGAAATTTTTAATAGAATGACATTGGATAGGTTACGTGAAATATTGAATATTTCAACACCCCACATTGAATGCATTTCTCACCTGAAATAGGACATCTGATTTTGAGTAAAACCTTGGAAATTGAAGTATTTTCTTGTAGAAACTGTCCTAGATAGTGGCTAAGCATTATGGGTTGAAAAACCCTTTTCTTGTATTTTGTATTTGTGATCGAGGTGGATGTTGGTGGCTACCCACCTATCCCACTTGGACCCCCACAACTATCTCTTTCAGCTTTACAGTTTCCTTATTTGTAGCATAATTTACTATTTTTAGTAGTTTTTGGGGTCCTAAACTTCTAGAGCCATTTTGAGGCCCTAAACGATGTTTTTTGGGAAATCTAGGAGAAACATGGGTGTGTGGACTGCTATTGCTTTTCCTAAAGTGATAATTCTCGAATAGATCTTTCTAACGAGCTATTGTATGCGTCAAACGAAGATCGGGTGCCAATGTTACGACCTCGAGAAGTTGATGTACAAACTTACCCAAAACGGGGCCCATAATTTGGTGTTTCATATTCTAGGGTTAGGTTTTGTGATGTTAAGGGTTTTCCATTGTTTCTCAACAATAAATAGGCCTTCAAGCCTCATTGTAACATAGTTCAGAGGCATGTAGCCTCCACATATCTTCTCAGAGATAAGCTACCATCGCCCTAGATGGTTTATTTCCATTTCTGTTTGTAAGCATATTTTAGTATTTTACAGTAATGAAATGAAGTATTATTTCTGCTGCATCTCTGTGTTTATGGTTATTTCTATAATTTGTTGCATTCCTATTTAAATCTAGATCAGTGGTATCAGAGCGCTCTATTTTTTCTCTATTTTTCTTTGCATGTCCCAACAAGGTCGGGATATAATGAGTTACGGCTTGAACGGGTCAAACCTTTGCAAGACCTGCCTCGCAAATCCCAATGACCTCCCATGGTGGATGAGAAGAAAGACGAGGGGGCAGGAGATCCTATCAAAATCTTGCTCGAAGAAGCCCAAGACCGACAAAGGAATGTGATGATGGACAAATTTGCCTAGATCCTTCAGCGGCTACCCAGAGGTGACACATCGGCTTCCAACAGCTACTTTGGAAATGCCACACCCTTTAAGGTACAAGTTAATTTTGAAATCCCCATATTTGAGGGTCAAATAGACGTAGATGTCGTAGATAAATGGTTAAATCTACTAGAAGGGTATTTTTTTGTTCATGAATTTTCGAGTCGAGAAAAGATTGTTTTCGCTCTTCTCAAAGCAGCCCCCCACGTCAAGGACTAGTGGGAAACCTACTGCAAGTAGAAGGATGAAAGTAAGGATTCATTGTTCTCAGCTGCACCTACTTGGAATTCCTTCCAGGATGCCATCAAGCAGCAGTACTACCCTGTCAAAATCTATAACGACAAATACATAAATTGGACCACGCTATGGCAGGGATGAGACTAAGATGTGTTGGAGTTCACAAATATTTTTTATACCCTTCGCACACAGTTGGGTATCAAAGATTCTGAGTTGCATCTGGTACTCAAATACCACGACTGCTTACACAAATAAATCCAGGAAGAGATGAAGTTCCTAAACATCTCCTCACTCAGCAGAACATACCGATACACTGTCAAAATCGAGCAAAAGTTCAAATAGAAGAAGTGAGACTTTGGATTTACGAATTTGAAGACCAAAGGACAAATCCAAGGCAGGGTGACCCAAGACAACCCATCGAAGCCGCAAGAAAAGAACAACACCACGAAGTTGAAGAAGGACACAAGAAAGTGGTGTCAGTTCCACAAAATCCCCATTCACAACATAGGTGAGTGTTGGACCAAGCAGTCACTGGTGGCTGAGTTGAAGGCTTCAAAATCAGATGCATGTTCCAACCCTAGGTCAAAACCTAACAAGGGGAATGGCAAAGGGAAGCAGATCATTGATGCGGAGCCCAACATCATTATTTCCACCACCATGATCCAGAATAATGAGCTTGAAGATCTAGAGGAGGGGGAGCATCTTTTCCACTCATAGATGTGGATGAAGGGTTCGCCGCTGCAATTTATTATCAATAGTGGTAGCCAAAACAACCTCATTTTAGCAGAGGTCATGAAGTAGTTGGGCCTACTGACTACACCACACCCACAGCCGTATAGTATCAGGTGGCTTCACCAAAGATGAGATCTCTGAGTTTTCCAGCAGTGTCGCCTTCCTTACAACATCAAATCCTTCACAGACGAGGTATTGTGTGATGTTACACCTATGGATGTTTGTGATGTATTATTAGGCTAGCTATACTTGTGGAGCTGACATGCTGTGTATGAGTCAAGGTCACGTGCTGTCATTATTTCTTTGTGTAATTCACTGTACAAGATACCGGAGGTAGCCCCACCTACCGCCACCTCTTTCATCACTACTAAAAAAGGCATCAAGCTCATCTCCCAGACAAGGAAATTCATTTTATATCTGGTTAGCTCCCAAAGCAAGGGGAAGATCATCACCACATCCATGACCCTTGCGAAGGGTTCCTCCACATAGCAACAGTAGCAGAGGGATACAATCATGACAAAACACAAGAATAACTTCTCCTCACCCACAGGGGTACCACACAGGCTTCAGGTGGGCAACAAAGTCTGGTTGCATCTGCAGAAAGAACACCTTACAAGAGCCCATCAGAAGCTACAACCATGCTGAGATGGTCCATACAACATTACCAAGGCTATGGGAAACAATGCTTTGGAGCACAACATTCCTCCATTCCTTCGCTTGCACTGAGTTTTCAATGTGGACTGTCATCGACCATGCTTCCCACCATTACTGGACACATTAGAGATTGCTAAACAGCTCACCAGAGACCCAGCTTAGCAGAAGCTTCCCATCTCATGGAGGAACTCAACACAATGCGGACCATTGATTCCTAAGGGGGGAGGAATGATCTGGTGGGTGTTGGTGGCCACCCACCTATCCCACTTGGACTCCCATAACTATCTCTTTCAACTTTTTAGTTTCCTTATTTGTAGCACAATTTATTATTTTTAGCAGTTTTTTGGGTCCTGAACTTCTGGAGCCATTTTGAGGCAGTAAACGATGTTTTTTTGGGAAATCTGGGAACAACATGGGACCATCAACTGATGTTGCTCTTCCCAAAGTTGTAGTTCTTGGATATATTTTTCTAAGGAGCTATTGTATGTGTCAAACGAAGATCGGGTGCCAGAGTTATGACCCCGGGAAGTTGATGTACTAACTTACCCAAAATGGGGACCACAATTTGGCATTTCATCTTATAGTGTTATGTTTTGGGATGTTAAGGGTTTTCCATTGTTTCTAAACAATAAATAGGCATTCGAGCGTCATTGTAACACAATTCAGAGGCATGTGGCTGCCACATCTCTTCTCAGAGATAAGCTACCATCGCCCTAGCTGGTTTATTTCCATTTTTGTTTGTAAGCATATTTCAGTATTTTACAGTAATGAAATGAAGTATTATTTCCACTGCATCTCCGTGTTTATGGTTATTTCTATATTAGTTGCATTCTTGTTTAAATCTAGATCAATTCGGGATCAAAATAGGCTTCCAACATGTTTGTATAGGGTTGAGAAATATAATACCACCTTGTAAACATATTTTTATTTATTTTATATTGAGCATGTGACTAAAATTTTAGACTCGGATGAGTGGTATGATGTGACAATGTAATTATTTATTTTGATTAATAAAAAGAATGAAAACATATTTTTTTGCATTATTATTCTTGGAAATATAGTAAAAAATGTCGTGTGATATTAGACTCCTAACTACCAGGAAAATTGTTGGAATCTGTTTTGCTGAACATGAGGTAGAAACAAAATAAGAAAAATCATCCTTTTTTTCATTCCAATGAATTGTTAGTTGAAGTAGACACCAATATTTCATGGCTTGAGATAAATGCCATGGGTAGATAATTGTGAAAACAGAATTGTGGGAGATAAAGGCAGTCTATTTTTAAGAAGACGCTAGTGGGAGAGAAAGATTGGGCTTAAACCTAGAAGTTAGCAGAACACTACTAAATGGTTAAGGACGTGAAGTTGGAAAACAATTTCTGTATTGCTTTCCTTGCAAGGAGGAATAATGCCCGGGGTGAACTACTAAGAGTAGTTCATGGTTGAGACGAACATGGAAACCTTTAATACATTGTCAAGGATTCCAAAGTGTTAGCATTGGTATTGTGTTGTAGTGTTGTTGGTTGGCATTGATGTCAACCTGGTAGCATGATGGTAGTATGAGATGCAACTCACTATATTTTGATGCCTATGCTTATTTTGGTACATGTGTTTTCTTGCATGCATGATTGGTTTTAAATGTTAGTGTAGGCACTAGATGGTGCTTAATGTATCTATATCTATTTCATTTGATTATGTTTCACTTTGAGCATATTTTTTTTTTACGTATGCATCTTGCATACTTTCATGAGTAAAGTATTACCATGGAACAAGTATTCTTGGTATTGGAACTACCATGTTATTGGTATGTGTGTGGAGCAGGTTGGCATGTGATATTACCTCGGTACCTGATGGTCTTCGTATTGGCATAAGCATGGCATTTTCTTGTTTTTATTGGTTTAGAGATCACCATGGTATAGGTGTCCTTGGTATTGACATAACCATGGTAATTTCCTGTGTTATTGGTTTGGATACTACCATGGTACAATTTTCCTTGGTATTAGAATAACATTCATATTTTCCTACGGTATTGGGTTGGATATTACCATGGTACAATTATCCTTGATATTAGAATAACCATGGTATTTTCTCATGGTATTGTTTTGGATATTACCATGGTACAGGTGTCCTAGATATTAGTATAACCATGGTATTTTATTGTGGTATTGGCTTGGAGATTACCATGGTACAGTTGTGCTGGATATTGGTATCTGCCTGTGGTATTGATTTGGAGATTGTTGAGGATAATTTGAGACATCATTTTGTGACGATATTAGGTTGACTCTCTTAATGTGTTGAGTGAGTGAGAGATTGGAGGAGTTTGTGTAATATGTGAGATTTGAGTGATGTAGAATTTCTAAACCAGTTTGCTTGTATTCTAGTAGATAAACAGAGCATGTTTCAGCCAACATTTTGAGTAGAGAATGAGGAGATGAAGTAATGATTAATTGTATATCTTTTTGGTGATTGGTAGTAGCTTATTTATTGACTAGTTTTTTTTGGTTTTGTGAAAAATTTATTTGTGAGAAAATTTATTATTGTAAAGGGGTTTTAGTTGATGTATTGATTAGATTATTTTATGTAGTGTGTGGTGGGAATGTGTTGTAGTTTGCGGTGTGGATTTGGTTTTGATTGTGTGCTTTGATGACACATTATTATAGTTCTCATGTTAACCAGTTCTCGATTCTAGTATGAAAACATATGAAATGAAAACAAATAGAGGAGTGGAGTTAGAGGACTCCGATGAAATCAATATTAGTGAACAATTTTCTCAATCCAATGAAAGTTGGATAGTTAGAAAGAAACTGGGTGAGGCTTTTTGGTCATGGTGGCTTCCAACATATAGTACTTTGTAGAGTCGTTTGACAGTTCAGGAGTAATCGAGCGAGGATCGTTGGTTATGGTGGTTTCTATAAGATGGTAGCTTGTACATCCGCATGACAAATAGATCTCCATTTGATAGTAGCTAACATAATCTCTATGTAAAATAGCATGCTTATCATAATAAAGATTTTAGAAACATAGCAACAACGGGTCATTTTTTCTCTAAAGAGGGTTTTCCACCATATATTCTTGTGTTCCATGTGTTTTCATGGGTTTTCATGTTTTCATGGTTATTTTTGATGCTCTAATATCTATTTATGTGTTTCTGTTTATGCATCATTGAAGAATAATTATTTATAGAAAATGTATAGGTGCCTTCACTACTAATTTAGCCCCCCTCTCTCAGTAGTGATCTAGTTTAAAATAATTTCTATTAAAGTGGGACTCTTAGTTGGATCTTGATCTATGGAGAGTGGATTTCGGAGTTTTGGAAAACAAATTCAAATTGCTCAAATGGATCAGCAAGGAATTCCATTACTTCACGAAGGTAAATTTTCACCTTGAAGGATGAAATTGGGTTCATATTTTCTATCTCTCGATGAAAATATTTTGTTGTTAGTAGAGTATGGAGTTAAATATGAATTTAATGATTTGGCTAAAATATTATCTTTAATGGAATTTTAATATCTAATAACTTGCATGTAAATCATTGCGATATTTCAAAACAGATGTTGGATAGGTTGCAAAATCTATAACTTGGAGGAAAATTTCATATTTTAGAGGTGGAGAAAAACGCAAAGGATTAAACACATATTGCAATGGTAAATCAAGCATCCTCAAAAGAAGAAGATGGAAGTACAAATTGCTGACAAGATGGAGATGAAAGCATTAGTGATAGTGATGATAAGTTAAGCATCAATCTAGAGGGCCAACGAGAAGAGATCATCATAAAAGTTGAAGAGAAATACAATATAATCACACTAGAAGTAGACATTCAAAGGCTCATGGCTGAAAAGAAAGATGAAAGAATATTATAGCAATTTTTTTATGAGTGTGCCTATGAAGAGTAGATTTTTGATTTCAAAAATTAGTTACAACAATGAAAGAAACATAAAAACAAATGAAGAAGGTAAAAGAATAAGAACAAAATTGATGGATTCTATAACTATGGACTATGTGGACATAAAGTAGCAAATGCGATAAAGAGATAAAATACTCTCACCTAATAAGAGAAGGAAAAGAAGATTAAAAAGGATAAAATGCTACCATTGTTGTGAACGTGGACATATGGATGAGAATTGCAATAGTGAAGAAATCATACGCTTTCATTAGAAAGATCAATCAAAGGAGAAGCAACATCAAGCATCCATACAAAGAAGGTCATGATATGTAAGGTATAATAGTCATTTTCATCATTATTGTTTCTCATGCCATGATTTTGGGCATAGGGCTATTGATTGTAGGGCACATGCAAGCAATAGAAATCACATCAATAGAAGATATCAAGCTATTCATCTATTCCTTTATCACGTAATATGTCTTTTGTGTGATCAATTTTACGATAAGTCGAAGGATTGCAAGCTTCCCATGTGTTATAGGAGATCCAATCAAAGAGATTAGAATATGCAAGGCCAACTTGTTAGGTCCTAAAAATACTAGTGTAGCCCCCTTATTCTTATTGTTAATGTATCCCCTATTGTTATTGTTGTTCCCATGTAGCCCCCATATTTTTATTTTTTTCCCCCATAGAAGTCCACTATTGTTATTGTTGTTCCCTTACACTATTATTGTTATGTAGGCTCTGATTATATTGTCACCCCTTAGACTCCTATATATACCAAGGATGTATTATCATTTGTTTCATCCAAGACTTGTCCATTTATGTAATGTAAAAGAGGTTTCCTCCTAGAAGAGGATAATTTTTAAATCATTGATATATATTTTTTGTGATTTGGTCACATAACATTCGGTATCAGAGGTTTGGATTCTAGGGTTTCTCTTCTTCAAACACGTCCTCTTGGAATTTTCTCTATAACTGTTTTTCTAGAATACTTGAGAAGCTAAAATTTGAATCATGTAGAGATAAAATATTGGTGAATTTTGTCTACAAATTTCAGATCTTGGTTCTCTATATTTTAGGATATATGATCCAAAATTATAGACATACAATAGTTCCAATATTGTGCTCTTCAAAACAAAGAAAAAGGTGTGTATTTTTTAAAAAATTGCATATTTTTTATTCGAAACATCAATTTGACGTGATTTAAGGGGCATATTGAAGCATAAATATCATTCTTTCCTTCCAAACTACCTCGAAACAAGAAAATGGATACACCTATTAAGAAACTAGAAATATCTTCTATGACGTATGAAAAAGAGGAAGAAATGCAACATGATATATCAAAATTACAAGACCAAGTGCAACAAATTTCACTTTCGCAAATAAAACCAAAAATGAATTGGAAGTGATGATGAATGTTAAGATGGATAGTTTAGAAGTGAAAATTAAAATGGACATGCACTATTTGAAGGATGGTTTAAAAGTCGTGGAAGCAATGATGAATGTCAAGATGGAAGGGTTGAAGGAAGGGTTGATAAGGTTTCTACAAGAAAGGCTTCCCAATGGTGACAAGGTAATACATGAAAATCTGGATGAGAATAAAATGAATATGAATTATTATTTTAGAGACTCCAATTTTGGGTTTGAGACCAACCACATTCCAAAGAGTGATATCAAGAAGTTTGATGGCAAGGATCCTATAACATGGAGACTAGCAATGAAACAATATTTTGATCTCCATGATGTGCAACACACACAAAAGTTACGCATTGCATCTTTATATTTAGAACCCAACTAGTTTGCATGGTATATATGCCTTTTTTCTTCTAAACCACTTATCACTTGGTCAATTTTTACAGAGGAAATGATATCACATTATGAAGATACAAAGAAAAACACCTTCTTTAGCCAATTGTTAAATCTCAAACAAAATATTTCAACTGCAGAGAACATTGAGTACTTCCAAGAACTGAATATTATGGTAACTAATATTCCAAACGAGCATAAGATTGATATTTTCGTAAGGACATCAAAGGATAACATCGAACATGAGGTTCTCCTTTGGGAGCTTGATTCATTGGAGAAGTCATTCAGGGTGGCCACAAAATTTGAAGGAAAAATTATGGTAACAAGGAATTCTACCACTCATATATGTAAATATGGAAATTTTGTTGCTCCTAATTTTCCACAACCTACAAGTTTAACACCACAACAATTGGAGGAAACAAGAGAAAAAGGGTTTTCTTACAGTTGTGATATAAAATACACTAAAGGTCATAAGTGTGTTGAGAAAAAATTATTTTACATATATTTTGAAGAAGAGTAAGAAAAGGAATAAGAAACATCAAAAGAGGAGGATACACACTAGGAACCAACCCCAGATAAAGAAGAAATGAATATGATCATATCTTGTAATGCCTTGGAAAGAATCAACATTCCTCAAACTCTCAAGATAGAAGAATATATGAAGAAGAAAAAGGTAATAGTGCTAACTGATTCACGTACTACAAGTAATTTTATTCATTGTAAGATTTCCAAGGAATTGAATTGTTTTATATATCCAACACTAGAGTTTCATGTCATTCTTGTAAATGGAGGAACTATAAATTTATCTAGAAAATTCTATAATATCAAGATAATCATAGGGGAATATGTATTGAATAGTCCAATTCTTTCCATTCCAATGTGTGGTGCTTATGTTGTATTGGGATTAAATGGTTAAATTTTTTGGGGTTGATAACTTTTAATTTTCAAGAAATTTTCTTAAGATTTTCTTGGGAAGAAAAGGAAGCTAAATTAAGGGGTATCATAGGCAAACTAGGCAAGATAATTATCTCTAATCACATGACAAATATTTTGAAGAAAGAACAACAAGGCGTAGTTGTACAATTATGCTCACTAAAGGATCAAAGAATGATATCATCTATATCTCCAAATCCCAAAAAAGCCTTGGACAATCAATCCAAGGTATTTGAGACTCAGAAGGGCCTCCCACCTATTTTTTATCATGATCATGATATTCATTTGATTCCAGGAAGTATTCCTCCAAACATTAGGCCTTATAGATATCGTTATTCCCAAAAGAGTGAAAGCGAATGTATGGTTGTAGAAATGCTAGAGGTCAGTATAAATCAACCTAGCCAAATTTATTTCTGTGCTCCAATAGTATTGGTGCAGAAGAAGGATAGATTATGGTATATGTGTCCAGATTATAGTGAGATAAACAAGCTCACAATTAGAGATACATTTCCCATTCCTGTTATTAATGAATTTCTACATTAATTACATGGAGAAATTTAATTCACCAAGTTGGATCTTCATTTAGGATATCATCAAACTAGAATGAAGACTGAAGACATTCTGAAAAAAAACATTCAGAATTCATAAGATCATTATGACTTTTTTGTCATTCCTTTTGGCCTTACTAATGCACCTTCCACATTTCAAGGTTTGATGAATTCCATTTTCAAACCCACCCTTATAAAATTTGTGTTAGTACTTTTTTATTATATATTAATCTACAAAAAGTCTTGGAAGGATCAAGTTCAACATGTTGAAAGGGTGCTCAAGATATTGGAGGAGAAACAATTATATTAAAAAACCTCCAAATGTTTATTTAGAGTATAGGAGGTGGAACATTTGGGTCATATTGTAGATCATGAGGGTTTTAAGGTAGAACCTAAAAAAAATGAAAGCCATTAAGGAATGGAAAATCTGCACAACCCTAAAGAATCTTCGATGATTTCTCATGTTGACAGGGTATTATTGCAAGTTTGTTAAGGATTATGTGAGAATAGAAGCACCTTTAACAACATTACAAAATAAATATGCATTTTCTTAGACTACAGATGCAACTAAGGCCTTTGAACATCTTAAAGAGGCAATGTGCCAAGCACTAGTATTAGTTATGACAAACCTTACAAAAACATTTGTTGTGGAATGTGATGCCTTATGAAATGTAATTGGTGTTTTTTTGATGAAAAATGAAGGCTCTTCGATTTTAAAAGTCATATAATCAAGGAAAAGTATGTACAAAAACCTATCTATGAGAAGGAAACATTGGCAATTCTACATGCACTAAAGCAATGGTGACCTTACCTAATGGAAAAAATCTTTAAGGCAAAAAGATATCATGATAATATTAAATACTTTTTGGAACAAAGATTATCTTCAAAATAGAAGAAAAAATGGGTCATGAAGATGTTGGGTTATGAATTTGAAATCATCCACCAAAAAGGGAAGAAAAATGTTGTTATAGATGCACTCTCAAGAAAGGATGAGGATGTGGAAGCATTTCTTTATGACATTTCAATTATCCAACTTGACTGGATCACTGAGCCAAGGGATGAATGGAAGAATGAAGAAGTGGTTTGGACACTCATTCAAAAGTTACAACAAGATACCATTACATCTCATACATTTATATGGAAAAATGATTCATTATGGTACAAATATCACTTATATCTTTGTAAGAATTCCCAACTCAAATAAAATGTTCTTTTGGAATTGCACACCTCACCCTTAAGAGGGCACTTATGATTTTTAAAAACTTACCATATGGTCAATAAGGAAATTTTTTTGGGATGGCCTTAAATATGATATTCAAAAGCTTGTGGAAGAATGTTTGGTTTGAAAAAAAAATAAAGTTGATACAATTAAGACCTTGGGTTTGTTATAATCTTTAGCTATTCCAAGTTAGTGTTGGGAGGATGTCTAAATGGATTTTAACACAGGTTTAGCTAAGCCTAAAGGAAAGAGTGGTGTCATGGTCGTAGTTGATAGACTTACCAAGTATGCAAACTTTTGTGTGTTATCGCATACTTTTAAAATGAATACAATTTCTACTACATTGATGGAAATAATTCAATAGCTACGTCGATACCCAAATATTGAGTGACAGAGATCCCATTTTCACTGGAAATTTTTGGACTAAACTATTTTCTTGTCTTGGTACTCAATTAGCTCATAGCTCATCTTATCATCCTCAAGCTTACGGGAAAACTGTGATAGTGAACAAATTCTTGGAAGGATATGTTTGTTACTTTGTGTGTCATAAAAAACCACAATGGGTCAAGTGGTAATCGTTGTTTGAATGGTGGTAGAACACTTCCTTCCATAATGCAGAAAAAATGACCCCATTTATGGCACCCTAGGGATATCATCCATCGTCCATCAACATATTTAAGAGAAAATTCCAAGGTTCGAGCAATGGAAGATCACATCGATCATTAAAAAAAAGTTATCTAACTCTTAAATGATAGCCTCACTCAGGCAAAGAACCAAATGAATGAACAAGAAGATCAACATAGTAGTGAAAGATGTTTTAATGTAGGTGAATGGTTATTTTTATGGCTATAATCATATAAACAAATGTCCCTCAATCAAGCTAAGAATGATAATAAATTATCACCCAAGTGTTATGGTCCTTACAAGGTGTTGAAAAAATTTGGTACTATAGCATACAAATTGGAGCTTCCTGCATCTTCTCGATTACACCCAATTTTCCATATTTGATGCTTAAAGAAGGTTATCAAGGACAAGCACCCAGTTCAAATAGTATTTTATGAAATTGACGAAGAAGGAAAAATCATGTTTTAGCCTGAAGTAGTCACAAAAAAGAAGGCGACAACTACGAAATCAATTAATTTCATAATACCTCATGAAGTGGAAGAACTTACCCATTGAAGATTCCCCCATATTGTTATTGTTGTGTCCCATAAAAACCTACAATTATTATTGTTGTTCCCTTACATTATTATTGTTATGTGGGATCTCATTATATTGTGACCCCTTAGGCTCCTATATATACAAAAGAGGTCTTATCATTTCTATCATCCAAGAATTTTTCATTTATGTAATGTAAAGGAGGTTTCCTCCTCGAAGATGATAGTTTTTATGTCTTTGATCTATATTTTTTCTGAGTTGGTTCAATAAAACCACTGCACAAGAAGACGAGGGATTAGCAGAGGAAATTTTGGAGGAGAAAAGAGCAGCAAGGAACTCCCATAAAAAATGGAGCCCTACATGGTCTCAAGGGGAGGATATCGTTGCATCATGAGTTGCTTGTGGATTCTTCAACGTGAAAACATATCTAGAAGAGTAAATGAAGGTAAATCTACACATTGTAGGAGATGCATGATTTTAGGGGGAGTTTAAGAGGTTTGAAGTATTGATTTTTATTTATGATCCATTTCTTTCCTATTTGAATATCATTTATGTCAGCCATAGTGTTATTTATGGTTTTTGGAGCACTTACATTTTGAAGCTTTCATTGATACTTTTGATGATATGACAGCCATGCAGTATTATTATATGCATAATTATGATGTGATGAGGGGATCATACATTCAGCGGGAGCATTTGTGCTTCCAAATGGACCTACAAAGTGTAGCTTTGAGGAGGTTTTTGTACATATATTTTACTTTGATTTGATGCAGGGGTGAATTTTGTTGTTTCTACCATATATTGCAAGATGGTGTTCTTGCATGACATAGTTGGTATATTGATGATGCTCACACTACTATATCATATTTTTGTCATGTATTTCCATGCATATGTAGCTGCATGGAGATTAGATAATATGTTGGAGTTAGTTCATCTAGAGTATGCATATTATTGCTTATGTCTTCTATTTCTTGATGTATGATACATGTTGATGTTGATATGTATTTAGATCGTTGAGTCATAATGATTTACACTACTACCCATACATGGAGAAAGTGTGTTGCTGCTTATGACTTTTTGATGTTGATGTGATATAATGCACATATATGGCTAAATCATGACGTTGGTGTCACATGGAGTATGTATATTATTTCCAATATTGTGATGGTTTTATGTTGTTGATGCTTTCCTTTTTCTCTCATAGGGAGGGAGAGTGAATTGATGGCTTGAGGTTGAGGAGATGATGAGTTAATGTTGTTGCTACATAGATTAGTTCTTTGATTTTGCTACTTGAATGCATTTCATATTGGCCATATCTTAATGTTGTTAGAGAGGTTTCATGTATTGGTTCATATGGTGCTAGTGATGCTATTGCATCCTACTGATGTGCTTCTTATGATTTGAGTTGATGATATATTATAATGATAGTTGATGAGCCTCATGGATGTTTTGTGATGATGATAATATAATTTTTGTTGCTTCTATGATATATTATTGTTTCTATCAGATGATTATATTGTAGATGTTGATGTGGAACATAGTTGTGGTTATTATGTTTTTGCAGTGAATTTCATTGTTGTTGTTACACACATGTTGTTGGTTAGAGGATAAGATGGTTAGTGTAGTGATGAGAAAATATTTTCAATGTATAATACCTCTATTTCTACTGCTAATTATGGAGAGATTATGTCATTTCTCATGGGGGCCTTGTACTTGATGCATATGCCATGAATTATCATTGTTGCTCCTATATGGAGCATATATTGATCCTTATTGATGTCATGCACTCATGTTGCATCATTATTTTTGCGATGTATAGAGAAGAGGACTTTTGCATGCAATTGCAAAAGCCATGTATTATCATTGTTTCGTCATTTCAGTGCTTTGGGAATGGAGAGAACCATGGTGTCTAGTATGTATTCTAACATATGTCAATTAACTATGAATGGGCTAATTTGTGTCATGTCTTATTTTGTATATAATTGATGTGGACCCGCTACATTGGCTATGTGATGTAATATTGGGTCATTAGAGTCATTGCTTTGTGATAGGTTTGTTATAATGGAGTCATATGTTACTCCTATATACTTTTCACAACCATATATATTTGCTCCATGAAGCATGATATATGCATTCCACTTCATTGTATATCATTTTTGAAAGTTGGTCGGAGTCTGGCTCTTGAAGAGTGCTCTCTTGCACTTGGCAACTAGGCTTATTACAACAGACAAATGTGTTGCTACACCAAAAAAGGGCGTGTGATTGCAACTTCATTACATGCTTAGGGGGAGCATGTTAATTTTTCATAGATTGCATGGCATTGAGTAGAGACTTCCTGGTAGTTACTTTCCTTTTTTTACATGCTTATCTTATACGAGAGACTTCTTTGGTTTTCATTGACATGGTTTTGAGTTTTACAAGGGTAGTACCTCTCTCATTCGACACATTATTGGCACTATTATTTAGTGTTGTTGTGGCCCTTTTCCATTGATTTTAAAGGGGGAGATATTTTGGATTAGGGAGATCATCTTCACATTTGCAGCTTCAGAATTGGATTACATATGGATATCAACCTAAAATTTTGAAGATCAGGTTGAAGTTGACATCAATGCCAAAGGGGGAGATTGTTGGCATTAGTGTTGTGTTGTATTATTGATGGTTGGTATTGATGTCAACCTGGTAACATGATGGTCGCATGTCATTCAAATCACTACATGTGGATCCATATGCTTACTTTGGTAGAAGTGTTTTCTTGATTCCATGATTAGTTGTAGGTGTTAGTGCACGAACTAGATGGTGCTTGATGTATTAAGATCTATTACAGATGACTGTGTTGCAGTTTGATCATTTTCTCTAGTTCACTTGTGCATCTTGCATACTTTCATGAGTAGAGTATCATTGTAGTACAAGTATTATTGGTATTGGCATTACCATGGTAATGGTATGCATGGAGAGCAGGTTGATAAGTCATATTTAAATGGTACAAATAGTAGTTTTATTTACATAACAATGTTATTTTCCTGTGTTATTGGTTTAGAGATTACCATGGTATAGGTGTCCTTGGTATTGACATAACCATGGTAATTTCCCGTGGTATTGGTTTATATATTACAATGGTACAATTGTTCGTGATGTTAGTATAACCAGGGTATTTTCGTATGGTATTGGTTTCAACATTACAGTGGTATAGGTGTCCTAGATATTGACATAACCATGGCATTTTCTTGTGCTATTGTCTTGGATATTACCATGGTATAGGTGTCCTAGGTATTGGTATAACCATGGTATCTACCTCTAGTATTTATTTCGAGATTGTTTAGGATAATTTGACATATAATTTTGTGAGAATATTAGGTTGATTCTCTTGACATGTTGAGTAAATGAGAGAATGGAGGAGTGTCTGCAATCTATGAGAGTTGAGTGATGCAGAATTTCTGAAGTAGTTTTCATGTGTTGTGAAAGATAACCAGAGCATGTTTCTTCCAATACTATGAGCAGAGAATGAGGAGATGAAGTAGAGGTTGATTGTAGATATTTTTGGGGATTGGTAGTAACTTGTTTGTTCACTAGTTTTTGTTGGTTGTGTGTAGAAGTTATATGTGAGCAAACTTATTATTGCAAAGGGATTTTAGATAATTTATTGATCATATTGTTTTATGCAGTGTGTGGTGAGATTATGTTGTAGATTTTGTTGTGGATTTCATTTTTGATTGAGTGACTTGATGATAAATTGTTGTAGTTTTCATGTTGAGAATTTCTGGGTTCTGGTATGAAAATGTATGAAATGAGAACCACATAGAGGAGTGGAGTTGGAAGAATCTGGTGAAATCAATATATTTGATAATTTTTCTCAATCCAATGGTAGTTGGATAGCTCGAAAGAAATTGGGTGAGGCTCATTGGTAGTGGTGATGTCCCATAGATAGGAGTGTGTAGAGTCATTTGATAGTTCAGGATTAACCAGGCTAGGATCATTGGTCATGGTGGCTTCGCGTGGATGGTCGTCCATATATCTACATGAGAAAGAGATCTCCATTTGAGAGTAGGCAACAAAATATCTACGTAAAAGAACTTTCTTAGCATAATAAAGATTTGAGAAACACACCAGTAGTTGGTGTTTATTTCCCTTGGGAGGGTTTCCCAGAAGATATACTTTTGTTCCATGTGTTGTATGGTTTTCATGTTTTCATGGTTATTTTTGATCCTATGATCTCC
The DNA here is from genome assembly GCA_031772625.1 of Pinus tabuliformis. Lineage (NCBI taxonomy): Eukaryota > Viridiplantae > Streptophyta > Pinopsida > Pinales > Pinaceae > Pinus > Pinus tabuliformis. The sequence goes on along the minus strand of CM062804.1, from coordinate 1,339,528,167 downwards.
ATTTATGTGTTTTTGTTTATGCATGGTTGAAGAATAATGATTTGTTGAAAATTTATAAGTGCATTCACTATTGATTCACCCCCCTCGAAGTATTTATCTAGTCTCCAACACATAGATAACATTATATGAATACTTGGAAATGAATTTTTGATAAATATACTATTTTTGTAGTGTAGAGCTATGAGTGGATTTAAGTATGAAATCTCAATTTAAATCTTGGTGCTTCCCCAAATGTATTTTAGTAAATGAATGAATGAATTATTTTAACCTTTTTGTGAATGAAAGAAATTATAAATATATGTGTGTTCATACTAATCTATTGTTGGAATTTGAAATCTCATGAGTAGAGGATATTATGTAAGGGTTTTAACAAGTAATATTACGTGGGTTCTACTGTGAATTATTGATAAAGAAACCCTATCTAGGGACCAACTCTGGCACCCACTATATAATTTTGAATGAATAAAAAATCAGGAGGTTGTAACAACGGTAGGAGGAATATTCAGGTGGTAGAGAAAGAAAAGAATATGCATACTATCTTCATTCAAGAACAAAATTCTCTCTTGTGGTAACTTGAGCCTTGGTATCTATTTCAAATCATATATATATATATATATATGTGTGTGTGTGTGTGTGTGTGCGTGTGGCAACAGAATCCTATTATTATAAACATTAGGAAATGCAATTGAAGTAAAAATATAAGGTTATGCCTAGGTTAGTTGTTGTGGGCCAAAAAAGGAGAGGAACCTCATAAATTAGCTAAAGACAAGAAATCCTATGCAAAAGAAATAATAGGGCCTAAGGAGAAACTCTAGTGGTCCCCCATAACAAGAGTCCACGAGACCTATGACCTAGTTGTGGGCTTACTAAATTAAATAATAATTATAGAGATAACATAGAGTTACTGCCAATACAATACATAAAATGTAGTGAAATATATTTTGTATGCATGCATAATAAATAAATAATATAATAATGCCATAAACACTGAAGAATTTCCCCCATAATTGTAAACAAGAACATAAAGAACTATCAGTTTACGTGTGCGTGGTAAAAAAGAATGAAAATAAAAATAACTAAGGGCATAGAAGCCATTACCATGAATGTATTATCATGCGAAAGCTCAAAAAGATGGTATACAATTCATTCTCATTTTTCCAAAAGGAAAGAAGACAAATTTCCAATTCTTGCCATCCAGGGATCACCACAAGTAATATCTTCGAATTCAAGATTGTGAGATAAACAAAGAGGTGAAAAGCAGTAATAAGTATTACATATAAATCTTAAAATTATGACATTAAGGCATTTTTTCTCGAACAAATTCTTAGGAAACCTTCAAAACATTCGTACTTTAAACCCTATCCACGTTAAGGCGAAAAAGATAATTATAAACAATTTTATGCGGTTGTAGTCAAGATGAAGCCCAACAATTGGCTTCGAAAACATGAAGGGAATAACTATAAATGAGTGTCTATATATGTTGAGTTGTAATAACAAATTTTGAACCAAAATATAACTCGAAAATGCCTTAGATAATAGACCAAATTGCAGCGAAGAACTAACCTGCGCAAAATAAATAATAAACATTTTGTTCGATATCAGAGGGTTTTTTATATCTATGAAAAAATCTAATAAAATAAATCTTTGGGAAGCTGATTTCTTAACCTTCGAAGAAGATGAGTGAAACCCTCATACCTTGTGGAGGTGGAAAACACATTTTAGTAACCATAATTAATAAAAAGGATGCCTCTTTGGATGATACATAATTAGGGTTTAAATCTTTAGATAGGGATCGTTCTCAAATCCTAGTGGTAGATTTTATAAACACCACCTCAAAGGTCATCAGTTTGGTTGACTGCAAGCTGTTGTAATGAAAAAATGAATTACTAGAAAAAAATACTCCATGGAAAATACACCAACACCATAAAAACTTGAAGTGGATTGTAGCCACCTCAAAACCTCCAAAAGATAGTGGTTTACCTGCCATTACACCATAAAGTAAGTAACTGAGCAATGAGAATTCATGGAAATAATTGTAAAGTATGCACAAAGGTTTATTAACGAGGGAGACAAGAAAATACATAAAATAAAATTCTAGTTAAAATAACTAGCATTCACACTGTCTAATGGTTGTCATCCATATCCATTACCATGGGCATAAGGAACAAGATAATAGAATCACTCAATGAAATATTTAAAGCCACAAAGAAAAACCTTAGCTATTAGCAATTAATCTTGAGTTTGTAAAGCTAAACTCTCAACCTTTGAAAGTGGAATTGATGTTGAAGAAGTGGATGGATGGAGGGTAACCATGGTAGGATGATAACACCTGTTTAGGGTTAATCCAATGTTTTGGTGCCTCATCAACATATTAAAGTCAAGTGAGCCACATACACATGGTAGTTATGTATGCAACTGGTTGCATGAAGGCCCACATCCTAAAGAATTCAACACTCAATCAATACATGTATATGTTATGACAGAGAGAGAAGCTACATCAATGAGGAAAGAATATAAAATTATATAGTGTGAAAAGCTTAGCAAATAAGTCAGACATTGGACCCCATGCCTACAATATTATGTTATATTATAAGACTTAAATTATAATATGGTTGGGTAAATGATAATAAAATGTCATACCGGTTGGTTATGAGGTAAGGCGAACAAAACATTACCTAACATCCTTGAGTTATAGTGGAGCTAGGTCAGCTAGACAACATCTCTAAAATAGACCATAGCCTTGAAGCTTTAAAGAAAACATTGAGGAAATAAAAAATATATGACAAACTTCATTTCCATGTCAACCAATTTGACCCCAAATCAAATTCACAATGCACAAGGTTATATTATATGGTTATTTGCAAAGGAATAAAAATTAATGGGAAATAAAGGGTCACATCTTTGCAAATAGAAATTTAAGAGTCATCGAGTTAATGTCATAGTTAATACATGTTGTGCACAAAACAAAAATTTAATAGGTAATTCCTAAAAATTGTTAATTATTATATGAGTGATTATGGAGGGATGTTACACATGGTATTAGAGAGAAAGATGTTATAATACTATGGGCTTAGATATTACCATGATTTTGTTAATAAAATGAATTCTTCCTTTTGAAAATAATGAGAAGAAGAGTAAGTATGAGGAATTAAGGCCCTAGCAAAAACAAAAGGAGACAATCACATAAGTGAAAAAGGAATCTATGTGCATTTGAATGAAAAAGCACAAGTACCCACAATGGAATTAATGAATATGGTGAGAGGTATGAAGATAAAGATAGTAAATCTCTATACCATACATCTGTATTTGCTAAAATTTAATGTTGAAAACCCGAAAGTAATTAAAAACATGACAGAATCCAATCCCAAGACTTTTGAAACAATAAGGGATGAAGAAAACAGAGGAGAGACATCAAAGTGGACGACCTCTGAGTAGGTGGTTGAAAGAAAATATGTAAGATCCGAGGAGGAGGAAGAGCATAATTTAGAGAAAAGGCTTTCTAAGCCTGGAAATAAGACAACAATGGAACTCTAAGGACATTTAAAAAATATTAGACACCCAAAGTATGATGGGAAATCTGGGGAAGCAACATAACCACGATTTCTTAATATCAACATGTATTTTCAAGTTTATGACTATTATACTAAATTAGAATCTAAATTAACTAACTACCAGTTATAGTAAAAAACTTCATTGTGTTCGAATGAATTTAGAACAATGCATAATTTGGAAGATAAATATGTTAATTAGGAATAATTTCAATGACTTTTTAAAAAGAAATACTTAACTGATTGTTATTTTGATGAAAAATCCAAGGGATTTTATGATTTCAAACTTGATGAAATGTCAATGGATGAGTTAGTGACCAAATTTACTCATATTTTTAGGTACACACCATATATATGAGATGAAAAATCCAAAGTATAATGCTTCATAAATTGTCTCCCTCTTTCTTTTAAGGACTGAATTGAGCACAATAATCCTAATATAATTGATGGGGGCATTAGTAAAAGAAATAATTTTATATGAGTAGTGTTGGATTGAGGGGGCCTAACCTAGGTTTAGTGTTAATTAGCCAAATAAATCCCTACACTACTGGCCCTTTCGGCATCAACACACAGAGCGTGGACCAAAGTTTCACCCAAAGCAGTATGGGGGGATGTTGGAACCAAGTTTCTGCACTCTTAAGATGGTTTTGATGTTGTTTTATTCCTTCTATTCCTACTTTCATGCAGGTCACTTAGTCCTAGGTCTCTATATTTCTAACCCCTTATTCCTCCTTTTGATACCTCCACGTAAGGGCATGACTATCCTTCACATAGCCCTAACCTTCAATTCAGATAATTTCATGCTCCTAAGGCAGCATGTTGCACAAATTGTCAAGTTATCTTTAAGAATCTTACTTGTCTTATTAGATACTCACAGTTAGTAACGCATAAAAAAAATATTTTTATATGCGTTCAGTGATCCAACATAATCATACACATTCACACATCACATAAGAATTATAAAGGAAATTCATACATAACATGATACGATGCATTAATCAGAACAAGGCACAAAAATTGTAGAATACTTCTCTTTATTAATCTCTTCCAATTGATTACAGACTTTATCCACCCTGTGCACACAACTCTAGGGGTCCATGCACTCAGCTGCAAAATTCTACCCTAGGCCTCTGCACACTCAGCTGCAAAGCCTCTACCTACGCGATGACCCGAAACTTAGACTTCTTACTTTAGAGTTACGACTCTTTTACATGATCGATAACTCTAACCACTTAGAGCTTAGCTCTTTTAATACAATCCCATGGCCACGGACCATGGGTAGATCTCTTTACAACTGACTTTAGTTTACAAAACTACGCGCAGACAACCCTTTATGAATTATGACACCTACATGCTCCGCGACCACAAAATGCAGAGTCTTTACAAGTTTATTACAAAATTTGACCAAAACATGGGCTTTTAGCCGCAAAACTGTCCTTTAGGGGATCCCGTTCCCAACAGGCCGCCAACAAAACATTGTGACTCACCCTCGACTCACTTAGTAGGCACGGAGATCTTCTAGCTCGACTCGTATGACCGCAACCTCGGTTGTGCATTGAGCTATCGCCTGCTTCGCGTCTTCCACTTTCTTCTCAGTCACTGCTCCTACGTTGTCAGCCTACAGCTTTTGTTGTGTTTCCTGCAGAGTCGCAAGCTTGCCTTTGATATTTCATGTCACTGCGTAAGCCTCATCCAGCCAAGGCTTTAGTCTCACCTTGAGCACTGCTTCCTTTTGCAATGCTGCATCCACCTGTTCCTTCAACTACTTGGCCTCCTGCAGCTTGGCTAGTCTCTATATTAGTGAGACAGTTCGCGTTGTGTCCTTAACCTCATCGTAGCATTGTTGTAGCTCATGTGCTTCCGTCCCTTGACTCTATATAGTGGGGTCCTCCTGCAAGCTTTTCAAGGCCTCAAATGATTACTCAAACAGTTTCATGTAGTATGCTACTTCTTTCGTGATAGCAGTCGCCCGTTGTTCCTTCACTTTAGGCAGAGTTGAATGCTGGGCCCTCAACTGTAACTCTATGATTTGTAGGTTCAAGTCCAACTTAGTGCCGCGCCATCTCAGTCCAAGTGCTGCGCACCCCTATGGCCAACTTGTGAATGCATACCTCGACTGTCTCTTCCTCTTGAATGGCCAACTCTACGATCATTCTCCATGTCTCCTCAACAACCTACAAAATGTGCTTTCTATAATTAGTTGTCTCGGTCTCAGTAGCGATGGCATCATTTCGTTGTAGGGACATCTGCTCGTTATTGATCTGTTGTTCGCTGATCACCTGGAGGGCACAGTGCTCTCGGGCCCTCAACTCTTCAATTACTCCATCCTGCAAGAGGTGGAGCACTGCTAGGTTCAACTCGACTCCCTTTAAGGTGCCAACAGTGGGTCTTTTAGCCTCATTCTCTGTGGTCAGTGCTCCATCCAACAACACAATTTCACTGAGGTCTTCATGCATAGCGTATCGATAGCCTCTAAAGTGTCGATAGCTAAGCTGGTAGACACCATGCCAGCCAACGACAAATGGGTCTGCAACTCCTACAACCCTCTCTGGATGGCCGCTAAGATGATTTTCTATTGTTGTTCAAGTTGTTGTAGGGCCTCCGCAGTGACGTCATTGACTGTGATATTGATATCATGTAAATTTCACTCTATTAATGTGATGGGGTCCAATGAGGTGTTGGTTGCCTTTGATTTCCTCATGGGCCCTCCTTTCTCCAGCTCTCTTAGGTGCTTGATGCGGGTAGACATCTTGTGAGGGTCCACGTCGTGCCACTCATCGGTCTCCTCCTTAGTCTCAGGTGAAGGTGACGTTGCGCCTTTATCAGAGCCTCACTCTGTCACACTTGGCTGCTTCCTTGTCTAGTGCGTGGCCTCGCGCTCCACCTGAGCCTTATCAACAACCTCCTTCTTCCTAATTTTAGCTAGCTATGTCATATTAAGCTTGGCCTCCTCCTTTTTCCTCTGTGCAGTGGACTCGCTTCCACCCACTGCCAAATCTGTTGTATAATGCCACTCTGCTGGCCATTGATCAAGAACTACATCAATGGCATCATCCATTTCCAGATACATCAAGTTGTACCATTTCTGCACAGGTTCCTTCTGCACCCTGATGGATACTCGATGGAAGTATACTTTAAACTTGGCATCACCTTGCAGGTTGGTGTACACCATAGGCGACAATCATGGCTTGTGATTGATGTGTATCTGAATGTTCATTTTTATCAATACCCAAAAGATCTTAATGTCCCTGATTCATTGTGCATCCTTCGTCGCCCACAACAAAGCATACTTCACTGCTTTAGGGAGGTTTGGCGCAACCAAAGGGAACTGGCTATCCTTTGGCAACTCCCATACTACCAGCACAATCGACAGCAAGAGACACATGTAGTGGAACATCTTTCTAAGCTCTTGTGCTTTGTGGCAATTCATCAAGAACTCTCCGCGAAGGTAGTTTGACTAGTTGAACTAGAATCCTTAAGTGCATTGTGCTGCGAGCGTGACGACAGATGACGAAACCTCGTTGGCATGACACTTCCTCATCACCTTCCCCTTTAAGATCTACGTGTTTGCCTTCACAATGGGGTTGTAGATGCTAGATATAGCTTATCCGTGCGGCTTTTTCACCAATTTAAATTTTTTATTCATTGATACCACGAGAGCCTGTTCACCACATTTGCCGATAAAGATCATCGCCGGATTCTCTCCTGTATATGGGAATTGTGTTATCCAGTGAATCGACCTATCTGTGAGGGGTATCGACTCCTCCAGCCACAGACACCGATCATGCACCAAGCACAACATCTGTGTGATGACCAAAACTATTACCGAGGTGTGGTTGTAGAGTAGCACCTAGAGCAGGTTGAGCAAACCTACCTTTTCTACTCCCTTGAGCCGCCTTTGTGGCTCCAATGCGGTCATTTCCGTATTCGTATCAATGGTGCATCACATCAGCTACTCAGTCACCAGATCTGGGAACCTCTCATGGTTCACCAAGTCCGAGTCTTCAAGTTTTAGCAGTGGCACTTGTGCCAAGCAAGGACCCTCGAAACAAATGTCTTCTGGCAGCATAGGAGTTTGCAGGGGAGTCTTGATCTCATCAATTTCCTTCAACACTTTGGACATAGGCTTGCGTAGAGGGACATACTCCGGTAACCCAGTAATAGAGTCTACACCCTCAGCATCAGCCTCCTCCACTTCAGATCCCACATCCTCATTGTCCATCGGGATGTCTTCAACATCTTCCTCCTCTCGTTCTATGTTTATGTCCTTGCATTTCTCCTATGCGGTGGGTTTTGGTAGGTTTCTCCTTGGTGGTGTGTGCACTAGTATAGTAGGCTACTTTCCTTTCTTGTCCTTCACGGTTTCCTTGGTTGGGGTCAGCTTTTGTCTCAGTGTTCTTGGTGATTTGGGGACTTGAGCGAGCACCTTGATGACCTCTTGAGAAGCCACTTATAACTCTATCTCAACTTCTGGCACCGATTCTTTTCCTTCAGTATCTACAGCTTTTTTGGGTGTCGACATGATTTTCTATATGAAATCTTGTGCCTCCTTTAGAAATGTCTCAAAGACTTTACTAGCTATCAGAAGCTCATAGTGCTCATGATTCATGTGCACTTGAGAGCTCAACTAAATTCTCAAAATGCCAAGTGTTTTTCACTGGAAATCCACTTGTAATTTATAAGGCATTTTGAATTCAAATATGACTACTCTCCCCAAATTTGGTTCATTAATTCCAGATTGGTGGCAAATTTTCAAGGATCTGAGCCATAAATTTCATCTTAAATGATGGTCACCCACTCCATTTTACTGAATTTCAACCATAAAATCATGATCAGTGACTTTAATGGTCACTTTCCTACTAACCCGTGCGATTTCTCTCTGGGTAGCGTAGCTGCCTCCACGCTATCATGGACCCTGTGACACATCCTTTCTTCACACACTCCTACAATCACGCAACTCCCCAACCCAGGTAGTGTAGTTTATAGTCTCGCACCTCCTTTCATATACCTGGCATGCTAAGACTGTGCTACCTTCATCTAGTCACATGGTCGGATCACCAATGTATGGCTTCAACCGACTGCCATTCACCCTTCCTCAGAAGGGATCTTCATTCCATTTGACTAGTTGTACTGTGCCTTCATCGGTGATCTCCCTAATGACATAAGGCCCTAGCCAGTGCATCTTGAACTTCCTTGGAAATTTATCAAACTTACTATCATATAAAAAAACCAGTTCATTTACCTTAAAGGTGCGCGGCTTAATATGTTTATCATGCCATGCCTTTTTGCACTGCTTTTGGACATGTTGGAGAAATCCAGCTAGAAATATATTTTCCTCAAGCTCATCTAACTATGCAAGCCTTTCCTCCAGGGCTCTGTAACCAGTCATACCTATGAGTGCCACTATGTGCAGACTAGCCACAATATATTACATAAGCATTACAACTTCAACACCATAGACAAGCCTAAAAGGGGTTTGACCAGTCAAGTTCTTGCATGTCATTCGATAAGCGCATATTACTGCAAGTATGCGTAGGTCCCAATCACTTCGTTGATAACTGCAAACATTGGTTAGTGTGTTCTCCAACACTTTATTGAATGCTTCAACCATCTCATTAGCCTGCATGAATGATCTATGTACATCTAAAAATTTCCTCCCAGCAACTAGTCCCTAAACTTCTACAGTGCAGATACCATAGCTAACCCTTCACGCTTGGTAGTGGAATAGTTCTTCTCTGCCTTGGATAACCTTTTGCCTGCAAACATGATAGGATGGTCCAAGTCTTCTCCACCAACTTGTGTTAGTACTGCTCCCAGCGCTATACATGATGCATCGACATGTACATGAAACTCCTTCTTCCAGTTTGGGAAGACTAGGATCAATGCAGTGAACAAATTTTCTTTCAATACATCTAGGATATTTTTACAATCTTTGTTCTAGAAAAACGTGACATCCTTCTTCAAGAATTTCTCCAAAGGCACAGTGATCTAGGCATAGCCTTTGATAAACTTTCTATAATATTCTATATGTCCCAGGATAGCACATAGCTATTTCACACTCCTCGATGCTTCCAAGTTCAATATCACCGTGATCTTTGCGAGATCTACCATCAATCCCTATCTGTAAACCACATGACCCAGTAGGGTCCCGAAGGGAACACAAAACAAATATTTCTTTAGCTTGAGTGCGATTTGGTGTCTTCGACAGGTATCCAACATTAGGCACAGGATTTCTACATGGCGTTTTACTAGCCCAAACAGAGTCCAATCATCAAATTATACTTCGAGTAACTCATGAATAATATCCTTGAATGCCACAACAACTACGCGCGAGAAGATTGCAGGTGCATTCTTCAATCCAAATGGAATTACAGTGTACTAAAAACAACCCCACTGAGTTGCGAAGGTTGTCTTGCTTCTATCCTCTGACGTGATTTTTATCAGGTGGTACCCCGAGAACCCATCAGTGAAGGAGTATGCTTCCTGGCCACCTACATTGTCCAAAAATTCATCAATGAACAGATTCGGGAAAGGATCATGTATGCAAGCATCATTAAACTTTTTGAGATCTACACATATCCTTATTTCATCCTTTTGCTTCTTCTCATGTACCACCATTGGGCTTACCCAGTCAAATTCTTCCACAGGCTCAATAATACCTACCACGAGCATCTTCTCTAGCTCTAAGTGGACCTTTTCCTTGTACTTTGGATTGAGATGGTAAGGACTTTGCTTAACCGGCTTTGCATCAGGTTTCAACATGATCTTCATCATACTTAGGTCATCAATTATCCCATTCAGATCCATGACCTTGGTAGGGAATAAATCCTGGTATTCGCGAAGAAATTCAATGACCTTATCCACCGTCACGTCATCCCAGTAATCTCCAATCTTTGTGAATTTGGGCTCTGCCTCCATACTAATGTTGACTTGTTTTGTTCTCAGCAACATGGTTATATATCGATTCTTAACATGCATCCTTCAACCTCGTAGTGACCTTCTGTTTCAGGGATGTTAATATTTCATGGATCATCGTTCTCTTCTTCTGTGGTTACATTCTAGCATTCTAGCGTGTGACTCAGCTAAGTAGCCCATTCAGGATGAATCAGGTCTAAAGGATCCTGCAGTATCCTAAATTTTGTCGCCTTCACCTCTTGTAGTGCTTCATCAATACTGTTGAACCCATCTTTAAAACTAAATGTCATCATGAATACTTTGCATAGAATATCCCATTCACCGGTCCCATGGCGAAGCTCTGTTTCTACATACTAGTTCATTGGGACCACATCCAGTGTGTGACAGAACAATTGCACTCATTCAGGTTAGGGCTTCTCTCCATAAGCTTGGGCCCATTTGGCCAAGTGCATGTGTACGTCATCCTGCCCATCATACGTTTCTATCATTTTGCACCTTTGGCTTCCCAAAGCGAGTTCTCATCATCTTCCTACATTTGTGCCAATAATCAAAGCTTCCCTTGTGCGTACCCCACCATCTTGGGGTGTAGCACACTGTGCCCAGTCCAATGCTTGGAAGTGATACTTTTTTGGTACCTCCCTCTCAAATGCATCTAAAAAAATATCTACATAATTCAGGCCATCATAAGTAGGTAGATCCCTTACCTCTGATGACACACAACACAGTGACCGGGTCTTCAAGTTACAACTAAGTGTGGTTACATGATGTAACTGATTCTGCCAACGTTCTAGTTCTTCATCAAAGTCTAAGGTGCATGAAATCTCATGATCCCATGTAATTCATCCATCCACTATTGGATTCACCCAATCTTGGTCTCATGTTGTTATCTTATAAATATAGTCCAGATCATCATCATTCTCACAATCATGGACTGGTTCAGTATAATGCGAACCTTCAGTAGGATCTAGGGGTACAATTATGCATACTGATTTCTTCTCAAATATCATATTTATCTTCTTTAGGTTGATTACCTCGTTCATATTAGCATCCCAATCAGTTCCAAGGAGCACAGGATAGGGGTTTCTGCCATCCACTATCTCTATCACTTCAAAATCAGCCAAAGTGCTTGCACCTTTAATATCCACAGTCACCCCCTACAGTCGCCCCATGGGGATGATCTTCTGTTGATTCACCATCCTTAGCTGAATTGGAGACCATTGTAATGTGGGTCTCCCCATCCTTTCCCATGTCTGTTTAGGTAGGACGTTCACGTTTGACCCTAGGTCTAGGATAACCTAATCCATCTCATACTCTCCTATCTCTGCAGTTAGCCTCATCTCTCATCCCATCCTTGTTTTATGCTTACCTATCTTTCACACTGCATGTGGCTCACCCAAAGTGGTTCCAACGCATCTATTGATGATCTCTTGTAACCCCTTCACATTCTTACTATCGTGCAGTAACTTTATACAAGTCTCCAGGAAAGTTGTAAGCATAGAAAGGTCCATTTCTTTATCAGGCTTATGCTTGGTTCCTGAAGTGGAGGCCTTAGTGAATCTCTTCTTTGTTTCCATGAAGGTTTCACGTGCACACTCCAAATCAAACTCAACTTCCTTTGCTATATCTTTTCAAACCCATGTACTTTCATCTGCTTGTTTCCCCTTGTCATCTCTTATTATGATTCCACTTCAGAGAAATATATTTACGTTTGGATCCTCTTCACATGGCTAAGACCTCATCATTTTCAATTTCTAAGTAGGTTGCAGTGGTAGCACCCCTTTGTCACATATCCCAGCTATTAGAATAGGAGAGTCTTCCATTTCATGATCAAACAGAGTGCAATATTTGCACGACGGACATGTTGGGTTAGTACAATGGCGAGCATAATGTGCCAGTCCCCCGCAATTGTAGCAGATTAAATGTCCTCGACCTCTGCCAGATCCTCCTTTGCCCAGACCTCCTCCATGCCCCTAAAATCCTATCTGCACCATCCCTGTGCTCTGGTCAGGGGGCCGTGTTTCAGGCTGAACCCTATAGGCATGAGTTCTATCCATCATCAACTCATAGCTTATGCAGTTGTGTTCATCATGCCCTACTGATCTACAAAATTGCAGAACAGTTGTTGCGGTGTTTGTACAAACCTCTGCAACAAATGACAGTTATCTGTGGCATGTTTTCTTGCTATTTGACATATAGTGCACCACAACGCAGGGCTTCCGCTTAGTTGTGCCTAAGGTTCTAGCCTTAAAGGCATCGACCCTCCTCCTACCAGGTAGTTCGCAAAGATAGGGCAATGGTCTTTGTCATGCTCCTGACCCTTTCATTTCAGACACCATACCTCTTCGTGCACCTCTTGTTGATTTGTTATGTCCTATTTCAAGCTTTGCATCTCAAAAAAAAAAAGTTCAACTCCACATGGATCTACTGAACCCTCATATTTGGATCCTGCATCGGTTTTTCATGTAGCCTCATTGCAATCTCCAAGGCCTTTGCTTGAGTTGTTATCTTCTGCTACAACAACGCAAACCTTAAGTGTTGCAGGAGTGTGTTAGGTTCCTATACCAATAGGTTTCATTTCTCATGATTGATTATGGATGTGCCAAATATGTTCATCTTTTCATGCTGCAAAGGTTCCATATTTTGTATAACAAAAGAAGAAAATTAAAAAATGTAAAGAGGGTATGCCCTAAAAGAAAAATCAAAGGGCAAGAAAAATCAATTGATCAGAAAAAATAGTAGAAATGAACCCCAAAGAAAGACCAGGAAAGTGGCGAGTCCAAATGCCACTGCTATCTTGTTTGCAAGTTCACAGTGTGCAAATATTGTTGTTCATTACACTTGATGGATGGCCCAACAGTTCAATCTAGACCATTCCATGTTTAAATTACTTGTTCTAGAATAGAGAATGAATATCTATCCAAAGTTTAAACTTGGCAGATGAGTAGACAGATAGAGAAAGTAAGGAGCCCAACTGCTTAATCCGGGCCCTTGGAAAAGATAAGGGTAGACTTAGATAGGAGGTCAAAAGAAAAGAGGAACTTCAGGGTTTGCTAGCCCAAATGCATCCAATCCAAAGGAAGAAAAAATGTTAGGTGTATTAGGCTGGGTAGGTAGTTTGAGGTTGCAGAAACAAGGTTATGATCTTTTGACTTGTCAAGAAAGACTTGTCTCATCAATGGCATTGGTACCATGGCAGTTGTTTGGTGGCATAACAATGGAAGCATGACTAATTTCCCCTTCATCCCCCAGAAATCTTTGACTAACATCCCTTCAAGGACCTTGGGATCTGCCCAAGGGTCCTGTTTCATTTCATTTCATGCTAAATGCTGAGCTGAATCTCAACTCGACTTAGTGGAAAGAAGCCACATTTCTTGTGTAAAATGATCATTCCGTATTCCTTTCACTTCCTTGTGCCTAAGTTTTTCACTCTGCATACTTAGCATTTCATCCATTCAATTTCAATCCATAAAGCCATATTAACCTCTAACTCTATTTATCTAGCTCCCTTAAATCATTTCCCTATCCCTATTAGACAACAACTATTTGAAAAACCAAAAAAATCTAAAATTCCCTACCCCTTGACACTATAGCCATATAACCTAATGTTCGGGGAAATGCTAAAGTTCATTTGGGGCTTGTATTAACCCCTCCACGTCTATTTGCCTAGGATTAATCTAACATTTGGTTAGGTTAATAACTATGATAACCCTCCCTCCTAAACCATTCTATAACCCCGCGCACGTATCTTTGTTTGGGATTGGTTTAAAATATGGTTGAACGAATAACCATGTCTACGCTGTATATACCATATAAACCCGTTTTTCCAAAGTTTAAACCCCTGCCATATTAATAAGTAATATAATATTCAGCGGGTCCCGCGCCAAAGCTGCTCGCCACCCATAACGTCCCGACCGCCGTTCGATCCAGAGCCTTTAATCCAACGGTGGGCGGTCATATCGGAGCCCCCGATCTGTCGGAGATTAGCATCCGGGGGATGGGCGGTATTGCTGTCGTACCCCTGCCATGCGTCGATCTCCTGGCGTGATCGGAGGCCCTCTCTGCGAAACCACCCGGAGCCATAAGTGGTGCGGGGAAAACCGGAAACCGCCCGCCTGTCCCCTGACGTCAGCTCCTCGTCACCGTATCGCATCATGCACACGTTGGCCCGCCGCTGCCCTGTACCATTGCCACATCACCTGCTCACGTCACTGCTCCGCCACCGTGTCATGCCATGTCACTTTGTACGTCGACTGCCATGTCATCTTCCATACCCGCTACGCGCCAAATTACATCATGCTGACATCATCCCCGAAAAGCGCCAAAATGCCCAATATTCAATAAAAGTCGTGAAAACGACTATTTTGTTTGTTTTTCTATTGTGCGCCTGTGAAGCCTGTTGAGTCTTGAAAATGTCATTCATTTCCATTACAGTTTCACTATTATGTCCATTATATCACCTCCATTTCACCTCCATTTCACTACTATGTCACCACATTCATCCCACTTTCATTATCATTGGGCCACATTTATGTTTTTCCAATCTTTATTAATTGTAAGCCTTTTATGTGAATTTGTGGTTAAAAATTAGAAAATAATGTGCATATGCTTATACCTAACAAATGAGTTGAGATTGTTGACATGTGTAGGTTGAAAGGAGGCTTCTAGAAGACCCTTATGTGGCACTCTAAGGCCAAATTCGAATTTGAGTGGAAAGAATCATGGGATCATGAGGATACGTGTCACATCTCCTAATTGTATTGTAACTCTAAGAAGACATGTGTCTTATCAATTCCTATTTTGATTAGGACACTAGAGGTAGAGGGAGAGATTCATGGACTCTCATTAATGAGATGGCTTCTCATATTTTTGTATAAATAGGAGATCTCTCACCTTCATTTGTTAGCTTGTGAGTCTTTTAGCTTGTGAGTTCTTTAGCTTAGAGTTTGGAGTTCTTAAGTCTTTTAGCTTGTGAGTTCTTTAGCTTGGAGTTTGTAGTTCTTCCTTGATGGCTTTTGAAAGCTTTGGAGAACTTTGTTGTACTTTGTAATTTTGAAGAATTTGAATAAAGCTTTGATGTTCTCAACATGGAAGGAGATGTGAAGTAGATGTCACAGAGCATATTAGAATGTAAGATAGAGTAGATTTCATTTTGTAAATTTTGCTTTGATTTCATTATGTCATTGATTGCTTTCAAGTTTGATAGATTAGATTTTTCATTCATGCAATTTTAATTCATGCAAGTGTGTTCAACCGGTTGATTGTAGATTAGTAATGCACATAGATTTTTAATGACTAATGACATGATGGAATCATCTTGTCCTTCTGCTGATTTATTTTCTGAGTTCTAATTCCAGCATTGTTATTTCTTTCAGTTTTGTTTTGCTCATTTACTTTCATGAAATTTAGATATCATATTACTCCATTTGTTTATGATTACCTTCCTATAGCCAAGTGACTCAAATAGTGAGGAATCAGAATATTATTTGATGTAATATGATTTAGTTTACTTTTCTGCAAGTTAGTGATTAGATTACTCATGTCATTTTCGGTTACCTCCTATAGCCAGAGCGAGTCGAATGGTGAGGGATTGAAGTATGAATGCGTAGTTTGATCTTAGTTCCATTTTATGCAATTTAGATATCAGATTACTCAATTTATTTATGATTGCCTCCTATAGCCAGAGCGAGTCGAAAGGTCAGGGGTCAGAATATGGGTTGATGTAATATGATTTAGATTACTTTGCTTACAGTTTTTGAATTGTTTTAAGTTCAGTTTTCTTTTTATACAACAGCAAGGATACTGGGTTTCATGGTCACTAGCTCATTGATTGGTTGTTGCATTCCATTTTGATTGAAGTAGCTGCATATTTACACTTTTGTTTAAGTACTAATTCCATCAATAACATGTTTTGAGATCTTTTGAAGTGCTAAGTTTTGGAAGTTACCATTAGGAACATAGGCCTTGTCTTGAAATCTCTATCCATACTTGTCCTTCAAAAGTATTGTTAAGACCTTAGAATAGGATTTCCATTTGCATTAGAATCTTTAGGATACCAACAAGAACAAAACCCCCAAAACAACATAAACTATAAAACAACGAAGTAAGAAAAAGGTTAACTAAGCACATATGGTACACCACACTTCATCAGTTTACGATACCCGGATTGATAATTTATGTAGAGCAATTTAAGACGTTAAATTGACTAGACAAAGTCGTTGCATGAGATTTTACGTTTAAATCGTCCACCAACCTGCACACTGCATCAACCCGTGAATTCGGCTCCACAGTTCAAGGCACACCTGCAAACTGTCCTCTACGTGATAAAACCAAGTATTTACCCGTAGTTCACCTATAAACCCTCTTTTTCTGCAGTTCCTCCATTAAAAGTTGGTTAAATACCTGCAAATTCAAACTAAAAAGGGACTTGAGCACCTGAAATGTCACTTACAAACTCACTGGTCGACCTCCTATTCAAGAGTAACCCAACAGATTTTCCCTCTCTACGAATTCCGCTATTAAAACACATTTTTAGTTTGTTTCTACCGGTAGATGCTCTTAACTACCCGTGCATTGAATCCCTTTGTCAGAATCCTCTGCGAAATTTCGCTCCTTTGGTCAAAATCAATCCCATTCCTCTGCATTTCAACCACAGAGCTTATCAATCCAGTCAATTCATTTAAAAGACTGTCTAAACTCTGCAGAATCTGCTCTTTCACCATAAATTGCACACAGTGAAGTCCAGTTCCATATCTAAGCTCATTCTACATCTGTTACACTAAAAAATGTCACCATGGCTATTGACAGTTAGTATGGCTCTATCAACAGTCATGCTATCCTCCTGGGCAAGTCTTATGCCTCTGCTTTCCATGTCAAACTCCAAAAAGAGAGAAAGTCTTTGTAAATGTGTTTATCTCTGGGTACGCAGATTCTCTCGGCCTTACCTGCGTATACGCACCTAATGTTCACAAAAACTGCGTACTTGTACGCTCTGTATGTAAAGGGGCAGGTGCGTACCCCTGTAAAGGTCAAAAGGCGCAAGTTTCACTCCAAAAAAGTTACTTGTGGTCATTTCTAGAGGCTTCTAGAAGTATGTTTGACGTGTATGAAGCGCCTCCAGATGGTTCATGTACCCCTGCCAAAGAGGAACTTATCCCATCAATAAGGGAGCTATCCCATCCAAAGAGGGGATTATCCCATTGATGGTGGACCTGATTAACTTCCTCTTGAGCACTATAAATACAGGCATTGGGCCAGAAGGAGGGGAGGTTGAAAGCTAAACATTTCTAAGGGTAGATGCTGCTAGAATTAGGACTCCCATTTAGAAGCTTGTGAGGAGAGATTGTCATCTTTGCTTGTTCTATTTGGAAGTGGGTGAGCTTTGTCAAAGTAAAGGAGAACTCTTGATGGACCTTGGGAGGGACTTGCACAACACCAAGGCTCAGGTTGTAATTGTTCCTTTTGTTTCCTATTAATGCAAATGAGTCCATTCTTCTCAATAACTTGTTATTTATGAGTTGTTTCATGTACTCCTTGGTCTATGTGTTAAATATGTTTTATTTTATGAGATTATCAAGTGCTATTTAATCGTTTGATTGTTAGTGAATGCAGGTTTCGAAGTGAAGGAGGAGCTCATCCGGATCAGCGAGGCTGGACTGCTACAACAGCGTTGGACTACAGGTAGGATCTAAACACTTGATTTCTCGTATAAGTAAATGCATGTTTAGAGAAGGATTGCTCTTGTTTGTCTTGTTTGTCACTAGAGAGTCTTAGGCTCCTAGGGAGGTTGGTTGTGTCCGCACTATCGACTCTTTCCGCCTGACAAAATGGCGACTCCACTGGGGACTCCATTGATGAGAAAGTTTTTTCCTTTGTATGCAACTTTGATCTGAGAAAAGTCATTTATTTTCTGGTTTTTGGCTCTGTGACTTTGTATTTGGGTGGGTTAGCTTAGGGTTAGATTGAATTTAGTTTTTCTTGGTTTTTCCAGTAGTACGCACCCTCTGAGTATTGCACAGTGCGTACCTGTACGCACTGTTGCTGTGTGCACAGAGCGGGCCCGCACCTGTCTTAACAGGTTGCCTGCGTACCCTGCTAAAAATTAAGAAATTTCCATTTTTTACATTTTTCCTCTTAGATTTTGCTTTTTCTTAGTTTTTACTGCCCAGATCCATTAGTCTCCTGTCAAAGATCTTCACCTGAACTTGTTTCGATAGCATTGAGTGTTTTAGTGGATTTCATAGAAGTTTAAGCCCTAGGGTTTGATTTTTGAGTAGGTCCTGTAGTGACTTTGGCGGTAGAAGTTGTCAAGCCTTAGATCTCTCTGGTTTTGTCAGCCTTCTTAGGAGTCGGACCTGTCATAAAGTCTACCTGTGAGAGCAACTTACCTTTGAGTTGTCTCTTTGGCGAATTTCGAAGTGCTTGTTGATTGAGTATTGAATTCCATTTTACAAAAAGAACAAAAATATTTGAGTTTTGTTTTGACTGGTCTTTTGATTCTGCATTAGCTGGTCCTTGGCTTGATTGTGGTCAAGTAAAACAACCTAGAATCATCCTTGTAGGCTTTTGCCTCGTTAGGTTTGCTTTAGAGTAAATTTCTTTTGATTTGCTTGTGAGTCAATTTTTCATAGATTTTATAGATTTTGAGATTGATTTTCGTTAAAATAGATTTATATGCTTTATTAAATAAGAAAAATACAAAAACATCTCCTTTGAAAAGTTTTGTTTCAAGTAGCTTTGAGGTATTTTGAAAGAAAAAGAATTTTTCGTGCACGTAAGGAGTGGTCATGTTTGTATGCTTGGAAAGATAAAGATGATTGTCTTTACTAAGAAAGTTGTTTTCTATAAAATTTGCATTTTCCAACTCTCTTAGTTAGGAGTTTCATTGAAAGAGAAAAGTAGCGTAAATCATCTTAGGTGCATCTTTGTAGTGGTTTGAGTCGAGTCTACACACCATTGGTTTCATTTCCGCTACCTTTTGTCTTTAAGAAAAACCATAAAATTAACGCTTAAAGTAAAATCAACTTAGTAACTTTTATTTACTAGGGCTCTGAAACACCAATTTAGATCAGGCTAGTGTCTTGGAGTAGGAGAGTAATTAACTCTCCAAGACAACAAAACCAAACAAGTAGCTTATCTTGTGATAGAATAAATCCAATTGTCTCATTTGTACTCTGGGAAAGCTCCTCTTAAAGGAGAAGCACGAGCTCGTGTCCGAACCAGTGAGGGGATCAATCCTCCCTCGTTGGGAACGACGCCAGACACGCACGTATTACAAACGGTAAACCTCGGATTAACCATTGTCGAGGAGCCAGGGGTCACTTGTCGGTAAACCTTGGATTATTGTCAAGGAACCGGCAAGGGGATTGAGCTTGATACTCTGCCCTTGCGTGCTGTCGGAGTGTAGACTGTTCCCCCAGGTGCATTTGTTGCGGTTGGTAACCTTAGTGACCATTATCTTTAGGATTCTACCGAGGTGACGGTGGAGGGAAGATCCCACTGTACCTGGAGCAGACGTCGGCTAGACTCACTTGGATTTTCCGGGGGTTCACTTCACTCGAGACGGTTAAAGTGGAGGAACTTGTGCCGGTCTATTCATTAAGCAGGTTGCCGGGGTAACTGTTCCACCCGCCACTTCTGTACTGAATCCGGCGATGTTGGGTTTCATCTCCAACTAGCGTTTTCGGTCTGGAAGGCTACTGTTTGTGCTTGGTTTGACGCCCTAGATTCTTTAGGCGTGTGATTCAAATTTGTTTGGTTCTTTAGCGACTTTAGGTGGTTTGATTTGAGATTTTACTTTGTTTTCGTGTGTAGTAGTTAAAAGTTTTTAGCTGTGGCGGAATTACCGAGACAGTCCCGTAGACTTCGGGGCAAGTCACCTGAGATTGTTACCGGAACTGATTTGTTGAGGAAACTCCGTAGATCGCGGGGTGGATCTCCTAAAGACGTCCCGGGTCAGTACGAAGGATTGAAGGTCCTTGTAACTCCTCCTAGTGGCAGTAGAGTAGGTTCACCTGAAGAAGGAGAATCTTCCTTGGTAGTCCATCCAGATTACCAAAGTCTAGAGACAGGTTATAATCCCGAAGCTGTTACAGTTTCTGAGCTTGCTGGTAGTTTTTCGTCTACTAGTGATATAGGCGAAGAACCTGAAATATCTGAACCTGTTACTCCAACTTCTAGTGTTCCAGATTCACCAAGAGTAGAACGAGTTATCACCGAAAATCTTCCTACTGGTTTGATTGCTATTGAAGAACTTGCTCCAGAGGAAGAAATAGGCGTCTCTAACCTTGAAGATCAACTTACTATTGAGCTCAAGGAGCGTGAATCTATCTTTTACAGTCCTCCTAGAAGTACTACTTGGTACCTTTCGTTAACCAATTATTTAGACAACTCAGGGATAGGTTTTTCTACACCTCGTACTCCTTTTCCACCTGGAGGTATTTATACTCCTGTAAATATGTCTGGTCAGTCGTCCGTGTTTACTCAAACTCCTGAATCTTTCTTACACGGCGGTCCTTCTGTTCCCACCGGGTATCAATCACTTTCTGGTACCTTTGCGGGGGCATCTCCTCAACCCATTGATCATGGGTTATTAGCTGGAAACAATGGTAATAAACCGTTGGGTGTAGGAGACATTTACATGATGTCAGGTTCAGTTCCCGTTTCTCAACCTCAAGGTGGCCAATTACCGCCTGGGGGGCAGCCTCAATTAACGCCTGGGGGGCAACCTCAAGGTACACAAATTGTGTCTGGGGGCAGCCTCAAGGTCAGTATGTACCTATGGTGCAATACATGCCTCAAGGTCAACCCCAGCCTCAATATGTACCCCAAGGTCAACCTCAGTATCAATATTTACCTCAAGGGTATCAACCCCAAGGGTATCAACCTCAAGGGTATCAACCTCAAGGTCAAGGTCAAACCCAGTATCAGTATTTACCCCAAGGTTATCAACCTCAAGGTCAATACTCGAGTCAAGGTTATCAACCACCTCAAGGTCAGTCATATGTTCAAGGTATGGGAACTGTACCTTTCAGTTATCAATCCTATCCTCAATCCGGTTATGGATCTCAGTATTCTCAACCTGTTACGGGTCAATACCTCGGAATGATAGTGTGGGATCCATCACAGGGTCAACAGGTGTTGCAGCCAAGTATACAGTTGGTACCTCAAGCTGGACAACCCGTAGTTTCTGGTCCACCCCAGCAACCGCAACCTGTCCAGTCAAATGTTCAAACTTCTGTAACTTCGGTAGTTACTCAGCCGCCAATTGCACCTAGTACTCCATCTCAAACGGCTGCTGCAACTACCGCAACATCTGCCGCACTTACTTCTGGAGTATCGACAGCTCCAGTTTCTACTGTCTCTGCAACCACTCCTCAGACATCTTTACCGTTGTCTGGATCTACGATTCAAACCACGGTCCAGATGCCTATAGGTCAGCCTGGTATAAGTACGGTTGTCACTACTCAACCTCAATTTGTTCATCAACCGTACCAGGGACAGTACCAATATGGGCAAGCTGTCCAACAGCCGGTTTACCAGTATCAACCGTATCCTGGGTACACTTATCAACAACCTCAACAACCCCAGTACGGTCCGGTTAATCCTGGTTTTCCAGGAGGATATAATATCCCTAATGCGATTCCTGTTCCTAGTTATCCTGGATATCCTCCTCCTGGGACTGGTCTTGTGACCCAGAGTTTTAGAGATCCTAACCGGCAATTACCGTTTATCGCAACTTTGGATTTACCAGACTTGACGCGCCTAACGAACGATCCAATTCAATATCTTCCGTTCTGGCCGCCAATGCCAAATAAGTTGCCCAGTGATATACCCAAGTTCGAAGGTAAGTCTGGAGAGGATCCGTCCAATCATGTGATGACTTACCACCTCTGGTGTGCTTCAAATTCTATCTCGGATGATTCGATCCGCTTACGTCTTTTCCAGCGTACACTCATTGGTCTCGCGGCCAAGTGGTACATTGAGTTACCACGGGCCTCTTTTTACAATTTTAGCCAGTTAGCTACCTCGTTCTTAACTCACTTTCAGTTGCCGGTCAGATACGATAACGGCACGGAGTTATTAACTTCACTAAAACAATCGACGTCCACGTATATTTCTGATCACATTCATGAGTGGAGACGTCGAAGAAGGTTAGTGAAAGTTTTTATTCCGGACCAAATCTTAGCTGAATGGTTTGTTAAATCATTATTACCGAAGATTACTGAAGATGTAGCTAAGGCCGGAGTAGTTACTGAGGAGCAAGTCATTGCTCAGGCGCAGTACCTTGACTTAGTTTATACTCAGTCAGGTACGTTACACGAGAAGATCCCAGATCTTCCAAAATCGAATCAAATCGCTGCTGCTCCTTCGGGATCTCATGCCGCTGATGGTATGATTGGTACGGTGAACACAAAGAGCAAGAAGAAATCTTCCAAGAATTCTACTACTCCTATAATCACCTTGCCTGATTCCCCGACAGGAGAGTCTTCTCCTGAACTTTCCGCCGATATTCACGCTGTAGAGTCATCTACGGCCAAATCAAAAAACGGTGGAAAGAAGAAAGGAAAGAAGAAGGCTAAAGCAGACAAGGCTCCGAAGGAGAAAACAGAAAAGTCGGAAACCAATGACGAAAAGCGCAAACCTCGATATCCTTGTCTTATTTGTGAAGAGGATCATTTTACAAGAGATTGCCCTCATCGGGCCGAGGTTGTGAAAATAGTCAAAGGTTCTCCCACTCCTGCTGTGTTAAAAGATCCATTTCCAAAGCAGGAGAGTAAGATGATAGGTTCTTCCTCGACTGCCAGTGAAGAACCCATTTTGATGATGTCTCATGTGAGGATTGCGACTCGTCGCAAGATTATGGTAGTAAGAATCCTGTTGATGGTAAGGAAGCAGAATCTTCTCATTCTAATCCATCAACCTCAGCTCCTGGTTCCGATCCACTACAGATCGAAAAACCTAACCCGGACTTAGTAATCAAACCGCCCGCCAAGGGTGTACTTCGAAGGTCTGCTTTCAATCCACATGCGAGAGCGGCCCAGAATTACAACATTGTTGAGGACTTAGCTGTTTCACCCTCAGCAATGTCGGCTTTAGAAGTGCTGCAATCATGCCCAGCACAACGAAAATTACTTTTGTCGGCTATCGGAGCTGTTGATGTTCAGGACCCGAATCTGATAATCTTCGATCTAGAAAATAGTACACCGCGCCTCCCCATCAAATGGCTTTCCAGATTCCAGTGATAGTAAAAAACAGGCCTATTCATCGGACTGTAATTGATGAGGGAGCTTCTACGTGTATTATGTCGATTCAGTGTTGGAGATCGCTTGGTTCTCCTTCGCTGAACCAATCCCCGACCATCCTTAAGGCCTTTGATGGCCGTGGGTTCCGTCCGTTTGGTATTCTACAGGAATTGCCTATAGGGGTAGAAGGTAAAACCGTTAGTCTGGATGTGGAGGTGGTTGATGCCCCTCTAGACTACAACCTTCTTTTGGGTCGAAGTTGGTCATATGCTATGACAGCGGTCGTTTCATCGGTCTTCAGAGTAATAAAGTTTCCACATAACGGTAAGATCGTGACCATTGATCAGCTGACATACTTTTCATCCGACCCAGCCTCTTCAGAGAGTATCCAGCATGTCGGTAAGACGACAATCCCTTATAGGGACGTTGGCGTAGGTTTAGTTAAAGATTCCGGTTTACTGGGAACTTTTCCTTTCCCTCCAATCAACGCAGACCCTTCATTTGCATCAATTCATATGATTACATCAGACAACATTATTTACGATGATCCTTGGATTGTCCCATCTGAATCTGAGATAGACTCATTCGGTGATGCTATGCCTTTGAGTCCATATGAAATTGCTTATGAAGCCGTCATGTCTTTTACCGACTCGCGTTCAACCCAAATCGACCAAATGAATGTGGTCAGTGAAGAATCACTTTTCACATCAACCTCAGAACGGATAGCGTTTCCCGAAGTCGTGTCATCTGACGAGCAACTTCGCGAAATCCTAAGTGTAGACGATCTACCATGGGAAGATCTCCATCATAGATCTTCGTTTTTACCTGAGGATGATGCTTTTGAAAATGATTTTTCATCTATTTTTACCGCTGAATATGTCAAAGACGCTCAGAATCCAACGAAACATTCTGATTCAGAGTTGAATTTAGGGAATATTTCTCGCACTATTCCCATTGACATTTCAGTGAAGCCCGGAATTGAGGAAAACATTCATATAGGTGCCTCATGTACAGAAGATGAAATTCAAACTTACAAGGCCCTATTCCAAGAATTCCGCGATGTGTTTGCCTGGTCTTACGAGGAAATGCCAGGAATCGATCCTGCCATTGTTGTTCATGAAATAAAGACCTACCCGGACGCTAAACCCGTCCGGCAACGGTTGCGTCAGATTCACCCTCGGAAAGCGGCTGCGATTAAAGCAGAAGTCGAGAAGCTGTTGAAAGCAGGTTTCATTTATCCAATCCCGTTAACGGATTGGGTATCGAATATTGTTCCGGTTAACAAGAAACAAGGAACAATAAGAATCTGTATCGACTATAGGGATATAAATCGAGCTTGTCCAAAAGACAACTATCCTACGCCTTATATCGATCAAATTATTGATGATTGTGCCGGAAGTGAAATGTTTTCCTTTATGGATGGTTTTTCGGGCTATAATCAAATCAATATTCTACCTGCCGATCAACCAAAAACGGCATTCATTTGTCCATGGGGGACATTTGCTTACTGCAAATTACCTTTTGGGCTTAAGAATGCCGGAGCCACTTTTCAACGGGCGATGTCTTACGCATTTCATGACATCAAGCACATTGTGCAACCGTACCTCGATGATTTGCCTGCTCATTCTTTACATCGAGCTGATCACCTTGTCCACTTACGAGCAATCTTTATGAGGTGTAGGCATTATCGTATTCGGTTGAATCCCCACAAGTGTGTTTTCTGTATAGAAACGGGTCGATTGCTGGGATTTGTTGTTTCAAAAGCCGGCATTCGCGTCGATCCCTCGAAGGTCGAAGCTATCATCAAATTGCCTCCTCCTTCGAGTTTGCGCCAACTCCAAAGTTTGCAAGGGAAAGCAAACTTTTTACGCCGATTCATTCCAAACTACGCCGAGGTCACTAAAGGTTTTACACGGTTGTTGAAACAGAACGCTCAATTCTTTTGGGACGAGATTGCCCAACAATCTTTTGATGCACTTAAGCACGCGTTGACCCATGCACCGTTGTTGCATCCTCCCAACTACAACCAGGACTACTTCTTATACCTCGCAGCTTCGCATTCCACTATTGGAATGGTGTTAGTTCAAGAAGATGAATTCGGAGCGGAACATGTGATATATTATCTTAGTAGGACATTAAACCCCACTGAGCTAAAATATTCGCACTACATTCTTCTCCGTAAAACTACAGTTATTTCGGATTGCAACCCTATGATTTATATTTTGACAAAACAACTGCTAGGGGGCAAGTACTCTAAATGGATCGTTATCCTGCAAGAGTTCGACTTGGAGTTCGAGAAGTCCAAGTCTAAGAAATCCTTAGTTTTTGCGGAATTGATGTGTGATTTCCCGCGTGCTGACACAGAAACTGTGGCAGAGGAGTCCATTGCGGACGAATCTTTGTTTCTTATCAGTACTTTAGATCCGTGGTACGGGGATATAATCATCTATCTCCAAACCCAAACCTTTCGGCCTGAAGCTTCAAAGTCGGAACGTCGAAAAATTCGGTTTCAATCCCAGCAATACAGAATTATTGGAGATACACTTTATCGCCGGGGGGCAGACTTAGTTTTTCGACGTTGTTTAACTCACGAAGAGGCTGAGAAGGTTTTGAATGATTGTCACTCTGGAGCATGTGGCGGTCATATGTCTGGGTATGCCACAGCTCAGAAGGTGTTGCGCGCTGGCTATTTCTGGCCGTCCATGTTTAAAGATTGTATCATTGCGGTCCAAAAGTGCCACAACTGTCAAGTGTTTGATCGCAAGATGCGCGCACCACCTGCTCCTCTCCATCCTATAATTGCCGTTGGTCCTTTCGCCAAATGGGGTATCGATTTTATTACTTGTAACCCTCACTCGGCCGGGGGGCATGCGTATATCATCCTCGCGGTTGATTATTTTACTAAATGGGCCGAGGCGATGCCTACATTCGACGCAAGCGGCAAAACAGCTGCAGTTTTCGTATTCAATCACATTATAACTAGGTTTGGTGTCCCACAAGCAATCATCACTGACCATGGGAGCCATTTTCGAAACATCATGATGACTGAGCTTACAAGCCAGCTTGGTTTGCGCCACGATAGCTCTACTCATTATCCGCAAGCCAACGGTTTGGTTGAGTCTATCAACAAAGTTCTGGTTATCATGATCCGACGAATCATTGGTATTCATCGGTCGAATTGGCACAACATGTTATTTTCAGCGCTATGGGCATACCGAACTTCAGTAAAAACTTCAACAGGGTTCACTCCTTTCCAGCTAGTTTATGGCTTGGAAGCTGTGTTACCCATTGAATGCGAAATCCCATCACTTCAAATGGCTGTCGAATTACTCCCAGCTACTTCCGAAGAGGAGAAACGTTTATTATACTTAGCTCAGTTAGATGAGACTCGACGTGACGCTGCATTGGCAATCGAGACTCACGCGAAGCGAATGAAAGCTCAGTATGATAGAAATGTGACCCCTCGAAGTTTTTCGGAGGGAGACCTAGTGCTATTATATGATCAAGCTAACGATAAGCTAGGTGCTGGAAAATTCGTTCCTATGTGGCATGGACCCTACATTGTAAAGCGAAAGCTAGCAAAAGGGGCCTATGAGCTGGTAGATTTTGATGGGGACTCTTTGGGTAAACCCAGAAATGGACTTTACCTAAAGAGGTATTATGCTTAAATGGTGGGTATGGAGAATTTTTAGTTAGGTTAGGTTTTCTTTCTAGCTAGTATGTTTGTTAGTTTAGATAGTGTGCTTAGCTTAGAAAGTGTGTTTTTCGTCGTTATTCTGGCTTATCTTGGTTTTACTCTTGATATTGCAGATGTCGACGCCTCTCCAAACGTACATTGGATTTGCCGATGGTGCTTGTCGTAGTACACGGAATATCTCTTCCGCAGCTTGGGTTATCTATTCGCCCTCTGACGAGTTAGTTTCTATGCATGGGGTGAGCCTCGGTCAAACGACAAACAACATTGCAGAATACAGTGCAGTGGTTGAATTATTGTCTGAATCTATTTCATTTGGAATTCGACGTTTGATAGTGAGGTTAGATTCTGAACTCGTTGTATTACAGCTTAATAGAGTATATGCCATTAGAAATCCTGTGTTATTAAAGTTGTTTTTGAGAGTGCGCTTCTTGGAACGTGAATTTGATTACATTGAATATCAGCATATTCCAAGGTCTTTAAATACATTAGCAGATGCAATTGCTTCTCGAATGTTGGACAGACATTTACGATAATCATGCAAGTAAATTTAAAAACATTTCATCACATATGTTAAACAAGATGAGCCGGTAATAATGATATATATATAGAGATAGGAGTGTGTCAAAAATATACATCGTCTTCGATCATAGGTTGAAAAACACCTTATGATCGGCAAAAATGATAAGTACAAAAAACCAAAAATGTCATATGTGTCTACAAAAGTGACTAGCCAATCACTGGTGGTGCTCTCTATACGAGACCACTGCCCACGCTACCCTACACAAGAACCTCCTAAAAGGTCCTGGGACTGCGACCACATAGCGCTGAAGTCGAATGGGAATGTCATCTATGGTGGTCTCTGGTATATCCGCCGTCAGACGCTCTAGATCCTGTTCCAACTCGGCTAAGGTCTCTGCGGCCGCATCCTGTGGGGCTGGTGCTGGTACAGCTGGTACTCTCCTCTCAAAAGCCCAGAGGTTTTCTGGACGCCGTGGACCTACATCTGCATTTTGAAAATTTGTGCTGTCAGTTTTGAGGCGATATATAAAAACAAAAAAAATATACATAATTTAAAACTTGTGAAAAATGAAATACCTCTGTCGTCCCACTGTTCTCCCTGTGGAAGAACCATGTCCAGATCATTCCAAAAATCCATTCCGGCATAAGGAAAGTCCTGAATAGAAAAGACCTGGCTCTCTAGCCAGCGAAAGTAACCATCAGGAAATCGAACAACTGCTGCTCCCTCGTCAGGATACCGGGCCATTACCGCAACCCATCTCGTCAACTTGGGCTCCTGAGGAGCCCCAACTAGAACTGTAAGATGCTGGGGGATCAGCATTGGAACTCTCTCTAGGGCAAAGCTCACGACTAAAGGCCCATATCCAAAGGTCTTCAGTTGTCCTCTCTTCGCCCTGGTTAGTTGGCCCTTCATATTAGCCAACACAGCATCGCACCAGTTGAAAATGGTGCCTTGGAAGCAATCTATAGCCATCCGCATTTGGGACCCGGTGGCATGGTGCAAAGCGGCCGCGCCGCAAAGTCTGGTAACAGTAAAGGCTATCACCATAAGTTCAGGTCGGGATATGTACTTGATTTCTATCCCCTTCTCCTGGTTTTGATTATTGCGCCACTCTAGCCGGAGACTAGCAAGGGATTGGCCACCTGGCCTAGTCCCGAATAGAGAGAGTTGCTCGCCCCTGTTAGGCAAGCCAGTGAGAAAATATATGTCGGAGGGCTCTATCTCGAGCTGGTGCTCTCCGATGTAGAAACATTGCTCCTGAATGTTCCACCTTTCAACCAGCCACTCAAGGAATGGCACCTGGCCCCTCATGCCAGGTATGGCCCAGTATTTGTACAGTCCGCATGCTTTTAACGCATCAATGGAAGGTTGATGACCTATTGCGGCCAAATCAACGTCCTCATGTTCTCTTTCGCGCCAATCAAGCATGGTGTGCACCCTGCATATCATAAAACATCTGTTAGAGTCCATAAAATTTTAAAATTTTGGTTCGTTTTGGAGAAATGAGGGTTTCAAAATGAGTTTTGCGGGGTACGCACCCCGGCTTTTAGGAACAGAGCGTCTGGACGCAGCTTCCCTTAAGGCCGGGTGCGTACACCTAGTATTTTCCCCATTGAGAAAATATCGGGGTACGCAGGTCAGCAGTGCATGACCTGCATACCCCGAAGGGCGCATCTTGAAACCCCAAGACCCCCAAAAAATCAAATAAAAACTTAAAAATGAATTTTAAACGGATGGAAAGCAAGAGAAGGATGTTGTAGAATACCTGATGAGACGGTGTTCGATTCTGACGGTCGGATTCTCCGCAATGACCACAGGAAGTTTTCTTGTCAAAAGCCCTTTTCTCAACCTCAACAGTAAAATGGTAAAAATGACATGGTAAAAAGTCTTTTTATAGGTTTTTTGGATGAATGAATGCTAAGTTTGTTTATTTTTCACCATGAAAGGACATTTTTCAATGTATTTTTACCTATCTTAAACAGGTATGAGTAATGTGTCGTTTTTGTGTAGGACAAAAGGAATTTAGAGTAAAATCATCATTTTTCACGAACCAAAACATCAGAGTCATCTTTTAAGCTCTTTTCTGACTCCTAAAATATGAAAAGATTGCCGAGCGTTTCTTTCACACTCGTTAAAACGGAATTAAAAGACGGTCCCCTTATAGCTCTTTTCTGACCGTAAAAACAGGAAAAGATTGTCGGGTTTTTGTCGTTTCAAACGCGATATGGAAATAAAACGACGTATCCTTGATCGCTTTTTACTTTTCAGGTCAGAGACACTAATCATGAAAGCACTCCTTGGTCGCAAGATCAAGCGGTTCTCCCAGGTATTATTTTATACGTTTTCGGGCTTGGGGGACACAAATTTACGAAAAAGTTCAACCTGGAGTCTTCTTAAGTTTTTCAGACTCTCTAAAATTGAAAAACGTCGAGTTTCTCCTATACTGGGCTCGTTAAAATTTCACAGTAAAGGACCTGTTCAATTACAAACAGGAACAAACCACTCCTTCCTAGGGTTCGAATCAAAACTAGGTTGGACTCATCCAAAGGATGAGCTTATAATCAAGCATATGTTATCCTCCTCAAGCTTGTTAAAAATAAAGAGGTACTTGCCCGAAATGGTGGGGGAAAAGAGAGAAGAATGAACCTATTTGTTATCTTTTGTTACAGAAGAACCTTATCACCACTCTTGAACACGACACTTTCCGTTCACCTGGGTTGGGAAATCCTTTGCCTTAAAAGTTGATCAAACCACATTGAAAGTCTTCAGCCGGGTTCCGGGGATTAACTTTGAGTCATTCGTCACCAAGCCATCTGTTGTGTCGTTATGTGTTCAAGAGGTCTGCAAACAAAACTTTCATCTGCAAAATACTTGTCGTCCATTTGACCATCCCTGAGTCAGTCCTTACAACAACATTTCTTCAACTTGAACAATGATTTCGTGTTGTGGGCTTGCCTGCAACGGGTCACTTTCTATCGACATCAGCACATTATCTAGAGAGATGACTTAGAAATCGTCAGTACCTTGAAGTCTGCATGCATCAATGGCAGGTTTCTCGCCTTTGACGTCAGTTTATATCATTGACTTTCGATCGAAGGATTCCGTGAAATGTTCGACATCAACTCATTCATTCACATCTCATGGATTGTACTGGGTACTTTGAGAACCATTGACATTACTGGTGGTCTCTCTCACACTTGTTAACAGTTTACATCATCGACTGGTAATCAAGTGGTTTCTACCATGTTCGACATCAACTCATTTATTCACATGGCTAGAATCGTACCAATTCGGGAAGTAGAAATGAAGACCCTGGATCTAGTTTCCACCATCCAGGCTGCGAGGAGTTTTGTATTCATTATCTAAGTAGACTAATCATAAACAGATGGCTGCGCCCATACTGTGTCCACTCAAGTCTATGATTATGATGTACTGCAAGATCATTCCTGTATCAGAGTAGTTAGTCTGTTAGTTAAAGATTTGATCTGAGTATGGGAATGCCTACCTCAGCGATGATATAATCTTATACATGTATTTTGTGTTGAAAATTGCAGGTTCTGACTAGGCTCTCCACGAGATAATCCTTGAAATGATAAAGTGCTTCACCCTTCCTAGATAATACAAAACCCTAATCTACTACAGGCTTCGCACTTTAGGGGGCAATCTGTTACACTAAAAAATGTCACCATGGCTATTTACAGTTAGTATGGCTCTATCAACAGTCATGCTATCCTCCTGGGCAAGTCTTATGCCTCTGCTCTCCATGTCAAACTCCAAAAAGAGAGAAAGTCTTTGTAAATGTGTTTATCTCTGGGTACGCAGATTCTCTCGGCCTTACCTGCGTATACGCACCTAATGTTCACAAAAACTGCGTACTTGTACGCTCTGTATGTAAAGGGGCAGGTGCGTACCCCTGTAAAGGTCAAAAGGCGCAAGTTTCACTCCAAAAAAGTTACTTGTGGTCATTTCTAGAGGCTTCTAGAAGTATGTTTGACGTGTATGAAGCACCTACAGATGGTTCATGTACCCCTACCAAAGAGGAACTTATCCCATCAATAAGGGAGCTATCCCATCCAAAGAGGGGATTATCCCATTGATGGTGGACCTGATTAACTTCCTCTTGAGCACTATAAATACAGGCATTGGGCCAGAAGGAGGGGAGGTTGAAAGCTAAACATTTCTAAGGGTAGATGCTGCTGGAATTAGGACTCCCATTTAGAAGCTTGTGAGGAGAGATTGTCATCTTTGCTTGTTCTATTTGGAAGTGGGTGAGCTTTGTCAAAGTAAAGGAGAACTCTTGATGGACCCTGGGAGGGACTTGCACAACACCAAGGCTCAGGTTGTAATTGTTCCTTTTGTTTCCTATTAATGCAAATGAGTCCATTCTTCTCAATAACTTGTTATTTATGAGTTTTTTCATGTACTCCTTGGTCTATGTGTTAAATATGTTTTATTTTATGAGATTATCAAGTGCTATTTAATCGTTTGATTGTTAGTGAATGCAGGTTTCGAAGTGAAGGAGGAGCTCATCCGGATCAGCGAGGCTGGACTGCTACAACAGCGTTGGACTACAGGTAGGATCTAAACACTTGATTTCTCGTATAAGTAAATGCATGTTTAGAGAAGGATTGCTCTTGTTTGTCTTGTTTGTCACTAGAGAGTCTTAGGCTCCTAGGGAGGTTGGTTGTGTCCGCACTATCGACTCTTTCCGCCTGACAACAGCTTCCTCACAAAGTTTCTGAGGCAACTCTTATTGTTCAATTGTTACACCAATCCAATTTTCAGATTACAGACACAGATCATTCAAGATGGCCACTCCAGCAGCCTTGAACATCACTCCTCTCAATGCACCTCACAAGGAACTTGAGGCATTGCCATTAGCTGAAAGGGACTACTTAATTGAAGACTTGGTTGGGGACAGAAACCACTTGCAAACATTCCGTCAGCTGAGAAACAGCTACCTGAACAATAATGACATCTATGGCATTTGCGAATCTAACCTGCCCATTTACTTCCTCCCTTCTGTCAATATTTTCCCTGAAATTATTCGCCTCTGCTGTGAAAATTATGACCCTACACAAAGAGCAGTCAAGTCTCCATCTGGGAGCACCCTCTTCCAAATAACTCCTGATTCAATCAACCAAATGCTAAAATTCATGCAAACTCACTTTCTGGTCCCTCTTTCTATGAAATTCCTATTGGATGAAGGTCCTAAACTCTCCAGCTCAGAAATAGCCCAAATTGCCAAAGTTTTCATGAGAGCAAACCACCAGCCTACAGGGCCACCTCCTTTTCTCTATGAATGCTTCAATGAAGTGGGCAAGTTACTAGTTGATATGATATCCTATGTACTAGGGTTCAAAACAAGTGAGCACATTGATCTAACCATATTGGTCTTGCTATCTGCATATAGCCTAGGGCAGCCCCCTGCTGTGAAGTACAACTATGCCAAATTTGTCTCCAACAAAATACATGACCAACTAGTAAAACTGGATAGGGAGGGAGTCTTCAAATACTCATCCTATATCTATCATTTGTTTATGTATTATCAGCCAGATTGCTTCCAATGCCCCATCAAAAGATTGGACTCTAAAGGAGAAAATAAGTCTGCGATTTTCTGGACCTCTGTCTTTCATGAAGTCAAGAACTCCCCCTACTCTTACTGTGAGTTTATTGACCTGTTTGTCTATTCGGTCTCTTGTCTCCTAATGAGAACTCCTCCTGCTAGGCTCTCCTATGACATGCAGAAAATATTACAGCTATCAAAGAACTACAAAATAGGTGACTGGTACTTTTACCAGAATCACACTGTCATTAGGATCTATGGTTGTGAGCTCTATCCCTACAGGCTCCCAAGATATGTACCAATGAGACTGTTTGCCTTGGAGTATTATAGGCAACTCATTAATTCAGATTTAACTCATTTTCACAGTGCGAAGAAGAAGGCTTGCCTGAAATTCAAAGACCAACTAGGCCCCTTTGTCATGAACAAGAAAGAAGGTTGGCAAGATGCTGATCAAATATTGGGGGAGAAACTCAAGTTGAAAAGGAGATTTTGGTGGGTCCCTTATGACCCAGATGGCTTCATTAGTGCCAGAAAAGTAAAATATAGGCTGACAACCTATGAGCATTGTAAAATCCCACAAATTGAACAATATGCCAACCAAGATGAGTGGCTAGTAGGGACACTAGTTGAGGAGTTTATCCAAGAAGAAATTATGGAGCAAAATGTCAAAGATTTGGAAAAAACTCTTGACTTGGATTCTTTTGAGCAGGTAACTTTCAAACTGCCACAACAAGTCGGAGGAGGCCCATCAACAGCTGCAGCTTCACAAGCTGCCCAACAAAGGTCTACACCAGCAAAATGTACAGCAAAAGGCAAGGGGCCAATGGATGTAGAACAAGAAACAGTGACAGAACAACCTGCTACCTCAAAGGAGCAGAGTCAAGGGCAAGCCCCTCCATAGAAAACTGAGCAACCATAGATTCCAGCCTTGCAAACTCCTGCCAATGAAGAAAGAGGTAAGAAACGAGATAGGGAAGAAACTACACCAGCTAGTGGCTCAACACAACAACCAGAAGCCAAAAAACAAAGAGTTGATCCTCAAGTTGAGGAAGAGATAAGTGAAGAAGTCATAGAAAGCCCGAGGAGTGGAAGAGAAACTGGCCAGTAGAGACCTACGAGCTCATTCCAACAAGAGCAAGAGAGGCAGCATGGTATGGAGGTCTCTTCCTCAAGGCAGCAAAGCAAGCAACCACCTGGCATCAAAGCAACTTTCATGGAAATCAAAGCTCAGAATGAACGTTTAAGAGTACAGATATATGATCAGTTTCTCAAGGCAACACCCTCCAAACAACAAAGATTAATGGCAACTTATGACTTCAAGGAGGAAAGTATGATTCTGAGCCATTTTAAGCCCAAGAGAACACAGCCCCAAACACCTGCAAATTATATAAAGACAAGCTTAGAGGTCCTCTCCAAGGACATACATCCGATGGACCAAATAGAGCTGCACAAGCAAACAGGTGAGATGGTCTATGCCACCCTAACAGACAAGGCCATGCTGGCTCATCAACTGAAGGAGTCATTGAAAAACACAAACACTCAATTAGATTTGGAAAGAATGTCTTCCTCTACCAAAGATAACCGAATAAATACATTGGAGGAAATCATTGTGGATCTAGGGTGATCCTAAGAAGGATGCTAAAGCCATCCAAACCCTCATAAGGAAGAAAGAGGATGATATTGTTGCACTCAAAAAACAATTGAGGCTGCCTTCAACAATGCACCCTCAAACTGTAGAACTTGTTCAAGAAAAGGAAAAAGAGGATACCATGGATATGCTGATGCAAATGAACCACAGAATAATTCAGATGGAAGAAGAGTTGGAGAGAGCACTCCAAGGCAGGTAGGGAGAGTCGACCTCCCAGCCACCTCAAACAGCTCCAACTGTGGTCATTGTTCCTCCTACACGAGCAACAACAATCCCTCCTATTATCCCAACATCCACAACAACTGCAACAACCACAGATGCTACAGCAGCAGCAACAAGAGCACCTGAATCTAGCATGAGCATGGAAGAAACGATGAAAGTAGTCAAGGAGCTAGAAGTTCAGGTAACAAAGGTGAAAGAGGCCAAAGAAAAGTTGGCCAAACTGGAAGTAAGCTACGACAAATCCAAGATTACAGTAGCTGAAAAAATAAGGGAAATAAAGGCCTTGAATGACAAAATAAAAGCCTTAGAGAAGGAGCTTAATTTGGATAGAACTCTAGCTGAAATAAAGAAGATTTTTTGGGCCAAAATTGGCCAGTCAATCACTGACCAATGAGGATCTATTCAGGCCATATATGAACAGATAGAATTGATAGGCCTAGCTCAATTTGAGAATTAAAGGGCTAGGGCAGCATTGGGAAATATGCCTGAGCAGGCCAATAAAATGATTCACTTCCTGAACACTCACATTTAAGAGGAGTTGGCAACATTAGATATTAGCAACAGAACATATACTATTCTAGCAGCAAAAAAAGTGCTGACCCTGAGAAGTTTTGTGCAGACTCTAGAAAGAAAGTGTCAAGAAATGTAGGCAGAAATAGATGATTTCAAGCTAAAGATTGCAGCATTGCAGAGCAGAGGGGTGCCCAGCCTATTGACCAGCGCTAGAAGACAGAGTCTCAAAGGAAACAGGGCCTCCCTCAGGACAGAGTCTTTATCACAAGTTAGAGAACCTGTTTTATATTGAACATGAAATAAATCTTCTTTTTGAGGTTCCACCAAATTTCTATAGATAAACTGAAGCTGATGAAACACTCATAAAGATACAAAGACATCAGCTGCCTAAAGAATATTGGTGGCAAGCAATGCTAGAGGTTTTTCCAAGGTAATTTCGGTCCTTTCCCTCTTTTGATTAGCTTCAGATTTTGGTCAGCTACAGGTTAGTGAAATTGGGAACACAGGCCACCGGTTAAAGCATGAAGACAGCAGGCAAAAGAAGTCAAAATATGACTACAGCAATTTTATAAAAGGCCAAGTATGCATGCAAAGAGGAGGACAACAAAGCAATGACTCAGCAAAGCACCAGCAAAGCAAACACAGAAACCATCAATTAAAGATGCAGCTTCAGCCGACTCAGTTGGCCTAAAAAGTAAATTTCTCTGACAAAGTGGACAGCTAGTGCACCAACAATTACTACAGCATTTATTTCTTTCATTTACTTCCTTGAATAGTTGGTTACGAAACTTATTACATGAAGACTTATCTGCAAGATATTTTGTATCTCATTTTTGTATAAATACCTTCCCATAGAATGTATTTGGGGTTGGTGATTTTCTCTCTAAGCTACGTTGTAATTTCTGAGACACTCTAATACAAATGGCTGTTGAAGTTCATGGTTTATGCATTGTCTGAATATGCTAATGATGTTCTGGGACCTGCTACTGAATTCCTGAGTCATTCAATGGAACAATAAGTTATTCTAAACTGTGTTTTATGTTTTCTGTGTTTACAAATTTCACATATGTTTCATAATCTTGATAACAGGGAGAAAGAATAGCCCAGGATTTGTTTGATTGCACCATGTGCTCAATTTCTGCTATTACTTGTTGTTTGCCTCAGAATTAGCCATAGATATGAATTCTTAACTGCTCATGTTTGCACTAATTCATTCATTTTGGATACTGTTTAGGAATTCTTAATTGCTCCTGGACAATACTCATACACTTTCCCTCTGCCAGTATAATGAAAGATTCTTGATTGCCTTTCATTCCCTGACTTCATTCCATCATTTCCAGATTTGAAAATTGTTCCAAAATTGCCTATCTTGCTCTGTAGCATTACCATCTATCCAAGAAACACTTTCAGCTGTACACCACCATCAACTCCATAGCCTAATGGAACAGACTGTCTCAGACTTTCACCCCAGCTCTGCTTGAAATCACCTTCCAACAAACTTAAAACAAAACCTGTGCATCATAACTAGCCTAAAATACTCCATAAACAAAGCTAAATTACAAAGAGAGAGCCCTCTCTGGTTGCAGGTAGGCTAGGACCTACAGCTAAAATATTGGTTAGTGGTTACCTTGGCCGTATTCCCTACAGGAGGCAGGGAACAACCTGAGTGATAACATCATTGGTGACTCCACTGGGGAACTGAATGTTTGTTTATAACTACTGTCTGTTTTCTAAAGCTACAGATGGAGCCTGAAGTTAGCCAGGTAGCCTTTGAAACTGTCTTTTCTCTGCATTGACAGGAGTAGATAAAAGCTGCTTCAGTCAATCTTCAGTATAGCTCTAGGCTTTAGACAGCTGTTCCAAAGATTTGATCAGTTTCCCTGTTTCAACATATTTAAAAGGAAAGCCCAAAGCCTCCCATATTTTAAAGAAACTCTTGTAGAAAATTGTGAAAAAACTGTGATTATAAAACATTTCCAGAAAATACCAAAAAACAAGTTTAGAAGCTGGCTCCAAAGAAGAAAACTCAGTACACTAGGGCAAACCCTAACCCAGATCCTCCAGCTGTTTTCGAAAATCCAAACTTGATCCCTAACACCCTTAGGAAACAAGTAGAACAAGAAAATTCTACTGGTTTAGACCTTGAAACAGTTCAACAGAGCTATATCCCAACTCCTGCTAAAGCCTCAATCCGTCTTCACACAACTATTGCTTCTCCTAGTTCTTCATCTACCTCTCAAAGCACCCTCCCCACACCTCCATCCACTACACCTATTTCTACCACTGTCCCTGTTGTTCCAACTGTCCCATTTCTTCCTGTTGCCCCATTTATCCCTGTAAATATGGTGAATCACTATGCTCCTCTTCAATTACCTGCAAATCCAGGGGCTATGCCTCAGGATTATCAAAGTAAAATCACATATTTCAATGGTACTGGCTCCTATACAGCCTAGCAACACACTAAGAAAATGCAAGATTATTTCAAAAATTATGAAATTGATGATGATGATGTGAGAATGAAGATTTTTGTCCCAAGTCTAATTGGTGATGTGAGGATTTGGTTTAGAGCACTTCCTACAAATTCTATCGCTGATTCAAAAGCTCTTTACCAATCCTTCTTGAATAGATGGGAAAAAAAGAAAGACCCTTTAAACATTTTAACAAAATATGACATCTTGAAAAGAGGCCCACAAGAAACTGTCCAAGACTATTGTGCTAGGTTCAACAATGTTTACAATGCCATTCCTCAAAACCTTAGACCTCCACCTGATCTAGCCTTGATCAAATTCCCTGATGGATTTGATTCTGACATGGCATACCAACTGAGGGAAAGAGCTCCTCCAAGCTTAGCAGACATGTAGAATATAGCTGTTAGTGTGGAGGCAAACCTTATTGCTAAGCGAAATCGAGCAAGAGCTGAAAGAAGAACAACGTTCAAAGAGGAACCTTCAACATTTGAACAAAAACTTGATGCAATCATCAAAGGTATAGACAGGCTTGGGGATAGGGTGGAAACTATTGAAAGAAAATCATCATGGGAAGGGCAACCAAGTAACCCTGCAAGAGGCCCAAACTTCAGAAAAAATCAAACTCCAAATGTTGGAAGGGTTGGCCCTGATCAGAACATCATACCTCCATTCCAAGAGAACTATGTCGTAGTCTCAACATCTAATGAACCAATTGAGGACACCCAAATCAACCTAATGGGATTGAATAGTGAGCAACAAATATTCCTGACCCAAGATGACCAAAAGGCTCACAATTTCAATCAATTCCAAACCAAATCCGGAGAGTCATTTGATTTTAGGGAAGGCTATGATGCAGCAGTCTATGAGGTTCATAAATAGTACAAATTAAGAAGTAGAACCATAGATGTGCCTGAACCTACCAAGCTGAAGGATACCAAGCAGCCAAAGAATACAAATATAAAACTGTCCAGATGGAATCCTCTGATAAAACAGACCCAGACCCAAAGGAAGTCACTGTGGAAGATGTATCAGATTAACAGTCTTTAAAAAAACAGCCATACATATCCCATTTTTCGAAGGAAAGTCCAAAATTCTCTCTTGAAAATAATTTCAAAATGGAAATACCTCAAAAAATCACTCATAATCAAGAGAAGATCACTGAAAATCCAGCTGAAAAGGAAAAGTCTGCAATCCATAATGCAAAAATACAGATAGAAAAACCTTTCAACTTGGAAACAGAAATAGGTAAGCTGAAAATAGCTATTCCTCTCTCTGAATTGGCTAAACATGAAGTATACAGACAGAAAATCAATCAGTCACTCCAAATACCAGAGAATAAGGATGCAGTCAATGTTCTAGATGATCAACCAGAGTTGATTTTTGGTCCAGAAGTCAATGGTAAAACAGTAGATGGAGGAGTTCCTCCATTTTATGTAAGCTTGAACATTCATGACAAGGTGCTCCATAATGCAATGTTTGATTCAGGAGCTTCCCACAATCTAATGCCTAAATCTGTGATGGAAAGGCTGGACCTAGACATCACAAGACCCTACAAAGATTTGTTCTCATTTGATTCCAGCCAGGTCAGGTGTCTAGGCCTAATCAAAGACCTTTGTGTATCCCTAGTCCAATATCCAGCTAAGACAATCTTGATGGATGTGGTGGTAGCTGATATTCCACCCAAGTATGGTATGCTTTTGTCAAGATCTTGGGGTGCAAAACTCTAAGGATCTTTGCAACTAGACATGTCATATGCCACTATTTCAGTCTTTGGACAGCCAAAGAGATTATACCGTGAAACACTAATGAAATATGTGGTAAGTAGTCAAGAAAAACCCCAAAACTTCCCCATCTATGCTATGCATTTCGATATGGATTCATTCATTTTGTATAATGCTGGAATGTATCCCAAAACTGATGTCAAAGTCCTAGAAGCACCACAAACACAAGGAATAGATGAACATTCTAGTACTCAAGATCAAAAAACTGTTGGTATCATTGATGCAACAAAGAGAAATGATATATCATGTGATATACAAGGGCCAAATCTGCCCTCTGAACAAGCTTCTAAAACTCTTAAGGCAAATCATAACCAAGAGATCTTATGGTACTTGGAGTTTGATGGTTCTGTCAACAAATTAGGAGCAGGAGCAGGGGTTTGGATTCACAACATGGAAAATGACCATGCTGAAGGT
Organism: Pinus tabuliformis; assembly: GCA_031772625.1. Lineage (NCBI taxonomy): Eukaryota > Viridiplantae > Streptophyta > Pinopsida > Pinales > Pinaceae > Pinus > Pinus tabuliformis. The sequence goes on along the minus strand of CM062804.1, from coordinate 1,339,487,634 downwards.
CATGCATATAGGCTAAATTTTATGTGTACAAACAATATGGCCGAGTACGAAGCCCTGTTGTTAGGACTCAAACTCATCAGAGGTCTAGGGGCTCCCAAAGTTTCAATTCTAGGGGATTCAGATCTGATCATACAACAGATGAAGGGAATATTTTTCACAAATTATCTTAGGTTGAGAGCTTACAGAGGGGCAGCCATTGAAATACTTAACACGTTCTCAGAATCTCAGCTAACCAAAATCCCTAGAAAGCACAATTTACATGCACATAGCTTGGCAACCTTTGCTAGCACTTGCAAGCTCCCTTTTGAACCCAACCACCACTTCACTGCTGAAATCAAACATAGGCCTGCTGTCCCAGATAATGTCAAAAATTGGCAAGTCTTTGAGAGTGATAGACAAATCAATAATTTCCTGACTTTGAAGGAGGAATTCTCAAGTATAAACATTGATACAAGCACCATGGATGATCAACAACAGATAGACCAAATTGAACAAAACATATCAGCTGAAGCAGCAAATCTAATTTTGCACCCAACAACTTTTGATGACAAGAATGTACAAGAACTGAAGCAAACAGATGTTGATGAAATAACTGAGACAGAAGCTGAAGTAATTGAACTAAAAGACAATTTTCTGCCCACAGGCTTAACTCCTTTAGAGGACATATTTGATTCGAATGACATTTCAAGGAAGCCAAAAATGCAACCTCTAAATGCAGAAATTAAGGATTGCAAAATTGGAACCACAAAAAATCCCAAGATGGTAAAACTCTTCAAAGCCTTGCTTGCTGATCAGAAATTGAAATACATAGACCTGTTTAAGGAATTCCAAGATGTGTTTGCCTGGAGTTATGAGGACCTCAAATCCTATGATACTTCAGTCATCCAACATATTATACCCTTGAAAGAGAATTTAAAACCTTTTAAACAAAAGCTTAGAAGAGTGAATCCTGTCCTCCTTCCCTTGATTGAAAAAGAAGTTAAGCGTATGTATGAAGCTGGAATCATTGCACCTATCAGATTCTCACAGTGGATTTCAAATCTAGTGCCTACTAGGAAGAAAACAAGACAAATAAGACTGTGTGTTGACTTAAGAAACTTGAACAAAGTCTCTCTCAAAGACCATTACCCTTTACCAAAGATGGATCATATCCTACAACGGGTAGTAGGAGCCTCTAGGATCTCATTGTTAGATGGATTCTCAGGATTCAATCAAATTTTAGTCCATCCAGATGATCAAGACAAAACTGCCTTTACAACACCTTGGGGAACATTCGAATATGTCAAAATGCCTTTCGGACTCAAAAATGCAGGGGCCACTTTTCAAAGAGCAATGGACATAGCCTTTGCCAAAGAGATCCATGATTTTTTAGTCATATACCTTGATGACCTCACTTCTTTTTCAAAATCAGTCCAAGAACATTTAGAACATTTAAGGCAAGTGTTCCTAATTTGCAGAAAATATGGCATATCATTGAATCTAAAGAAATTATTGTTTGGCCTAGAAGAAGGCAAACTCCTAGGTCTCATAATTTCAAAAGATGGCATCAGGATTGACTTGGACAGGATTCAAGCTATTCTCCAAGTGCCTCATCCAAGAAACATCAAGGAACTGCAAGCTCTTTTAGGAGAGATCAATTTCCTAAGAAGGTTCATTCCCAATTTGGCCGAGCTAATAAGACTGTTGAATAATATGCTGAAGAAATATTCTAAAGTCAAATGGACCATGGAAGCTAAACAAACCTTTGAGGACATCAAAAGAGCTTTGACAAATACACCAGTCCTCACAAGTCCCAAGTTTGATAGAGATTTCGTCATTTTTTCCTTTCCATCTGAACATACAGTTGCTGCTGTCTTATTACAAAAAGATGACCAAGGATGTGAGAAGGCCATTGAAATCAAGCCTACAAAACTGATAAAAGGACAAGGATTAGCCAAATTAATGACTAAAACCAACTTTCAAGCCCTTGACATCAATCAATTGGACAGCGAACAGGAGATGGTGACTCCACAGATCAATCAAGCCTTTTTACAATCCCCTTGGTATGCGGATATATGTTTTGTATTATCAAACTTGCAAGCTCCTCCAGGGTTGTCCAGAACTAAAAAGAGATTCCTAAAAATGAAAGCATCAAAATTTTGTATCATAGACAATGCTCTATTTTGGAAAAATCATGAAGGAATTTTGCTTAATTGCCTAACATTGGATGAAACTGACAAACTACTCAAGGAATTTCATGCAGGGGACTATGGAGGACACTTATACTAGAAATCAACAGCTGATAAAATCCTAAGGACTGGGTTTTATTGGCCCTCCCTGTTTGCTGATGTGAAAAAATTTCTAATGTATTGCCATAAATGCCAGATCTTTGAAGGCAAGAGAAAGCTGTTACCTTTACCCTTCAAACCTATTTCAACTGAAAGACCATTTCAACAATAGGGTTTAGACTTCATTGGTGAAATTCACCCCTCCTCTGCTGGCCAACACAGGTGGATTTTGACTGCCACAGACTATTTCACCAAATGGATAGAAGCCATCCCTTGTAGGCAAGCCAATGACTCAATCATCATGCAATTCATAGAAACAAACATCTTGGCTAGATTTGGCTGTCCAGAAAAAATTATTACAGACAATGCTGCTGCTTTCAAATCCAAAAGAATGATCAGTTTTTTCCACAAATACCACATTACCTTAGGCCATTCCACAGCTTATTACCCTCAAGGTAATGGTCTAGCTAATTCCTCCAACAAAAGCCTCATCAACATCATCAAAAAGGTCTTGGAGGAGAACAAAAAGAATTGGCATAAGAAGCTTGTAAATGCACTATGGGCAGATAGATTGACCACCAAGTGATCCATTGGAATAAGTCCATATGAATTGGTTTATGGAATGGAGGCAAGATTCCCTTCATCTTTGGGAATCCCTGTGATCAAGTTGTTGCAAGAAATACAAGCATAGCCTAATGATATCCAAATAAGGATCAATCAAACTATTCACTTGCAGCAAACAAGAGAGGAAGTATATCAGAGAACCCAAGTTTTATAAGAAAAGTTGAAAAAGATGTTTGACAAAAGAACAAAAGCTGAAGATTTCTTCATAGGAAACAAAGTGCTGAGATGGGACTCTAGGAGGGAAGATAAAGGGAAGCATGGCAAATTTGATTTCCTATGGAAGGGACCTTATGTTATTCAGGCAGTACAAGGTAACAACACCTATTTTTTGAAAAGTTTGGATGGCAAAGATACTGAGGAAGGCCCAGTCAATGGGCGAATGCTCAAGCACTATTTTGATTCCTTGTAATTAGCATAACGCTAATGTATATTGTACATAAAATATTTGTATTTCCATCAGTTTTCATTTACAAGCAATTAAATAAGGAACATCATGCAACAGATTTTGAGGAAAGAGTCAAATAATTACTCCCCTTTTGGTGTATATTTTGAGTTTACCACAAGAGATCAAGAAGAAGACTTGGGAAGTCTAAAGATGTTGATAAGCAGTCAGAAAAACCAGCAAAGACAGAGCTGTAATTTTGCACAGAGCAGCTCATAAGGACTGCATACATGCTACAAAGGTTCAGATCACTGATCCCCAAGAGAAAAAAAATTGGATTATAGCAGCCAACTGAGAATAAGGCAATCTGACCTACTGTTCTTGGCCTTTCACAAGGAAAAGCCATCCCCAAGTGGAGCCACTATTAGGTTCCTATACAAATAGGTTTCAGTTTTCATGATTGACTATGGATGTGCCAAATATGTTCATCTTTTCATGCTGCAAAGGTTCCATATTTTGTATAACAAAAGAAGAAAATTAAAAAATGTAAAGAGGGTATGCCCTAAAAGAAAAATCAAAGGGCAAGAAAAATCAATTGGTCAGAAAAAATAGCTGAAATGAACCCCAAAGAAAGACCAGGAAAGTGGCCAGTCCAAATGCCACTGCTATCTTGTTTGCAAGTTCACAGTGTGCAAATATTGTTGTTCGTTACACTTGATGGATGGCCCAGCAGTTAAATCTAGACCATTCCATGTTTAAATTACTTGTTCTAGAATAGAGAATGAATATCCAAACAGTTTAAACTTGGCAGATGAGTATATAGATAGAGAAAGTAAGGAGCCCAACTACTTAATCTGGGCCCTTGGAAGAGATAAGGGTAGACTTAGATAGGAGGGCAGTCAAAAGAAAAGAGGAACTTCAGGGTTTGCTAGCCCAAATGCACCCAATCCAAAGGAAGAAAAAATGTTAGGTGTATTAGGCTGGGTAGGTAGTTTGAGGTTGCAGAAACAAGGTTATGATCTTTTGCCTTGTTAAGAAAGACTTGTCTCATCAATGGCATTGGTACAATGGCAGTTGTTTGGTGGCATAACAATGGAAGCATGTCTAATTTCCCCTTCAACCCCCAGAAATATTTGATTAACATCCCTTCAAGGACCTTGTGATCTCCCCTGGGGTCCTGTTTCATTTCATTTCATGCTAAATGCTGAGTTGAATCAACTCCACTTAGTGGAAAGAAGCCACATTTCTTGTGTAAAATGATCATTCCATATTCCTTTCACTTCCTTGTGCCTAATTTTTTTCACTCTACATACTTAGCATTTCATCCATTCAATTTCCATCCATAAAGCCATATTAACCTCTAACTCTATCTATCTAGCTCCCTTAAATCATTTCCCTATCCCTATTATACAAAAACTATATGAAAAACCCAAAAAATCTAAAATTCCCTACCCCTTGGCACCATAGCCATATAACCTAAAGTTCGGGGAAATGCTAAAGTTCATTTGGGGCTTGTATTAACCCCTTCACGTCTATTTGCCTAGGATTAATCTAACATTTGGTTAGGTTAATAACTATGATAACCCCCCCTCCTAAACCATTCTATAACCCCGTGCATGTATCTTTGTTTGGGATTGGTTTAAAATATGGTTGAACCATTAACCATGTCTACGCTGTATATACCATATAAAACCATTTTTCCAAAGTTTAAACCCCAGCCATATTAATAAATAATATAATATTCAGTGGGTCTCGTGCCAAAGCTGCTCGCCGCCCATAACGTCCCGACTGCCATCCGATCCAGACCCTTTAATCCAACGGTCGGCGTTCATATCGGAGCCCCCGATCTGCCGGAGATTAGCATCCGGGGGATGGGAGGTATTGCTGCCGTACCCCCGCCATGCGTCGATCTCCCGGCGTGATCGGAGGCCCTCTCTGAGAAACCGCCCGGGGCCACAAGTGGTGCGGGGAAAACCGGAAACCGCCCGCCTGTCCCCTGACGTCAGCTCCCCATCACCGTATTGCGTCACGCACACATCGACCCGCCGCTGCTCTGTACCGTTGCCACATCACCTGCTCATGTCATTGCCCGGCCACCGTGTCATGCCACATCACTTTACACGTCGAATGCCACATCATCTTTCGTACCCGCTACGCGCCAAATTACGTCATGCTGATGTCATCCCCGAAAAGCGCCAAAAGCACCAAAATGTTCAAAATTCAATAAAAGTCGTGAAAATGACTATTTTGTTTGTTTTTCTATTGTGCGCCCGTGAAGCTGTTGCATGAGATCTTATGTTTAAATCATCCACCAACCTGCACACTGCGTCAACCTGCGAATTCGGCTCCACAGTTCAAGGCACACCTGCAAACTATCCTCTGCGCCATAAAACCAGGTATTTACCCATAGTTCACCTATAAACCCTCTTTTTCCGCAGTTCCTCCATTAAAAGTTGGTTGAATACCTGCAAATTCAAACTAAAAAGGGACTTGAGCACCTGAAATCTCACCTACAAACTCACTGGTCAACCTCCTATTCAAGAGTAACCCGACAGATTTGCCCTCTTTGCGAATTCCACCATTAAAACACATTTTTAGTTTGTTTCTGCCGGCAGATGCTCTTAACTACCCGTGCATTGAATCCCTTTGTCAGAATCCTCTGCGAAATTTCGCTCCTTTGGTCAAAATTAATCCCATTCCTCTGCATTTCAACCACAGAGCCTATCAATCCAGTCAATTCATTTAAAAGACTATCTAAACTCTGCAGAATCTACTCTTTCACCTTAAATTGCACATAGTGAAGGCCAGTTCCATATCTAAGCTCATTCTACAGCTTCCTCACAAAGTTTCTGAGGCAACTCTCACTGTTCAGTTTTTACACCAATCCAATTTTCAGATTACAGACATAGAGCATTCAAGATGGCCACTCCAGCAGCCTTGAACATCACTCCTCTCAATGCACCTCACAAGGAACTTGAGGCATTGCCATTAGCTGATAGGGACCACTTAATTGAAGAATTGGTTGGGGACAGAAACCACTTGCAGACCTTCCTTCAGTTGAGAAACAGCTACCTGAACAACAGTGACATCTATGGAATTTGGGAATCTAACCTGCCCATTTACTTCCTCCCTTCTGTCAATATTTTCCATGAAATTATTCGCCTCTGCTGTGAAAATTATGACGCTACATAAAGAGCAGTCAAGTCTCCATCTGGGAGCACCCTCTTCCAAATAACTCCTGATTCAATCAACCAAATGCTAAACTTCAAGCAAATTCACCTTCTGGTCCCTCTTTCTATGAAATTCCTGTTGGATGAAGTTCCTAAACTCTCCAGCTCAGAAATAGCCCGAATTTCCAAAGTTTTCATGAGAGCAAACCGCCAGCCTACAGGGCCACCTCCTTTTCTCTATGAATGCTTCAATGAAGTGGGCAAGTTACCAGTTGATATGATATCCTATGTACTAGGGTTCAAAACAAGTGAGCACACTGATCTAACCATATTGGTCTTGCTATCTGCATATAGCCTAGGGCAGCCCCCTGCTGTGAAGTACAACTATGCCAAATTTGTCTCCAACAAAATACATGACCAACTAGTAAAACTGGATAGGGAGGGAGTCTTCAAATACTCATCCTATATCTATCATTTGTTTATGTATTATTAGCCAGATTTCTTCCAATGCCCCATAAAAAGATTGCACTCTAAAGGAGAAAAGAGGTCTGTGATTTTTTGGACGTCAGTCTTTCATGAAGTCAAGAACTCCCCCTACTCTTATTGTGAGTTTATTGACCTGTTTTTCTATCCGGTCTCTTGTCTCCTAATGAGAACTCCTCCTGCTAGGCTCTCCTATGACATGCAGAATATATTATAGCTATCAAAGAACTACAAAATAGGTGACTGGTACTTTTACCAGAATCACACTGTCATTAGGATCTATGGCTGTGAGCTCTGTCCCTACAGGCTCCCAAGATATGTACCAATGAGACTGTTTGCCTTGGAGTATTATAGGCAACTCATTAATTCAGATTTAACTCATTTTCACAGTGCCAAGAAGAAGGCTCTCCTGAAATTCAAAGACCAACTAGGCCCCTTTGTCATGAACAAGAAAGAAGGTTGGCAAGATGATGATCAAATATTGGGGGAGAAACTCAAGTTGAAAAGGAGTTTTTGGTGGGTCCCTTTTGACCCAGATCGCTTCATTAGTGCCAGAAAAGTAAAATATAGGCTGACAGCATATGAACATTGTAAAATCCCACGAATTGAACAATATGCCAACCAAGATGAGTGGCTGGCAGGGACACTAGTTGAGGAGTTTACCCAAGAAGAAATTATGGAGAAAAATGTCAAAGATTTGGAAAAAACCCTTAACTTGGATTCTTTTGAGCAAGTAACTTTCAAACTGCCACAACAAGTTGGAGAAGGCCCATCAACTGCTGCAGCTTCACAAGATGCCCAACAAATGTCTACACCAGCAACAGGTACAACAAAAGGCAAGGAGCCAATGGATGCAGAACAAGAAAAATTGACAGAACAACCTGCTACCTCAAAGGAGCAGAGTCAAGGGCAGGCCCCACCACAACAAACTGAGCAACCACAGATTCCAACATTGCAAACTTCTGCCAATGAAGAAAGAGGCAAGAAATGAGATAGGGAAGAAACTACACCAGCTAGTGGCTCAACACAACAACCAAAAGCCAAAAGACAAAGAGTTGATCCTCAAGTTGAGTAAGAGATAAGTGAATAAGTCATAGAAAGCCCGAGGAGTGGAAGAGAAACTGGCCAACAGGCACCTACGAGCTCATTCCAGCAAGAGCAAGAGAGGCAACATGGTATGGAGGTCTCTTCCTCAAGGCAGCAAAGCAAGCAACCGCCTGGCATCAAAGCAACTTTCATGGAAATCAAAGCTCAGAATGAACTGTTAAGAGTATAGCTATATGATCAGTTTCTCAAGGAAACACCCTCCAAACAACAAAGATTAATGGCATCGTATGACTTCAAGGAGGAAAAGATGATTCTGAGCCATTTTAAGCCCAAGATACCACAGCCCCAGACACCTGCAGATTATATAAAGACAAGCTTAGAGGTCCTCTCCAAGGACATACATCCGATGGACCAGATAGAGTTGCACAAGCAAACATGTGAGATGGTCTATGCCACCCTAGCAGACAAGACCATGCTGGCTCATCAGCTGAAGGAGTCATTGAAAAACACAAACACTCAATTAGATTTGGAAATAATGTCTTCCTCTGCCGAAGATAACCGAATAAAGACATTGGAGGAAATCATTGCGGATCTAGGGCATGATCCTAAGAAGGATGCTAAAGCCATCCAAGCCCTCATAAGGAAGAAAGAGGATGATATTGCTGCACTCAAAAAACAATTGAGGTTGCCTTCAACAATGCACCCTCAAATTGCAGAACTTGTTCAAGAAAAGGAAAAAGAGGATACCATGGATCTGTTGATGCAAATGAACCAGAGAATAATTCAGATGGAAGAAGAGTTGGAGAGAGGACTGGAAGGCAGGCAGGGAGTGTCGACCTCCCAGCCACCTCAAATAGTTCCAACTGTGGTCACTGTTCCTCCCACACAAGCAGCAGCAATCCTTCCTATTATCCCAACATCCACAACAACTGCAACAACCACAAATGCTACAATAGCAACAACAACAACACCTGAATCTAGCATGAGCATGGAAGAAATGATGAAAGCAGTCAAGGAGTTAGAAGTTCAGGTAACAGAGGTGAAAGAGGCCAAAGAAGGGCTGGCCAAACTGGAAGTAAGCTACGACAAATCCAAGATGACAGTAGCTGAAAAAACAAGGGAAATAAAGGCCTTGAATGACAAAATAAAAGCCTTAGAGAAGGAGATTAATTTGAATAGAACTCTAGCTGAAATAAAGAAGATTTTGTGGGCCAAAATTAGCCCGTCAATCACTGACCAATGGCAATCTATTCAGGCCATATATGAACAGATAGAATTGAGAGGCCTAGCTCAATTTGAGAATCAAAGGGCTAGAGCAGCATTGGGGAATATGCCTGAGCAGGCCAATAAAATGGTTCATTTCCTGAACACTCACACTAAAGAGGAGTTGGCAGCATTATATATTAGCAACAGAACAGATACTATTCTAACAGCGAAAATAGTGCTGACCCTGAGAAGTTTTGTGATGATTTCAAGCTAAAGCTTGCAGCATTGCAGAGCAGAGGGTTGCCTAGCCTATTAACCAGCGCTGGAAGACTGCTGACCCGTGAGCAGTATGCTACCAAGATGAATAATTATATTTCAAATCAGATTACAGCATCCTCCAGTACCTCAGAGGAAACAGGGCCTCCCTCAGGACAAAGTCTTTATGACAAGCTAGAGAACCTGTTTTATATTGAACATGAAATAAATCTTCTTTTTGAGGTTCTGCCAAATTTCTATCGATACATTGAAGCTGATGAAACACTCATAAAGATACAAAGACATCAGCTGCCTAAAGAAGATTAGTGGCGAGCAATGTTGGAGATTTTGCCAAGGTAATTTCGGTCCTGTCCCTCTTTTGATCAGCTTCAGATTTTGGTCAGCTATAGGTCAGCGAAATTGGGAACACAGGCCACCGGTTAAAGCATGAAGACAACAGGTAAAAGAAGTCAAAATATGACTACAACAATTTTATAAAAGGCCAAGTATGCATGCCAAGAGCAGGACAGCAAAGTAATGACTCAGCAAAGCAAACACAGAAACCATCAATTAAAGACGCAGCTTCGGCCGACTCAGTTGGCCTAAAAAGTCAAATTTCTATGACAAAGTGGACAGCTAGTGCACCAACAATTACTGCAGCATTAATTTCTTTCATTTACTTCCTTGAATAGTTGGTGAGGGAACTTATTACATGAAGACTTATCTGCAAGATATTTTGTATCTCATTTTTGTATAAATACCTCCACATAGAATGTATTTGGGGTTGGTGATTTTCTCTCTAAGCTACGCTGTAATTTCTGAGACTCTCTAATACAAATGGCTGTTGAAGTTCATGGTTTCTGCTTTGTCTGAAGGTGCTAATGATGTTCTGGGACCTTCTACTGAATTCCTGATTCATTCAATGGAACAATAAGTTTTTCTAAACTGTGTTTTATATTTTCTGTGTTTACAAATTTCACATATGTTTCATAATCTTGATAATAGGGAGAAAGAATAGCCCAGGATTTGTTTGATTGCACCCTCTGCTCAATTTCTGCTATTACTTGTGTTTTCCTCAGAATTAGTCATAGATATGAATTCTTAACTGCTCATGTTTGCACTAATTCCTTCATTTTTAATACTGTTTAGGAATTCTTAATTGCTCCTGGACAATACTCATAAACTTTCCCTCTGCCAGTATAATGAAAGATTCTTGATTTCCTTTCATTCCCTGACTTCATTCCATCATTTCCAGATTTGAAAATTGTTCCAAAATTGCCTATCTTGCTCTGTAGCATTACCGTCTATCCAAGAAACACTTTCCGCTGTACACCACCATCAACTCCATAGCCCAATGGAACAGACTGTCTTAGACTTTCACCCCAGCTTTGCTTGAAATCACCTTCTAACAAACTTAAAACAAAACCTGTGTATCATAACTAGCCTAAAATACTCCATAAAAAAAGCTAAATTACAAAGAGAGAGCCCTCTCTAGTTGCAGGTAGGCTAGGACCTACAGCTAAAAGATTGGTTAGTGGTTACCTCGGCCGTATTCCCTATAGGAGGCAAGGAACAACCTGAGTGATAACAGAGTGAAGCCACAAACCACTCGCAATGTTGTCCATTTGTTAGGTTCATGTTAGTTTCATGGCTTATACACTTCAACCTCTGATCAAGTTCCCAAGGTGTCTCTCCTGGTTGCATCATGATTTCTTTGAACCCTACAATCAACTATGCTTCAGATTTAGGCCTACTAAATTCTCTATTCTTTTTTATCTAGATGTTTGATACTCCAACATTCAAGTTATCATTAGCGTACTTGATATTAGCGCGTGATGCTGTAGAGTGTTAACCAATGTCGCATTCTTTATGTTATCATCTGTAACACCCTGAGCTTCCCATACAACTTTTATAATAAATCAGAATTGGTCTAGGTCCTCATTCCCCAAGCCTTTTAACAAAGGAAGCTTCATTGAATTTTCTATACCAAACTACAGTGGAGGTGGAGGTGGTATGGGTGAAGTCGCACGTGATGGTGGTGAAGTTGGAGGTGGTGTGGCTGCAGCTGGTATTCGTGGAAATCCTTGCCTTATTAACTGAATAACACTTTGCGGAGAAACCTGCATTATCCCTTCTTTGTCACCTCACAGAGGTGAAACCAATGGACTATATTCAGGACCCTTTTCTCCTTCGTTTCTGTAAGTTTTTCCACTTCGCGTAGCTCTAAACATCAAGGTCTTTGCATAACCCATTTTTCGTACAATAACATTTTAATCCAGTTATTGAAATATCTCAAGTACTTACCTCGTGGTCCTTTAAAAAATCACCGCTCTTCCTCATTGTAGATGACTGAGGTGTCGACTGTAAATTCAGTTAGAAATCCTCCTATGACGTGAATGAGCCAATTATCGACAGCATGGGTGATCTTATCCTCCGTCGCTTCCAAACTTCATACCCCTCCGGGGTCCACACAAAAGGATCGTCAAGTTTCCACCTTCCTTGGCTATCTGCTAGCTTTGCGATCCAATCGTATCACTCAATCAGAAAGGAGAAGAGAAATATCTCGTGGATCTCTGTATACAAGTACCTATCCAACCACTATTCCTTTGTCAATCGCGAGTTTTTTTTCTCCTGTGCCACGAATTCATGGATCTTCCTATCCAACCAGTCTCCAATTTCTTAGTCAGATTCTAGTGATATGACATCACACATCTCTTATGCAGATTTCGGTCTTGGCAACAGAACCATTTGTTGGCTTGAGGGGGCCCGACCCAGGTTCAACGTTAATTAGGCAAACAAATCCCTACACTACTGGCCCTTTTGGCATCAGCCTGTGGATCACGGGGCGGAGTCTCACCTGAAGTAGTATGGGGGGATGCTAGAACAAAGTTTCTTCACCCTGAGATGGTTGTGATGCCATTTTATTCCTTCCATTCCTACCTTGATGTGGGTCACCTAGTCCTAAGGCTCTGTCTTTCTAACCCCTTATTCCTCCTTTGGATACCTTCGCGAAAGGGCACGATTGTCCTTCGGTTCAGATACTTTCGTGCTGCTACGACAACGTATTGCACAGATTGTTAAGTTAGCTTAATAATCTTACTTGTCTTGTTAGATACTCACAGTTAGCACTGCGTAAACAAATATTCTTATGTGCGTTCAGTTATCCAACATAATCATACACATTCACGCATCACATAAGAGGTATAAAGGAAATTCATACCTAACATGATAATATGCATTAATTGGAATAAGACACAGAAAATGCATAATAATTCTCTTTATTAATCTCTTCCAACTGATTACAGACTATATCCGCCCCGTGCACATAGCTACAGGGGTCTGCGCACTCAACTGCAAACTTCTACCTTAGGCCTCTGCACACTTAGTTGAAGAGTCTGTAACTACGCTACGACCCAAAACTTAGACTTATTACTTCAGAGCTACGACTTTTTTACATGATCGATGATTCTAACTACCTAGAGCTTAGGTCATTTTATACAATCCCATGGTCTGTTGACCACGGGTAGATCTCTTACAGCTGAATTTAATCTACAAAACTAATGACAAACAACCCTTTATGAGTTGTGACGCCTACGCACTCCGCAACCTCAAAATATGGAGTCTTTATAATTTTATTACAAAATTTGACCAAATCATGGGCTTTTAGCCCCAAAACTATCCTTTGTGGGACCCCATTCCCAACAAGTATATCGAAGAAAGGAATGAAAAACTAAAAGCATGACCCATAAGAAGAGGGATTGATTTTTCTAGGGGGGAAGGAGGAAAACATGGATTGTTTAGACAATATAGTACGGGAAATGATAATTGAAATTTCAATAAAAATAGTAATCAAATCAAGGAATTCAAATGCAGACTTGAAATTGATGTAAAAATATAGAATTAAGTAATAAAGGACTTAATGGGAAGGATCAAGATCTTATAAATAGTTGGGGTTGTGGAGAACCCCACCATTTATCAAATTGTCCCTATAACACAAGATCTATACAAAGCCTGCAAAATATTCAAGGGGCCTCTACTATTAACGCTATCTCCAGAAATAATATGCGTACCAATGTGACCTTGTAAGATTTTTAGGAAGAACATCAATCCATCACGGTGGAGATAGAAGTTACAATTTTAAGCCAATCTGCTTCTACTTTCAAATACTTCGGTGCTAGTTTGAGTTATATTAGTCCCCACATTGTAGAAAAATGTAAATTAATGTCCTAAAAATATAAAAATTCACGGTTGGTCCCGTTAGCTATTGGCACAAAAAGAAAAATTACCAATTGTGTACTTACGTTTCCAGTCATGTTAAATGAAAACTATACCAATATTAATTTGAACATGTTTCCACTGGGTTGATATGGAATTTTGGTTGGGATGGGTTTGCTGGATGGGAACTTGGAAATTTTTAATTTTCTTGCTAAAATTATTACTTGTACCTTGGAAAATGGAGAAACCCAAATTATAAAATGCATACCCAGGACTGTTTTTATGTGCCAATTATTTTGTCTACAATTAAAGAGCGCTACAAGGAAAGGATTCCAGTTGTTTTCCATTCAAGTCTAGGGCCACTTATAAGATAACTCAGTTAAATCCTTGAATGATTTATAAGATTTTAGAGATTATCAAGGTGTATTTCCTAATAACATTCATGGTTTAATGCATGTGAGAGATTGCTTTTATATAAAACTAATACCGTGAGCAACACAAGTATCAAAAGCACCTTACAATAGTAGTGTACCTGAAATAATGGAGCTAAAAATGTAGTTGGAAGAATAGTGAAATATAGGGTACATCATACCTAGTGATTCATTATGGGGTGTACTAGTACTATTTGTCAAGAACAAATATATAATCTTTAGGTTATGTATTGACTACTGATAGTTTAATAAATAGGAAATTGAAAATAAGTATCCCCTACCCAGAATTGGTGATTTATTCGACCAAGTAAAAGGGGAAACTATAGTTTGTGAAAGAGATCCAAGATATGGTTATCACTTGCTGAGGATTAAAGAACAATAAAATCCAAAAATAACTTTTTGAACCCAATACAAACACTATGAATTTACAGTGCTTCCTTTCAGACTTACATACGTACATGATACTTTTATGTTCTTGATGAAAAATGCCATTAGTGCATTTCTAGAAAATTCTATACTCATATTTATAGATGACATTCTAATTTATTCGAATACTCAGAAGGAACACAAATAACATCTCAAAATAGTGTTGTAGACCTTATGCAATTATCAATTATATGCTAAATTCTAAATGTGAATTTACCCAAGAAAAAATATGATGTGTTGGACATATGATATCTAAGGATGAGATAGTAGTGGATCTTGAAAAGGTAAATTCCATTGTTAATTATCCAATTCCAAAGGATGTAGAAGATGTGATATCATTCATGGGTATCACCAGATATTATCAAAGATTCAGAGAGGTATTTTCTAAATTAGCAAACTGCATAATCTCACTATAGAAGAAAACGGTGAAATTCGAGTGCACTAAAAAATGTTAATAGAGTTTTGAACGATTAAACAGTATAAAGGAGCTTATGAATCAAAAAAACTAAAAGAGCATAAAAGGAACTATGGTGTTTATGATCTTTAGCTAGCTAAAGTCATCCACGTGCCTAAAAAGTGGAGACTCTACTTAATTGGTAAGAAGTTTACCTTACTTATCATGTGAGTTTAAAATATCTTTTTATCCAACTTCACATGAACTCCAGGCAAGATAGATGTATGGGATTCGTAAGTGGATATTATTTCAACATTAGGAAAATAAAAGGAAAATAAAACATGGTGGAAGATGCTCTAAGTATAAGTATGAACAAATTGGTGAAGTAACAATATGTAATGATGACAAATATTTCATGAAACATATTAAAAGGGAAGCATTATAGGAGAAGAGTTATAATCATATTTGTGAATGTCTCAAATTTAAAATTAACCAAGGAAAATAGCCAGACTGTGAAGTTAATGAAAGTGGATTGTTAACACATAAAAATGAACTTTATGTTCTAGACATGGCTGGAAATAAGCAATTGGTATTAGCTGAACACAACAAGTGACCCTTCTCAACTCACCCGAAGTATCAAAAAATGATCACCACTTTTAAAAAATATTTATTTTGGCCTAGTATGAAGAAGGAAGTAGTTAAATACTTACAAAGATGCCAAGAATTTTAACCACTAAAATTATAACATCAACACACAATTAGATTATTAAACCCCCTTCCTGTACCAAAGTGGGCATGGAAGGTGATTTCATTAGAATTTATTATTGGGTTACCCATGACATTGAGACAACATGACTCTAGTATCGTTGTGGTGGAAAATTTGTCTAACTCTACTCATTTCATACTTGTTAATTCCACTGATAGAGTTGTGCACATGGTAGAATTATTCATGAAAGAAATTTTTAGAATTCACGGAGTACAAAAGATTTTTATATTACAAAGGGACACAAAATCCACTTCCAACTTTTGGAAGACATTGTTTACTCGAATGGGTATGCAACTAAGTTTTATCAATGCATACAATATAAAAAAAGATGGGAAAATAGAAAGGGTTAATAAGGCCCTTGAAGACATAATACACATGTACATAATGAAACAATAGACGAAATGGAAGGACTGTCTGCATTTAGTGGAGTTTTTGTATAACAATAGTTACCAGGAATCACTCAAGATGTCCTTTCAATTTTTCATATGGAAGGAAGTCTCATATGCCTTTAAATTGGAGTCATCTTGAAGATAGGCTTCTTCTAGGGCTATATATACTATAGGAAATGGAAGAGATGGTGAAAATATCACATGGAATCTAAAAGCAGTGCAGGACCGGAAAAAAAATTACACTAAAATAAAAAGTACACATAAAGAATTTCAAGAGGGTGAATATGTATGTATTAAACTCCGACCAAAAAAGAGTTTCTTAAAATTATGGAATTACTCTAAAATAGCCCCTCGGTTTATTGGTTTGTTCAAGATACTAGCCAAGGTAGGACCATTGGCCTACCAATTAGCATGTAACACCCCTCCCTTGTGTGTTAGCCTATTGAAACCTAAGTTAAGAAAAGCTAGGTGTGATATGTGATATTGAAAACAAATATATTTTAATAAATAAATCACTTGGAAAGGTGACACACCAAGAGATGAGTTTCTTTCCAAATCCCATTAAGGGATGGGATGGGGATAAATCTTTCATGATAAAGCTTCTAGATGTGATTCTAGATAAGCTTGGATGGATTGGAGATAAATATCGATCAAGGAAAAACCATAAAATTTTTGTGGGAGATAAGGGAAAGATTTTATGAGGAAAAGCCTCATGGGAGATAAAGGCGAGATTTTCTGGAAAAATACCTAGGAAAATGGAGAAAATCCATAAAAACGGGATGCCGCTAAGGGAAACTATATCATGAAAGAGGGTAATAAATACCAATTTCATAGATCAATTGGAGGTAGTTGATCCATGGAAAGAACCTCATCTCTTGGGGAATCAGAGGTGATTCGTGGTTGGGTGGTGGTGCTTCACTCTCCAAGTGATGTTTTAGTGGGATTCATTTGTGTAAAATGTCTATATGATGCTTTCTTCCATCTCAATTTAAAATTTATTTATGGAAAATTTGCATTAGTTTCTTTGATATGAGAATAATTACAAGAATTTCATGTGTTTGTTATGCATGAGTAGATTTCTGGTGTTAATTTCCTTATGAGATATTTGATATGGATGCATGTGACAGTAACTATAGTCCAAGTCCAGTTTAGTAAATAAATGTACTATGTGGGTTGATGCAATATTGGATATGTTGTCACTCTTTTAACATAAGTGGTAACTCGGTGGTAAGCTTCTATGTATGAGATACATGTAGGATTGAGACAATAAACACAACTGAGTATATATGTAATGTCTTCTGTAATGCTTGCATGAAGTCATCTACATGAGGTTGTCATATATATTAGTATTTGAAATAGTTATTGGCATGGGATATTGATGCATTCAGAACAATTAGGGAATAATACATCTAACTGTATATTCAGTGATTTATGATATATACCATGAATCTCATAAGAATTGAAACCAATAAGGCTAAACTATTTAGATATGCATGTTGAAACAAGGTGGTTAGTAGTAATTTAATTGCATCTATTGGACTATGATCATGATTCATATCCATGCCAGTTTTAGATCAATGCTCCACCAATGCTTGGGCTGAATTGTTAAACTTTTTGATGATTGTATAGCTATGGTTCCAGCCTAAGAACTAATTTAAAGAGTATGTATGTTATACACATTTTTGGGCACAGAAACCCCAATCATAAATGTCCATAAACCAAGGGCTCTTAAGTCCCTAAAAGTGTTGTTCCAACCCCTAAAAGAACAAGGTCAGCTGATTACATCATCTCCAAAAAGTTCTCCATGAAAAACTACCCAGAACTGGTCAAAACTGGGCCATCTCACCTGCTCCATGGTCAAAGTGCGCTGCATCCCACCTAAATGCACACGGGAGGTGCGATGCATACTGAAAATCCCTTCTATGGGGTGCGATGGGCGAGAGTGGACAAATGGCAGGGTCAATCTGCAAGGTGGAGGATCATGGAATCTTCCAGAAACTTCTCCTGTGACACTTGCCTCTCTGCATTTGCCCAGGGATGAGTAAGAGATCATCAATCTCCAAGTGGAATCAAGAACTATCAGAGAGAGGACACTAATCAAATCTCAAAAGCTAACTCACCCCCCTTGCAAACATCTATATATGGATCCATCATCCCAGAGATCCAGAGACTAGAATTGTGTATCTTGTAAGGAAGTGCTGCTAGTTTCTTGGTCTAACATCATAGTGTTGGGTGATCTAAGCTTTTCATGAGGTGAAGGAGGGCTTTCTTGCTGAGAGGATGACACTGGGTCAGAACAATTGGTTGTAATCCTCTTTTCTATTCTTGATTATTAATAAAGCTATTCAAGTTTTCCTCCACATTCTTGTATGATTGATGATATATGAATTTGTGTGGTCAATATATATCTGGTCCTATATTGTTTATGATAGTAGATCTCTGTTCTTGGATAGTATTATGCTGCTTTGATTCCACAGGTGCTATTTGAAGCTGGGTAGACGAGGAAGCGAGTGGCAAAGATCTATCAGAAGGGAGAGGAATCAAGCAAGGAACCAAGCGCAAGACGGAGGTTGGCCTCCTTTATTCCCCTCTTATCTACTTCTCATAAAGGAAAATGAAAGTGGTTTTAGTTTGTTTGTTTCCAAGGTAGCTACCAGCCTTAGTGGGACTAGTAGCTCTACATAGACACTATATTTCCCAATAACAAAATGGCGACTCCACTGGGGAGCGATAGATTGTTTTTTTGTCTATATTTGTTTGTTTTATAAACTTACAGACGGAGCCTGAAGTCAAGCCAATTATCCTTCGAACTGCATTTTCTATGCAAGTGCAAAGTAGATCCATGCTGCTTCAGTCTATCTCCGGGTTTTGTTTATGAATTGAACAATTGATTTACAAACTCTCTAATTGCCCTTCTGGTGGCTCTAGTAACCTCTTTAGATCTACGCCTGTGATTTATTTACTGATTACCACTTGCTCAGCCTAAATCCCTGAATTGTGCTGCAAACTGTGATCAAGAACTAGATCAAAAGTCTCGATGGCACCCTCTCTTCAAGGATCTTAGTATGCATCGCACTTCCTGTGTGCTGTAGGTGGGATGCATACTGGAATCCCTGTGTAACAGGTGCGCTGATCAGAAAGGGCTAACTTTTCCTTCAGACTTTGGTTTTTTCACTCTTTTCAGCTCTATTAAGGAGTTTTGCTGTCTGTAATCAGTATAACTCTGTTGGAAACCCCCTTCCTTACCATTATTCCGCCTCCATTGTGCAAAGAACTGTAAATATTTTTATGTATTGTGAGCCATTTTTAGTTCTCTTTTACAAAGAAGTAGCGTAATTGAACTGTCGTTTCTTGATTTGAAAGTGTCGCAAGTGTCGTTTTCAGTCATAGAAGAGAATCTGATTGTTCTTGATAGTCGATTACACTATTACTCTTGTATTTGATTTGAATTAGTAGTTTTTTCAAGTGTTGAAAGCAACGTTTCAATTCCAAAGAACAAAGTGTTGTCATTGTCTTCATTTTGTCTTGAAAAGAAACTTGCTAGTAATGTCGCTTTGAAAAATAATTCAGATTTTCGCTTAGCTTTCTTTTTATCATTCACACATTAAGAAGGCTGAAAACAAATACATGCATGTGCATTTGCATTTAGACCGTTTGTTGGTTTGATTTAGGACTGTGCATATAGTGTGTGCTCTCTGCTCTATGTTGAAAGAATATCATCTCTCTTTCCTTAGTAGCTAGGATTTTCATTGCAAAAAAGAATATTAATCGATTTTTTATCATCTTAGATTGCATTTTAGGAATTGTATATCTACCCCATGTGGTGAACCTGAAAGGAAAATTTCTTAAGCAAGATCAACTGTAAAATAAGTTTAATGAATCTAAAAATGCTTTGGAACCTAATGCACAACATTTATAAGTCTAGGCTAGAGATGTATTCCGGCGTCGTAAAGCCTGGTAACTGTTGTTTTCATTGCTAGTTGGGTGATTCCTCCACTTTGAGACGATAAGTTCCAGTACGGACTTGTGCTCCCACGTACCGTCGAGTATATATTGGGAGGCGATAATAGGATTTATCCTTTATCCATAGGAAGCCGTGTCTGCCACCATATCGATTGCAATGCACTGAACACAACATTCGGGATGATTGACTGCCGTACTGTAAAAAGTATTCTGCAGTTTTACGATTGGTTTGGTAATCCCTCTGTCTAGATTTCCAGAGTAGTCTCTTTCGTTCCTTTTTAGACTCCTTAAAGGAAAAGGTACATCTGAGCACTTGTCACTTCAGGCTCATTAAAAATCGAAGGCGACTAGAGTCATCTTTTGTTTTTTCTCGACTCTTAAAAATTGAAAAACAAGTTGTGTCAAAGCGTCTAAAATTTATTTTCATCGGAATAAACATCACCTTTCCTACGTTGGTTTTAGGTTGAGAAAAATGGAGTCCACCAACCAAGGATTTCCCCTTGGAGGAAATCCTAGTCCTTTCTCCTCTTGGGGAGATGTTGGTGCACCCCATATGGCCACATTGTCGCTTCCAGGATTGACAATTGGCTTGCCCGTATGGCTCTTCTCGACGTCTGGCGTTCAGAACACCGTGATTCCTGAACAATCAAGTCAACAACTAAACGATACCAAAGTTACCCCCAACCTTCTACTTCGTCCAATTCTCCCTCTCCTCCTTCCTCTTTGCTTGATAAAGCTGGTAAAGCCAAAAATCAAGTAACTGAGAAGAAGAAGGAGAAGAAGAAGAAGGAGCCAAAGGCGACAAGGGGAAACCAGGCATCGTCTAGCGAAAATCC
The DNA here is from genome assembly GCA_031772625.1 of Pinus tabuliformis. Classification (NCBI taxonomy): domain Eukaryota; kingdom Viridiplantae; phylum Streptophyta; class Pinopsida; order Pinales; family Pinaceae; genus Pinus; species Pinus tabuliformis. The sequence continues at coordinate 1,339,466,780 of CM062804.1, read as the reverse complement.
ACACATTGCACCGTCCAGGCCTAAATCGCCATGTGTCATTTGCAAAGGAGACCACTATCATCGAGATTGTCCTTACATCCCTCGGATCTTAAGGGACTGGTCTCCTCGTTTGCACAATCCGGTGTCATCCACCTCTGATGATCATGTTGAAAATACACCGTCAACTAGTGAAAGTGAAGCCCCTGGACAAAAAGGAAAATGTAACTTTCCTTGTAAATTGTGTGAAGGCGATCACACCATCCACCATTGTCCCTTCTTAGACAAGGTTAAAAGATTTTTGGATGACCGTCCAGTTTCACCGTTACGACTTCCTCCTAGATATAAGAAGCTCTTGCCGACTCCGTCACTAGTTGAAAATCCGGCTGACACGCCATTGTGGTCGGCCAAAGTGTCTATCATTGAAGATAAACCATCTGAATCCACACCAGACGAAATTAAAAAGGTCGAGGTGGCAGTTGACCCGGTCTTGCCTTCAGAGGATCCATCTTCAGATGATACAGTCACCGGAGAGAACAAGAACGACACCGTTCAAATTCTCTTTGTAAGCACAGACTCCGATAAACATGGGGGCAGTCTACCCATTCCTTTACCGCAGGAAGGAAGTTCGTCAGATTCGTATCCAGTCGTCTATTCGGTCCCACCTCCAAGCAACCTAGTTGTTTCCTTCGATTGGAATCTACTAGGCAGACCCCGCTTACCGGCTAGTGTACCATTTCGAATCATTGCTCAAATATATAGAATGGTCATGGCCGGTACCATCATAGATGAAGGGGCTTCTGTGAGTATCCTTTCCTCAACTACTTGGAAAGCGCTTGGTTCGCCATGGCTTTTGTCTGAAATGAGAAATCTAACAGGCTTTGACAAAGTAACCAGTCGACCGTTAGGGATCCTTCCCAATGTGCCGATAAGATTGAAAAGGAAAACTGTTCACATGAATGTAATGGTAGTCCAAGGACCCCTGGATTATAATCTACTCCTTGGACGCGACTATATTTATTGCATGGGAGCCATTGTGTCCTCACTCTTTAGAGTAATGTGTTTTCCGCATGAAGGAAGAGTGGTCAAGCTCATAGACCAGCTTTCATTCCCCAGTTCACACATAGAAAATAGTCAAATACCATCCTTGAATGGTCTTTTCACACAAGGAATGTCCAATCAATCCCCAATCCGTCCACCTGATTAGCGTGAGTGATTCGGAGGACATGACTGAAACCCAGGGGGCATGCTCCCTAGTCTGTTTCGATAGGAAAACCTTGGGTATAGGGTACGTTTCTGCAAAGGATATATGAATAGTTTATGAGATTAGACTAGAATAAGATTCCTTCGTCAAATTTATGTGAGTGGAGCCAGTTGTGCCACTCACCTTTGTTTATTTCGGTAGACATCGCCAAGGAAGTGTTTTGTCCGCGGTGCGGATAGAACAATCTTTGGTAACTTGGAAATTTTTCGCTACATCTGGGGGCATGCAAACCTTTTGGCGTGAAAGCGAAGAGCGACCATTTATTTTTTAAATTTGTAGGTCGTCTAACACTTTAAACTCGTAGGATTGGTATTTTCCTAACTTGCATAAAGAAAGGATGTGGGGCAAAGCTTTGAAGAAATGCCATTTTAAATGAGACATCCTTATTATACGACTGGATCGAGCAGTTTTAACGCGGAACTCAAGCTCGTTAAAAGATAAACATAAGCAATGAGAAAACGTTCCCTCAGAGTTTAAGCTCATTAAAAAATGAACCAATTTCCGGTAAATAACCATCATGAATGCATTATCATCAGCCTTTGAAGCCTTGGTCGTGTTCTCATCATCAACTCCACTCTGTATTGGCTGATCATTCACCTCCATTTGATTGTTTACCCTTTCTGAGGAACAGCTGCAAAGAGTGATCCTATTAGCCATCCTTGTGACAGTGCCGTTGGTTGAGGGGAAAGTACCCCTAGGGTCCTTTGGGTTAAGACTCTACCAGATTGAAAATTGCTTATTCAAAGAAACACACACACAGCCATTATCTTTACTGTAAGCAAATTCTAATGTTGAGGGTACGTACCTAAGGTCCTACGTTCGAGAAGGCCTTTAGCGTCCAAACCCTTCTTGGAGTTCCCTTCTTCTCCTTTGACCTGTAAAACAAACAAATCAAAGAACACAACAATACATGGACAAATACTTATACATAAACCATCTTCATGCTATAAAGTTAGTTATAAAAATCTTTAAGTAACTACTTGCATAAGAATTCAAAATAAGAATCTCATAAGCACAAAGAAAGATTGTTTCGGGAACCAAGACATGTTTCTTTATATAAAGGCAAGTAAAGTACATATAACGGAAAGATTTCACCTAAAACACCTTCAGCAGGCTCCAAGCAAAGCTTCCTCCCGGATTCGTTCCAGCCTCAAGCCTCCAACAAGAGCTCCTTCCAAGTCTTACACAATGGTGATATAAAGAATGAATGATCACCAATACACATGGAAACAAGGGTTTCCTGTGCAAAATGGGGGAAGTGCAGAAGGCACCAAGGACTTCAGACCTAGTCTAAGGGGAAAATCTCAGCATAATAATCTTGCTCTCTTTTCTCTCTCCCTTAGGCCTTCCCTTTGATGTCTTTTTATACCATCTCCAAAGTAGTTTTTTAGTTAGGAGTTGGTTGGGAACAGTTGGGCCACGGGCACTAACAGGTGATCAGCAGGTAAAACCCACGATCTCCGCCCGAAAATAAGGAATTATTTATTTTTTTAAGTGTTTTAATACATACACGCGGGTTGGGTATACATAGACCCACGTGTACATGCATTTAACTCAGGGCAATGTCGCGTATAAGGGATAAAACACTGTTTTTTTTAAATTTTAGGACCAGGTCTGGAAGGAGGGGTTGCCCTAGGCCATGAGTGCAGCATCACAAACCATAAGAGTGAGATTTGGAGCTATAACAGATGCCCCCAATATATGAGGTCAGAAGGGGAACATGATGGCCGAAATATATTATGTAAGTACATGGAAAGGAAGTCTGTCGAGAGACCGAGGAGGACTTCACTAGAATTCAGCCTGCCAAGCCACCAAAAGGAGATTAGAAAGAAACACTGTCTGACGCGGGCATACCCATGCTCAGAAAAAGTAAAGCATGTCCGCATATCAAGTACAAGCAGATCCACTAAGTATACAAGTATAAATGACTAGAAGATACATAATGGATCATCTGATCATGATGAGCAAGTACATGTCTGAATATCACATATAAGACTATCAATGATGCTGAAAGCTGCAACGGATCACTGATATCAAAGACTGATCCCAAAAGGTACCAACTGAACATGATGGAATAGGATGGTACTACACTGCAAACTCAGGTGCCAGCATATAGAATGTCGCCATGACTGACTGCAACATATAAGGTGGAGTGGTATCAACTAGCAGCAACAGGAGCAACTGTCAAGTGAACCAATGAATGCTGATACAACCTAAGGACTTCACCGACCGCCGTGGTACATTTCTACACCATGGGAATAAATGATCTGAAGTCGACCATGTGAGAAATAATTTGATTACCGGTCATTGATGTATACCGTTAACAAACGCGAGGCTACTCACCGATAATGATAATGAGCGTCAAGGTACCCAGTACAATCTAACAAGTGTGAATAGATGAGCTGAAGTCGAACACCTGTAAGAATCTATCGATCAGGAGACAATGATGGTTTCCCACTGTCGATAGCGAAGGATCTGCCACTAATGACTGCAAACCCCAAGGTACTGCAAAATGGACTCTAGATCTTTGCCCCAGAGCAATGAGTCGGAGTCGATAGGGAAAGATCCGCTAGAAGGAAGGCATTAAGGCATCCTCCATCAATCTAGCGTGAGTGTAACCCGTAGGCCAATAATGTGGAAGGAATCTGACGAAAAAGATGTAGTAACCCAACCGAAGTACGTTTCCGGCGTACACAAGATGTGGCTAGCGCATGGCAGAAACCCTCTGAACCAACCAATAATGAAAGCTGACATAGAGGCGAGGTATCCACCAATAGGGTCAAATGGAAACCAAGGTACTGCACGAATCCCAATGTGTGATAATGTATGCTGATGTTGAACACAAGGGAAACCACACAGTCAAAGACCCATGATACTGATCAATGCTGAGCACAAGGTGACCTATCAATAATTAAAATAGGGCTAGGGTGCGGCTCTAGGCCTGTCCTCAGAGCAAGGTGTCGTCGTCGATAAGGACAAGACTCGCCAGCAAGAAGTCAATGGGACCTTCTCAAACCGGCACGAGTAAAGGACCAATATAGCTGATGTGATGATAGACATGATACTGACAACAAGGGATGGCCGACTGAGAAATGAGTCAAGAGACACCGCAGAGAGGCCGACTCAGGCTAACTTCCCTTGAACAAAAGCACGACTCAATGTGACTATGTGGCAGCATATGATGACTCTGTATAAGTTTTCCATGCAGGAGGCACGAACGAACCCTCAATATGATTGGAAGATATAACCAATCGGGGGAGAACTGACTCAATAACAAGGTTATGGCATACCTAAGTCAAACTAAATCCCACCCATGCGGAGGAGACTTTGTTTTGAGTGCTTTGTTCAAGGGCGACACGACTGACTCTAGCTGCCAACAATAAATGGAAATAATGTCCCTGTTCCCGCTCTTTTTTTGGAATATTTAATTTTTTTGTCTTTTTCTGTTAAGCCGGAAAACAAATAAAAGAATGCTATGGTACAGTGGAAAGAATGAGTGTCGCTGAAACAGATGATCTAGTTCCTGGGAAAGGAACGTTCCTATGCTCAATGCAGGGAGGTGAAAACTGGTCAGTGACACTCAGAGGTATGTTCCTTCAACGGATCAGGGTATGTCAAGCTGCAGAATTCAAAGGCATGCAAGGTTGATTTTGCAGACGTCATGGTCAAAAGTTGGCTTAAACACGAGTCCAAGTGAAGCCGGCTCTAGGCGAAAAGGTGCAAATGGTCAACATGCAATGCAGAAGTAGAACTCGACACACATAGGAGCCTCTAGGGTATAAGGCCAGAACGAAGCGAAGAAGCAAACAGGAATGAGTCTTCAACAAATAAGTCATGGCGGGACTACATAGGACTCCCGAGCCTAGGGATGTAAAATCAACATGAGTGCCGAGTGAGAAAAAGGTACTAACTAGGGCACCCATGATAAGGTAGGTTTTACCACACAAGTCATGATACTTCTAAGCAATGAGAAGGTTCCGCACCATAACTTGGTGGGGTCGATCCTAAGGCAAAATGGAAAGGGAAACTGATAAGTGCACAATGCAAGCGAAAAAACCTAACCTATATGCCAGTTTCGAGAACCAATACCTGTCAGAATGGACCAACAATAAACTTCCAAAGGAGAAATCTTCCAAGTTCTGTAAACATAAATAGGAACACTAGACGAGAAGTTAATGCATCCCACATATAAACTTCATATAAAATCTTTGTGTTATAGAATACAAAACTTGAAAATGCGTACCTCATATATACAATATGGTACAGGGGACCACGCAGCCTTGCAGCTTACGCATAATAGTTCTGCTGAACAAACCCCTTGCAAGGATCGGATCAAGGACTCCTTTGGTAGTCATAACTCATGGCTTCAAAGAGTTCCTCCTGTGAAGGCAAAGCAATATCTGAGAAATCATGAGAACTACAAGGATTAAAAGAGGGAATTAAAGGGTCCCATGTCCCTATAGGAAGAATCTCTCGGTCAACTGCCGGGACCAAGTGCCAAGAAGGAGAATAATAAGTCAAAGGATCCTTCTTAGAAGCAATTGAACATTGAGGATTCAATGCCACATAATTGACCCGTGGTGGGGTAGAGTCTACTTGAACACTTGGAACAAACCAAGGGGCATTCTGCAGTAAAGTCGAATTAGGATGGTGATTATCAGATGCAAGCTGATCAATAGTGACAATGTTCCCGTTATGAGGAAAGCACATTACTCGAAAGAGTGAAGACACCACAGCATTCATAGCATAGACATAATCACGCCCAAGTAGCATATTAAAGTCTAAAGGGCTATCCACCACCATCATATCGATTAAGACAGTCTTCCCACCTAAAGTGATAGGCAACTGAGGAAGAACACCCATAGATTCACCAGGCCTTCTATCATAGGCTAACAACTGACTCTGAGCTGTCAACAACTTTGGGGAACCCAAAGCTTTCTAAGTCAAAGAGGATATAATACTTGTAGAGGATCCTTCATCTACCATACATCGATAGACATTTGTGGAATTAACTCTGACCTTTATTTGGAAAGGTGCAGTGGAAGGAAGACGAGGCTCAACAAGACTATCCAAATCAAAGGAAACAATCTTAGCACTTGGAGGGGGAACATTCGAAATAACCGGAATGCCCCCTATACTAGAAGACTTTGTACAAGAGATCAAACAGACTCTTTTGTTAGGCACTTCACCCCCCAAAAGAGGAGTGTAATCGGCCAGCGATTGCACTGGCTCTACCACATTATCAACCAATGGTTGATGGGATTGATGAGAAACCATATCAAGTGTAGGAGTAGAAGCACTTTCAGACTCGGACCATATCCTTTGAACCTCTGGAATACCAGGGCATAAATGAGTAAGATGGTCTTCCTTGCATATCTTACAAGGGAACTTAGGTTTAAAACTTCTACGTCCAGGTTTCTTATCAACCTCCATTCCGCCAACATGACTAGCAGTGGTTTGCGGAGAGTCCTGAACATGACTTGCAGAGGTCGGTGACTCTTTGATAGTATGACTCGCAGTGACTAGACTCATGCCCCCAGCATGACTTGCAGTGGCTGAAGACTCATCTTCAACATGACTCGCAGAGGTTGATGATGAAGTGTTAGTGTGACTCGCAGTGACTAGACTCATGCCCCCAGCATGACTAGCAGTGGCTGAAGGCTCATCTCCAACATGACTCGCAGAGGTTGAAGATGAAATGCTAGTGTGACTCGTAGTGACTAGACTTGTGCCCCCAACATGACTAGCAGTGGCTGAAGGCTCATCTCCAACATGACTTGCAGAGGTTGAAGATGAAATGTTAGAATTATTCTTCTTCTTTGACTTCCTTTTTCTCCTCTTTTTAGATTTCTTGTGACAAGAAGGAGGAGAAGAAGGAATCCCAGATTTCTCTTTGAAAGAAGATGAACAATTAGCACCCATGTGATGCCCTTGAAATAAAGCATTCAACTGAGAGTCTTCAAGAGCATTTGGAATATTTGGAGTGGACCAGAGCCAAACGGGTAGTCCAACATTCAACCCAGGAATATTCAAAGTGGCCATCAAGGGAGTACCAACATTTCCAAAGGAAGGAAAACCACAAGGATCCCCTTTTGGGAGGGCACCTTGGTTGGTTTCCACAGGAATATTGGCCATATCTAACTGTTCCAAAGACCCTTTCCCTTGCGGGAATATAGAAATAAATTTTCAAGGAATATGTATAAGCAATCAAAACCTTGGGCCTTGAGGAGGCAACTCTACAACTTCTGAAAGAATGACCAAAAGCCTTTCAAGATTGGTAGAGTGGTAAGCCAGTCACTCAGAACACAAAGTCCAAACGCGAAGAGACAAAAATACCTAAAGCCAACTATATACAAGGAACAAAGAGCACACACTATAAAGTCCCTAAAGATACAGCCAGTCAAACAACTTCGAAGTATTCCGCTCCGGGTGATGAGGACCGGACACCAAAGTACAAGAAAGTGGAGTCAGGGGCCTTCCGAAGATAGTCTGGGATAATGACGGCCCAGCCCTATCAGCAAAGGTAACAGAGGAAGTTACGCTGACCTCCTAACAACAGCCTGCGCCGGTGCAAGCCCCCAAGCTTCGCAAGGGTGCCCTCCAGTAGTACTATCGAGAGTGATACAACATCGAACTCAGGTGCCACGGGATTCCCCTCCGCAGCCACCTGTGTAGTTCCCTAGGAGAAGCAACTATGGATACCAACTCGTCGCAGAAGCCAAGCAGAACAGTCGTGAGGTAAGTTTGGACAAGTAGGAGAGGGGGTATCTCTCTTCCCTGTCTTCACAGACCCTCGTGCTTAACTCCCAGATCCGGAGCTTTCCTTGTCTTCCTAACGCTATTGGATTTTCTCTCGTTATTCAGACTCTTATGTTTGACGTTTTATGTGGCCTTGGAGAGTTAACTCTCCACTCGCCTAATCCAAGGCCCTAAAATCCTAAACTTGTTGGTGTAACTCACTAAAACAAAAAGTTCTAGTGGATTTTAATTATAGCTTGATTTTATTAGGCTGTTCTTTAAGTCACAAGGTAATGGAGATGAAACTTGTGGTGTTTTTAGACGCAAAAGAAGTTAAACAAAACTTAACTACATGCACATGCACTTTTCGTTTTTCAATGAAAAGCAATTTCTACAGGGTTCAGAGGAACTTCAAATAAAACAAAGTTTTTTGCTTTCTTTTCAGACTCCACACTCGCAAAAGCTAACAAAGCTATGTATGCATAAAAAGGGATGCAAATCTATCCTAATGCAACAACTATATGTGAATGCAAGATTTTAAGACTACTCTGCAAACAAAGAAGGAAAGTTGCTCACTTATAAAATTTGTCTTGCCACTAAAATGCTTAGATAGAATATGATGTGCTACCAATCATTTCGTCCAAACAATAAAAACAAGTTCCAAGATAAACACAAAGCACTTTCACTTCACAAAAAAGGAAATCAAATGAAAAGCAAGTTTAAGAAAGCGAAACTCAAAACTTTCAAAAGATTTTCTTTCAAACAACAAGCGAAGAAGTCTTTTTCAAAGAATGCTCTCAAAAATACTGACACCAATGATTGATAAATAGGCAACCAAACACTTTTGTGAATTGACACCTTTCAAATGATGAAAACCCAATAAAAATAAATGTGTTTGAAATCGCTCTTGACAATCAAAAGCAGCAATGAAAGTCCAAAAGATCAAAAGACTAGTCTCAAGAAAGTGATAACAAACAACTTTCCCGAAACGAAGGAGAAAATGGTCACAAAAATGATTTCGTCAAGCAAACAAAAAGGGTCACCAAAGCAAAATGAACACAAAGATTGAATCCAATCTTCCTACTTTGCCAAAACAGAGCAGTCAAGACTCTTAACCAGAAATCTTGTGTGTCAAAAAACAATGACGCTTGCAATCAACGAATACAAGACTAATACTCCTTATAACTAGAGAGAGTTCAGAACAAGATGCCCCCTGTTAAACAGAGGACTCTTACTGGAAAATGACTACTTCAAACTGACCCAAACCACCAGACAAACATTCAGCAAAAAGAAAATTTATAAATCTTGAAAATTATATAATATACGTGCCTGCAATGATGTGCAGAGTGCGTGTACACGCGACTGTAACTGAGGAAACCTGCGTATACGCGGGTTCACTTAGTTAAACTTGTGTATATACACTTCTGTAATCCAACAAAACAGCTTATCTGAATATTTTTAAGAAAAATAAAAAATACAGACTGAAAAAACTGGAAAAGCTTAGAGTTCAAGAACAGATCAGACAGTCAGAGCCAGCAAACAGAGGGGCTGAGCCTTGATTGGCTTGAAGACTACCCAAACTAGGAACAACAAGAGTGTTGTTCCCCAGCGGAGTCGCCAATTCTGGTTGAGGGGAAAGTACCCCTAGGGTCCTTTGGGTTAAGACTCTACCAGACTGAAAATTGCTTATTCAAAGAAACACACACAGCCATTATCTTTACTGTAAGCAAATTCTAATGTTGAGGGTACGTACCTAAGGTCCTACATTCGAGAAGGCCTTTAGGGTCCAAACCCTTCTTGGAGTTCCCTTCTTCTCCTTTGACCTGTAAAACAAACAAATCAAAGAACACAGCAGTACATGGACAAATACTTATACATAAACCATCTTCATGCTATAAAGTTAGTTATAAAAATCTTTAAGTAACTACTTGCATAAGAATTCAAAACAAGAATCTCATAAGCACAAAGAAAGATTGTTTTGGGAACCAAGACGTGTTTCTTTATATAAAGGCAAGTAAAGTACATATAACGGAAAGATTTCACCTGAAACACCTTCAACAGGCTCCAAGCAAAGCTTCCTCCCGGATTCGTTCCAGCCTCAAGCCTCCAACAAGAGCTCCTTCCAAGTCTTACTCAATGGTGATATAAAGAATGAATGATCTCAATACACATGGAAACAAGGGTTTCCTATGCAAAATGGGGGAAGTGCAGAAGGCACCAAGGACTTCAGACCTGGTCTAAGGGGAAAATCTCAGCATAATAATCTTGCTCTCTTTTCTCTCTCCCTTAGGCCTTCCCTTTGATGTCTTTTTATACCATCTCCAAAGTAGTTTTTTAGTTAGGAGTTGGCTGGGAACAGTTGGGCCACGGGCACTAACAGGTGATCAGCAGGTAAAACCCGCGATCTCCGCCCGAAAATAAGGAATTACTTATTTTTTTAAGTGTTTTAATACATACACGCGGGTTGGGTATAGAAAGACCCGTGTGTACACGCGTTTAACTCAGGGCAATGTCGCGTATAAGGGATAAAACACTGTTTTTTTTAAATTTTAGGTCCAGGTCTGGAAGGAGGGGTTGCCCTAGGCCATGAGTGCAGCATCACAAACCATAAGAGTGAGATTTGGAGCTATAACAGATGCCCCCTAATTAATGAGGTCAGAAGGGGAACATGACGGCCGAAATATATTATGTAAGTACATGGAAAGGAAGTCTGTCGAGAGACCGAGGAGGACTTCACTAGAATTCAGCCTGCCAAGCCACCAAAAGGAGATTAGAAAGAAACACTGTCTGACGCGGGCATACCCATGCTCAGAAAAAGTAAAGCATGTCCGCATATCAAGTACAAGCGGATCCACTAAGTATACAAGTATAAATGACTGGAAGATACATAATGGATCATCTGATCATGATGAGCAAGTACATGTCTGAATATCACATATAAGACTATCAATGATGCTGAAAGCTGCAACGGATCACTGATATCAAAGACTGATCCCAAAAGGTACCAACTGAACATGATGGAATAGGATGGTACTACATTGCAAACTCAGGTGCCAGCATATAGAATGTCGCCATGACTGACTGCAACATATAAGGTGGAGTGGTATCAACTAGTAGCAATAGGAGCAACTGTCAAGTGAACCAATGAATGCTGATACAACCTGAGGTCTTCACCGACCGCCGTGGTACATTTCTACACCATGGGAATAAATGATCTGAAGTCGACCATGTGAGAAATTGTTTGATTACCGGTCATTGATGTATACTGTTAACAAACGCGAGACTACTCACCGATAATGATAATGAGCGTCAAGGTACCCAGTACAATCTAACAAGTGTGAATAGATGAGCTGAAGTCGAACACCTGTAAGAATCTATCGATCAGGAGACAATGATGGTTTCCCACTGTTGATAGTGAAGGATCTGCCACTAATGACTGCAAACCCCAAGGTACTGCCAAATGGACTCTAGATCTTTGCCCCAGAGCAATGAGTCGGAGTCGATAGGGAAAGATCCGCTAGAAGGAAGGCATTAAGGCATCCTCCATCAATCTAGCGCGAGTGTAACGGGTAGGCCAATAATGTGGAAGGAATCAGACGAAAAAGATGTAGTAACCCAACCGAAGTACGTTTCCGTCGTACACAAGATGTGGCTAGCGCGCGGCAGAAACCTTTTGAACCAACCAATAATGAAAGCTGACACAGAGGCGAGGTATCCACCAATAGGGTCAAATGGAAACAAAGGTACTACACGAATCCCAATGTGTGATAATGTATGCTGATGTCGAACACAAGGGAAACCACTCAGTCAAAGACCCATGATACTGATCGATGTTGAGCACAAGGTGACCCATCAATAATGAAAATAGGGCCAGGGTGCGGCTCTAGGCCTGTCCTCGGAGCAAGGTGTCATCGTCGATAAGGACAAGACCCGCCAGCAAGAAGTCAATGGGGACCTTCTCAAACTGGCACGAGTAAAGGACCAATATAGCTGATGTGATGATAGACATGATATTGACAACCAGGGATGGCCGACTGAGAAATGAGTCAAGAGACACCGCAGAGAGGCCGACTCAGGCTAACTTCCCTTGAACAAAAGCACGACTCAATGTGACTATGTGGCAGCATATGATGACTCTGTATAAGTTTTCCATGCAGGAGGCACGAACGAACCCTCCATATGATTGGAAGAGATAACCAATCGGGGGAGAACTGACTCAATAACAAGGTTATGGCATACCTAAGTCAAACTAAATCCCACCCATGCGGAGGAGACTTTGTTTTGAGTGCTTTGTTCAAGGGCGACACGAATGACTCTAGCTGCCAACAATAAATGGAAATAATGTCCCTGTTCCCGCTCTTTTTTTGGAATATTTAATTTTTTTGTCTTTTTCTGTTAAGCCGGAAAACGAATAAAAGAATGCTATGGTACAGTGGAAAGAACGAGTGTCGGTGAAACAGATGATCTAGTTCCTGGGAAAGGAACGTTCCTATGCTCAATGTAGGGAGGTGAAAACTGGTCAGTGACACTCAAAGGTATGTTCCTTACACGGATTAGGGTATGTCAAGCTGCAGAAGTCAAAGGCATGCAAGGTTGATTTTGCAGACATCATGGTCAAAAGTTGGCTTAAACACGAGTCCAAGTGAAGCCGGCTCTAGGCCAAAAGGTGCAAATGGTCAACATGCAATGCAGAAGTACAACTCGACACACATAGGAGCCTCTAGGGTATAAGTCCAGAACGAAGCGAAGAAGCAAAGAGGAATGAGTCTTCAACGCATAAGTCATGGCGGGACTACAGAGGACTCCCGAGCCTAGGGATGTAAAATCAGCATGAGTGCCTAGTGAGAAAAAGGTACTAACTAGGGCACCCATGATAAGGTAGGCTCTACCACACAAGTCATGATACTTCTAAGCAATGAGAAGGTTCCGCGCCATAACTTGGTGGGGTCGATCCTAAGGCAAAATGGAAAGGGAAACTGATAAGTGCACAATGCAGGTGGAAAAACCTAACCTATATGCCAGTTTCGAGAACCAATACCTGTCAGAACGGACCAACAATAAACTTCCAAAGGAGAAATCTTCCAAGTTCTGTAAACATAAATAGGAACACTAGATGAGAAGTTAATGCATCCCACATATAAACTTCATATAAAATCTTTGTGTTATAGAATACAAACTTGAAAATGCGTACCTCATATATACAATATGGTACAGGGGACCACGCAGCCTTGCAGCTTACGCATAATAGTTCTGCTGAACAAATCCCTTGCAGGGATCGGACCAAGGACTCCTTTGGTAGTCATAACTCATGGCTTCAAAGAGTTCCTCCTGTGAAGGCAAAGCAAGATTTGAGAAATCATGAGAACTACAAGGATTAAAAGAGGGAATTAAAGGGTCCCATGTCCCTATAGGAAGAATCTCCCGGTCAACTGCCGGGACCAAGTCCCAAGAAGGAGAATAATAAGTCAAAGGATCCTTCTTAGAAGCAATTGAACATTGAGGATTCAATGCCACATAATTGACCCGTGGCGGGGTAGAGTCTACTTGAACACTTGGAACAAACTAAGGGGCATTCTGCAGTAAAGTCGAATTAGGGTGGTGATTATCAGATGCAAGCTGATCAATAGTGACAATATTCCCGTTATGAGGAAAGCACATTACTCGAAAGAGTGAAGACACCACAGCATTCATAGCATAGACATAATCACGCCCAAGTAGCATATTAAAGTCTAAAGGGCTATCAACCACCATCATATCGATTAAGACAGTCTTCCCACCTAAAGTGATAGGCAACTGAGGAAGAACACCCATAGATTCACCAGGCCTTCTATCATAGGCTAACAACTGACTCTGAGCTGTCAACAACTTTGGGGAACCCAAAGCTTTCTAAGTCAAAGAGGATATAATACTTGTAGAGGATCCTTCATCTACCATACATCGATAGACATTTGTGGAATTAACTCTGACCTTTATTTGGAATGGTGCAGCGGAAGGAAGACGAGGCTCAAAAAGACTATCCCAATCAAAGGAAACACTCTTAGCACTTGGAGGGGGAACATTCGAAATAACCGGAATGCCCCCTATACTAGAAGACTCTGTACTAGAGATCAAACAGACTCTTTTGTTAGGCACTTCACCCCCCAAAAGAGGAGTGTAATCGGCCAGCGATTGCACTGGCTCTACCACATTATCAACCAATGGTTGATGGGATTGATGAGAAACCATATCAAGTGTAGGAGTAGAAGTACTTTCAGACTCGGACCATATCCTTTGAACCTATGGAATACCAGGGCATAAATGAGTAAGATGGTCGCCCTTGCATATCTTACAAGGGAACTTAGGTTTAAAACTTCTACGTCCAGGTTTCTTATCAACCTCCATTCCGCCAACATGACTAGCAGTGGTTTGCGGAGAGTCCTGAACATGACTTGCAGAGGTCAGTGACTCTTTGCTAGTATGACTCGCAGTGACTAGACTCATGCCCCCAGCATGACTTGCAGCGGCTGAAGACTCATCTTCAACATGACTCGCAGAGGTTGATGATGAAGTGTTAGTGTGACTCACAGTGACTAGACTCATGCCCCCAGGATGACTAGAAGTGGCTGAAGGCTCATCTCCAACATGACTCGCAGAGGTTGAAGATGAAATGCTAGTGTGACTCGCAGTGACTAGACTTGTGCCCCCAGCATGACTAGCAGTGGCTGAAGGCTCATCTCCAACATGACTTGCAGAGGTTGAAGATGAAATGTTAGAATTATTCTTCTTCTTTGACTTCCTTTTTCTCCTCTTTTTAGATTTCTTGTGACAAGAAGGAGGAGAAGAAGGAACCCTAGATTTCTCTTTGAAAGAAGATGAACAATTAGCACCCATGTGATGCCCTTGAAATAAAGCATTCAACTAAGAGTCTTCAAGAGCATTTGGAATATTCGGAGTGGACCAGAGCCAAACGGGTAGTCCAACATTCAACCCAGGAATATTCAAAGTGGCCATAAAGGGAGTACCAACGTTTCCAAAGGAAGGAAAACCACAAGGATCCCCTTTTGGGAGGGCACCTTGGTTGGTTTCCACAGGAATATTGGCCATATCTAACTGTTCCAAAGACCCTTTCCCTTGCGGGAATATAGAAATAACTTTTCAAGGAATATGTATAAGCAATCAAAACCTTTGCCCTTGAGGAGGCAACTCTACAACTTCTGAAAGAACGACCAAAATCCTTTCAAGATTGGTAGAGTGGTAAGCCAGTCACTCAGAACACAAAGTCCAAACGCGACTAGACAAAAATACCTAAATCCAACTATATACAAGGAACAAAGAGCACACACTATAAAGTCCCTAAAGATACAACTATTCAAACAACTTCCAAGTATTTCCGCTCCGGGTGATGAGGACCGGACACCAAAATACAAGAAAGTGGAGTCAGGGGCCTTTCGAAGATAGTCTGGGATAATGACGGCCCAGCCCTATCAGTGAAGGTAACAGAGGAAGTTACGCTGACCTCCTAACAACAGCCTGCGCCGGTGCAAGCCCCCAAGCTTCGCAAGGGTGCCCTCCAGTAGTACTGTCGAGAGTGATACAACGTCGACCTCAGGTGCCACGAGATTCCCCTCCGCAGCGACCTGTGTAGTTCCCTAAGAGAAGCAACTATGGATACCAACTCGTCACAGAAGCCAAGCAGAACAGTCGTGAGGTAAGTTCGTACAAGTAGGAGAGGGGGTATCTCTCTTCCCTGTCTTCACAGACCCTCGTGCTTAACTCTTAGATCCGGAGCTTTCCTGGTCTTCCTAACGCTATTGGATTTTCTCTCGTTATTCAGACTCTTATGTTTGACGTTTTATGTGGCCTTGGAGAGTTAACTCTCCACTCGCCTAATCCAAGGCCCTAAAATCCTAAACTTGTTGGTGTAACTGACTAAAACAAAAAGTTCTAGTGGATTTTAATTAGCGCTTGATTTTATTAGGCTGTTCTTTAAGTCAAAAGGTAATGGAGATGAAACTTGTGGTGTTTTTAGACGCAAAAGAAGTTAAACAAAACTTAACTACATGCACATGCACTTTTCGTTTTTCGATGAAAAGAAATTTCTACAGGGTTCAGAGGAACTTCAAATAAAACAAAGTTTTTTGCTTTCTTTTCAGACTCCACACTCACAAAAGCTAACAAAGCTATGTATGCATAAAAAGGGATGCAAATCTATCCTAATGCAACAACTATATGTGAATGCAAGATTTTAAGACTACTCTGCAAACAAAGAAGGAAAGTTGCTCACTTATCAAATTTGTCTTGCCACTAAAATGCTTAGATAGAATATGATGTGCTACCAATCATTTCGTCCAAACAATAAAAACAAGTTCTAAGATAAACACAAAGCACTTTCACTTCGCAAAAAAGGAAATCAAATGAAAAGAAAGTTTAAGAAAGCGAAACTAAAAACTTTCAAAAGATTTTCTTTCAAACAACAAGCGAAGAAGTCTTTTTCAAAGAATGCTCTCAAAAATACTGACACCAATGATTGATAAATAGGCAACCAAACACTTTTGTGAATTGACACCTTTAAAATGATGAAAACCCAACAAAAATAAATGTGTTTGAAATCGCTCTTGACAATCAAAAGCAGCAATGAAAGTCCAAAAGATCAAAAGACTAGTCTCAAGAAAGTGATAACAAACAACTTTCCCGAAACGAAGGAGCAAATGGTCACAAAAATGATTTCGTCAAGCAAACAAAAAGGGTCACCAAAGCAAAATGAACACAAAGATTGAATCCAATCTTCCTACTCTGCCAAAACAGAGTAGTCAAGACTCTTAACCAGAAATCTTGTGTGTCAAAAAACAATGACGCTTGCAATCAACGAAAACAAGACTAATACTCCTTATAACTAGAGAGAGTTCAGAACAAGATTCCCCCTGTTAAACAGAGGACTGTTACTGGAAAATGACTACTTCAAACTGACCCAAACCACCAGACAAACATTCAGCAAAAAGAAAATTTATAAATCTTGAAAATTATATAATATACACGCCTGCAATGATGTGCAGAGTGCGTGTACACGCGACTGTAACTGAGGAAACCTGCGTATACACAGGTTCACTTAGTTAAACTTGCGTATATACGCTTCTGTAATCCAACAAAACAGCGTATCTGAAGATTTTTAAGAAAAATAAAAAATACAGACTGAAAAAACTGGAAAAGCTTAGAGTTCAAGAACAGATCAGACAGTCAGAGCCAGCAAACAGAGGGGCTGAGCCTTGATTTGCTTGAAGACTACCCAAACTAGGAACAACAAGAGTGTTGTTCCCCAGTGGAGTCGCCAATTCTGGTTGAGGGGAAAGTACCCCTAGGGTCCTTTGGGTTAAGACTCTACCAGACTGAAAATTGCTTATTCAAAGAAACACACACACAGCCATTATCTTTAATGTAAGCAAATTCTAATGTTGAGGGTACGTACCTAAGGTCCTACGTTCGAGAAGGCCTTTAGGGTCCAAACCCTTCTTGGAGTTCCCTTCTTCTCCTTTGACCTGTAAAACAAACAAATCAAAGAACACAACAGTACATGGACAAATACTTATACATAAACCATCTTCATGCTATAAAGTTAGTTATAAAAATCTTTAAGTAACTACTTGCATAAGAATTCAAAACAAGAATCTCATAAGCACAAAGAAAGATTGTTTCGGGAACCAAGACGTGTTTCTTTATATAAAGGCAAGTAAAGTACATATAACGGAAAGATTTCACCTGAAACACCTTCAACAGGCTCCAAGCAAAGCTTCCTCCCGGATTCGTTCCAGTCTCAAGCCTCCAACAAGAGCTCCTTCCAAGTCTTACTCAATGGGGATATAAAGAATGAATGATCACCAATACACATGAAAACAAGGGTTTCCTATGCAAAATGGGGGAAGTGCAGAAGGCACCAAGGACTTCAGACCTGGTCTAAGGGGAAAATCTCAGCATAATAATCTTGCTCTCTTTTCTCTCTCCCTTAGGCCTTCCCTTTGATGTATTTTTATACCATCTCCAAAGTAGTTTTTTAGTTAGGAGTTGGTTGGGAACAGTTGGGCCACGGGCACTAACAGGTGATCAGCAGGTAAAACCCGCGATCTTCGCCCGAAAATAAGGAATTATTTATTTTTTTAAGTGTTTTAATACATACAAGCGGGTTGGGTATACACAGACCCGCGTGTACACGCGTTTAACTCAGGGCAATGTCGCGTATAAGGGATAAAACATTGTTTTTTTAAATTTTAGGACTAGGTCTAGAAGGAGGGGTTGCCCTAGGCCATGAGTGCAGCATCACAAACCATAAGAGTGAGGTTTGGAGCTATAACAGCCGTGATTGGAAAATTCCAAACCTTACTTGGAATTAGCTGCTACCCAAATTTATCACTCGTTCCTCGAAAAATGAGTCTCCTTTAAGCTCTTTTCATCTGAATCGTAAAATATGAAAAGATTGTCGAGCAATTGGCCTCTCCAGCTTGTTAAAGTGACCGGAAGTGCTATCCCTCCTTTAGATTTTAATGTTTTTGGACTTGAGGGATTATTACACAAAAGGATTGAGCGCTTGTTTCGTTCGGCTCGTTAAAAGTACCGAAAATTCATCCCTTTTGTATTGTTTTATACTTTTTTAGACTCAAGGGATTATTTGACGAAAAAGGATTATTGGAGTTTGCTTTACGTCCCTTTCAGACTCTCTAAAATTGAAAAGGACCGAGTTATCTTTGTCATTAAACTCGTTAAAACCAATAACGACAAACTTGTCCATACAGACAAGAACAAGTTTCACTATCGTCAGGCTAATTAAAAACATAGCGATGGGTTTTCCCGAAGGGTAAATTATAGAACAAGCATATGTTATCCTCCTCAAGCTTGACAAAAATAAAGAGGTATTGGTCAGCAATGACTCGGGAATAATTGGGAAGAAAACTCGAAGAAACTTTATTGGTAGCAAGTCGCTCTTGAACATGACACTTTCACTCCGCATCCGAGTCGGGTTGGGTTGTTCTGTTCACTGGTCATATCACCATTGGTTCGTCACACCATCCATATTTGGGGTTAACGCTACCAATCCATCATGTCAGTGTCGCCGGTATGTTCAAGAGAAGTTGCTCAGAGAATTCACCTGTGTCTCATCCACTGCAATACATTTACTCTCCATTCTTTCATGACCTCCACCCTGAACCTTATGTCATCAAATCGTTTTCACGTCCATTAAAATCATTTGCTCCGTTTCATGTCATTGATGTGGGATTCACTAAGGCCCTCCTATGACGGATCGCTTCTTGTCGAAATCAGCTCATTATCCAAGAAGTCGATCTAGGAACAACCCTTTCAGTACTTTGAAGCTTGCATGCCTCAATGGAAAGTTTCTCACTTCCGGCGACAGGTTTACATCAATGGCCTCTGACCGAAAGATTTTGCATGGTGTTCGATGCCAAGTCCCTTATTCACACCACACGAATTGTACTGTAGTACCTTGAGGGTCATCATCATTATCGGTGATTCCTCTCGCGCCTGTTAACAACTTACATCATTGGCTGGTAATCAGGTGATGTCTTTCCATGTTCGACTCCAGAACATCTCTCACATGGATAGACTTGTACTTTGAGTGAAGATCGAACGAGATTGAAGACCCCGGATCTAGTTTCATCCATCCGGGCTACGATATATATTCAGGAAAATGAAGACATCAAATGTACATCATTGCTGCACAGATAATAATCCAATCCAAGGGATGATGGCTCTATCAGAATCATCAGTCTGCACATAGATGATTGTCTGTCTTATGCACATGAAAATGAATTTATAAAGCTAAGCATGGGAATGCCCGCCTCAGCTAGGTCATGAAAATATTATGAAGATAATGTATTGTATTGTATCTTATTACAGGTCACCTTCCAACTCGAAAAAAGTTCAGATCCTCATGATAAAGCATTTCACTCGACATCAAAAGATTAACGACCTCATGCTTTATGGGGCAACCGTTATAGACATTTTTGGTCACTGCAACCCCAATCATAAATGACCATAAACGAAGGGCTCTTAAGTCCCTAAAAGTGTTGTTACAACCCCTAAAAGAATAAGGTCAGCTGATTACATCATCTCCCATAAGTTCTCCATGAAAAACTACATAGAACTGGTCAAAACTGGACCATCTCACCTGCTCCATGGTCAAAGTGCACTGCATCCCACCTAAATGCACATGGGAGGTGCGATGGATACTGAAAAGCCCTTCTATGGGGTGCGATGGGCGAGAGTGGACAAATGGCAGGGTCAATCTGCAAGGTGGAGGATCATGGAATCTTCCAGAAACTTCTCCTGTGACACTTGCCTCTCTGCATTCGCCCATGGATGAGTAATAGATCATCAATCTCCAAGTGGAATCAAGAACTATCAGAGAGAGGACACTAATCAAATCTCAAAAGCTGACTCACCCCCCTTGCAAACATCTATATATGGATCCCTCATCCCAAAGATCCAAAGGCTGGAATTTTGTATCTTGTAAGGAAGTGCTGCTGGTTTCTTGGTGTAACATCATAGTGTTGGGTGATCTAAGCTTTTCATGAGGTCAAGAAGGGCTTTCTTGCTGAGAGGATGATGCTGGGTCAGAACAATTGGTTGTAATCCTCTTTTCTATTCTTGATTATTAATAAATCTATTCAAGTTTTCCTCCACATTCTTGTATGATTGATGATATATGAATTTGTGTGGTCAATATATATCTGGTCCTATATTGTTTATGATAGTAGATCTCTGTTCTTGGATAGTATTATGTTGCTTTGATTCCACAGGTGCTATTTGAAGCTGGGTAGACGAGGAAGTGAGTGGCAAAGATATATCAAAAGGGAGAGGAATCAAGCAAGGAACCAAGCGCAAGACAAAGGTTGGCCTCCTTTGTTCCCCTCTTATCTACTTCTCATAAAGGAAAACGAAATTGGTTTTTGTTTGTTTGTTTCTAAGGTAGCTGCCGGCCTTACTGGGACTAGCAGCTCTGCATAGAAACTAGATTTCCCGATAACAATGTAATATGGGGTTTAGGTTGTGGGTTTGTTACCTTGATGTTGTTCTAGTTTATGTCTATAGTGTTGGGATAATCCCTGTGTCGGTAATAATTGGTCAAATACACTTGTGATGGCCACTAACACTTAATGGTAAATTAAGAAAATTTTAATTAATGGAGCCTAGGGGCTAATTTCTTGGGTAGGCTTAGGAGGTATGTTAGAAATGGTATTGTAGCAATGTTCAAGCACTAAGACCTATGGACTAATCCACTTCCATAGCGGTTTCATTGATGGGTTTTAATTATGAAAAGCCTATAAGAAAATAACCCAAAAAATATTTGATAATTTAAGCACATGAATTTCTTAATGATTTCTTGCCATCCAGGGAAATTAGGATTGTTTGAAAGTGAATCCAACCATAAACATGGTTATTGAAGGATTAATCACATGTATATATAATATGTTAAATTTTAAAGTATTTAAAAACCAATTGCTTGAATTGTTTCCATGCGAAATTGATGGAGTTGTGTTGACAGTAATAATGGGTTAGTTATTATAATGGGTCATTTTGGAACAATCAAACAACAAGGGAAGGAGCATAATGGTGGACATAATCGACACCAAGAAGAGCTACAACACTCTGCAATGGGCTCTTTCAAATTGATTACACTGCACGATAAAATCATCCTTCATGCTCAATGTCATTCAATTTTCTCTCTCCCAGTCATACCAAATTCAATTTCCTATTCTGGAGATGGAAGTGCCGATTTTATGTTGTCACCAGTTATGTTGAGGATTTCAGAGAGCAGAAATAGGATTTCTATGGAGAATATTGTGAGCAAAACCATGGCTGCATAAAAGGCCAAAAAGGTAGAGTTTACTTACGTTGTAGATTAGAATTCAAAAAAGCTAGCATGAATGGTTGCCATAATGATCGTTAGTTTTTTAATCTTGAATCGCACATCAGATCAAAGTTTAGATAAATTTATGATGACATGTTTCTTAATTGGTGATTGAAAGTCTTCAATTCCAATAGACAAACAATTATGAGCGACTACACACCCCACACTATGGTTATGTGGACTAATATTTAAACTTTGATCTTGCTATTTCAAAACCAAAATCGAAACCCAGTGATATTATTTAGAGATCTTTTAGCACCTCTGTAGTAAATTCACAGTTTAATAGTCTGTCATTGATGACATGCTACTTATTTGTATGCTAGAAACCTTCAATCCATATCACATGGGAAAGATCTACGAGAGCTCAACCTCATCCAATAATTTGGAGATATACGAAACCCATCAACCCCCAAAAAGTGGATTTTTCTTTGCTCACGGATATAGGAACTCTATCCATTAAAAACGATGGTAGAAAGTAGCAGTATGTAACTGTGTGGATAAGATTGTTGTTCCTTGTTTTTAAAACACTGAATTAGGGCTGCAGATCACAAGTTTGAAGGGACAAAGTGGAGCAATTGAAGGTAGTCCAGCCGAATCCCATGGAAATATATGGTTATCATTTATTGTTCTTTAAATTTTCTTGAACTATTCTTAAAAATAACTCGTGTTTATGTGGAAACATAGTGGTATATGCTAGTCTAATAATAGATTTAAAGGAAACATCACTTTCCAATTTAATTTACCAAGGTAATCACCTCTATTGTGGTTGTTTCTTTTTCAATTGCAGTTGTGCCTTTCTGTTTCCTTCTGGAAAATGTGAGTTTCCCATAAAAGTATAAAGCGTTCAACAATATAAGGTTATTCAATTTGACATCGTACGTAGGGTGTAATCTTAGAAACCAAAGTTGGTGCATAATTTTTAGATTGGCAAGATCTAGATAATGTTTGATGCTTATCCTTATGGAAATGATTTTTTTAGTTTTTTTCACATCCAATCTACCTCAGTCTTCATATTAAATGAGCTCTTGGAGTCCTGTCAAGTAGTGACTGTAACCATTTCATGAGAAGGTTTGAGTTATCGATGACGGATTTTACCTCCTTCATTAATGAAACCCTAGGGGATACTTGTTCGGTAAAATAATTCGTTCAATTCTTATGCAACAATTGTGGTCCATTAAGGCAATGGGTAAAGGGAAAAGTAAACCCAATGTCATTGAAAGTAATGGTAGCATCTTGGATTTTAATATTAACGCTGAAAATTGAAGTTCCATGGACTGTGTCTACTGTAATAGTAGTAGTTGATGAAGTAGGATATTGGGGATGCCTACTAAAGGTTTTTTTACCTCCTTCTGCACCCTCTCCTGGCATAATTATCGTCCTCCAACATCATAAGTCTTCGATGAAATCAATGAGTGAAGAGAGGGGTGTGTGCTTCAAAACAATTTCTAATCAATGGTGGTTTATAATGAATCTCTCATATGAACAAGGTGAAGTCTATACATGATTCAAGACAATGAAGTGGGGAGAAATTTCATTTTAGGCAGAGTAGAAATTTGATTTTTAGGCTGAGAACTCAAATAGAGGGTTTTGTATGTGACAAAATCCTAGAGATAAGGAGAGAGGAACTCGTTAGATAATAGTGACCATGCATCAGAAAAGAAGTTTGGTGCATATTAAATTGTGCAAGAACAATTAAAAAGGATATATATGTAAACAAGAGTAGGAATTGAATTATTGTGGAGAATTCAAGACCAAGATTGGGTAGATAATCCCTGGTAAAGGAGTTCTGGATCGCCAAAGGATGATCTTGAGCAAAGCAGACTAAAATTGTCTGAGGTTCAAGTGGAGTTGGAGAAAGAAAGGTGAGTTAGTTGTATTTGTTGTGGACGTCACTCAAAATGAATATATATTGGATGGATTGACTTCCTCTTTTGTTCTATGGTATGAAGTAGATATGGGAAGAAGAGAATTGAAGAAGATTTGATGGTGGCAAACAGAAAAATTGCATGCATCAATGCCCATAATGATGCAACAACTATAGAAAAGCTCAATGAAGAAATCAAAGAATACAAGGTGACATTAAAATGCAGTGTCTCTCATGGTTATCCCAAGGAAGTTGTAATTACCAAGTGTTATCACTTGTTTTGTGGCCCTTGTATTCAACGCAACTTGGAGATTCGTCATCTCAAATGTCCAGGGTGCGGTACAACTTTTGGACAAAATGATGTACGAATAGTATACATATGAATATCACCGGGCATGGTGAAGAGGAAGTTGATGATGGTGGGCCTGCATCCAATTTTTTTTTGTAAAAAGTGGGGGATGCAGGTCAAAGTTGTACTTTTATATCTTAGTGTACCTTCAGTTATCTTGTATAATTGTTACTGACAAGTTATTACTTTGGGCCCTCAAATTTTTGGAGGATGTTTTTCTCTAGATGGTGTTTTCCAGTCTCGGATTAATAGTAGCATAATTGTTTACTACCATTCATCCTTTGAAGTCAATTCATTACTTTGGCCTTGAGGTTTCCAGTGTTCTTTAACACTCTCAGCAACCGGGGTCAATTTTATGTTGTTTATATACATTTTTCTGTACCTGAATGGATCAAATCAAGCCATTGAATTGGTTATTTTAAAAAAATTGAGAATAAATTGATCAGGCTGATGGTGAAATAGATGGTTTCATCCAAATATTTGATTATTAATTTAAAAACATTGAACTATGTTGGGTTGGCACCAACCATATATTCGAGGTCATATGTGGAGTTAAATTGTAACCACTTACATTGGACAGGTAAGAAATATATGGGAGGAGAGAGGTTTGTACCACCATTATGTGCCCATTAAAACTGATTGTATATGTTTAATGTTCCTTTCTTCTCACAGTAAGAATAATGCTCAAATATTAAGTCATGAACTCGGGTTGAATCACCAGACAGTACAATGTATCACATTGTTTTGGTTGTGTTGATTTATTGTCTGCTTAAATCAACAAAATGATATTCACTGGAAGCTTTTGTGAGAAAGCGAGTCCTTGGACGTCAGTTTATTAGTGTTTGTGACATAATTTGACCTGCTATATCGAATCACAGGCCATGGTGATATTTTCATTTCCTCATGATCAACTTTTGACTTCTTTGCCTATTGACATATTTACCAGTATAGGCTAGATGTCAACTCAATCAAGAAAATCAGTTATTTCAGATAGTTGGTAATTTTGTGCTTCAATTAACACATAAATCAGTTTCTGAATCAGTTTACAGAGTTTTTACAAAATCAGGTTTATTGCATGAACTATTTTGTAAATATTGTTTTAAAATCAGTTTGATCTCATGAGATTTTCAATGTTCTTAACTTGAATTTGGCAGTATCTTTTTAGATTATGCCACAGGCTATAGGATTGCCTATAGTCAACTAGAAATCATGTTCAGTACCATATCTTGTAGTTTTTTCTCAAAGGAAAGCTCCATGTTATTTCTCCCTTCTTCAGAAGTTTTAGATAGAGGAATGCATTAACCACTAAAGGTAATAATTGCTGAGGACTCATTCAAATTGGAACCTAAACCTATTCTGAATATCTTCGGTATCTCTTGATATTTCCGATCTTCCCATGCTTTTTCAAAGTTCATATTTGTAAATATTTTCAAAGTTTTCTAGGTCAAAGTTTATTGTTTATGATAATTTAATTAAGGTATTATGGAAATTGTTTACTTATGCAGTTGTCAGATATATGTAGGAAAAGATAAATTGGATATCGTCATGCATTTAGTTTCTTGGAAGGATGGTTGTATTATATGAATATTCTCGAGTTATTTGAGGGTTGTATCCTAGCTTTTGCATGCATATATATATATATATATATATATATATATATATATATATATATATATATATATGACTTAGTATGTATAGGAAAAGTATGCATGAACAACTTGTGAGTATGTTTAAAACAATAGAATTAAGTTATTTTGAAAAAGATAAAGTCGGGTTGGATGAGAAAATCGAAGGATATTAATCCTTACTGTCATGTGAAAAGTCTTATAACTAAGTCATTATTGCATTCTTAAACTATATGCCATAATGCGCAAGTGGCTTAAAATGATGATGATAGATTTCAATAAGTATTGTTATGGTATATAAATATTGCATGAAGAATTGATGATATGCTATGTTGCAAAAAACAATGCTAAGTGGAGAGTTACCATGAGTTTCTTTATTGTTCTTCCTCCTAGATGAGGAATTTAGAATCTTTATAAGTTGTAAAAAAGCGAGCCTTAAAAAAAAATGTTTCTTGCAAATATGAACAATAGGATAGGTAAGTAATAGATAACCATGGGGAAGCATGGTTATTAGATTAAAGGAAATTTACAATGTATATAGAGAATATGTGGTAATTGATTCGGTCAAATATTAAACTATGGTCATCATGTTATAAAAATCAATTATGAATGGTATAATTGCTATGAAAGGACATGACTAAATAAAAATCCCACCTAATACTTGAAAGGATGATTATATAAAGAAGGAAATGTTAAACCTTAGTCATTAACTGGTTCATAAGTGGAAATCCAAAGGGAAATCCAAGTACTACAACATTGTAAAGGTTCCCATGAAATCGAATTAAGATAGTGAAAACATGTTATAGTATAAGACTATGTAATTGTACAAATTTTCTTTCAATTTAATTCTTTGATTAATGCATCTATATACAATTGATTTTGGAATGTGATTTGTTCTTTGATTAGAAGAAAGTGTGGTTAAGGAGAACCTACAATGCATTTTGGAATGTGATGTGTTCTTCGGTTGGAAGAAAGTGTGATTAAGGGGTACCTAACTTTAACAGGTTATTATAGACAACAATATAACAGCCATGGTAACTTAATAAGAAGCACAAATTGTAAATTATGGACCATTGGGTCAATTAAATGGTACAGACTGATATCATACCAATTGAAATGCATATTTTGTATGAAGCAATTTTTGGAGGCTCTCTCATTGGATTGCATTGATAATGTGTCTGGATTGAATAGGGAAACGTAAGTAATGTTGCATAAACCATGTCGGAATTCATAAAATAGATAACAGGTCTCTTGTTTAAAGGGGTGATTTGATGTTAAAGAGGATATGTTAGCATGTAAATGCCCTAAGATCATAGTGCCTACAAACTGAAAGGGTGTGGAATTGAAAGCATTAAAACTTTCGTTTACTCATGAAGGGGAAATGAGATTCTATCTATACTAAATTATGCATGGCCAAGAAGATGTTGGGGCATAAAAAGGGCAATAGTAAATCACACGAGATGAATTATTTAAGTATGGAGTGTTGATGTGACGATTATTGAACTTCAAAAATCTATGAGCTAATAATCTACTTTAGAATGTTAAGAAGAAGGTATGATTAAGATCAAAGTATGCATGAATACTTTTATGATACATGTTCATGACCTTCCTTATAAAATGAGCACAATTTTTTTTACTTACCAGAAATAGATGAAGGAATGTTTGGCATGATGCTAACATTGTTGGAAATAGGTGGAGAAAGTGTATGTCATGCAGGTGATGCTATGAAAATGGGTATGATGTGCAGTGGTATAGATTGTACTATGTACAAGAAGTAAATATGGTATCAGTATGGATACATGTATTTCATGATTAAAATATGATATGTATAGATATGTGTGTAATATGCCTTGTGTGCAAGTATGCATGAAGGCACTAGGTCGGTGTCTCGCAGGGCGACCGACCTGGAGGTTGCACAGAAGAAGGAAATTGAGAAGTGGTTCAAGGATAAGCAACGATGGTTTATTTTTAGTTGGCATACATATGATTATGATGATAATATATGGTTATGATGGTTATATGTGAGCTAGCCTGTTATGATGTTTTATGCATATTGATGTGGCAAACATGCTACCTCACTGGTTGTATGTAGAGAAACTGCAAGAAGAAAGTGTTCTACAACACCACAAAGGCTTGGAAGAACCCAGGGGGAGGACATGCATTCTTCAAATAAAATGAATAATGGGAAATATAAGCCATATCTTATTTAGTATTATTGAGTAATAAATTATGATATTGATCATGGTAAACTTAGTTGAAATTCTGCATCAATTTTTTTTTTACAAAATATTGAAAACAATGTTACAGGTAGGTATGGAAGGACATGTGCTCGGAGCACTCCTTGTAACTGACATATATTAGTAGATTTTCATCCACTGGAAAGGCCATAGAAGTTGTGGATTCAGAGACAACTACCTGTCAATGAGGATACAATAATACACCGAGGATGATGTTAAATTTAAAGGGGGAAGTATGTAACACCCCTCCCTTTTGTGTTAGCCTACTGTAACCTAAGATGAGAAAAGCTAGGTGTGATATGTAATATTGAAAACAAATATATTTTAATAAATAAATCACTTGGAAAAGTGAGACACCAAGAGATGAGATTCTTGCCAAATCCCATTGATGAATGGGATAAGATAAATATTTCATGATAAAGCTTCTAGATGTGATTCTAGAAAAGGTGGGATGGATTGGAGACAAATATCCATCAAGGAAAAACATTAAAGCTTTCTGGGAGATAAAGGAAAGCTTTTATGAGGAAAATCCTCGTGAGAGACAAAGGAAAGGTTTTCCAGAAAAAGACCTAGGAAAATAGAAAAAATCATAAATTTGGGACAATGTTAATGGAAACTATATGATGAAAGAGGGTGTTAAATACCTATTGCATCATCAATTGGAGGTAGTTGATCCATGGCAAGAACATTGGCTCGGGGGGAATCAGAGGTGATTCATGGTGGGGTGGTGGTGCTTCACTCTCCAAGTGATTTTTTAGTGGGATTCATTTGTGTAAAATTTCTGTATAATGCTTTCATGAATCTCAATTTAAAATTTATTTAACTTACTGAAAATTTTCATTGGTTTCCTTAATATGAGAATGATTACAGGAATTGCATGTGTTTGTTATGCATGAGTGGATTTCTGGTGTTAATTTCTTTATGAGATATTTGATATAGATGCATGTGACAATAATTATAGACCAAGTCCATTTTAGTAAAGAAATGTAATATGTGGGTTGATGCAATACTGGATATGTTGTCACTCTTTTAATATAAGTGGTAACTCGGTGGTAAACTTTTGTGTATGGGATATGTGTAGAATTGAGACAATAAACACAATCGAGTATGTATGTAATGTCTTCCATAATTCTTTCATGGATTCATCTGCATGAGGTTTTCATATATATTAGTATTTGAAATAGTTATTGGCATGGGATATTGGTTCATGTAGAACAGTTAGGGAATAATACATCTAACTGTAAATTCAATGATTTATGATATATACCATGCATGTCATAAGGATTGAATCCAATAAGGCTAAACTAATTAGATATGCATGTTGAAACAAGGTGGTTAGCAACACTTTGATTGCATCTATTGGACTATGATCGTGATTCATAGCCATGCTAGTTTAAGATCAATGATCCACTAATGCTTGGATTGAATTGTTAAAAGTTTTGATGATTGTATAGATATGGTTCCAGCCTAAGAACTAATTTAAAGAATATGGTAATATGGTGTTTAGGTTGAGAGTTCGTTAGCTTTATGTTGTTCAAATTTATGTGTATAGTGTTAGGATAGTCCCCATATAGGTAATAATTGGTTAAATACACTTGTGATGGTGAGTAACACTTAAGGGTAAATGAAGAAAATTTTAATTAATGGAGCCTAGGGGCTAATTTCCTAGGTAGGCTCAGGAGTTACATTACATAGCACTAACATCCCACACTAGGGTTGATAATTCATTTCATGTGTCTCTTTTGTAAAAGTATATTCATTATCTTACTAACGTAATTGATTGTAATGTTGGACATGTTGAACCGGAAGGCCAGTCCAAGGCTAGGTCTCTACAAATTTTGGATTGGAGGGAAACAACACTCCATAATAAGGCCATCATATAGGTTGAAGTGTAGTGGAAGCACTTTGGACCGAAGGAGGACATATGGGAGATGGAATATGAGGTAAAGGAAGTTTCTCCTATGTTATTCAAAGGAAAATGGAAGCATGAAAACATCGATGACATGTTCCATTTTTAGGGGAGGGGAGATGTAACACCCCCTGGTAAATTTACTTTTACGACTTTTATATTAAACATGTGACTAAAATGTCAAGGTGGGACAAATGGTGTGATGTGAAAATGTAAATATTTATTTTAATTAATAAAATGAAAAAATGGTTTTTGTGTGTTATTATTATTTGAAATATATTAAAGGCTATCATGTGAGATTAGATTCCTAAATACCAGGAAAAATGTTGGAATGAATTATGCCCAAGATGGAGTGGGAGAAAAAGAAGAAAGTTCCTCCTTTTTCCCATTCAATTGAATTGTTTGTTGAAGCAGACCACCAAGATTTCATAACTAGAGATAATTGTCATGGATGGATAACTTTGAAAATACTGTGGTAAATAAAGGAAGTTAGGTTTTAAAAAAATTCTAGTGGGAGAGAAAGAATGGACCCGAACCCAAAAGTTAACATGATGTTTCTAAAGGGTTAAGGAGGTGAATTTAAAAAATAATTCATATGTTGTTTTCCTAGAAGGGAGGGGTAAAGCTTGGAGTGGACTACCGAGAAAAATTAGTTCATGGTTGGGAGGAATGTGAAATCCTTTAATATATTTTTATGGATTCTCTAGATAAGTATATTTGACTACCCGAAAATGAATCTATGATAAATATACCTTTTCTATAGTGTAGGGATATGAGTGGATTTAAGTAGGAAATCTAAGCATAATTCTTGGTTTTTTCTTATATGTATTTGAGTAAGTGAATGGATGAATTCAACTAAGGTTTTTGTGAATGAAAATAATTATAAATGTATATATGTGTATTTATACTAATCTATTGCACAAATATGAAGGCTTATAGATAAAGGATATTATGTAAGGGTTTGAACATGTAATTTTAGGTGGGTTATTATGTAAATGATTGAGAAAGAAACCATATCTAGGGACAAAACCTAGCACCAACTATATAAGTGGGCATCAATAGAAAACCAGGACATTGTGATAAGGGTAGAAGAAATATTCAAGAGGTAGGGAAATAAAATAATATGCATACTATATGCATTTAAGAATGACAATTTTTATTGTGGTAAACTTGTGTCTTGGTATATGTAGATGTTATGTAACTAGCTCACAAAAATAGTGATCAATAACTTAAAAATTATCCTCTTCGAGGGGGGAACCTCATTTATATTAAATAATTAAAAAATTATTGGATGATAAAAATGAGAAGACCTCATTTCTATATATAGGAGTCTAAGGTGTCACATTATAATCAGAGCCTACATAACAATAATAATGTAAGGGCACACAATAATAATGATGGACTTTTGTGGGACAAAATACTAATAATATGGGGGCTACATGGGAACAGCAATAACAATAAGGGGGCTACACTAGCAATAAAAATAATGGGGTACACCAGTATTATAGGGACCTAACATGACCCTCTCCTTCAAAAATATGTTGTGCTTAATGCTTGAGTAGTTCTAGATGATTCTATATAAAATTATCGTCCTCCCATGTGGAATCTTCAGTGGGTAAGTTCTTCCACTTGATGAGATAATCTAAAATTGATTACTTTCTTGTAATTGTCGTGTTTTTTTTAGCTGTAGCAATATTGTTTGAAGTAAGAGATTGTCACCTATAACCTTCTTTAAGCATGAAACATGGAAAACTGGGTGCACTTGAGAAGATGTAAGAAGCTCCAATTTGTATTCCATAGTACCAATGTTTTGCAAAACCTTGTAAGGACCATAGTACTTTCGTGATAATTTATTACCTTTCTTAGATTGCTTGAGGGAAATTTGTTTGTATGGTTGTAGAAATAAAAATATCGAGTCGCCTACATCAGAAATTCTTTCACTGTG
The DNA here is from genome assembly GCA_031772625.1 of Pinus tabuliformis. Taxonomy (NCBI): domain Eukaryota; kingdom Viridiplantae; phylum Streptophyta; class Pinopsida; order Pinales; family Pinaceae; genus Pinus; species Pinus tabuliformis. The sequence goes on along the minus strand of CM062804.1, from coordinate 1,339,434,979 downwards.
ATGTTGATTTGTTTTTTTTTCATTTTATTATGTGCCAAACTGAGGTTATCCTTTACGATTTAGAGAACTTGTTGTTGATACTTGATTTGATCTTCCATTGATTCAACTTTATAATTTTCTCTTAAATATGATGTGATGGACTATGGATGATATCCATAAAGTGTCATAAATGGGGTCAATTTTGCCGTAGTATGGAAGGGAGTGTTATACCACCATTCAGCCAAAGGTAACCACTTGAACCATTGTGTTTGTTTATAAAATAAAAAGAAATGAGGATATCCTTCCAAAAATTTATTCACTATCTGAGTCTACACATGAAATTGACGATGATAAGATGAGCTATGAGATAATTGAGTACCCAGACAAGAAAATAATTGTGTCCAAAAAAATCCACTAAAAATGGGATCTTTGTCGCTTATAATAAAATTTGAGTTTCCTTGTAGCTTTTGAATTGTTTCCATAAATACAATAGCAACTATACTGACCTTAAATGGATGAGAATATACACAACAGTGTTCATAATTGGTAAGCATATCCACTACCACCATGATGATACTCCTTCCTTTAGAATTGGGTAAACCTGTGATAAAATTAATTGAGACCTCCTTCCAACGTCGACTTGGAATGACTAAAGGTTGTAACAGATCCATAGTATTAATTCTCTCAACTTCATTTTATTGGCAAACTAAACATTCTGCCACAAACTTTTGAATACAAGATTTAAGGCCATCCCAAAAAAATTCCTTATTGGACCTATGGTAAGTTTTTAAAAATCCTTAGTGCCCTCCTAAAGGAGAGGTGTGAAATTCCAAAAGAATATCTTATTTGATTTGACAATTATTACAAATATGTAAGTTATATTTGTACCACAATGAATCATTTTTATAGCTAAATGTATCAGTTGTACTGGGATCTTGTTGTAGCTTTTGAATTAGTGTTAACACTTCTTCGTCATTCTTCCATTCATCCCTTGCTTCACTTATCCAATTTGGTTGGATAATAGAAATGGCACAAGGAAATGCTTCCACAACCTCAACCTTTCTTGAGAATGCATCTACAACAACAATTTTCTTCCCCATTGTGTAGATGATTTCAAAGCCATAACCGAACATATTTGTGAATCATTTTTTCTTCTCTTCTGAAGATAATCTTTGTTCCAAAAATTCTTTAATACTATCCTAATATGTTTTTACCTTGAAGTGTCTTCCCATTAGGTAAGGTCACCATTTCTGTAGTGTATGTAGTATTGCCAACATTTCCTTCTTATAAATATGGTTTTGTAAATACTTTCCTTTGATATGACGACTTTTAAAAGCAATGGGTCTTCCTTCTTGCATTAGACAAACACCAATTCCATTTCCTAAGGCATCACATTCAACAAAGTTTTTTGTGAAGTCTAGCATAGCTAAGATTGGTTCTTGGAAGATTTCCTCTTGAAGATGTCCAAAGGCCTTAGTTTATTATGGAGTCCAATAAATCGCTATTCTCCCATAATTATTAAAAAACTTGTGATACTACCCGATCAACATGCAGAATCCTCGAAGATGCTTTATGGTTGTGTGGATTCTCCAGTCCCTCACGGATTTAATTTTTTTAGGGTCTACTTTAACACCTTAATGAGATACAATATCGCCCAGATATTCCACCACCTGTACTCATAAGAAACATTTGTAGGTTTTTTCATAAAATTGTTTCTCCTCCAATAGTTTGAGAACCATGTCAACATGTTGAACATCATCATTCCAAGACTTGTTGTAGATTATTATATCATCAAAAAATATTAACACACATTTTCTAAGGAAGGGTTTGAAAGTGGAATTCATCAAACCTTCAAATGTGGAAGGTGCATTGGCAAGGAGAAAAGGCATGACCAAAAATTCATAATGATCCTCATCAGTATTAAATGTTTTTTTTGGAATGTCTTCAATCTTCATTATAAATTGATGATATCTTGAATGAAGATCCAACTTGGTGAAGTAAATTTCTCCATGTACTTCATCCAACAATTCATCAATGACAGGAATGAGAAATTTAGATTTGATAATGATCCTGTTGAGCTACCTTTAACCCATACACATGTGCCATGATCCATCCTTCTTGTGCACCAATACTAATGGAGCAAAGAAATAAGTCTGACTAGGTTGAATATACTGATCTCTATCATTTTGGAAACCATATGATTAATTTCACTCTTTTGGGCATATGGATATGTGTAAGGCTGGATGTTTGGAGGAAAAATTAACAGAATCAAATGAATAGCATGCTCATTATCATAAATAGGTGGCCTTCCTTTGGGAGTCTCAAATACCTTGGAATGATTGTCCAAGACTTTTTGGAGATATGGAGAAATAGATGAGTTCAAATTTTGAACCTCCAGTGAGTATAATTGTGTAATTACACCTTGTTATTCCTTCTTTAGAAGCTTCTCCACGCCATTAGAGCTTATTATCTTTCCTGGTTTCCCTATGATATCCCTTAATTCATCTTTCTTTCTTTCTTGAAGAGAACTCTTGAAAATTAAAAGTTATTGTCCCCAAAGATTGTAACCATTGGATTCCTAGTATAACATCAGCGCCACCCATTGGAATGGAAATAATTGAAATATTCAATACATATTTTCCCATGGTTATCTTCATATTATGGCGCTTTCTAGAGAAATTTATAGTTCCTCCATAGGCAACCATCACTTGACACTTTCACGCTGGATATAGGAAGCAATTCATTTTCTTGGATATCTTAAAATGAATAAAATTATGGGTACTACATGAATAAATCAACACTATCACCTTTTTCTTCTTGATATGTCCTTCTATATTGAGAGTTTCGGGAGTGGTAATTCCTGCTAATGCATTACAAGGTATGATTGAATTCATTTCTTCTTTCTCTAGGGTTGATTCCTGGTATATATACTCTTGTTTTGACATTTCTTGTTCCTTTTCTTCCTCCTCTTCATATTCTATGTAAAATAATTTCTTCTTAACACACTTTTGGCCTTTAGTGTATTTGCTATCACAGTTGTAACAATACGCTTTTTCTCTTTTTACTTTCAATTATTGTGGTGTCAACCTTGTAGGTTGTGGAAGACTTGGAGTAGCAACACTTCCATATTTATAGTTGTGAGTGGTAGACTTCCTTGTTGCCATACCTCTGCTTTCAATTTTTCTTTCCACCCTGAATGCCTTCTCCAATGAATCAAGTTTCCAAAGGAGAACCTCATGTTGGATTTTATCCTTTAGAGTCCCTATGAGGAAATCAATCCTATTCTCCTTTAGAATATCATTTACACTGATATTCAATTTTTGGAAGTTCTCAATGTGCTCTGCCATTAATACTTTTTTTAGTAGATTTATTAACTAGCTAAATAAGGTGTTCCTCAATGTATCCTCATAATGTGCTATCATTTTATCTTAAAAAATTGACCCAATGACAAGTGTTTTACGAGAAAAAAGTCATTGATAACATATAAATTGACTGGGTTCAAAATATAAAGTTGTTGGGTTGTGTTATATTCTTTCCACATAGTTAACAGGGGCCTTGAAGGGCACCCGTAACCCCACTTCATGGGGTTCGGGGTAGTGCCCCAGAAAATTTTGGTTTTGGACCCTATGTTAGGTTGGGCGGACCCACCTATGGTTTTGTGCATGATTTTCACACATGTTTTTTGGACGTGATGGTTTTCGGTCCATGGTATTGGATGCTTTGACATATATAAATATGTATTGTAACATTGAAAGGAATATAATGAAAAATCAAGCTGGTAGTCACGGTTTTGGGATCCAAGGGAAAATCTCTGTGTATATGTGTTTTATGTGTTATGATCTTGCATTGTTTATTTTCTGTGTTTTAGAATTCGTATGAAGGTAATTTCCGTACGGGGTTAAAACCTACATTTGGTATCATAGCAGATTTGGCTTCAAGGGGACGCCTTTGTTGCTGAGGGGTTTCGCTTAGGCCTGTGGTAGACCTTGTTTAATGGGAGATCTCCGAGATCAATTCTGGTGGTGAAAGAAGATGGTGAGCAATGGAAAGATAGAGATCAAGAAATTTAATGGTCAGAATTTCGAGTTGTGGAAACTCAAGATGGAGGATCTGTTGGTGGATAAAGATCAGTGGATTGCGGTAGATTTAGGTACTAAACCAACAGGAGTGTTCGATGAAGAATGGAAGAAGTTGGATCGTAAGGCAAAGAGCATGATACAATTGTGTGTCTCAGATTTAGTATTGCTGAATGTATCAGGGGAAGCTACGGCGAAGGCTTTGTGGGACAAGTTAGGGACTTTGTACCAATTTAAGTCTCTAGTGAGTAAACTGTTCCTGTGGAAAAAGCTGTATAACCTGAGGATGCAAGATGGAGACTCGGTGACAGAGTGTCTGAACGCATTTAATATTGTGGTAAGTCAGTTAGTATCTATTGATATTAAAATTTTAGATGAAGATAAGTGCATCAGTTTGTTATGTTCTCTACTAGATTCGTGGTATAGTCTGGTTATTGCAATAGGTAGCAATGCAACTGCCTTGTAGTTTGATGAAATAGTCTCAACCTTGTTGATGGAGGAGATGAGACGAAAAAATATGGAGAGCAAAAATGGTGATGCCTTGTCTATACGAGGACGGTCCCAGAACATAAACAAAAGTAAGTCATCGAGTGGGAGATCTAAATCTAGAGGGAGATTTAAATCTCCAGGAAAACCTGTAAAGGTGGTGTGCTGGAAATGTGGAAAGGAAGGCCACTTTAAAAGGGACTGTAAATCTAAAGCTCCTGACAAAGGAAAGGGATCTGATGAGGATCCTTCTGCAGAGGCGAAAACCACCTCAGATGAAGGTGGTGATGTGTACTTGGCTTCTTCAAGTACACATGTAGATCATGAGGCATGGTTGATTGACTCAGGTGCATCCTTTCACTTCACTCCCCATAGAGAGTGGTTCTACGAGTATGAGAAATATGATGGTGGTGATGTCTTCTTGGGGGATGATAGGAAGGCTAGAATCATTGGTCGTGGAAAGGTAAAGTTGAAGTTGCAAGGTGGAAGGGTTAGAACACTTCCAGGTGTTCTACATATTCCTGCATTAGCCAGAAATCTGATTTCTGTAAGTAAGCTGGATGATGCAGGTGTAAAAACAGTGTGTGAGAAGGATACCTGCAAAATGGTTCGGGGAGCAATGGTATTGATGCAGGGAGTTCAGATTGGAACAATGTACAAGCTGCAAGGTAGCACTATTATTGATGGGTACAATAGTTATATGGTTCATGAAAGTGGAGTAGAAAATCTAGTGGTCTCTGGAGAAAAGACCATGCTGTGGCATCAAAGGCTTGGACATATTGGAGAGAAGGGTCTTCGAATACTTCATGGTAAAGGTATGGTAGAAGGTATGAGTAATAGCTCTCTAGATTTTGATTTCTGTGAAAATTCTTTATATAGGAAGCAGAATCGGGTGAGTTTCCCCTCTGGTAGTAAGAGGGTGAAACAGATATTAGAGCTTGTGCACAATGATGTGTTTGGACCTGTGAAGGTTTCATCACTGGGTAAGTTTGTGTACTATGTATCATTTATCGATGATTTCTCAAGGAATACATGGATATATTTGCGTAACAAGAAATATGAAGTCTTTGATAAGTTTAAAGAATTTAAGGCTCTGGTGGGAAACCAGATAGAGAAGAAGATAAAGGTGCTGAGGAAAGATAATGGTGGAAAGTTTTGCAGCAAGGAATGTGAAGAATTCTGTAAGGAGTGTGGTATATCAAGGCAGGAGATTACTCCATATACACCTCAACAAAATGGAGTTGCAGAAAGAATGAAAAAGACGTTGATGGAAAGGGCAAGAAGCGTGCTCAGTGGTGCCGGGTTAGGATAGGAATTCTAGGCAGAGATAGTGGATACTGCATGTTACTTGGTTAACTGGTCACCTTCATCAGCGTTGGAGGATAAGACTCCACAAGAGGTATGGACTGGTAAGAAACCCTCTCTTTCACATCTAAGCGTATTTGGATGTGATGCATATGCACATGTTCCAAAGGAGAAATGAACCAAGTTAGATATTAAATCTGAAAAGTGCATATTTATTGGGTATAAGGATGGTTTAAAAGGTTATAAGCTTTGGAACCCAGTAACAAGGAAGGTTGTGTACAGTCGAGATGTGGTGTTCAGAGAGGTGAAAGATGTTATTAAACATGAATTCCAACCAAAGGAACCTGAGAAGATAGAATTTGAGCTAAAGGAGGAAGAATCAGACTCCACAGCAGAGGAGGAATCAAAAGATGAAGAGCCACAAACTCCCGATGTTAGAAGATCAATTCGAGAAAGAAGGCAGCCAGAAAGGTATAGTCCATCTGCTTTTTGTTCAAATTTTTCTTTGTCTGTTACTGATGATGATCCCAGAACTGTGAAGGAACAGTGGATTCAAAGGATAGAAAACTCTAGAAAGAGGCCATGGTTGATGAAATGGCATGTTTGCACAAAAATGAGGCTTGGGATCTGGTGGAGTTACTGGCTAGAAGGAAACCCATTGGTAGCAAATGGGTGTTCAAGAAAAAGACAAATGCAGAAGGAAAGGTGGAGAAATACAAAGCTTGGTTGGTAGCAAAAGGTTATTCCCAGGTGCGGGAAATTGATTTTGGTGATATTTTTTCTCCTGTTGCCAAGGTAACTTTTATTAAAGATTACTTTTATCTGTTGCAGTGGCTTTTGATTTTGAGGTAGAACAGATGGATGTGAACACAACATTTCTTCATGGGGATCTGGAAGAGGAAAATACATGAAGCAACCTGAAGGCTTTGTGCTGAAGAGTAAGAAAGAACTAAAATGCAAGTTAAAGAAGTGTCTGTATGGGTTAAAACAGTCACCGATGATGTGGTATCCGAATTTTGATACATTTATATGGGGACATGGCTTCACCAGAAGCAAAGCATATCATTGTGTGCATTTTAAATTAAATGGTGACCGAGTTATTTATCTGGTCTTGTATGTGGATGATATGTTGCTGGTTGGAAATGACAAAGAAATTATCCAGGATTTGAAGACCCAATTTTCCTCCAAATTCAACATGAAAGATATTGGTCATACAAAGAGGAAGCTCTAGTTAAACCAGAGGAAGTATGTCGAGACAATACTGCAGAGGTTTAATATACAGGATAGTAAACCGGTGAAGGTTCCTATTCCTGTAGGTGTGAGGTTATCTGCTGAACAATGTCCCAAGACACACGAAGAGGAAGAGGACATGTCCCGTGTTCCATATGCAAGTGCAATCGGTATCTTGATGTATGCAATGGTCTGTACTAGACTATACATTACACATGCAGTGGGAGTATTGAGCAGGTTTATGTCAAAACCAGGGAAGGAGCACTGGACAACAGTGAAGGGGGTTTTCAAGTATTTGCATGGCACTAGTGATTATGGTTTGTGCTACCAAGGAAGACCATGATTTGATAGAGTGTTGGATATTCATGGCTTTGTTGATGCAGACTGGGTTGGAGATCTGGATCAGAGAAGATCTACAAGTGGGTATGTGTTTAACCTATTTGGAGGTGCAGTGAGTTGGATGAGTAAGAAACAATATGTATTGTCACTATCAACTCCAGAGGCAAAATACATGGCAACCACCCATGCAAGCAAGGAAGCAGTTTGGTTGCAGAGATTGTGTTCAATTATGGGGTTAGTACAAGAAGCTATAAGGATAGTCTGTGTCAGCCAAAGTGCAATTTTCTTGGAAAAGAACCCTGCATATCATTCAAAGACAAAGCACATTAATGTTCAGTATCACTTTGTGATGGATATGATAGATGACAAAAAGGTGTTGCTGGTAAAGGTGGACACTTTGAAGAATACTGCAGATGCATTGACAAAATCTGTGAGCTCTGAGAAGTTCTCTTGGTGTAGAGAGACAATGGGCATTCCAGGGTTGGGAAAATGACTAATCTCTCTTGTGGCCCCATATGGAAAGAAAAAAACAAGTGGGAGAATGTTGGGTTGTGTTATATTCTTTCCACATAGTTAACAGGGGATTTGAAGGGCACCCGTAACCCCACTTTATGGGGTCTAGGGCAGCGCCACAGAAAATTTTGGTTTTCGACCCTATGTTAGGTTGGGCGGACCCACCTATGGTTTTGTGCATGATTTTTTCACATGCTTTTTGGACGTGATGGTTTTCGGTCCATGGTATTGGACGGGATGGTTTTCTATGCATGGTATTGGATGCTTCGACATGTATAAATATGTATTGTAACATTGAAAGGAATATAATGAAAAATCAAGCTGGTAGTCCCGGTTTTGGGATCCAAGGGAAAATCTCTGTGTATATGTGTTTTATGTCTTATGCTCTCGCATTGTTTATTTTCTGTGTTCTAGAATTCGTATGCAGGTAATACGGGTTTAAAACCTACAAAAGTTGCAATGCGTACCTTTTGAGTGGGTTGCACATTATGGAGATCAAAATATTGCTCCATCTATAGTATCCATGTTACGAGATCCTTGCCATCAAACTTCCTCATATCGATCTTTGTAATATGGTGGGTCTTCAATCCAAAGTTATATTCTCTAAAATGATGATTAACATTCATTTTGTTCTCATCACAAGTTCCATCAAATACCTTTCTTCCATTAGGAAGCATTTCTTGTAGCGACTTTGTCAAACCTTCCTTCTTAGCATCCATGTCTACTTTTAGTGCATCCTTGAAACCTTCCATGTCTACTTTTAGTAAATCCTCAAAACCTTCCATGTATTATTTTAAACCATTCTTCAAACCATTCTTCAAACCATCCATCTTAGCTTCCATTTCCTTTTTGGTTACCCTTTGCGAGAGAAAAAAATGTTTCACTTGGTCTCATAATTTTGATACATTGCATTGAATTTCTTCCTCTTCATGTGTCATAGTAGAACTTTCTGGTTTCTTACTAGGTGTTTCCATTTTCTTTCTTTGAGTCATTTTGGAATCAAATAATGATAGTTATGATTCACTATTCCCCTTGAATCACTTCAAACTGATTTTTCAAACAAAACTTATGCAAATTTTAAAAGAAAACACACATTTTTTAGATCTCCAAGGTCTGAAATTGTGGCTTGTGGTAGCACTATGAGTTTTCTTTCCAACCCCATAATTCAAACTAATATTAGACTATTGAAGAAAGAGTTATGCCCAATCTACCACGATGAATTAATTATAGGTTGGTTGAGTAGAGAGAACTTGTACAGAAGGCCACATGTCACTATTTTTATCTTCAGCTTTGAAAATGATACATGTCAAACTACATTCCGTGAAATTTCTCTCACTTTTTACAAAATGAAAATCTTATGCTCAGAGAGAAAGTTATGATAACCTTCCCTAGGTCACCTATTTGAGACTGAATTCTCGAGCCTGCAAAAACCCTAACTTCCTTGGATCATATTTCCAAAAATATAGTTACCAATGATGTGAAATTCGTACATGACATTCACCAAGATTTTGTCTCCACATGATCCATATTTCTGCTTCATAAGCCTTGTAGAAAACAAGTTATAGAGAAAATTCTAATATGACATATTTGGAGAAGCAAAACCTAGAATTGAAAGCTCTAATACCAAATTTTATGCAAACAACTCACAAAAAGATAGATCAACGACTTAAAAATTATCCTCGTCAATGGGGAAACCTCCTCTAGATTACATAAATGAATAATTCTCTGATGATACAAATGACAAGAGCTCATTTCTATATATAGGAGTCTAATGCATCACAATATAATCAAAGCCTACACAATAATAATAATGTAAGGAGCACAATAATAACAATATGAAGACTGCATGGGCACAACAATAACAATAAGGGGGCTACACTAACAATAAAAATAAGAGGCTACACTAGTATTATACGAAGCTAACAATAGAAACGGGATATACGGATATGTATATATTTATGATATGTATATATTGATGGAAGCAAACTAGAATTATTAGAAACATTAAGCAATGAAGTTGAAGTAACAGTAGAAGGTTAGGCCTAGGTTAGCTATTGTAGGCTATGATAAGGAAACTAACCTCGTTGAATGGCTAAATGATAGGAAATCCTGGGAAAAAGGAATAATAGGGCCTAGCGAGAAACTTTAGTGGTCCCCCATGACAGGAGTCCACCAAGAATTTTTCCTAGATATAGGCTAACTAAATTAAAATAATAATTATAGAGCTAATATATAGTTACTATCAATACAATACGTAAATTATAGCGAAATATATTTTTTATGTATGCATAGCAAATAAAGAAAATACTAATGACATAATAATGAAGAATTGTTATGACACTATAAACAAGAACACACAAAACTATCATTTTACTCATGCTTGGTGATCAAGAAGGAAAGTAATGGTAATTAAAGGCATAGAACACATGACCCTAAATGTATTATGATTTAAGATCTTAAAGAGAAACATAAAATTCATTCATTTTTCTCAAAAAGCTAGGAAGAAAAATTTCCAAATATGGTCATGTAGGTTTCGTAAGTCATGTATTGGAATACAAGATTGTGAGCTAAACAAAGGGGTAATAACCCTTAACATAGATTATTTATAAATATTCCAATTACAACTAAAAGGATTTATTCCTGAACATAGTCTTAAGAAACATTCAATAAATGCATACTTCAAACTTTGGCCAAGTTAAAGTCGAAACCTTAACTATAAACAAATTTATATGACCGCGGAAAAGATGAAGCGTAGAATTAGCTTAGAAAACTAGTAAGAGAATGATTATAAATGAGTACCTATATATGTTGAGGCATAAAAAGAACACTAGAATAAAAACCTAACTCAAAAATTCCTCAGAGAAAATACCCAGTTACAGCCAAAAACTAACTTGCACCAAACAAATAATAAACCCTTAGTGTGATTTCAGAAATTTTGTTATAGCCATGCTAAAATGTAATAAAATATATCTGTGGGTGGTTGGTATCTGTAACTTTGAAGAGGATGAGAGAAACCCTTAAGGATCTACTTTGTGTAGGTTGTAAAAAAATTTTAGTAACCATAATTAATAAAAAGAAACTCTCTCTAGATGAGACAATATTATGGTTTAAAATTTTTGACAAGGTTTCACAAAAAATTGAATTACTTGCAAAAACTCCTTTGTGGAAAATATATCAGTGGCATAAAAACTTGCAATAGATTGTAGCGACCTCAAAACCTCCAAAAGATAGGGTTTGAGGTACCATTACACCAATAAATCAAGTAAATCAGCAATGGAAATTCATGTGAATCATTGTAAAGGATGCTTAGATTTAAAATACTAGGAATTCACACCATGTAATAATTATCAAGCCATATCCATTACTATCATCATATGGAGTAAGAAAACAAAATCACTAAGTAAAATATTCAAAACCTGGAGGAAAAAACCTATATCTTAGTAGTTAATCTCAAGGTTGTAGAGCTCAGATCTTAGCCTATGTAAGTGCAATTGAGGCCAGAGTGGCGGAGGGATGAAAGGTAGTTATTTACCCTAGTGAAAGTCGATCAATGTGCACTATCAGTTAACCTCAAAAAAATCACCACTTTAGGATGAGAACACATTTCTAGGGTTAGTCCAGTGTTATGGGTCCCTCATGCACATATTGAAGTCATGTGAGCCACATACACATGCCCTATACCTATGAAACTAGTGCCATGTAGGCCCAAGGCCCAAAGTAGTCAACGGTGAATCAATACATGTATAAGTTCTAACAAAGAGAGAAGCTAAATCAATGAGGAAACATTATAAACTTATATAGTGGGAAAACTTTGGTAAATAAGTCCCTCATGCACATATTGAAGTCATGTGAGCCACATACACATGCCCTATACCTATTCAACTAATTCCATGAAGGCCCGAGGCCTAAAGTAGTCAACGGTTAATCAATACATGTATAAGTTCTGACAAAGAGAGAAGCTAAATAAATGAGGAAACCTTATAAACTTATATAGTGTGAATAATTTGGTAAATAAGTCAGACGCCACCGCATACCTAAAATATGATGTTATATTAAATATTAGATTTATAATATGGTTTGGAAAATGATCATAAAATCTCATAAGGCAAGAGGTAATGAGGACATAACAATAACCAATGTCCTTGAGTTAAACTAGAGCTAGGTCAACTAGGCCACACATATATCATAGAACATAGATCAAGAAATTTAAAGAAATCATTACGAGAAGAAAGCATATATAAAAAACTTCATTACCATGTCAGCCAAGTGCGATCCCAACCCAAATTTAGAGTGTAGAGGTTATATTATGTGATTATTTTTGAAGGAAGAAAAAATAATGGGAAATAAAGAATGATGTATTTGTGAACAAAAATTTACGAGTCACCTAGTTAATGTGATAATTATATACATCTTTTGTTAGAAAAAAATTAGCATGCGATTCTTGGCAATTCTTAATCATTATCTAAAAGATTCTGGAGGGATGCTACAAGAAAACTATTATGAGATTTGCATCCAATATCCAAATATTGGGTAAAGCAAGATCACGACTTTTATGATTTTGTTTATTATAATTATAATGCGTAGTGCATGAATACACACAGTGAACATATATACACATTGGAATCAATAAGCCTATGATTCTAGTTATAAGACATTGAATGATGATAATTTTCTTAGAGACCTTATATATACATGAATAGTGCAATGTGTAACGCATTCAATTTGTAGCACACATGTTACAAAAAGTTAGTGTACTCTATTATTTATTAATTCTATTGATTAAGTGGAAAATCATTCCAAGTCCATTACTTGAGAGGTTTATTTATCTCTTTATTTTAAAGATGCAGGGTATCATTGTAAGTTTCCTATGTGGAGAGGTGGTTTACAATTTAGTATAGGGTGATGTTGTTCTATAAAATTATATTTAAAAATAATAAAATAGTACGTATATTAAGAAATTAAGAAATAGTAATAATAACCCATTCGGGGAGATTAGTTGGTGATTGAGTGTTCTACTAAGGTACTTATTTATTTGGTATGGCTGGATGGCAGCTATGATTGTATGGATCTCATTACTGATTTACCTCTTGATAAAAAAAGAAAAAAGAAAAAGAAGCAATAATAACAAAAAAGAAGTTTCACTGAATGAATAAAAATATTTCAATTTCCATCTTAATTTTATATTAACTTTATATGGACAGATAAAGTAATTGAAAATCAAAATTTCCTAATTTAATTTATAATTATTTTCTACTTTTTAGTATGGAGTTGTACAGTGCAACATCATATGGGAGAGTATTTACAACATTGTAAATTTAGCATAGAGTTGACACATGACATCTAGAATTAATATTTTACTCAAATACTTGCAATAGAGTTTACACATGGATATATATATATATATATATATATATATATATATATATATATATATATATATATATATATATATATATATATATATTCCAATTACTTATAGATTTTATTCTCGTGCATGTTTGATAGAATTGAGATTAAGATAAATCTATGCTAATTTACCTTAAATTATTTTTCCTCCCCATCTATACCAAAATAACCAGTCTAGATCCATTTCAAGTCCGGATCTACCAAGCGCTCAGAGAGATCAAATTTATTTTGACTTTAAAAGAGATTTACATCTCAAGAAATTTGATCCCTCTCGATGCTTGGTGGATACAGAGTTAAAATGAATCTAGGATGGTTTAGTTATTAATCTAACATAAGTATAAATATAAACATAGAATTATTATTATTATTAATTACCTTTTTGATATTGAGTCAAAATGTTAAAGATTACAAGATCTGTACCATATTATCAAATTTTTACATAGAAGTGAATACTACTTATGAACCTCAAATATAAAGAAAATTTTAAATAAAAAGTGGATCTGGTGAATGGAAATCTTGGACAAAATATAATATTATAGTATTATATGTTAACCAATATTTATTACCACCCCCTCTTAGAAATAATGGAAACTAGGACACTACTGGGGTGGGTGAATCAATATTGTGACCAAATTATACTCTTAACACTTAAGCAATTGCTCAGGCAATCAATCATGTAAAGAAAAACACCATTATCATCAACAATAATATGAGAAACATATACATAAAACACCAATCGACTTTTTATTTCTTTCAAAAATAAAAGCTTCAACCTGATTACCAAAACCATCATACAAACACGTCTATAAATCTCTAATTATTGAAGAAAACACCAAAACCACATGATCAAGTCACCAAACATACACACTAGTAGCACCAATTCTTATGTCAAAACACCAATCACCAATTCATTCATTTCCTTTATCAAAAACCTCTCACACACTAATATTGTTCTTTGATTCACCTTTGATGCATGCCACCACTATGCATCTCATTGCACCAACAACCCCAATCAGTTGCTCGAATTTTTCTTTTAATGAACTTGGGATTGATATTTTTGGAATTGAAACTTAAGCATATTTCACTTTGATATTTCCATGGATTTTTTTTTTTTTTTTTTACCTTTTCCTCTTCAACTAGGTCTTTCAAATATCCTCCTCAAGTTATTATTAATTTCTCACATGTTTATGCTTGAAGAACTGAGCTTAACTGCTCAAATTTTCTATTATGGAATTTAAAGCTTTAATATGCTTGCTCTCAAATGGCCGCATGAGGCCACAATTTTTTATTTTTCCTCATTCAATTGAGCCTTTTGAATAAGGTCGTTAAGTATTCAATCACTTCTCTATTGTTTCTCTAAGAAAAATTGAGTTAAACTATCATTTTCCTCAATTTTGGTGATTTACGATATTTAGCAGATGTTCTTATATTTTTAGAAACCTCCAACTTTGGTTGAACTGCCAAATTTACCTTTAATATTGTCCATAATACTATATTTTGTTGTTAGTTCATTCTTTCCTAATTTAGCGATTTTTAGTGTTCACACTTTAGTTTATCTGGAAAAAACACAGAAATCAAGATTATATATCCACCATTCTAAGTTGTTGACTCATCCATGCCAAAGCCCAAAAGTTTTCCATTAAAAAATTCTTCCAATGATATAGTCAATAGCTAATTTCTTTCTATTTACAAAACAATACCATATTGTACTTTCAGTACCCTTTACACTTGTATTTTAGCCCCAAGCACCTCAACATAAAATGTTTCCAAATTTATAACTCTGTGTCCCTTTCACTATTTGTATTTTAGCACTTTGCTAAATGATAAGGCTCCACTAGAGGACAAAAATTAAGAATGTAGACTCGGTTTTTCGATAAGCCTCAAGCACTTATTTTATAATTCAAACACTTCTATTTTAGTTGGTCTTCAAGCCACAATGAAACCACATGTTGGGGCATGATTTTCTTTTCTTAATGGAATCGTCACTTATTAGGAAACTTTCCATCTCCTGCGCCTATTATCTCGATATTATTTGTTTGTGGGTGCTTATTTCACCTCTAGGCTCATTCCTTGTAGGGTGATCTATCCCAATGGGTCCACCTTTCCTCATTCTCTACTGGTCCCTGGTTCTACTGCAACCTCCACCATCAACCTGTTGGTTCCTACTATTCCCCTTTAAATTTCCTATGGGATTTACCTTGTGGGTTGACTTGTCCTATGGGAGCCACCCCCTGCATTCAATGACCAATAAATGACAAGTCTGGATGACTATTCTCTGACCCCTGCAAAGCACATTGAATGCCTAGTCAGCTCATAGGTCCTTTGGCTACGCACCACTCAAACATTCTGGTCAAGCCCTTCTCGGTTGCCATCATGGTGACATCACCAATTCCAAATGGTGTCATCTAGGTGGTGACATGTATCACTCAAATTTGGCCCACTACGACACCCAAAAACATTGAATCCACTTACCATGTGCCCTCATGTCCATACTTCCATGTCATCTATGATGACGTTATCTCAAACAACTAGATACTAACACACATTCACCTAGAGGAGAGAGAAAAGGGTCTTTATCATTATTTTGTGATTTATTTATTCATTAAATTCTTTTAATAAAATTGTTGAGTCCAATCCTTCTATGCCTCTTCTTATGCTACATTTCCTGGTCATTCTCCATCCAATACATACTCTTCTACATGCACTTGAAACCTTCTAGGGTACTTGTTAGGTCCCTATAATACTAGTGATTCCCCCATTAATGTTGTCATTATAGCCCTTATTGTTATTTTTGTACCCCTATTGTCCCCATATTTTTTATTATTGTGCCCCATAGAAGCCCGCTATTGTTTTTTTTCAAGCGTGGTTCACAGATACCCATGGTCACTGGGTAGCCGCTACGTCCACGGTACAACACTAGGGTGGATCCCACCCGAAGGGGATCAGACCCCTCAACCTATTTACGGACTTGACCCCAAGAGCTTTCGGGAATTGATCCTGTGACCTTCCAATTGGCGAGGCATTGATTTGACCGATTGAGCTAACTCTTGGGGCTCCCGCTATTGTTATTGTTGTGCCCTTATATTATTATTGTTATGTCAGCTTTGACTATATTATGACGCCTTAGAATACTATATATAGAAAGGATTTTTTGTCATTTGTATCATCCAAGAATTGTTCATTTGTGTAATGTAAAGGAGGTTTCCCCCTTGAAGAGGTTGATTCTGAAGTCATTGATTTATCTTTTCTATCTTTTTGTGAGGTGGTTTCTTAACATTTGTATGAGAGGTTTGGATTCTAGGGTTTTATTACTCCAAACACATCATCATGGAATTTTGACTATAAGTTGTTTTCTACGATATTTTAGAAGCTGAAATTAAGACCCATTTGAGCCAAAATCTCGATGAATCTCGAGACCAAATTTCAGATCTTTTCTCTCTATAGTGTCAGAGATATGATCCAAGGAAGTTAGGGTTTTTCTAGGCTCCAAAATTACATCCCAAATAGGTGACCTTGGGAAAATCATCATAAATATCTCTCTAAGCATTGGACTGAAATTTCGTATGAAGTTACAGAAATATGATAGACTATATTTTTTTATGTGTCATTTTCAGATCCTAAGGTCGAAACCGTGACACGTGGCACTTCATACGAGTTCACTCTATTGTAAAATTATATAATTAGGTCATATTGGGATATTAGGCATAACTCCTTCTTGGACAATCAAATTTTGATCAGATTGGTAGCATTGTAAAGAGGACTCAAAGGGCTATCAAAAGATGAAATTACAGAGATACAATATATTCAATATTGAGCTTCTACAAAGAGAAAAAAGGTGTGTAGTATTTTTAAAATTTTTCATAAGTTTGGGTTGAAAAATTATTTTGAAGTGATTCAAAGGGAATAGTGAAGCATAATTATCAATAATTGATGCCTCAAAGAAATAAAATGGAAATTCCTAGTAAGAAACCTGAAACCTCTCGCATGACTCATGAAGAAGAGGAAGAAATGCAACATTATATATCAAAATAACAAGACAAAGTGCAACAAATTTCACTATCACAAAAGGTAATAGATGTAAAGATGGATGGTTTGAAGAAAGGTAGGGAAGCCAAGATGAATGATGTGGGAGATGAGATGACTGGCGTAGAAGTTAATATGAATGGCGTGGAAGCTAAGTTGGATGGAATGGAATCTAAGATGAATGGCATCAGGGAAAATTTTAAGGATGAAAATTTGTCTTAAAGTTCAGAAACCTTGGCGAATCTTACTAGGCCCCAAATTGAGAATTATAAAATGTGAGTTGATATGTTGTAAAAACATGCAAATTCCTAATAGTTATATATATATTATTTATACAAATTTGGAAGATTTTAAGGAAAAAACATTTTATACTATAAAATTTGGGCGAATCATTTTTAGAGAAAAATGGAAATTGGCAAAATATTCCTTTTGGCAAAACCATGGAAAATTAGCCCACTTGTGAATATTAGCACCTAAAATTTTCCATGAATTGCGTGGATGCTAAGATGGATGGTATAGAAGAAAAACTAAAAGGCAACATGGAATATTTGAAGATATATTTGACTAAGGTGCTACAAGAAATGAGTACTAATGGTGTAAGGGTAGTAAAGGGAACTCATGATGAGAACAAAAGAAATGTTAATCATGATTTCATAGACTCTAATGTTGGATTGAAGACCTACCATGTTCCAAAGATCGATATGAGGAATTTTGATGGAAATGATCCCGTAACGTGGATACTACAGATGGAGCAATATTTTCATCTCAATAATGTGCAAAACACACAAAAGGTACACATTACAACTTTAAATTTTGAACGAAATCAGTTTATATGGTATTAATGACCTTTCTCTCATAAACAAATTTTCATTTGGGAAATTTTTATGGATGAAATGATAGCACATTATGACGATACAAGAAGCAACAATTTTTTTTTCCAATTGATAAACCTTAAACAAAAGGGTTCAATGATGGAGCACATTGAGGAATTCCAAAAATTGAATATAAGGGTAAAAGATATTCCAAAGGAGCATAGGATTTGTTTGTTCATAGGTACTTTAAAGGATAACATCCAACATGAGGTTTGCCTTAGGGAACCTGATTCACTGGAGAAGGCATTCAGGTTAGCAAGAAAAATGGAAAGAAAAATTATGGAAACAAGGAAGCCTACCACTCACAACTATAAATATGGAAATGTTGTTTCCCCGCCTTCCAAAACCTACAAGGTTGACACCCAAAAAAGTGAAAGTAAAAAGAGCAAAAGGTCTTTGTTACAGTTGTGATAGAAAACACACTAAAGGTCATAAGTGTGCTGACATGAAATTATTTTACATAGAATGTGAAGAGGAGGAAGAAAAGGAACAAGAAACGTCAAAAGAAGAGGATATAAACTATGAAAAAACCCTAGAGAAAGAATAAATGAATCTAGCCATATCTTGTAATGCATTGGCCGAAATAACCACTCCTCAAACTATCAAGATAAAAATACATATCATGAAGAAAAAGGTAATAGTGTTGATTAATTCAACCAGTACCCATAATTTTATTCATTGTAAGATAGCAAGAAATTGAATTCTTCCTATATCCAACACGAGAGTGTCAAGTGATGGTTGCAAGTTCAGGAACCATAAATTTCTCTAGAAAGTGCCATAATATATAGCTATCCATGGGAGAATATGTATTGAATAGCCCAATGCTTTCCATTCCAATGGGTGATCTTGATGTTGTTCTAGGAGTCCAATGGCTACAATCCTTGGGTACAATAGATTTTAATTTTCAAGAACTTTCCATGAAACTTTCTTCGGAAGGAAAGTAATTTGAATTAAGTGGTATCACAGGGAAACCAAGAAAGATAATAAGCTCTAAAAAAATGACAAAGCTTCTAAATAAATAACAATGAGGCATAATTGCACAATTATGTTCGCTATAGGTTCCCACATGTTGGAAAAATCGTTGAGAGCAGGGTTGTGAATCAACATTTTATCTTTCACAATAACGATTTTCCTTTTCAAACTTTATATGCTATTTTGATGAAACCAACCAGCGTATGCCCGCACCTGTAAGGAATGAAACCATCGCATTTATAATAAACTTTGATAAACAACTAATTCATTGTCTTAAATCAGAGTGTGATGCATTTACTAACCATTAAAAAGATGCAGTAAGAATAGAATAAATAAACACACATAATCATCATACATGAAGACCAGAAATTTTCAGGTGGAAACCTAATGTGGGAAAAAACCACTGATGTTTTTGTCTCTGTCTTCAATTTTCTTATAATAAAAAGTGTTTACAAGTTTTGTACTAGTGCAAAATTTTCTAGTACGTAGACATCTACCTATAGAAGTCTACAACCTTCACTCGTTTTCCATCTTCTACTAGAAGGAGATCCAACCCCCTAGCTCTTGTACTGGCTAATATGTTTACCAATATGTAGGCACCAACCTACAGAAGGCTACTACATTCACTCTTCCTCTAGGGACCATGTTTCATAAATTTTGAGATTGGATACTCCTGATACACAAGAATACAATATGTATGTCACATTTCTTCAAATTTTCATACTGGACCCAGTAATAACATTGAAGCTAAAAATCAATCTCCACTATAATACAAACATCAAATACAATCGCTTCTATCAACAATCATTAAATATGAACAATTAGATCACTATCACAAGAACACTAAGTTGAACCCAGAACACTGCATCAACAACCAGAACCAATTGCAACCTCAAAAATCATATGTCAGAATGTATACGCTCCTTTAGTGAAGCCAACTTACATGTATACGCTACCTCCTTTAACACAAACTGCATATACCTCTAAAGATACTGACTCATAAAACCTTTGAATCAAAAACTGTACCAACCAGTGACATTGTAAAGATTTGCTGTCAAATTACAAAGTTCTAAACTGATAACAGCAACGATCACCCTTCTTACTCAATCAATCAATCAACGAGACTCAATCCCCTGATACAATCAGTTTTACTTTCATCTCTAAGGAAGACATCATTGGAAAACAACAGTAAACTAGCATCACTGATCATTTAGATGAGTCATCTCTAAACAACAAGTTTTTCTTATGCATACGCTACTTAAAAGTACTGAATCAACATGTATATGCACCTTCACCATGGTGAACCAACCTATAGATCTACAAATAATAACTTATAACATCACAGCTATTCTAAACTTCAGACTTACCCAGATCATAAAATTGAAAGGATAAAACATGTGTTAGCATTCATATCTAGCCTATCCATTATCACATCATACAATGATAAGTCATTTGAGGTCTCATGATTTTGATCCAACATTGTATCCAATGGTGCACAAGATATTTCAAATCATATCATAATCATAGCCTTTACAACCTAAAATATACATCAAATAGATGTATTCAAGAAAAACCCTTTCACTTGCACACTTAGCCCTTTGATATTCTCCTCTTTATATACTTAGAGCATTTTTCAATACCTCAAATCAAAACAGCACTTAGAACATGTGGTATTCATAGATGTGATCAAATAACCATTATTTCGCTCAATATTGTAGGCTAATACCATGGTATGGACACTTTGTATTCATTAATATTAATTTTCCATCCCATACACACTTTTCTTCTTGTGAAAATGTGTGCATATGTATACACTTCTTTTGTTCTATGAACCCTCTTATATACGCTACTTGGACTAGGTGAACCAATGTATACCACCTAATGCAACTTAAAAAAATATTTTTCTTCAATTTCTTGATTCTAATTTGAAATCCTTTGTCCCAACATCGTGTTCTTATGTTTCATTACTCTGTTACCTCTGAATAGACCTATTACAATGTGAGTTTCCCTTAATCAAATCTGAACTGACCTATTAGTGGGTTTCCATCAAGGAAAACACCCATACCATAATGCTAATAATCTCTTCCTTTGGACTTGATGGAAATAATATTGGTGTTGATTACTTCCAGCTTCAAAACTTGTTATATATCAAGCAACACCAAGATACTCCCCCCTATTTCATGAAGGGAAAAGGGTGGACCAAGATATTCTCCTTAGTACATGCTGAGATGAACTATACTCCATGCTCCCCTTGAGCATATGCAGAGTTTTTAAATTGTTTTTTTCAAAAGAATACCATGACTCTATAACTCAAATATGTGAGTATGACCTTCCTATCACCAATGACTTATACATACATCAATCACCCAACTAAGTGGGGATATACCAAATGTCCATACATGACTTGAAAAATTGAAATTATTACATCATCCTTCCCATGCATCGTGGGGGTACAAATTACATCATATGTCCAAAAGGACTCATTCATAATAGACTATGATAGAAAGAGACATATTATTATACCATAGGTTGTTACATGACCTTTACAACAAATGATATTAATATCTGAGACCATAGTTGGATTCAAAAACCATTATGACAACAATGCATAATGTTTTTGAAGGATAATGCTCCCCTTGAACCCATGCTACCAGTGAATTGTCAATAATTAATTCATCAAGGCATCTTCATCAAATCAAATAAAAAGAAATGAACAAATCATATCAGCAAATTGTAACCATCAATATCAGACTGAACAACCATGTCAGAAACTGATTTTGTGTCTAACCCACTATTTTCTATCAGAAAAACACATACGCTACCATAGGCAAAGAAAACTGTGTATATATGTGACTCTGCTTCATGAAATCCATGTATAGGAAACATTCCTCTAAACATTGGTGTTACAGATCCATTTGGGCACATCAATCCCATCATCGAGATCAATGATTTTAGGGCTCATCAAACTATAATTTCAGTTGCTACATGCCCTAAACAAGTCACCCCTTTGAATGCCTCCTTCCGAGACAGTTTCATGACTTGAAGACATCCAAAAATTGCCTCTAGAGGGACCAGCGCAGGTAGGCCTATGTAAGGGTGCACTACAGAGTAGCTAAGTCCATGCCACAGTGCTCTGTAGAGCACTCAGGCTTCCTTTTACCTGTGTTGGGCGAGTTTGAGCAAAATTCACATAGGGTTTGGGGAATATTCTTACCTTTTGGAGTCATCTAGAAGGTTTCCTCACTTATCAACTCTTATGAGCTCAAAAATGGATGAAGAATGAGTTAATATGCATCCTATCCTCTCATCCCTTCCTCCATGGAACTAATTCTAAGTATGGAAGGCCATTCAATGCCACCATTTATGACAAAACCTCCTTCATCTCCCTATAGATTGACCACACATCTAAGTGATTAGGGGGCTAGATTACGTTGCATTGTAAGGAGATAATGTTGCTATTAGAATTGGCTTTGAAGCAAGTATTGTAGTGCTACAAGTTTGTCATGCTTTTTATGTGACGTGGATGGGATCCAAGCTGGAGGAATGACTTTGAATCAGACACAATGGTTGTAATTCCTTCTTCTATTCAATAAAGTATTTGAACCTTTCTCCCATATGTTTTTATTGTCTTATAATGCTTATATGTGTGAAATGTATATGATTCCATTCACTTATATTCAATATATCTTTTTCTTTGATTGATTCTTTGTTTTTTGTATTTGTTTACAGGTAACTCTCAAGCACATTAAGTACGGGAAGGAGCGAAAAGATCGATACAAAGGAGACGAGAGAAAAGTGGAACTACAAGTAGGTCTTCTCATCTTCTCATCTTATCTATTTCTTATAGGAAAAGACTAAAATACTTTAAACTATTGTTCTAGATACGGTTACTTATCTAGGGAATTAGTATTTATCCGTATATACCAAATTCTCCAAAAAAAATTGGTGACTCCACTGGGGAGGATCCTCTTTCCTAGTAGCTTATCCACCTCCCAGGACATCCTTGTAGACCCTACTTGTCTTCATTTATTGTATTTCAGCTCTTTTGAATTGAAAATTTGGTCAAATCTGTGTCAAATTTCCTTTTGAAATGGCTCATTGTCACGAGCGTAGGCTTGTGATGGACATAGTGTGCTGTAGAGCACCCTTGGCTTAGGGACAGTACTCTAAAGCACACTGTCTCCCATTCAAGGCTGCGCTGATCCTCTTCGGGTCACTTTCCCACCTTTGGAATGTGTTTTTCCCAACATTTCTCTGCTTGTTTTCTTGATGATTGATCAATGAATGTCATGGCTCAGAGAACAAATTTCTATCTCCTTGTCTAGCCCTACTTTGACTTGATTGATTAATGTTTCTTAAATGTTTTCTTTGTAATTATCAGTTTATAGTCAACGTTAGAATATAGTTGATTAATATTTGTTCAAAAGAAAGTTTCATAAAGTCTTATTTTCCTTCGAAACAGAACTATCGTAAATGTCTCCATTCTTGCTAAAGATTGATTGATTGTATGTGAATATTTCATTTTTTTCATATTCACATTAAGGAAATAAAAAAGGAATACATGCATGTTGCATTGAAAAATGTTTGTGTGTGCTCATAGGAATAGTTTAGGGAAATTGCATTAGATTCTACTCTTTGCTCTTTGATCAAAAGAAATTGGATTGTTCTATCCCTAGTAGTTATGATTTTCATCGTTAAATTGAATGGAAAAAATGCTTATCATGATAGTTTCATTCTTAGGAGTTTAAGAATACATCATATGGTGAACTTGAAAGGAAAATTCCTAAGCAAGATCAACTTAAAATTAACATCAATTTACCTAATGGAGCATTGTCATTAACAAAAAACATTTAGTGGTTCTAGGTTAGAGACATGTTCTAGCATTGTAAAATAAAGCAGATGTCATGAACTTGTCTGCAGTACATCCCAAGTGTGATATCTTATTCCATGTACATGAGAATATCGTACCTCATCCACATACCTTCGGGTATATAGGGCAATGTTACAATACATAAAGTATATGGGAATACTCTCACTGTGTGGTCTTTCATTAGAGAGCGCTTATGTGGACTGGGCCTACACGTACCTTTAGGTATATATGGGAGGACACCACTAGGTTTCTATCCATCCTTAGGTAACGAAGTCAGATGCCTTGTACACTATGATACATTGAACATAGCATTCGCAGAGATTTCCTGCCCATACTTCTTGGTTCGCTAGGAGGTATTCTGCAGTTAACAATTACTTGGTAAAAATTTTGCCTAGCTTAAGTTTTTTTGTTTATTTCTTTTTTTATAACAAAATTAATCAACAATCGTGGAGGAACATCAACCCTTACCCCATTGTTCGTGGAGAAAAATGGGTAAACCATCTTTGTTGCCTGAAGCTATGCCTGTTTGGTCAAATCGGTCTCGCTTAACTGAGTCAAGTACATCAAGAACTCCTAGTTATTCATCTGAATTTCTTGAATCATATATTTCGGTAAGTACTCAATCTCTAGTTACTCCAACCATTTCTGGTACATCCGCTTCTGAAGAAGAAGTTTCATAATTACCTAAGGACATTACCACTGATCATATTGAAATAGTTAAGGAAGTTGTTCAACAACAAGCTGATCCTCAACTTGAAGTTGCTCAATAAGAAATTACTTCTGAACTTGAATTTGTTCAACCGTAAATTAATCCAGAACCTATCACAGTTCAAACAGAAGTTACATTTGAACTTGAAGTTTCTTAGGAACCTCTTTCTAAAATTGTTGTTCTTTTACCAGAACATTTGGACTTCAAATTTGAACATTCAGAAGCTATTACATTACTGGAAGACGATCAACCGGTTACCCCTCAGACATCAGTAACTATTGAAACTTCCACTTTATCAACACCAGAAGTCTTTTATGGACCATATGGTGAAGTTCTTCCACTTGGTTTAGTTGTTGTCAAGGAAGAATTGGAAGAAGATTCTACACCTGGAACCCCATTCTAGTTTGGAACTAGGCTTTATCTTACCCTCATACTCCTCATTTTGCTGCTCCGTTTGATCCTGCTTCTTTTCAAGTACCCGCCGATTCTTTAGGACAACTTTTGGGTATGTTAACTATGACTGAATGACTATCAACATCCTAGACAATATCATGTGGTGTAGCTACCGCAGAATCTTCTCTTGCAACCTCTTCGATGTTTTCTACCACACCTGAGTCACATCTATATGTTTAATCGTCCGTCTCGGTTGGTTACCAACCTTTATTTGGAACCCACTCATGGGTTGCTTCTACACCATGGTCATCACCCATGTCCTCAACTATAATTTTACCTAGTTCTTCTTTAATGGGAACTCAATAGTTTGATCCTGCATATCAATATGAAACTAGGCAATCTAGTAAAAAAAGACCTATGTATCCATTACATACTGGATTGCCTCCATATGGAGTGATCCAGATTTAAACTGGAATGCAACAAATTACTGATATAACCATACATATAGAGATGCAGCAGGAATAATACTTCATTTCATTACTCTAAAATACTGAAATATGCTTACACATAGAAATGGAAATAAACTAACTAGGGCGATGGTAGCTTATCTCTGAGAAGAGACGTGGTGGCTACATGCCTCTGAACTATGTTACAATGATGCTAGAAGGCCTATTTGTTGTTGAGAAACAATGGATAACCCTAAACATCCAAAAACCTAACCCTAGAAGATGAAACGCCAAACTGTAGGCCCCGTTTGGGTAAATTGGTACATCAACTTCCCGAGGTCGTAACTTTGGCATACGATCTCCGTTTGACATGCACAATATCTCGTTAGAAATATCTATCCGAGAACTACAACTTTGGGACTAGTAAAAACCAATGTTGCTCCCATTTTTCCCAACAAAATTAGTTTAGGGCCTAAAAACAACTTCGGAAGTTCAGGACCCGAAAAACTACTAAAAATAGTAAACTATGCTACAATTAAGGAAACTGAAAAGATGAAAGAAACAATGGTGGGCGTCCAAGTGGACTTGGTGGTTGGCCATCAATATCTACCTAGATCATTCCTCCCCCCTTAGGAAGCAATGGTACCCATTTCACTAAGTTCCTCCATGAGATGAGGAAACTTCTGCTGAACTTGGTCCCTAGTGAGCCACTTGCCATGGTGAAGGAGTTGAACTGATTTGAAAATTCGATATAGTTGGATATTCTGCTGGTGAGTGTGCTTGATTTGTGTGTCCATGATCTGATCAGTTGCAGCTTTTTCCATGCAATATGGGTTTAACTCAGTGGGTGTGAGTTGTTCTGCAATGTCGGATGTATCTAATAATGGTGGAAAGTATGGCCGAAGGCAATCCACATTGAAAACTACGTGCAGGCCAAGGAACGGGGGAATGCTGAGCTCAAATGCATTTTATCCCATAGCATTAGTAATGGTGTAAGGACCATATCGGAGTGGTATGAGTTTCTGATAGGCTCCGCTAAGGCGTTCCTTTTGCAAATGAAACCATACTTTGTCACCCACCTGAAACTTGTGTGGCACTCGATTTTAATCATGTCGCTTCTTTTACTTGGCATTTGATTTCTCCAAAATGTCATGGACCTGCTGGAAAATATGTTGGATGTGAAAGTTGTTTTCCTTATCTATTTCAGACTGGACATGAGCTGAATTTGTGTGAGTAGCTGCAATTGGCATGGCCACATCAATGGGAAATAGTGGTTGGAATCCCAAGCCTAGCTGAAAAGGGTTGTGGAGAGCCCGGTTGTAGCTATGCTAAACATACAGGAGGATATCGTCCCATGTGTGTGGATGCTTTGAGTTTTACATACGCAAAATGTGTACAATCATCTTGTTGACAACCTCTCTTTGGCCATCAGTTTGAGGATGGAAGGTTGTGGACTTAGTGAGTTTGGTGTCCAGCATTGACCAGAGAGTGGACCAAAATGTACTAAGGAACCTACTATCCCAATCTGAGATGATAGACTATGGGATCCCAAAGTGTACCCACACTCGTTGAAAGAAGAGTTTAGCAGTGGCTTCTGCTGTGATATTCTTCTTGTAGGCCTCCATAATGGCCATCTTTGAGAACCTTTTGACAACCACAAAAAAAAACTCATTTCCATGCTTAGTAGAATGAAGGCCTGACATGTAATCCATGGAGATGGATTCCCAAGGTCGACTAGGGGTAGGAAAAGGGACGTAGAGGCATTGCTTCTTTATGTTGAGTTTGGCAATGGCACATGTCGTGCATGATCTGATGTACTTCCCAACATCCTATCGAACATTCAGCCAATAGAAATACTTTTGCAGTACTACCACCATTTTCTCGACCCCAAAATGCCCAACAACCCGATTGTAGTGTGCTTCCCAAATCATCTTAGCATGCTCACTTGAAGGAACACAAAGGTGACCTAGGTGGCATAACAAGGAATCCTCAAGGTGAAAAGTTGGAACATGCTGACCCTCCAAGAATTTCTGGTATGTGTGGCTGAATTCTGGGTCGCTTTTGTAGAGAAGTGGCCAATCAGAAGTCTCATGCCCAAAGAGTTGATAATGGTGGTTAACGCCATGATTGGTGGTCAACTGAGGCAATCTGCAACATTAGTGGTGCTACCCTTTTTATAATTGATATTCAAATGGAATTGTTGTAGGTATGTGGACCACTTTTGATGGCGATCATTCTACAATTTCCCTTAGGTTTGTATGAACCGCAGGGGTTGGTGGTCTATGTGGATGACTATTTCCCTCCCCAAAATGTAATGCTTCCATGCTCGACAGGCCTGCATAATGGAATACATCTCTTTCCCATAAGTGGGATACTTTTAGATTGTGTCTAAAATTGTCTCACTGTATATGCCACTAGATGCTCGTGTTGAGTAAGGACTGCACCAATAGCATAGTCAGAGGCATCTGTCTCGATTTCAAATGGTTGTTGAAAATCTAGCAATGTGAGCACTGGTGCTGAGCAGAGACGACCTTTCAACTCTGTGAATGGATTCTGTTGAGATTCAAACCAAAAGAATTGTTCTTTCTCTCCTCCCTTGGTTACTTGAATCAAGGGACAAGTGATATGAGAAAATCCCAACACGAACCTGCGGTAGAAGTTGGCAAGACCTAGAAAGTTGCGGAGCTCTATCAGAGTGGTTGTAGATGGCCAATCCCGAATGACTTGGATTTTGGCTGGATCCACATGCACCCCTTATTCATCAATAATGTATCCCAGATATTGAACCTGGGTCATGCAAAAAGTGCATTTCTCCAAATTGTCACATAACTTCTGTTGCCACAGGGTTTGGAGAACTTGTCAGATGTGGTGGAGGTGCTCTTCCCAACATTGGTTGAAGATCAAGATTTCATCCAAGTATACCACTACAAATGAGTTGGTGAATGGCCACAAGATGTTATCCATTGGCCTCATGAAGGTTGTAGGAGCATTCGTCAATCCGAAAGGCATAACCAACCATTTGAAAAGGCCCTCCATGGATTTGAAGGCAGTCTTCAACACATCATAGGATTCGATTGGTACCTGGTGATATCTTGACTTCAAATCGATCTTGCTGAAATACTTTTCCCCCTTCAGTTGGTCTAGGAGGTCATCAATCTATGTAATTGGGTACCTATTATGGACAATGATCTTGGTCAACGCTTGATAGTAAATACAGAGTCTCCAAGTCCAACCCTTCTTCTATACCAACATGATCGGGCTCCCACAGGGTGATTAACTTGGATAGATGTGACCTTTCTGCAACAGCTCCTGAATCTGCCTCTTAACTTCATTGTTCTCCAGCATGAAGCATTGATAGATTGGTCCATTGGGCAGTGGTGTACCTGGCATAAAATTGATGGATTTCTTGACCTGACAATGTAGAGGAACGCTTGTGGGGGAGGTGAAGATGTCCTTGTCCTCCTCCATGACCTTGTCCATCTATGCAGAGGGGCCCTGTTGAGAGGTCGTGGCCACCATCCTTTTCTTTCCTTGAGGGCATATCATTAGGAAATTTTTTTTCCCAGTTTTGGAAATAAGATTACTGTATTGTTTTGTAGTAACCAAAGAGATGGTGGTAGGCGGTGCTACCTCGAGTATCCTGTACAATTTATTTGTGAAAGTAACAATAACATCACGGGGCCCTGATTCATACATAGCATGTCGCTTCCATAAGTATGGTTGTCATAATAATACATCACAAACATCAAGGGGAGCAAAGTCACACAATACCTCATCCGTGAAGGGTTTGATGTTCTATGGAAGGCGACACTACTAGCTTACATGAAGATCCTGTACTTGGTGAAGCCACCCGATGGTGTATGGTTGTGGCTGTGTTGTAGTCGGTAATCCCAGCTACTTCATGACCTCTACTGAAATGAGGTTCTTTTGGCTCCCGCAGTTGAAAATGAATTGTAGCGGGGATCCCTTTACCCACATCTGGGAGTGGAAGAGACGCTCCTCCTCCTCTAGATCTACGGGTTCCTCCTTCTAGATCTTTTGGGTGGCAACGGTGGCATTGGTCTCCACATCGATAATTTTCTTCCCTTAGTCATTCCCCTTGTCGGGTTTTGACTTAGAGTCAGAACATGCATCTGATTCTAAAAGCCTTAGCTTGGCCACCAGTGACTGCCTGGCTTGACACTCTCTTGCGTTGTGAGTGGAGCTCTTATGGAATTCGCACCACTTTCCATGTCCTTTTTCAGCTTTGCAGCACTATTCTTTTCTGGTAGTTTTGGTGGATTGTCTTGGGCTACCCCGCCTTGGCTTTGTCATTTGTTCTGCAGTTTGGGGGCACATTTCCCTTGCTTTGGATTCGCAGATCCAAAGTCTCGCTTCTTCTGTTTAAACTTTTGCTCGATCTTAACAACATATTGGTATGCCGAGCCGAGCTAGGAGATGTTCAGGAGTTCTATTTCTTCTTGGATGTACTTGTGCAGGCAGTCACGGTATTTGAGTACCAAACGCTGCTCTGAATCCTTGATACCCAACTTTATGAGAAGGGTATGGAAAATATTGGTAAATTCCAGCACGTCTTTGTCCTTCCTTTCCGCAACATGGTCCACTTTATGTATTGATCCTCATAGCCTCCGACAGGGTAGTACTACTCCTTGATGGCAATCTGGAATGAATCTGAAGTGGGTGTGGCTAAAAATAATGAGGCTGTATTTTCATCCATCTGCTCGTAGTAGGTTTCCCACCAGTCCTTGATGTGGGGGGTGGCTTTGAGAAACGAGAAAGTAATATTTTCCCAGACGGAAAAATTTTTGAACAGAAAAATACCCTTCCAGCATATTTAACCATTTATCTATGGTGTCTGCTTCTATCCGACCCTCAAATATGGGAATGTCAAAGTTAACAGGTACCTTAAAGGGTGTGGCACTTCTAGAGTAACTGTTAGAAGTAGATGTGTCCCACCTGGTAGCCGTTGAAGGATCTAGAAAAAGTTTTCCATCATCGTGTTACTTTGTCACTCGAGGGCCTCTTTGAGCAAGATTTTGATAGGATCTCCAGCCCCCTCATCTTTATTTTCATCCACCATGGGAGGCCATTAGGATTTGTGAGGCTGGTCCTGTAATGGTTCAACCAGTTCAAGTCCTAACTCCTTATATCCTAACCTCATTGGGGACATGTAAGGAAAGACAGAGAAAGAGCAGATTGCTTTGATACCACTCATCCGAATTTAAACAGGAACGAAAAAAATTACAGATATAACCATAGATATAGAAATGTAGCAGGAATAATACTTCATTTCATTACTATAAAATACTGAAATATGCTTATGAACTGAAATGGAAATAAACTAGCTAGGGCGATGGTAGCTTATCTATAAGAAGAGATGTGGCTACTACATGCCTCTGAACTGTGTTACAATGAGGCTTGAAGGACTATTTATTTTTGAGACACAATGGAAAACATTAAACATCCAAAAACCTAACCATAGAAGATGAAATGCCAAACTATGGCCCTCGATTGAGTAAATTGGTACATCAACTTCCCGGGGTCGTAATTTTGGCATACGATCTCCGTTTGATGCACACAATATCTCGTTAGAAAGATCTATCCGAGAGATATAACTTTGGGAAGAGAAAAATGGGTCAGTGGGCTCATATCTCTCCCAAGTTTTCCAAAAAAAATGTCATTTAGGGCCTCAAAACGGCTTCGGAAGTTTAGGACCCAAAAAAACTGCTAATAATATTAAACTGTGCTACAATTAAGGAAAAAAAAAAGCTAAAAGAGACAATGGTGGGAGTCCAAGTGGAATTGGCAGGTGGCCACCAATATCCACATGGATCAGAGAGAAATATGCTTATTCACCTTATCCTCCCTATCCCAAGGACCACCATATGGTACTATCCCACAGTATTCAGGTCAGCCTGAAATTCTAGTTTGTCAATGGAAACCAACAATGCCAGTTCAACCAAGGCTTGTGTATCCAACATAGCCAGTGAAAACTATGTCAGCTATTCTTACTACACATGTTATTACTAGTGTACCACAGTCACAAGTTCAAACTGTTGTATCTCAACCAGTACAAATTGGTGCTTCTACCTCACAACCACAAGTTTCAGGTCAAGAATTTCAAGTTTCTCAGGCTGTTGTACAACAACCACTTATGTCTGGCATTCAAAAACCTCAGGTCAGTATACCCTTGTCTAGACTGACTCAAGCTTACACTGGTATAGTTTATTCACAACTTGGCCAACCTTTCATTGTTGCAAAACACCAATAGTTAAATCAACAGCAATTGTACTAACAACAACAACCGTGGCAACCCCAATTTCAACAACCTTAATTCTAGAAATTCCAAACCCAATTTGGACCTACCCAATAGGCTCAACCTAGGTTTGGATAGTATCAAGCTTACCAAGGTCTTGGTAAACAAGTCTTTGCAGGTTATGGACAATAAAAAATTCAACCTGGTTATAAACAACCACCTTATGCTCAATTTGTTCAATAACAACCTTATCAAGGTTACCATATGCAAATGCCCTATGTTGGTATGAAGAGATCAATTGCTCAGGCAATTCCATCATATCCTGGTTATGCTAAACCGGACCTAAATCAATAGTTTCCATTTGTATCAACTTTAGAATTACCAGATTTAAATCGGTTCACAAATTATCCAATGTTATATGCACCTTGGTGACTGGTGATTCCACATAAGTTACCTTCTGACATTCCGAAATTTAGTGGAAATCCCAAAGAAGACCCATAAAATCATGTCATGACCTTTCATTTGTGGTGTTCATCAAACTCCTTAAATGATGATTCTCTTAGACTTCGTCTTTTCCAAAGAACGCTTACTAGTTCGACTGCTAAGTGGTACATTTAGTTACCACAAGCTTCTTTCGACAACTTTAGCCACCACATTTCTAACCCACTTCCAATTACCTATCAGATATGAGACTGGAACGGAACTCCTAACCATCTTTAAACAGAGTACTGCTACCCATATATCAAATCATATTTATGAGTGGCGATGTCATCGTTGAATGGTTAAGACATATGTTCCTAATCAACTTTTGGCTGAGTGGTTCATAAAATCCTTGTTTCCATCAATCACTGAGGATGTGGCAAAAGGTGGAGTTGTCACAGAAGAGCAAGTAATTACTCGTGCCGAATATTTGGATTTGATTTACTCACTATCTGGCACGCTCTACAACAATATTACCAATGCACGCCGACCAACTTTCTCTATTCCTCCTCCTCCACAATCGAGTAAGGACTCTCATGCTGGTGATGGTGTGATCAGTTCTTCAAGCATGCAAATGGTAGGAAGACCATCTGGTCAAAATCTTTCCATTACCAATCAAACTACCAATGCATCAAAAAACACTCTTGCTTCCAAAGTTAATGTCGGGTCATCTGACAAAGGAAAAAATCAAAAGCAACCAGGAGGCAAGAAGAAGGGGAAAAACAAGAATAAATAAGATAATTCCCCTCAAGAGAAATAATATGATTCCTCTACTTCGAAAAGGAAACCTCGTTATCCATGTCTAATATGTAATGACAAGAATTTTATAGGAGATTGTCCACACTGCTCAGAGGTCTCTAAACTTTTAAAGACTTCTAACACATTTGTAGTGTTGACTGATCCATTTCCAAATCTAGAGACACATTTGGTTGTGATAGACCATGCTTCCACATCCCAAGTACTCACGTTATCCATAACAAAGTCACAAAACGAGGTTTTGGTGTCAACAAGAAATAAAGATTACAAAAATCCACCATCATCATCGAATCATCAAGCCATTGATCAACCTAATCCTTCGAATTCGACTTCATCTGAAAATATTCCACAACCTATTGCACCAGAATTGACAATAAAACCACCAAAGGGAGTTGTTCATAACTTGACATTTAACCCTCGAGCTTGATCAGCTCAGAACTATACCATAGTGGAAGATATTGCTCAATCACCTTCTGCTATGTCAACACTTGAGGTGTTACAAAATTGTCCCTCCCAGAAGCAGGCTTTACTGTCAGCAATTAGTGGAATAGACCCTATGGATTCCAATCTTGTTGTTTTTAACCTTGCGGGATATACACCATAGTTACCGGAGTTGTTAGATTTCTTAATTCAAGCAAAAGCTCTCAATAAGAATGTTCAGCGAACTATTAATGATGAGGGGGAATCCACTTGCATTATGTCATTGAGCTGCTGGAAATCACTTGGTTCACCACCATTTTCATGATCACCAACCATGTTAAAAGCTTTTGACAGATGAACATAGACTCCTTGTGGGATTTTGTGTAACCTACAAATTGAACTAGGGGGAAAAAGTCACTGTTGAAGTTGAGGTAGTTTACGAACCCCTCGATTACAACATTTTACTGGGAAGGGCATGGGTATAAGGTATGGCTGCTGTGGTTTCCACATATTTTCATACTATTGCATTCCCTCATAAGGGTGGAATCAAAGTTATTAATAAGCTTGCCTTCTTTGCAAGTAGTTCACAGGCTATGGGAAGCATTCGATCGGTACACGGACCCCTGCTATCACCTCAAAGTGTTGGAGTAGATCTCTTTAAAGATCCTTCCCTAATGGGTACTTTTACGCTAATTTCACCAACTGATTTGATGAAAGTGGCAAGAGTAGATACTTGCAACATGATTTCCTCCACCTCATCTCATTTAAGGAGGATTACCAATGATTCTGAAGTTGATAGTAACATTGAGGTTGTGCCACTAAGCCCCATTGAGCTAGTTGTTGGTACTATTTTATTGCTATTCTTTTCTTCTAAAAATCCATCATTTATCTACCATTTTCTTCCATAAACTCCTCATAGTCCATTGAAATTGATTAATGAAGCATTATAATTGTTATTTTACATTAAATTTAATTTATGGATTTTTATGTTAAAAATTGGAATTTTTCAACAAAATTACGGGATGTAATGACTTCCTGTAATTGGTTTATGTTGTGACATGTGGCATGGCAGGAAAATCAAAACAGAAGATAAGGACGTGATCTAGGATGTACATACATGGTGGAAAATCTATTTAGCATCGAATTTGGAGCTCCTGAATACATGGTCAATGCTGGTCAAACCCAGCCTATTCAGCAGAAAAATCTGAAGTTATAATGAATGTACTTGATCTTTTGCTTAAGATTAGGGACCCTAAACTGATTTCGATTTGTTTTAGAAATCAGTTAGGATTAGGAAGAATGAAAATAGCCTTTTTGGTTGTAAATTTTAATAAATAGGAGGATTTTGATTATTATTAAAAAAGAATGCTAGTGAAGACATTGAAGAGAGCAGACTTAAGATTGTAAGCATATTCCAGAACTCTGTTTTTAATGTAATCTATTCTCAAAACTTAATCAAAGGCAGAATTTCATCCATTATGGTGTTTATGAGTTTACTTTCTTATCACTTGAAGTTTTTCAAAGTGTGCCATCAAAGCGTGGAAGGGCCCCTACGTGAGGATTGGTACACTTTCTTTTCTGTTTCATAGAATTTAGTATGCAAATCTGAATAGCGTTTTATTTCATTTCATTGCTTGTGAGTTTATCAATTTAATTAGAAGCTCTTGTGATTGTTATTTTATGATTCATAGTAGTAGCTTGAAAATTCAATTGCAAAATTATTGAATAAGTCCTTGTAAAAGGTTTAATTGAACATTGAATTTCAAAATATTTCTATGAACTTTGTTTTCATGAATTTGATTTTTAGTATGTTTAGTGTGTTATTTTGAAAGAGTTTTTGTGAATTATATGCTTGTAAGAGGATTGAGAACTCAAACTAGTAACACTTTGTTTTTTAGAACATTTAATTAAATTAGATGATATAAGTGTTTAAACTGTGAAAGGAAACATACTTCAATCTCTTGTAAAAGAGTGGTGTAGCCTGTCACACTAGACACTTATTTAGATAGATTAGATCCTTTTAGGTCTATAAAATTTAGACATGTGCCTCTAAGTTTACCTACCTTGGTTGAAGTCAAATTTAGTCTAATCTAGAACCCTGGATTGGTCTCTACATTTTGGCATCGTTGCCAGGGAGGCGCAACTAGAGGATTTCTAAAATAAAAAAAAAGAAAAACAAACAAAAACAAACAAAAACATAGATTTAATTTTAATTTATCATTTTAGAAGTCATGTTTACTTATGTCTAGACCTAGAGATGATAAAGGTAGATTCATAAAACCCCCCATTCAAAAACTAATCCACCACTAGGAGCAAACCCTTTAGGAAAAATTGAACACACAACACCAGCTGGGAAAGTCACCATACAAGAATTAGACGTAAACAAAAATCATGGAAAAGACTCACACTCATTGAGAGACGAATTCTATTGGCATATGAATCAAAGAAGAAACATCTCCCTGAATCCTCTATAAAAAGAGAAAGTAGTAAAATAACTCAACAGTCTCTCCTTAAACCTACTGATTTTGAAAAATCTCAAGAAGGAGAAAAATCACTAGAACAATTTCTCTTTGAAACAAGTGACACTGAACAAGAAATTAAATCAACAGAGGAACCTATCAAAATGGCTGAGGAAGGAGGAGGATCAGCAAGAGGACCACAAAATCAAGATCGAAGAGAGGAGGAAGAGTCAACCTTTAAATTTCCTATTCAAGAACCAGGAGAAAATTATGATGAGGAAATAAAAATGAAAAACATACCTCCATCTGTGTTACCAAACTTTTATGGCATGGCTTCAGAAGATCCAGATTCATTCTTGTTTTAATTTGACATAGTATGCCGAACAC
Organism: Pinus tabuliformis; assembly: GCA_031772625.1. Taxonomy (NCBI): domain Eukaryota; kingdom Viridiplantae; phylum Streptophyta; class Pinopsida; order Pinales; family Pinaceae; genus Pinus; species Pinus tabuliformis. The sequence goes on along the minus strand of CM062804.1, from coordinate 1,339,398,602 downwards.
ATGGTTACATAGATGATGCCCATAGGCTTAGACTCTTCCCAACAACATTAAAAGCATCAGCATTAAGATGGTTCATGGGATTTGGTGAACATGCAATAACTGATTGGGATGGCATGAGAAAAATATTCCTAAAGAAATACCAACCTTATTGTAGATCAAAAGATTCTAAATATGATATCTTTAGAATGAATCAACAAGAAGATGAAAATTTAGAGGAGTATTTGGAACAATTTGTTTACAATTTAAAAAAATCAAAACATAGAACCATGTACCTTGATCTGATTCGAACATATTTTTGAAGGGAATTTGAGAGGAATACTTAGATGATCTTAATTTGATGGGCAAAGGTGATATTTCCACTTTACCTTTTGAAGAAATTGTTGATTTATGTGAAACGTATTCTAGGAGCAAAGCCAGAAATGGAAAAAGAGCTATATCATCCAAATCTGCAAAATCTGCTTCAGCAAGTGTCACAAGGGCTGAAATAGGAAACTTGTTAGAAGAATTCAAAACAGATCTATTAAGTACCTTAGGAAATCAAATTGACACTTTGAAAGCCAAGAAAAGACAAGAAGAGGAAGATCAACTAATGGCGTCTTTTGTCCAAAATGCCGGAACAAACATGCTTTGAAAGACTGCCCATTAGAAAACATTCAAGTTTGTGCCTTTTGTACTGAAAATCATGATATATTTCATTGCTCTAAAATCAAGATTTTGCAGAATTGTAATTTGGAAGCTAACGCAGATATGGAGAATGTGTATTTCATGGGCACTAAGAGACCATGGCAACCAAGACCTCCACCTCCAGGTATGTTTCCAAACCAAAATTTGCAATTTCCTACACAAGATCAGATGTATGTTCAGAATTCTTGGAATGTACCCATGCCATGGCAACACCAAAATTACCCACAACAACAATGGAAACCATTTCAGCAATACTCTCAACAATATCAACCATATCCTCAACCATACCAACAATATTCTCAGCCATATCAATAGTATCATCAGCCATATTCACAATATCCTCAAACATATCAACAATATCCTCAGCAACAAGTTGTTCATCAACCCCAAAACACTCAACAAGCATTGTCTGCTCCTCCACCAATAAATCCAACTCAATTACAACTTCCATCTAACCAACCTCCTAGACCCACTCAGATTCCTGCTCAACCTGTACCAAATCCAAATAATAGAGCATATAGACCAGCTTACAGTGTAGATGAGGGACCATCATATCCCACATTACCTTTACAAAATATTGAGCTGAGGTCTGGTAAGGTACTTCAAAAAGAACCTCCAATCGCTGAAAAACAAGAAGAAACCGAAGAAAATGAAAATGAAACACCAACTCAAAGGAAACAAAATGATGACATCAAAAATAAACAAATGCAACCGTTGCATTCACCACCTTATCCAAAAAGATTGGTCCATGCAAAACTTCCCATGTCTATACCACAGTTTGATGTTTTAGATGAGCTAAAGAATGTCTATATAAAAATTCCACTATTACAAGCCATAAAAGACATTCCGATATATACTAAAGCAATCAAAGAACTATGCCTCAAGAAGCCTACCAGGAAAAGAGTTGATCCACAAACTATTCATGTTATTGGACATTTAGCTGGCCTTATGACAAACACCATTTCAATGGAAAATTATGTTGATCCTGGTATTCCTAGAGTTACTACAATCATTAACAACATACATATTCCAAACACCTTAATTGACCTTGGGGCCGCAATAAATGTGATGACTTTTGAAACAATGAAAACACTACAGCGCACAAACTTGCAGTATACACCAATTGTTCTAGAACTAGCTGATAGGTCTAAAGTGATTCTTGAAGGGATTTTGGAGGACATAATTGTTTCACTGGACTCTTGGGAGTATCGAGTGGACTTTTTAGTTCCTCAGCCAAAATCTAATTTAGGAGGACACCTTATCATCCTTGGTAGACCATGGTTAGTAACTGTTGATGCATTCATAGGATGTAGAGCGGGTAATATGATTATTTCATGAGGAACTGAAAGAAAAAAACTCACTCTCTACCCATCAACACAATCACCAGCAGTAGCACACAATTTATGGTTTGATGATAAATACAATGATAAGGAAGAAGTTCAATCTGTTTTAAGCATCAACCAAATCTATGATTTTCAAGAACATAATAATGATGATTTGGTATAATTGTTCCTTTCTCAACCCGATATTTCTGAAGAATTAAGAAATGAACAATACCATGCTGCAGATGAACTTTTGGCACAAAATTTTCAGGAAACATGCAAACAATATTTCAGAACATTTTTCGCATTCAATCTATCACAAACACACAGAGCAAGACCATAGAGATTAGTCCAGGGAAAATTTTGAATATTAGCATTCACCTAGACTCATCTCAGGAGGAAAAATTGATTCAATTATTGAGAAAATATCAGAAATCATTTTCTTGGGACTACACCGATATGCACGGAATTCACCCTGAAACATGCACTCACCATATTTATACGGATAGTAATATCAAACCAGTGAGGCAACCGCAGAGAAGAATGAATCCCATTCTTCGGGATATTGTTGGAGATGAATTACAAAAACTATTGAAAGTCAATTTTATTTATCCTATCTCTGATAGTCAGTGAGTATCCCCATTGGTAGTAGTGCCCAAGAAAAGTGGCAAGTGGAGGATTTGTGTTGATTATAGACAATTGAACAAAGAAACCCTCAAATATTATTTCCCACTACCATTTATTGACCAGGTGCTAGACACATTAGCTGGGAAATCATCATTCTCTTTTCTTGATGGTTTTAGTGGCTATAACCAGATCAGGATAACCTTAGAGGACCAGGACAAAACCACTTTTACTTGTCCCTGGGGCACTTATTCCTGTAATGTTTTACCATTTGGACTTTACAATGCTCCAGCTACATTTCAGAGAGCTGTATTAGCTATTTTTGCTAATTTAGTTCATGAATGTGTTGAAGTTTATATGGATGATTTTTCAGTGTATGGTAATTCATTTGAGCATTCATTAGAAAATCTTGAAAAAGTTTTGAAGAGATGTATTGAAGCTAATCTATCCCTAAGCAATGAAAAGTGTTTTATGATGTTAAATGAAGGGATAGTATTAGGTCACTATATTTCTTCTCAAGGCATTAAAGTTGATCCATAAAAAATCCAGATCATTGTCAATTTGCCAATTCTGAAGACTCAAAAAGAGGTAAGAAGTTTTCTTGGGTACGCAAGCTATTACAGAAGGTCTATTGAACATTTTAGTAAAATAGCTTTACCTCTGTTTAAGCTTCTAGCAAAAGATACAACTTTCAAATGGAATGAGAATTGTCAGAAAGCTTTTGAAACACTCAAAGAAAAGTTATCGACCACACTAGTCTTAAAAGGACCTAACTGGACGCTACCATTTCACATCTTTACAGATGCATATGATACTGCAGTAGGTGCCTCATTAGGCCAAATAGAAGAGTCTTTCAATTATGCCATCTATTTCATTAGTAAAAATCTAACACCTACAGAATTAAACTAAATAGTCACTGAAAAAGAAATGCTTGCAATCATACATGCTGTGAATAAATTCCAACATTATATAACTGGTTATGAGGTTTTTGTACATACTGACCACTCTGGCATTAAGTATTTAATGAATAAACCAATCACTAATGGCAGAGTTACCAGATGGCTGTTATTATTACAGGAATTTAATATTACAGTGTTAGATAGACCAGGTAAGGAGAATCAGGTGGCAGATTTTCTTTCTAGACAACAAAATTCAGGTGAGGTTGTTCCGGTTGAAGATTCTTTTCCAGATGAAAATTTATTTGCAATTTCAATAGTGAATCCTTGGTATGCTGACTTAGCTAATTATTTGTCCACAGGAACACCTCCATATTTTACTCCAAAGGAAAAGAAGAGGCTAATCAAACAAAGTGCTAGATATTCATGGGTTAATGGAGATTTATTTTACACCAGTTATGATATGATTATTAGACGATGTGTAAGAAATGATGAAATAATTGATATTTTAAAATCTTGTCATGATGAACTGTGTGGTGGGCATTTTGCAGCAAAAAGGACAACATTCAATATTCTCAGTCTTGGATAATATTGGCCATCTATTTTTAAGGATTCCAAGAAGTATGTGAAAAACTGTGACAGCTATCAAAGAATGGGCAGACCAACAGCTACAGATAAAATGCCACTTCAGCCTCAAGTACATTTAGAGCCATTTGAAAAATGGGCTCTATATTTTCTAGGACCCATCAATCCAACTTCAAAAGGCAAAAAGTACATCCTAGTATGTACTGATTACGTGACAAAAGGGGCTGAAGCAAAAGCACTAGTCCGGGCAACTGAACAAACAGTGGTAAAATTCCTTTTTGAAGAAATTCTTGTAAGGTATGGAGTACCAAGGGAGATAGTGACAGATCAAGGTACTCAGTTTACCTCAAAGCTGGTCCAAGAAATCACAAAAAAATATAAAATCAAGCACAGGAAAAGTAGACCTTACCATCCACAGGCCAATGGCCAGGTGGAATCTACAAATAAAATATTGGAAGGAATCATCATTAAGACAGTAGCAATGAACAGAAAGAATTGGGAAGAGAAGCTCAAAGATGCACTCTGGGCTTACAGAATCACGTGGAAAAACACTACAGGATTTACACCGTATTAGCTGGTGTATGGAAAAGAGGTAATGCTTCCTATTGAATTTCAAATACATACTTATAAGATGGCTAGATATTTAGGAATTGATCTCAATGAAGCACAAAAAGAGAGAATTATGCAACTGAACCAGTTAGATGAAATGAGGTAGCAAGTAGAGGAGAGAGCAATCCTAATGCAGAAACAAAGGAAACAGTGGCATGATGCACACATTAAAAATAAACAGTTCAAAGAAGGAGACTGGGCTTTACTCTTTGACTCTAAATTTAGAGATCATAAAGCCAAATTTACAACACATTGGATGGGCCCATATGAAATAGTTCAAGTATATGAAAATGGATCAATCAAGCTTACTACAATTGATGGAGAAGGCAACACCTTTATTGTCAATGGACATAGGTTGAAACTCTATCATAAGCCCATCAGCAAGGAAGATTTTATTCAAACTGTATCTCAGCAAAGGGAGGTTGAGATATTGCAGCCTTTAGCTGTGATATCTCTACCTTAGTTAATTCAATTTCTTTTTTATAAAAAAAGAAAAAAAAAACATAATAAAAATATAAAAACAATAAAATAAAAAATACAAAAAAAAAAATTAAAAAATAGTTAAAAAATAATAATGGTTTAGATGTGAAAACCAGACTCTGGCACACTCTAAACCCGAATTCTTACTAGAAAACCAATCATTTGGCTGGTAAGAATTCTTTGTTCTACTTGTTTACTGTTTTTCATCAATTCAATAATGACTTGAGGACAAGTCAAAGGCTTAGTGGGGGAGAAGAAACAATGCTTTTTCCCTATCTCATCTCCTGATTTTTAAATCTTCAAGGAATTTGTTTCAGTAATTTAGTATTTCAATAAAAGAGCTGTTTTTGTTCTAATTAGAGGGACCTGTTCAAGCAATGAGATATGCAGTGGGACCTGTTCAAAAGACTATGTCAACATTACCAATATCAGAGGGACCTGTTCAGAAGGCTATGTCAACATCACCAATATCAGAGGGACCTGTTAAAGACTGCATTAAAGATACATCAGGCTACTTCAACAAAGTTTTCAAAGGTTTCTTATCATCAGAATTATAATCAAGGCTACATCAACACCAAGGATAAAAGAAGCTTCACAAACATGGTTCTTCAGATTTTAAAGGGACCTGTTATATTCAATTTCATTTCAAAGGGACCTGTTTTAGAAAATGAAGATCAGTCATACCTATACAAACAAATCAGTCATACCTGTGCAAGCCAAATCAGCATTTTTTCAACCAACAAGTGTAATGTATTGTTGAAATTTTTATTTTTAACATTTAAAATTCTTAAATTATTTTAGTGTTAAAAATGATAATTATTATTGCTTGTTATCAATTTCAAAAATCCTTATACCCATAACCTTTGTAATATTCCCTAAATACTCACCTCATTATCACTCTGCCTATTTCTATATGATCATTTCCATTTCCCTATCACACCTTAGCCTATTTTTATTTTCTATTCCTACTATGCTCTTCAAACCTTTTCATAAACTCATCATTTTTAAATCTGACCTCTGTCAATAAAGTACCAACAAGTAGTGGATACTCAATGTAAAAGTCCATTCAATGGAAAGACACTTGTTAAACCATATGTCCTCAAATGATTTCATTCATTTCGACTGCTATAGTTACAAAACCAATCTTCTGACCCAAATCTGCTTATGAAATGTATCCGTTATCATCACACAATTTGCATATTGTGTTGTCATGATTATGCTTCTGCAAATTAGTACTGCTCCTCTGTATTCATGATTTGAATGCGCCTTCTGACTCTGCAAACAAACTTATGGCCCCTAATTGAAGACTCTGTTCTCTGCGTTATCATCATAGCAATTGGATCTTATGACGTCAAGCAAAATGAAGGTCGGCTGTTGAGTTTTTATTTTATAAAACTCTGAGTTCATAAAGTTAGTTACGGAGTTAATGTTCAGACTCTGAGTTTCTTAAAGAGGGTCGAGATAGTAGGTGCTATAAAGGGAGAAAATATAGCAGACAGGCTTATCCAGAGTTTTTTTTACTTCCGCCCAGAATTTGAGGACGTTAACCAGGTCAGCTCAAGCAATTGAAGAAGTAAACTCAGAGAATTGAGGACGTTAACCAGGTCAGCTCAGTGGAACGCAGGAAAAGAGGTAACAAGTTGAAAACCCTGATTGAATTTTTGAGCATAAAAAAGGGTTAGAATAGAGATTTTTAAAATGACCAATAGAGTAGAGCCTGAAAAAATTGATAGTTCAAAATATCATGAAGACTGTGTCAAGATTTTAAGGGAAAAACACTGGTTATCTTTTCTAGAGAAATTTAATGGAAATAATGAAGAGGTTATGAAGCAATTTGCATTTTCCTTCAATGGAGAGAAAGCTTTAATAGGAAATTTCTATTTTAGAATTTCAGAGGATACAATAGCACAAACATTGGAAATCAGTCCAGAAGGGGAAAAGTATTTCAAAACCAAGCAATTTAGAGAAAAATCATGGACTCAGTTTATGTCTAGGTCAAGGGTTTCCTCTGTCAATTGGAAAAAGGGTGTTCCTAGAAGTTGGCTAATTCACCCATGGGATGAGATGGTATACATTATTCAAAAATTTGTTACATGTGAAGGACGTTACAGTATAGTATACCTATATCACATAAAAATTCTGTTGCACTTAAAAGGTCAATGCACTATCAGTCTGCCCTATTTCCTCTTACAAAGTTTGACTAAAATGTCGAAGACCATTCAGAAACAAAAAGGTAATGAAGATAGGAGTTTGTATCATTTTGGTTTGATCAAAATTCTAATTGAATTTGAGTTGCAGAGGAGAGGAAAAACATGGAAAGAATTTTTAATTGACAATCAAATCAAAATTAGAGAAGATGAATAGGAAAAGCAAGAAAGCACAGAGTTTATGATTGATATTGATAAGGAAATCCCTGAGCTTAAGTCAAGCAATGTTCCTCAACCCAGCAGTAGTGTAAGGACAAGAAGGATGAGGCAAGAAACTGCCAAGAAAATTGAAAAAGATAAAATCTTCACTACTTATAAGAGAAGATCAAGGAGAATAAAAAGGAATCAGACACAAGATGATCAACCAGAGCCGAATGCAAATGCACCAATGGAAATTGAAAGCAGTGCTAATTCACAGCCAGAACAGGAAGCAGAAATGGAAACTGAGAGTAACAAGGGAGAAAGGAAAGAGCCAACACCTACAAACAAGAAACAGAGAAGGTTAGAGAAACAGATTGAAGAGATAAAAGAGGAATTGATGTAAGAAGACATGTTAGAGAAGGTCATAAATAAGGAAAATGAAATGTTGTGAGCTCAAAGCAAGAAGATTCAGCAGAAAAATAAGAAATTGAAGAAGAAAGTCAAAGAACTTAAAGAAAGATCAAACTAAAATATGCAAATGGGCAACAAAATGCTACACTCAGAAAAAAGTTCTCAAAGAAAAATATATGAATATGAAACATGAGTCTCGAGTTCAGTATTGCTACAAGCAGTAGAGGCACAAGTAGAAACAGAATATAAAGGGAGCACATCAGGATTAGCATGAGGACATGCTAAATCATTGAGTTTGGGGGAGATGTTGGTACTATTTTATTGCTATTCTTTTCTTCTAAAAATCCATCATTTATCTACCATTTTCTTCCATAAACTCCTCATAGTCCATTGAAATTGATTAATGAAGCATTATAATTGTTATTTTACATTAAATTTAATTTATGGATTTTTATGTTAAAAATTGGAATTTTTCAACAAAATTACAGGATGTAATGACTTCCTATAATTGGTTTATGTTGTGACATGTGGCATGGCAGGAAAATTGAAACAGAAGATAAGGATGTGATCTAGGACGTACATACATGGTAGAAAATCTATTTAGCATCGAATTTGGAGCTCCTGAATACATGGTCAATGCCGGTCAAACCCAGCCTATTTAGCAGAAAAATCTGAAGTTATAATGAATGTACTTGATCTTTTGCTTAAGATTAGGGACCCTAAACTGATTTTGATTTGCTTTAGAAATTAGTTAGCATTAGGAAGAAAGAAAATAGCCTTTTTGGTTGTAAATTTTAATAAATAGGTGGATTTTTATTATTATTAAAAAAGAATGCTAGTGAAGACATTGAAGAGAGCAGACTTAAGACTGTAAGCGTATTTTCCAGAACTCTGTTTTTAATGTAATCTATTCTCAGAACTTAATCAAAGGCGGAATTTCATTAATTATGGTGTTTATGAGTTAATGTTCTTATCACTTGAAGTTTTTCAAAGTGTTCCATCAAAGCGTGGAAGGGCCCCTACGCGAGGATTGGTACACTTTCTTTTTTGTTTCATAGAATTTAGTATGCAGATCTGAATAGCGTTTTATTTCATTTCATTGCTTGTGAGTTTATCAGTTTAAATAGAAGATCTTGTGATTGTTATTTTATGATTCATAGTAGTAGCTTGAAAATTCAATTGCAAAATTATTGAATAAGTCCTTGTAAAAGGTTTAATTGAACATTGAATTTCAAAATATTTCTATGAACTCTGTTTTCATGAATTTGATTTTCAGTATGCTTAGTGTGTTATTTTGAAAGAGTTTTTGTGAATTATATGCTTGTAAGAGGATTGAAAACTCAAACTAGTAACACTCTGTTTTTTTTATAACAGTTAATTAAATTAGATGATATAAGTGTTTAAATTGTGAAAGGAAACATACTTCAATCTCTTGTAAAAGAGTGTTGTAGCCTGTCACACTAGACACTTATTTAGACAGATTAGATCCTTTTAGGTCTATAAAATTTAGACATGTGCCTCTACGTTTACCTACCTTGGTTGACATTAAATCTAGTCTAATCTAGAACCCTGGATTGGTCTCTACACTAGCATAGCAATTAATTTTTCTAGCTAGTGTGGCAAGCCCAAATCTACTTTCACCAATTGTATGGGTAGACCATTTGTTAGAATATGGCACTTCTTCAGATCCTTTCTCACGTATACATTCTACAGATGAATGAATCGTTCAATCAATCATGATAGGAGAATAACCTTGGGAAGATTATCATCATTGTTTCCATCTTCTAGATGACATCGATGATTATTCAAATGAACCACACTTCAGTTGTTGATTTCCTTTAGAATTCAGTTTTCATATACACAATAGAATCTGAGCGAAACCTGTGAAATATTGAAGAAATGATTTCTATTAATATTTTTCCCAAGCCTAATGTTCTAAAGAAAATTCATGTCGGCACATCTTGTTCTCCATCAAAACATGGTTTTTACCATACTCTCTTTCATGAATTTCGAGATATATTTGCATGGTCTTACAAGGAGATGCCAGGCATTGACTCTAGTATTGTTGAACATGAAATAAAAATGTACCCCGATGTCAAGCCATAATGACAGCAACTTCAACCTGTTCATCCAAACAAATCCACTGCAATTAAAGTAGAAGTTGAAAAACTTTTGCATGCTGGTTTCAGTTACCCCATATCCCTTACTGACTGGGTTTCCAACATTGTTCCTGTCATCAAGAAAAAAGGGACGATTCGAGTGTGTGTCGATTATAGGGATGTAAATTAGGTATGTCCAAAAGACAATTATCCTACTCCTTTTATCAACTAGGTTATTGACGAATGTGCCAGATGTGAAATATTCTCATTTATGGATGGTTTTTCGGGTACAATCAAATCAATATCCACCCACAGTTCTAATCTTAAATATATTTTATTTTTCCATGGGGCACATTCACGTATAGGAAACTCCCATTCGGTTTGAAGAATACAAGGGCCACATTTTAGAGGGCAATGAACTATGCCTTCCATGACATTAAGCGCATTGCTCAACCTTACGTTGACAATTTACCTACTCATTCACGAAAGTGGACTAATCACCTGCAACGTTTGAGAGCAATATTTTTCCGGTGTCTACACTACATGATACGACTCAATCCACACAAATGTGTGTTTTGTGTTGGTTTTGGTCGATTACTTGGATTTGTAGTGTCTATAGAGGGGATTCGACTTGACCCATCAAAGGTTCAGGCAATTCTTGATTTGGCTCCACCTTCAAATCTTTTACAGTTACAAAGACTACAAGGGAAGGCTAACCTTCTGAGGAGGTTCATTCCTAATTACACTGAGATGGCTAAAGGTTTTACATGTCTTTGAAAAAGGGGATGCCCTTCCATTGGGATTAGGTTGTGCAAGCTTCTTTCGATTCTCTTAAAGATTCCTTGATTATATCGTCATTCATGTATTCTCCAAATTATTAAAATGACTATTACTTGTGTCTCGCTACTACAATTACAACCATTGCCATGATTTTAGTCCAAGAGGAAAATGGGATTGAGCATCCAATTTATTATTTGAGTCGTAATCTCAATGATATAGAAAGTAAGTACTCTTATGTCAAAAAACTAGCTTTGGCAGCTATACAAGCTGTTCAAAGATTTCACCATTACATCCTACGCCTTAAGAACACTGTCATTTCAGATTGCAATCCTATGACATACATTTTGTCACATCAATTTCTGGGGGGAAAATACTCAAAAAGGATGGTCATTTTGTAGGAGATTGATCCGGAATTCATCAAGTCCAAATCAAATAAATCTCTAGTTTTCGCAGAGATACTCTATGACCTTCCCTCGACCTCCATTGATTCAACATCTGAACCATCAATTTTGGATGAGTCTCTATTTCTGATATCATCATCTGGCCTGTGGTATGGAGATATACTGATCTATCTCCAGACCCAAACTTTTTGGCCTCATACCTCTCACTCGCAACAATGTTGTATTCAATACAAAGCCAAAGATTATCTGATCATTGATGACATACTTTATCGTCATGGTATCGATACGATCTTACGAAGGTGCGTCACACATGAGGAAGCTGAGAAAGCATTGAATGATTACCATTCAGGTGCTTGTGGTGGACATTTACCTAGATATGCAACCGCACAAAGAATTCTCTGTGCTGATTACTTCTAGCCAACTATATTCAAAGATTATATTATTGTTGTCAGACGCTGTCACGCATGCCAGATATATGACCGAAAAACTAGATTACCACCTCCACCATTGCATCTAGTGATTGTTATTGGACAATTCGCCAAATGGGGCATTGACTTCATGACATGTAACCCCACCTCGGCCGGGGGGCATGGGTATATTATAGTCGTTGTTGACTATTTTACCAAATGGGCAGAGGCGATGCCAACATTAAACAATAGTGGCGAAACGACTGCTCTTTTCTTTTTTAACCATGTGGTTGCCTCGTTTGGTGTGCCACAAGCCATAGTTACAGATCATGGGTCGCATTTTCATAATCACCGGATGGCTAAGTTGACTGCTAGGTTAGGACTATCACATGATAGTTATACCCTGTATTACCCACAAGTGAATGGATAAGTTGAGGCCATCAATAAAGTCTTGAAGCGGATGCTACAGAGAATGATAGGGGTTCATAAGCAAAACTAGAATTTAATCCTCTACTCTGCCTTGTGGGCATATCGAACCTTGGTGAGAAATGCAACTAGATTCATGCCCTTTTAATTGTTGTATGGCCTAGAAGTAGTCTTACTAATACAATGAGAAATTTCATCTCTCAAACTTGTGATTGACCTATTACTCGAAACTTCTGACGAAGAAGCACGTTTCATGGAACTAATGAAGAGAACAAAGTTCGTTCTTTGAATTAAATACTCTAGAAGACCTGGAATATGAAGATATCCATTGAGGATACAAATATTATATATTAAATATATGAATAAGATGATGATACAATGAGAATGAGGGCCCTGTATATATAGCCACATAAGTACCCTTTCACGAATAGTCATGTCTATAGAGATATGCCTCTTTGTTTAACTAATTATTAACAAACTAATCATTATTACAATATTATTTATATATATTTTATTCGTAACATTGCCTTCCTCCTCAAAAAAGCTTTGTCCTCAAAGCTTGTTGATGCACAAGGCTTGATATCTTTTTCTATTTCAAATGTCTTCTTGTCTCGGCACTGTCATCTTTGTTGACACAAGTTGATATGATCTTCTGAGTGACAAACAAAATTGTCACACTGAGAAGGGGTCACACCATCCTAGATTAATCTTTTGTAGAATATTCTGATCACTAGAATTTCCTAACGAATTGTCATCATAGGACTAGATTGAGGTTACATCAATATTCTTTTGAACATCAGTTTTTTGTTTCTGTTTTGAATGGTCGTGATACAAAGCTTGGTTGAGTTGTCTACTCTCATGATTCAGATGTTGATAGGGAGATTTTTTCGTTTGACTTTCCCTTATTAGGTGTGTGGAAATTTTTTGATTTCCTTGTGGTACTATAGTTGTTGAGTTAGGTACACAATCTTCATTTGGAATTTTCATCATCTAGATTGTAACATGTGAGTGTGTTTTTCCTTCAATACAATGTTCTAACATGTCTTTTAACGACTTCTTGTCCTTCATAAGCTTTTTAATTTGTGTTAGTAATTTTTCGCTATGATCCTTAAGTCACAAAACTTCTTCATCTCTATCAGCGGTGATTTTGTCAATTTTATTTTGCATATTTTGTAGTACTTTTTAACCTTCTTGAAAAATTACTTTTGAAATATCTTGGATGTCTTTTGGTGTTACTGAATTTGGCTTCATGGTGACATCCTATAGTGTTATTTTTTTCTTTTTGTAAGAAAATGTCAAAAACTTATTTTTCGTATTCAGGATGAAGGAACCAAGGGTTTCCATCCAAGGTGAACCCAAAATAATGTCACCTTGATTGCTCCATAGGGTTTGAACTGAGAAGTGCGATATAAATGTATAATCCTCAATGTTTAACTATAAATTGGTTAGGTCATATTTTTTGTTGCCAAAACAGTCTAATTTTTTTATTATATTTGACTACGGGATCACTAATTGATTTGAAATTTTAGGCGTTACATAATTTTTATCTTCAGCAGGTGAAATAGAAATAGTGACATTTTTTTCCAACAATAGACCCTTTAATTTTAAATAGCACTGAAGCATAATTACATGAAGTTTTCGGAAATCTTCCTTCCTTCAATTCCAAATTAGACTCCATTTTTGCTTGTCGTTGTCAACGACACTGATATATTATTCCTATGGAAGAACCACTTCTCCAATATATATATATATATATATATATATATATATATATATATATATATATATATCTATTTTATAAAAAAAATAACCCCAAAAATGACTTATGCACCAAAAATGTAATAACCCCATAAATGTAATAATTGTTTATTCCTTACTTATATCTTTAAATTAATTTCAACCCCTTTTAACCCTTTAATACTTGTGGTCTTCTCTCTTTTTTTCTCTTTCAAGAGGTGAGACCTTATAGATGGACAAGGCACAACCTTTCAATTTTTCTTTCTTTTCTCAACTTCTACCATGCAGGTAATTCGAAATGCACTTTAGTTAATCCGACAGTAATTTCCACGACACCAAATCGAATTCTTGTTGCATGAAAATATGAATGTTTATTGAATGTGTGACAAGCGTCACAACGATCGAATCTATAGCCATGTATGGCTAGAAAACACTACGGCAAGGGAATGACGACATCTGTGGTGTGTGAAAGTCAATGAGAGGCGGCAGGTTGTGGTGTGTTGTGCGAATGACGATGATTGTGAATTGGGAACAGGGGAACTAGTAGCGGAAGCAAGCCACGGGAAAAAAGGTTGTGAAGTCGTCGGTGTTGGTCGATGGTTATGTATTTGTCAGGCAGCTGGTGACGGTTTGGCTACAATAGAGGACTTGGACAATGGCCAACACGATGAGGAGGCATGGCAAAAGGTGGCTTCCACTAGCGAAAGAAGGTGGAGGTAGCGAATTGATGGGGGTAGCATAAGGAGATAGCAGCCAGTGACGACTGAAAGAAAAAACGAAGCTACGATGGTTGGCAAGATTTGTGGTTGGAAGCAATCTGGTGCGACAATGTGTGGGCGACATGCCAACTGCGAACTAGGACTGTAGTTGCATCGATGGTGGCAAGGACTCGCAATAGTGGCACCTATCGTCTGTCCTAAAATCTTTGCCCAGGACGACGGGTTCGTGAAGTTGTGGCATCTTCGATTGGTAGGGTAGCGATGGTTGTTAGATAGACAACAATGTTTATTTTTTTTTTTTTTTTTTTATATAAGGTTTTCTTTTTAATAAATTTTATCTTTTATTTTTGGTTTATAATTTTTCTTGATATATATTTTTTTTAAATTATTTTTTATTCACCTTATTTGTTTCTCTATCTTTTCTTATAATATATGCTCTTTCTTCATTTTTTAAAATCTTCTTTCTGGCTCTTTATTTTTTTTCTAAGTATTTATCTCGATTTTTTCGAATATTTTTTTTTTAATCTTCTTTTTTACTTAATGGCCAATTGGCAATAATGGAGAAACTCCAAAGCTTGTAGCGAAATTCTTTAATCTTGACGGCAACAATGTTGAAAAAATCTCAATGGAAAAGTGCCTGGATCGAAGAGCGTGGCTTTCTGTAGTGGTGAAGTAGCCATAGGATCAAACTGCTCCGATACCAAATGGAGCGAACAAAGTTTGTTCTTCGAATTAAATACTCCAGAAGACTTAGAATATGAAGATATCCATTGAGGATACAAATATTATATATTAAATGTATGAATAAGATGATGATACAACGAGAGTGAGGGCCCTGTATATATAGCCATGTAAGTACCCTTTCACGAATAGTCATGTCTATAGAGACATGCCTCTTTGTTCTACTAATTATTAACAAACTAATCATTATTACAACATTATTTATATATATTTTATTCGTAACAACTAATCCATCTGGATGAAACCCGTTGTGATGCCACATTGGCTAACAAAGCGCACAAGAAATGAATCAAGGCACAATATGATAGAAATGTCAAACCTCATATATTCTCAGAAGGATACCTCATCTTGCTTTACGATGAGGATGCTGATAAAATTGGAGTAGGAAAATTCGAACCAATGTGGATGGGTCCTTATATTGTCAAGCATGTTCTAGAAAAAAGGTTCCTATGAGCTAGTAGATTATGATGGGATTCCATTGTCACAACCCCAAAACGGGTTGTACCTCAAACGTTACTATGCTTGATTGAGTGTAGTAAAACTCACTTTATATATTCTTTCATTGCATGTGTGTGTGTTTGTCATTTACAGTGTTTGTCTAGTTAGTAATCCGCTTTGCATTTTTTTCAGATGTCAGAGTCTTTGAAGCCTTTTTTTGGTTACGCCGATGGTGCTAGTCGTAGTACGTAGAACTTGTCTTCTACAACATGGGATATTTTTGCTCCAAGTGGCGAGTTAGTGTTTTTTCAAGGGATTTGTATCGATCGATCAACGAACAACATCGCCGATTATAGCGTGTTGATTGGACTTCTCTTTGATGCCATTTCACTTGGAATTCACCGAATCATCGTTAGGTTGGACTTGCAACTCGTTGTACTACAACTAACAAACATTTATAATGTTCGAAATCCAACAATTTTTCGTATGTTCCTTAGAGTTCGTATTTTGGAAAGCTATTTTTAAAACATTCAATGTCAACATATTTCCAAAACCTTTAACACATTAACTGATTCTCTAGTGAATTATGTGTTAAATAGGCATTTGCGACACATGTAAAAGTAATATTCGAAATTCACATAATCATTTGAATAGGATTGAATACAACCATAGAAAACTCTGAAAGTAAAATAGATAGGTGTTTTAAATACTTTTACAAAATTTGTGTCCAAGACACATTTGGTCATTAGACCCAAAAAACTCAAAATGCATGCAAAACATCCTAAGTAGATCTAGTGGTGCTCATGATAATAGGTCACAGCCTAAGCTATCATGCGCAAAAGCCTCACCCAGCAGCTAGGAATAACAATAGTGTGGCGTTGCAGCCTCATAGGTAACCCCTCGATCCGGACATTCAGAATACCAAGGGTTAATACCCCTATGTGATCCTACAACTCTGCTAAGGTCTCGCCCAAATCTAAGTCCTGGAGAACTTCTCTCCCAATGTTTCTCTGTGTTAACCCACCTACACCCTATTGGTTCCCAACATGCCGAATAGTACCCACATCTGCATGCCTAAGAATGATTTTAGTTTAGTGTTGGAAATATTATAAAGACAAAAAAATGTAGAAACTTGAAAAATTAAAAAACAATTTGGTCAAACATTTTACCTATAGCACCCCATTGTGCTCAACTAGTAGAATCAAATCTAGATCTCCATGGAAATCTATCCCTAAGTATGGATGCTCCTCGATGACAAGGTGTTGTTAATTGGGCCAACTGAAGAATGCAGTGTAAAAAATGATTATTGACTGACCTGCATGTCAAGTAATCAATTCGACCCACCTCTGCATACGTGGATCTCTAGGACTAGCTACACCCAACGATACATGCTGTGGTTGCATCAATTGGATTATCTCTAATGTGAAAGTGATTAAGATCGAACTATAGTAGAAATTCTTCGTCTTACCACTTTTTACCTTCCTCATTTGTTCTTTCAGTGAAGAAAGCACAGCCTCACACGAGTTGAAAATTTTTGGGTCTAGACACTCCAATGCATTGCATATATGATCTGTTCACCAAGTGTAGTGTCACACTACCAGCCAATTTTGTGATTGTGAAAAGGATCATTCTCAAAGGAAAATAACCTACATCCCTGATGTTTATTTTCCCATCCTTGCTAGGTTGTGTACCTGACTGACAAAACAATATAATATAATATCTCACTGATTCTCCTCCACGGGCTAATCCAGAATGTGAGATGGGGGCACCTCACCTTGACAGTCTGGTTAGAAAGTAAATATCATCAATGGTAAAAGGTACCATCTTGTCCCTTATGTGAAAAGTATGATTTGTCAGATCCCATGCATGAACAAGGAACTACAATAGTTCTATTTGTTGCCTCATTCTGGGCAACTTGAAGTATTTGAGTAAGCCACAATTTGAGGGCCTCAACTGTACCTATATTGTTAAGGGAAACCATGTATTGTTCTTCGTGCTCTCTTTCTCACCATGTAATCAAAATTATGATAACTTGAAACACAATCATAAGCTTAGTTAGGATCCTTTCCATGGAAAAAACAGGACAAGTTTTGGAGCAAACAACTAAATCAAACTTTGGAAACTCACCCAGCTTAGCCCAAGCACAAAGACAGTGCACTGTAGAGCATGCAACCTTCCATCTAGGTGCTCTTCAGTGCAATTTTTGATCTGAAAACCTGCACTGATCCCATGGTAGAAAAATGAAACACCAGGGGCCCAAAAAAACCCTAAAACTTGCATGAAATGACAAAAGAATGACCTGAAAATAAACAAGAGAGGTTTAGATCCTACCTGGTCCAGACGGCTCGAGAAATGGTCCGCAAAATCTCTCGCAATCAGCTGATGAAGTTTGACGTAAAAAACTAGCTTAGAGCACAAACCTGAATGGTAAGTTACAAATGGTAAAAACTTCTTTTATGTCTATTTCAAGTTCATTAATCGAGTAAAAATTAGTATTTTCCTATTTTTTCCTATGAAATAAGTATTTTTAATCCATTTGGTGGTGTTTTGAGCAGGTTTTGTAGCTGATTTACAACATTCGACATGCTCAATTGTAAATTCTACCTTTGACCATAGAGCACACTTTTTTCTCTTTTTCAAGCTCTGTTAAAAATGAAAAAGAAACCCTCTTGGAGTCCTCTTTAAGCTCTTTTCACACTCTGTAAACATGAAAATATTGTCGAGCGCTTGTCCTTTCCAGCTCATTAATGGATGGAAATGACATCTCTCCTGTATTATTTTACGCTCTTTCGAGCTTGAGAGATTAATTTACAGAAAATAACTTATGGATTTTTCTTTTTGACCCTTTTCAAACTCTCTAACCATGAAAAGGACCGAGTTATATTTTTAGTTAAACTTTTTAAAACATCAAATAGTGACAAACTTGTCCATCTAGACAAGACCAAGTTTCACCTTCGCTAGACTCATTAAAACATCACGTAGTGATGGATTCACCCTAAGGGTGGAATTATACAATAAGCATCTATTATCCCCTGAAGCTTGATAAAAATAAAGAGGTATTGGTCAGCAATGACTGGGGAAAATGGTAAAAAGGGGAAAACCACTTTATGGTAGAAGGTCGCTCTTTAACATGACACTTTCACTCCATCACTGTGACTATTTGGGTTGGGTTATTAGCTTGATGGTTATCACACCGTTGGTCTATCATACCATCCATCACTTTGTTTTTGGTCAATGCTACCGCTTCATTTCAGTGTCACCGACATGTTCAAGGGAACTCATTTAGTTAAAATTCATCCTTTGGAATACCATAAACCTTCATTTTCATGACCACCATTCCTGAACCCTGTGTTTTCAGTCAAATTCCATCTATAAAACACTACACTCGTTTCATGTCATTGTTGTGAGATACATCAAGGCCCTCCTGTGAAAAGTCGCTTCTTGTCAACATCAACACATTATCCAAGAAGTTGACTTAGAAACACTCTTCTAGTACCTTGAGGCTCGCATTCATCAATGGAAGCTTTCTCACTTCCGGTGATAGGTTGACATCAATGGCCTTCGATCAAAATACTTTGTATGGTGTTTGACATCAAAACATACATTCACATCATGCAGAATGTATTGCAATACCTTGAGTATCATTATCATTATCAGTGATTTATCTCACATCTGTTAACAAATTATATCATTGGCTGGTAATTAGATGGTGGCTTCCCATGTTCAACTTCAAATCACATATTCACATGGCTACACTTGTACTTGAGCAAACGATTGAACGAGATAGAAGACCCTGGATCTAGTTTCATCCATCCAAGCTGCGATTTTAGGGGTACTAAATCATACATACAATGGCTTTACATTGATATTCATTCCAATCATGGGTCTATATCTGTAGATGACTGTTTATGTACATGTAATGAAAGTTTACAAGCTGAGAATGGGTATGCCTTCCCTCAGCAATTCATGTAAAACTAAAAAATCATAATATATGTATTGTAATTGATGCAAGTCACCTTCCACTTCGATACCTCCTCATTACATTGTAAAGCATTTCATTCGACACTGGCATTTTTCTGACTTCATCCTTTATGGGGCAACTGTTATAGATCCATTTGGGCACATCAATCCCATCATCCATATTAGCGTTTTTAGGGCTCACCAAACCCTAATTTCAGTTGCTACATGGCCTAAACAAGTCACCCCTTTGAATGCCTCCTTCCCAGATAATTTCATGACTTGAAGACATCCAAAAATGGCCTCTAGAGGGACCAATGTAGGTAGGCCCATGTAAGGGTGCACTAGAGAGCAGTTAAGTCCATCGAGGGTGCTCTGCAGAGCACTTAGGATTCCTTTTACCTATGCTGAGCGAGCTTTAGCGAATTTACATAGGTTTTGGGGAATATTCTTATCTTTTGGAGTCATCTAAAAGGTTCCCTCACTTATGAACTCGCATGAGCTCGAAAATGGATGAGGAAAGAGTTAATATGAATCCTAACTTCTCATCCCTTCCTCGATGGAACTAATCCTAAGTATGGAAGGTCATTCAATGCCACCATTTATAACAAAACCTCCTTCATCTCCCTATAAATTGACCACTCAACTAAGTGATTACGGGGTTGGATTATGTTGAATTGTAAGGAGATAATGTTGTTATTAGAATTGGCTTTGAAGCAAGTATTGTAATGCTACAAGTTTGTCATGCTTTTGATGTGATGAGGAGCGGATCCAAGCTAGAGGAATGAATTTGAATCAGACACAATGGTTGTAATTCCTTCTTCTATTCAATAAAGTATTTGAACCTTTCTCCCATATGTGTGTATTGTCTTATAATGCTTATATATGTGAAATGTATCTGATTCCATTCACTTATATTCAATAGATCTCTTCTTTGATTGATTCTTTGTTTTTTGTTTGTGTTTACAAGTACTCAAGAATATTAAGTACGGGAAGGAGTGACAAGATCAATACAAAGGAGACAAGAGGAAAGTGGAACTACAAGTAGGTCTTCTCATATTCTTATCTTATCTATTGCTTATAGGAAAAGACTAAAATACTTTAAACTGTTGTTCTAGATATGGTTGCTTATCTAGGGAATTAGTATTTATCTCTAGATACCAAATTCTCCAAAACAACTAGTTTAACAACAGGATGAGGCATAAACAACACCCAACTTTTGTCTGATATATTCAAATGCTTCTCTGGGAAGAGGTTTAGTAAATATATCAACAACCTATTGATTGGAGGGAACATACTACAACTTAACCTTTTTTTGAAGCACTTGTTCTTGTAGAAAGTGGTACTTAATGGGTATGTTCTTGGTCTTGGAGTGCATGACACGAATTTTTGAAATACTAATAGCACTTGTATTATCACATAGAATGGAGATGGGGGGAGAACATGTGATTTGAATATCTTGTAATGTTTGTAGCATCCAGACTAGTTTTTTGCAACAAGATGTAGTGGCCACATATTTTTCTTTAGCTGTAGATAAGGAAATAGAACTTTTTTTCTTGTTGAACCAAGATACTAATCGTGATTCCATATATAATTCACCTCAACTAGTGATTTTTCGGTCATCAACATTTCCATGCCAATATGCATCTGTATATGCATGAAGAGTGAGATCTGTATCTTAAGGATACCATAGACCAATGCATTGAGTTCCTTGGAGATATTTGAATATTATTTTTACAGCCTGGAGATGTGATTCCTTTGGATTGGCTTGCAATCTTCCAACAACTCCTACTACATGCATGATATCCATCTGGTACCTATTAGATAAAGTAGACTTCTAATCATAGATCTATACGTTGGTTGATTCATTGTAGTAGATTCATCATTAGAACTGAGACTACATCTCTTTACAATTGGAGTACATAGTGGTTTTGAATCTTCCATTCCGTACTTCTTCAGAATCTTCTTGATATATTTAATTTGCTTAAGAAAGATGCCATATTTTGTTTGTTGTACTTGTAGATCAAAAAAATAAGTTAGTTCTCCAAGTAAAGACATTTCAAATTCTTGTTGCATAACAGAAGAAAAGTTTTGATTCATAGATTCTTCATTATTGCTGATGATGATATCATCAACATAAACAACAACAATTAACAGTTTATCATTTTCAATTTTCTGTATATAAGTTTTTGTCTATAGATCCTTTTGTGAAATCTTCTTGTTGAAGATATTTATCAAGCCAATAATACCATGCCCTTGAAGCTTGTTCCGGTCCATATAAATCCTTTTTGAGTTTGCATCATTTCGAAGAATGAATCCTTTTTGGTTGTTCAACATATACTTCTTCTAAATCTCCATTATGAAATGTGGATTTTACATCCATTTGATACACCTTGAATTTTTTCAAACTTGAAAGAGAAAGAAATATTATTATGGCTTCATGTCTAGCAACAGGTGAAAATGTTTCTTCAAAGACTATAACTTCTTGTTGAACATACCCTTTACAAACAAGGCTTGTTTTATTTCTAATAACCTCTCGATTTTCATTCAACTTATTCTTGAATATCCATTTTGTTCCTATAACATTTTTATATGAGGTCTAAGAACTAATTCCCAATTATCATTCTTTTCAATTTGGTCTAGTTCTTCATCCATGGCCTTAACCCAACATTCATCTCTGCTAGCTTCATTGACATTTTGTGGTTCTATGGAGGATAATAATGCTAGATAACTAGAAGCTCCTACAATAGTTCTTATTGTCTGTAGTCCAGACCCTTTTTCTCCTACAATTTTAGATTCTGGGTGATTCTTTTGAACATACCTAGATGGAGCCTTTTCTCTGTCATATATTTCTTCTTCTAATGCTTCACTGGTTTCTTCGTCTATGTCAATTTTATTTCATACGGGAAATCATTCACCATCTTCATCATTATCATCTTCCTTTGTTGATGTCACATGTTCCAGATTTCTGCATGATTCCTCGATTACAACATCAACGCATTCAACAATTTTTCAAAGTCTCTTATTATAGCATTTGTGTCCTTTACTTGTAGATGAATAACCAAGAAATATTCCTTCATCTACTCTGGGTTAAAACTTACCATGTTTCTCATCACTCCTTTTGATGAAACATTTGCTTCCAAAAACAGTGAAGTGTTTTACAATCAGAGGTTTACCATATCAAAGTTTATATGGAGTTTTATCATTATTTACACGAACATGAGCTTTGTTGAGAACATTTATTGCAGTATGTCAAAATTCACCCCAGAAGGTGTCAGGAGTTCTAGACTCATCAAGAATAGCTCGATCCATTTGTTTAACAGTTCCATTCATTCTTTCCACCATGCCATTTTGTTGAGGAGTTCTAGCAACAAATAAATGTCTCTTTATTCCATGTTATTCGCAAAATTCAAAGAATTCATTTGATACGAATTCTCCTCCCTAATCATATCTGAGACATTTTATTTTTATATCTAATTCATTTTCAACTAAATCTTTGAAGGCTTTAAACTTTTCAAATGATTCATTTCTATGTTTTAGTAAACAAATCCAGCACATTCTAGAAAAATCATCAATGAATAAAATGTAGTACTGTTCTCCACAATGTGACTTTTTCCTTGTTGGTCTACACAAATCAGTATGAAAGACTTCAAGAGGCTCACTTGCTCTGGTTTTCTTACTGAATTGACATGGATTGCAGATGTTATTTTCTATCATGATCATATCTAGAAGATCTTGAACAACCTTGAGCATGCATGATTTTCTTATTTGAGAAAATCTTAAATGCCCCAATATTCTGTGGCATAGCCATTTCTCTTCAATTTTTCTTAGATAACATTGTTCTTCACCTCCTTTTAGTATATATAGATTGCTTGGAGTTATTGTAATTTTGGTTATAGTATTTCCTGTGTCAAACTCATGAACCATGCATTCTTTTGATCAAAACACAACTAAATTTCCTTGATCACACATCTGACTAATACTCAACAAGTTATTCTTTAAACCGTCAACGTACATAACATATCTAGCTTTAACCTTTTCTTTTAAATAAATAAAACATTTACCGTTAATGACAGATGGTGTGTCATTTCCAAAAGAGACATTATTTTCATTTTCTAAAGCTTTGTATGAAAGGATCTTATCTTTATCACCTATCATGTGTTTAGAGAATCCAATGTACCACTGATTTTGTTTTCCTTCTGCAAACAGAGCTATTGCACATCTTTCTGACTGAAATTCTTTCTTTTTCCATACCTGGGAATTTGATGATGTTTGGTTCTTTTGAATTGTTGGCTGAAATTTTCTCCTACATTCAGATTCTTCATGACCAAATTTATTGCAAAATGAACATTCAATTTCATATTCAAGAGGATAAATGTTATTATAATAAATTTTCTTGTTTCCTGTCACTCTCCTTTGTTTTCTTGCTTCTCTAGTCATGATAATTTTGTAAGAAACACATTGAGCAACATTATGACCAAAGTTATGGCATGAAAAACATTGTCGATTAAAGAAGAAGTTTATGCGATCATTAAATATTTTGGTATTGTTTACCTTTTGGTTGGTGCTTCTATTGATGTTCACTCTTGGAGTAATGAGGATGATTTACCTGGGGAGGGCCTGTAGGCCTTTATTGAGGATTGAAGCATTGTTCATTGATTTTTGCTACATCAAGATAGATTCTGGCAATGGCTGAAGGTTTTTCTGGTTGGGATGTTTCTCCAGTGTATCCAAGACCATTCTTTATAAGAGGAGAACATTGAACCTTGATTATATCATCTAAGGTTATTGATCCTTTAGAAAATCTAATATTAAGATATTTTTTCTTCTCAAGTTCTTTTATTAGACCCACTACTTCACATTCTCATTTTTCGTTGTGCTTTTCCGTTTGAGTGAGTTTATGTGTCGAAGAGTCTATGACCATATTCTTTTCTTCCAAATAGATTTTAAGTTTAGTGATTTCTTCAAGACAATCTTCTTCTTCTAAGGCATCCATAAAATCATCATTTTGATAAGCCATGAGTAGTTTAATATCTTGTTCAGATTCATATTCATAACTATCTTCATGAGTATAAAAACTTCTTCTAATAAAAAATGATATCCTATTACCTTTTGCAGAATCCTTTCCTCTGTCATGATTATCTTTATGAGGACATTTAGCGGCATAATGACCAACTCTACCACAAGAAAAACATTTGAAGGGAAGCTTACGTTTGAATCTTCCAAAACACCATTGAAGTCTCTTTACAAAGTTTATCTCACCTTCTTCTGATATATATCTTGATTCCTTGAGATCTTCCTTTTCTTTTCCCTTTGTCGAGGTCTTGAAAGAGGCTTCTTTGATATCTGATGGACCTCCTTTCCTCATTTCAAAGGAAATTAAAATTCCACGAAGTTGAATAACAGTAATAAATTGTATATCCTGCTTCTCTTCAATGATAGATACTTTTGACTGAAATTTAGAGTATAGAGATCTAAAAGTTGTCTCTACTAAAGTATCCTCATTTATTTCTTCACCCATATTCTTCATACAATTTACAATCTCATCTACTCGCAAAAAGTAACTAGCAATGCTTTCATCTCTATTGATGAGCCCCATAAATGGGTAATTATATGGGCTCGTTTGGCCTCCTAACTTAGTTTAATCCACCATTTTCATTACTTTATTGTATGTTTTTTATTATATTTATGTTAATATAGTGAGCTAGGTTAGTCATTATGCCATGAAGTCTAATGTGTGCTTTATGTAGATTTTTGGTCAATTTTGAGACAAAATCAAAGGTTTAATGAGCATTTGGTAGCCAATATTCGAGGAAGACAAGGGAGAGGATTTATAGGATGGTTTCCACCTCATTGATGACCCCCTACCTCGAATCCTCCTTTAGAAATCTCGGAGCACAAGCAGCCATATCAATGCATCAAGGAGGCAGCTGAGCAAGTGAATGTTAACTGCTGTCTATCTCAAGTCCTGGGAGCCAAGCCTCCCTGATTTTAGGAGAGTTTTTGGGAGCTCGAGTTGTATACAGAGATAGGCCTAGGGCCTCATTAGGTTGTTGGATGTTAGTCAAATTTTCACACTTTTTTTGCAGCTCTTGCTCAGCTCATTTCGAGCTTACTTTTGTGAACAATTTTATGTAATGTGACTATTATTTTGATAATGGAGATGAAATATTTTCTGAGCTAGCACTATGTTCTTTTAGAGGGTTGAAGATCTTGGGTTAGGGCCCAACACAAGCTACCTAGCACCTCTTTTTTTGTATTTCTATGTTTTATTTCAGTTCATGAATTAGTTGCTATTAGATAGATTTATTCCTTGGTTAGAATAGGTTGCTTTTGGTGATTTACATCGTTGTTTCCATTTCAGTTTGCTGGAGTAGGTTAAATAGTGATAGGAGAAAGATACAAAAAGGCCATCAACAGAGCCTTGACCTCCATTCCTCCCTTTGGGACCGTGATCTGAGGTCAAGACACTCTGGCTGCCATAAAAACATAGTTTTGCTTCCTCCATGCAATTTCTAGTGTTACAATTTGATTTAGAGGTTAATGCTTTGCTTCAGATCCATTTTTCCATGCTCATTTTTGTTTCTGCAATAAATCTCTTTCCATGCTTTCCTTTCCATATAGCATTGTTCAACATTTTATTTTCCTAGATCAGAATTTAGGTTAACATGAGATATAGTTCTATTTTTTGGTGTAACTAGTTCTTTTATCGCTAAGTTTCAGGATTTGATTTGCGGCTCTTGTGTAGTACATCTCTACTCATAATAAGTCAATAAAGTATCCATCACCATCTCTTTTGCTACATTTTTCACAGGTCATTCACAGCTCTTCACAAATCTGCCCTAATTTTCTGCACTTTTCTCATAAACTTTCCTCTCGACTCTTGAACAAATCCAACCATCATTTTCTTTCCTAATCCTCCTTGATGAACCTCAAACACCTTAACACATCCCTTTAGTTTTCAGCTACCTTTCCCACCATTTTCCCACCTTTAAAACCTCTAAAATAGGCCTCGACATCCTCCTGTAGATCCCCTATAACCTCTTGTAGAATTTCCTGTAAGTGGATTTTTGAAGTCCGATTGTAGGGAAAGCCTCCAGAAGGTTACTAGAGGCCTCCTAGGACCCCTCCACACCTTCCTACACCTATGAAAATCCCAAAGTCACCCTCCATCGCCACCTAATCGCTGCCACATCTACAAACAAATAAATTACATGCATAACAATTTCACATAACATACATAAAAAATCCAAAAAAGATGTTTTTTTTCTTATTTCCTTCTAGAAATAGCTTGAATAGGTGTATTTTACTTCCTTAGTATGTAATGGCACTCCTCTCTTAGGTTTTCACCTCTCCTTTTGCAAAAGTAGTGTTAGTCGGTAAATTAAGGTTTGCTAGGTTTACTTCACATTTCAGTCTTCTTTCTCTTTCTGCAAGTAGAATAGCCTCTGTAGAGTAAGTTTTCCTTTGTTTCATTACATATAAAGCTTCTTCTGGAATTCATAGAAGTTGGCTTGAGCTCCTAGTGATCTTGTGCTA
The DNA here is from genome assembly GCA_031772625.1 of Pinus tabuliformis. NCBI lineage: Eukaryota > Viridiplantae > Streptophyta > Pinopsida > Pinales > Pinaceae > Pinus > Pinus tabuliformis. Next base: position 1,339,371,399 of record CM062804.1, on the reverse strand, counting down.
GCTAACCAAATGACAGCCTTCGGTAAGAACTAGTACTTCTGCATATAGCATCGTCACTTCCAAGTTTGTTATGAACTACCAGGTTGATAAAAGTAAAGTAGGAAGCCAAGGAGTTGCAGCATTATTGCTACAATACTGGTGCTCACCACTTTTTGGCACCATTATCGAGGAAGCGTTAGATTATTTTGTGATTACTGCTTTTCTTCTATTTTCTACTGCATCATTCTGCTAAGTAGTCCATTTCAACAAAAGTAGATTATCCCTTTCAATTTTGCAATTTCCATTTTCAGCAAAAATAGATTAGTCCTTTCAATTCTTCAATTTTCATTCCAGATTAGTCATTTCCTTGCTTTCATTTCAATTCTACAATTTCCTTTCACCAAGTTCATATCAGTAGTTGCAATTTGTTTTTTCAATCAATTCCAGTGTTGCAGGTACAAGCAGAAAAACAAAAATCACCAAAAAAATATTTCCTTTCATGCCTCATAGGAATAGAGATAATTCAAGAAAATTCTTAACCAACACCCCCACCACATTAAAATCCACCCTTATCTCTTCTTCGATGGCAGTGATCCAGAAGAAGCTTTAGGGGAACAACCTGAGATATTTGAAGAACCTATAGGAGAAGAAGAGGAAGAAAACATCCCTCCTGAGACAACGACTAAAAATAGGAATGCTAGGGGGAATGGAGAAAGAGTAGAGGGTACCTTTTCCATCCAAGAGACCAACGGGGACACTAAAATGAATAACATAAGCCCTTCATCCCTACCTCACTTCCATGGATTGACTACAGAAGATCCTGACACCTTCCTGTTTGAGTTTTTTTTTTATCTGTCCAACCTATGACTATGCAAAAGATGAGTAGAAGTTGAAATTGTTTCCTTCTACCCTCAAGGCTGCAGCATTGCGTTGGTTCATGGGGTTACCTGGAAACAACATTACAACTTGGGCTCAGATGTAGCAAGCCTTTAATAACAAATATTGAGACTACTGTAGGTCAAAAGATACGAAGGAAGAAATCTTCTGAATGACCATGGGCAGTGATGAATCCTTAGAAGATTATGAAGAAAGGTTCTAGCTTAGTTATAAAAGGGCCAGTGCACACTTGACCTCGAATCTCTGAAGTTGGTCTTGCTCAGAGGAATTCCAGAAGACCTTCTAGACACCCTCCATTTACTGACTGGGGGAGACATCTATCAACTACCTTATCAAGACATAAAGACTATTTTTAGTAACCATTCTAGGGCAGCCAGAAAGAGAGGTAGGGGGAGTCAACCCACAACCAATACCTCCTCATCTAGTTCATACCTTAAAGGTGAACTTGGAAACATGTTGGAAGACTTGAAGAGTAAGATGTTGCAGATTCTTGCCATGAAAATGGATACCTTGCATATCAAAAGGAAACAGGAGGAAGCAAAGAGGGCTTTGGCCATTTTTTGTACTACGTGCACCAGAAGGAATCCTAGGAATGATTTTCCATTAAGATCTATAGAGGTTTGTTCATTCTGTGAAGAAGATCATTCTACAGATAAGTGCCCTTCCTTTCTTAGACTTAAAGTTGTGTACCAAGGGGCCAAAGGACCCACTGAACCACTCTATTTCATGAACCAAAGGAGATCGCGTGGACCTAGACCATTCTAGCAAGGAATGCAAGGGACATCTCAGGCATACTACAACCCCAATCAAGTTACTTCCATACCTTCTTGGGGTCCCTCTGCTCATCCCTCCTGGTCGACACCTCCTCCTTGGTCATACCCACCTCAATATCGTGGCCAATCAGTCGCTCATTCATTCCACTCCTATACCTAGCCACACCCTTAGTGGAATGCATCTCATCATGGGTGGAGGCCCTAGTAAAACTCTCCTCCCACTCTTTTGCCTCCACCACCTACTCAACTGCAACAATTTCCTCCTGCTCCACCAATGCAACCCCAAATTCTTGCTCAACCGAACCCAAACCGAAACAAGTGACAAGCTCAGTAAGTATACAGTGGGGAACCATCATGCCTAACCTATGTTGTGGAGATTCAGGAGATTGACCTACGATCTAGGAAGGTTCTCCCAGATAGCTAGCCTCCCCCTTATGAGGTTAAAGAAGATAAAGAGGAATTGAACCAAAATCAATTCCACCCTTTCCTGAGAGATTATTCGGAATAACACGGCCTACACCAGAAGAAACTAAACTTCTAGGAGAATTGAAACAACTATGTGTAAATATACCACTTCTCCAAGCCATAAAGGATGTGCCTATATACAATAAGATGATCAAAGAGAAGTGCTTCAGGCATCCAGGCAGGCGCAAGAGAGATGCCCCAACCATCAATGTCATAGGACAACTGTCCAACTTGATGTTGGTGCAGGTAATCTGTCCGAAATATCTAAACCCTGGAAGCCCAGTAGTTGATGTCCACATCAATGGCACCATGATCCCACATAACTTGATTGATCTAGGAGATGCCATTAATGTGATGACCAAGGACACCATGCTCAAGCAAAAACTCAAAGGATCCTCAAGAAAGACCACGATAGTACTGCAACTAGTAGACCGCTCGACCGTGACCCTTGACGGGATCGTGGAGGATGTGATGGTCTCCATTGATTCTTGGGAGAACCCTACTAATTTCTTGGTTCTCCAGCCAAAAGCAAAGCTCAATGGGTATCCTTTCATCTTAGGAAAACCCTGGTTGGCTACTGTAGATGCCTACATCAGTTGTTGAGTTGGGAACATGAAAATCAAGAATGGGCATAGTCCAAGTAGCTAATCCTATACCCTCCTGCCCAACCATTCCTAGAACATGATCAACCTCTCTGGTTGGAGGAGGAGGATGAGGATGAAGTCTATTTTGCACCACTGTGTGCAGTAGAAACTGTTATGAGGGGGCAACCGCAAAATGAGGATGATATCATTGAAAGTTTAATTCAGAATACACCTCCCAGTATTTTTCCATTAGAAGATCTAGTGAAAGACACCCAAGACAATCCCTTAACTGATCTCTGTGTGGCTGACCCAACCTCTCTCCATGTTAAGAGTATAGAGTTTGGCCTAGAAAGAACCTTCAAAATCAACTCATCCCTATCCACTTCCCAGGAGAAGGAACTGTGTAGCTTATTGAGAAAACATTTAGATGCCTTCTCCTCAAGCTATAAGGAGATAAAGGGACTGCACCTTCAGTTTGTACTCATCACATTTACATTAAGGAAGATTGCAAACCAATCAAGAAGCCTCAAAGGAGGATGAATCTAGCCCTTAAGGACATTGTCAAGAATTGCAAAAGTTACTGGATGCAGGATTCATCTACCCCATCTTCGACAATGAATGGGTTTCTCCTTTGGTGCTAGTGCCAAAGAAAAATGGTAAGTGGAGAATTTATGTCGATTATCAGAAACTAAACAAGGCCACCAAAAAGGACCATTTTCCTTTTCCTTTCATAGATCAAGTCTTAGATGGTCTGGTAGGGAAATTTTTTTCTCCTTCCTCGAACAATTTAGCGGGTACAATCAGATTCAAATCAACCCGAAAGACTAAGATAAGACCACCTTCAATTGTCCTTGGGGTGACATTGTATATCGGGTCCTTCCTTTTGGGTTGTGGAATGCTCTCGTCACTTTCCAGAGAGCAATATTGAGTATCTTTTCGAACTGGTTCATGATGCAGTGGAAATATATATGGATGATTTTACTCCTTATGGTTATGACTTCCAAGAAGCTTTATCTAACCTGGGAAAAGTTTTGGACAAGTGTATTTAAATGAACCTATCCCTTAGTCTAGAAAAATGGGAATTCTCGATGACTAAAGGGACCGTGCTAGGTCATGCAATATCTCAACAAGGATTGCAGGTGGACCCCAACAAAATTGACATCATCCAAAGGGTCCCACCTCCTCAAAAGGTGAGAGATGTCCAAAGTTTCCTAGGATTGGCGGGATAATTATAGAAGATTCATTAGAGATTTTAGTAAGTTATTCTATCCATTGTTTGGTCTTTTGGGAATATATGTCAAGTTCATATGGACTGACAACTGTCAAGAATCCCTAGATACCTTGAAAAGTAAACTTGTAACTACCACAATTTTGAGAGGCTCAAACTAGGCCCTACCTTTCCACATTCACATAGATGCCTTGAACAAAGCAATAGGAGAAGCCTTATGGCAATTTGATGAAAAGTTACCTTATGCCATATACTTTATAAGTAAAAAAAATTCCAAGGCAGATTTAAACTACACGGTCACTGAGAAGGAACTCCTAGCTGTAGTACATTACTTAAATAAGTTCAGACATAACATCACAGGCTATCAAACCTTTGTACACACCGATCATGCTGCAGTTAGGTATTTAATGAATAAACTAGATGTGAATGCTCATATTATTAGATGGTTGCTTTTACTGCAACAGTTTGATTTAGCCATTGTTGATAAGCGTGGTAAAGGAAATGTTGTTGCTGACTTTTTGTCTAGAATATATTTTCTTGCAGGTGAGAAAGGAATGGTGTATGATCAAATGGTAGATGAACATCTATTTTCTATCTCACTACTCTCTCCATGGCTTGTTGGTATAGCAAATTACTTGGTTTCAGCACAGTTCCCACCACACCTGTCCTCAAAATAAAAGAACAAGATCGTGAGGAAAAGTGCCCCTTTCACTTGGATTGGGGGCAATCTCTTCAAACTTGGTGCAGATCAGATCTTGAGAAGATGTGTCAGGGAGGAGGAGGTTTTTGACATTCTCCTAACCTGTCATGGCAAGCCCTGTGGAGGCCATTTTGCACCAAAGAGGACTGCCTTCAAAATTTTGGAAGTAGGTTACTATTGGCTGACTATTCATCAAGATGTGAAGAGATATATTAGCCAATGTGATTGGTGCCAAAGGATGGGGAAACCTACTCCAAAGGATGAAATTTCCATGCAAACTCAAGTGACTTTTGAGCCATTTGAGAAGTGGGGCATGGACTTTGTGGGTCCTATCAGCCATCCTTTAAAACAGAAACAATACATCATTGTGTGCACCGATTATTTGAAAAAATGGGCAGATACAAAGGCAATCAAGGTAGCAATAGAAAAAAAAGTAGCTGAGTTTTTAAAAGAGAACCTCTTCTATAAGTTCGAGTATCGAAGAGAACTAGTTACAGATCAAGGCAGTCAATTCACTTCCAATTTGATTGAAGACCTACTCGTGCATCATAAAATCAAGCACAGGACTTCCACCCCTTACCATCCACAAGCCAATGGACAGGTGGAAGTCACTAACAGATCTTTGGAAGGAATTTTGACCAAGGTAGTGAGCAGCAATAGAAAAGATTAGGTAGATCGATTGGTTAAGGCCACCTAGGCCTACAACACTACATGGAAGACCACCACTGGGCTCACACCCTATGAACTGGTCTATGGGAAGAAGGCTTTGTTGTCAATAGAATTTGAATACAATACACTAAGGATGGTAGCTCAGTTGGACCTAGACTTCAGCCATACACAAAGGGAAAGGTTACTCGAGCTCAACGGATTGGATGAGCAAAGTTGCAAGCCCTTCTCCACACAGAGGTAGTCCAACTTCAAAGGAAGATATGGCATGACAAAAATATCAAGGAGAAGAAATTCCAAGGAGATTGGACTCTGCTCTATGACTCAAGGTATAACGATTTCAAAGGCAAGCTGAGGACAAGATGGCTGGGACCCCACACTGTAGAAAAATGCAATGACAATGGTTCAGTTCTAATCAGAACCATTGATGAGGAAGCCATCCCCATGCTTGTCAATGGGAATAGGTTGAGAATTTACAAGAAGCCCCTCTCCAAGTGAGAGTTCATTGAAGATCTGAATAAGACAATTTTGGTAGTGGAGGAAGTCTTAGCCTCCACTCCACCCACTCACTAAAAAAAAAAAAGATAATAAGGACTCAAGTGAAAACCTCTATGAGGTGCTTGAGTCCCACGATTGGTTTGAAAACCTCTTTTAAGGCATCCCAATGATGAAAAAAACAAAAAAAGAGAGAGAATAAAATCCCTGGGTGAAAACCTCCCTTGGAGGTGCCCAGGGTAGGCAAGTAGGGTGAAAACCTCCTTGAGGCACCCTAGTTGTCTTTTCAAACAAACAAAAAAGGGGGGAGAAAAAGGGAAGAGGAAATTGACGTTTAGAATGCATTGCAGGTTACAGATGGACCATAGGAAGCATGGGGACATGCCACAAAACCTATTACACATCCTCTATACTCTTCTCCATCATTTATGATTTTTTTTCTCCACCTCTCTGTGTTTTTTCTTAAGACTATGCATCCTATAGGAGACCTTCTGTGTTCAACAGGAGGCTCCTGTAGAAATCACAGAGAGCCGGAAATAGCTTTTAAAAATAGTTTGAGGAGCTGGTGATTTTCATGGAGGGAATGTAGGCCATCCTACAACTATCCACCATCCTAACCCTCCATCCCACCCCTGCACCACCTCATTTCCGTTGATTCCTTTCCTTCTTGTAGAAAAATACACAGAAACCAGTTTAAAAAAAAAAAGGAAATAAAAAGAACAACACCTCCACAACTCACCTGCGGCTTAACAAATCCCTCTCCATTACCATCATAATCTTTAGTAGCATCCTCACAGCTCCCAGCACAAGCATAAGCTAAAAATCTTAGAGGGAGAAGTAGCTATAGGAGCTCCTATAGGATTTCTTGTAGAAGCTGATCCCCTTAAAATCCAGCTCCAGCAGCAAAATATGTGCAGCCATAGGAATGGAGGGGATGTCAGAAGTAGGATTCAGCTAAAGGGCACCTGTACAAAGCAACCAAGCACATATAAATAATAAAAAGCAATATAGAAAAATGGATATAGGCATTCAGCACTGAAATGCAAGCATGTAGTAGCAACAGAACCTAGTAGCATTGTAGCAAGAGCATTCGACCTGCAGGTAAGTGTCTAACCCTCTCCTCTATTGCATCTGTATAATTCAAAAATTGCACAAACAAATGAAATGGTTGGGATTAAACCAGAAAGGTGGCCAATTAAATGGCCACCCTCATCCAGTTCGACTGCGCTCATCTGGAGAGCCCACCACACGTGTGTCTAGTCAACTCATGGAAAATCCAAAAGACAGGTAGTGGCTGATGTTTAAACTCCAGCGCAAATGACTGGAAGTGATTGTAGGCATAAGGCATGAAGACTCATGATGACACAATAGTGGGGACCAATGGTCTAAGTAATGGCAACGTACCCTTTTTCCACCTCACATCATCGCAAAACATATCTCTAGTAAGCATAAGTACTCTCTCTCAAACTTATTCACCACCTTTGTTTCCACTTTATCATCATCTTCGCGATTGCAGCAAGCTCCATACCACCTCCATAGCCTCGAAACCATTGATATCTATCGTTTTTAAAACTCCTCCTCTTATCAGGTTCTACAACAGCATTATCGGGTTCTATATGCGGAGTAACAGGCTCTACAGGAGAACCTGTATCCATTTCTATAGGAGGGCCAGTAAGAAGTTTTATAGGAGAAAACATGGGGTTTTTGCCCAAATTCGGGCCTGAAGAGGTAGGCTCTATATAAACCCACCTTGGATATTCATATATGCAAGGAATGATGCAATTTTAGGGAAAAATTAAGCCTGAAAAAGAAGAGGGATTGCATTAAAAAAGTCTACCTATTTCTTAAAGAAAAACACAACTTTTTTCTTTGTTTCCTGTTTTTGCAACAACAACAAAAAATTGGTTGTCTCCTTCTCCACCTAAGGTATTCCAAAAGATTATAACCATAGTGACAGGGGGATTCATGAGGAAGGAACCCCTAAATTCAATCAGGCTCCATGAACATCCCGAGGTAGTAGCCATTTTTACCAGAGCTAATTGGATTCCATTTTTCGAAAAATTTCAAGGGTATGATGAAGAAGTGACTCGAGAGTTTTCCCTTTCCTTGGTATCCCACTCAAAGACTCATGCCACTATTACTTTCAAAGGTCTCACCATGTAAATCACCCCAGACTTTATCAGTAGGGTTACCAGTCTTCCACTTGGACTACCCTGGAGCAAAGAAGAAAAGCCACTCGGTCAAGTTGCCAAGAAAACCTTCTTTCAACCAAATGAGTATCCTGTAGAGGAAAAAAATGGCATCAGAAGAACAAGCATACCTTACCCTTGGGATGATGCCAGTCACCAAATTATCAAGTGCATTTCCTGTGAATGGAGGTATATCATAGTTTATGGTTACCATTTCAGACTTCTGCATGAGCTGAGATATGGCATGGATATTCCCACACCCCAAAAACATAGCATTCCCTATTTTCTCCTACAGTCCCTTATAGATTCTAGCATTAAATTGAAGGTAGGAGGTCTAGATCAATTGGCTCACCATGGACTAATTAAAATGCTTGTGGAATAAGCCCTCCACACCTTCAAAATCCCCATAGCCTGGGATATCTTCAAAAACATGACAGGAGAAGATGATATAAAAGCCCTCACATATGACCTCAGTCCTTCTGAAAGTGAGGGGGAAGAAGAAAAAGGGGAAGATGAGGAGGAAACCAAAACAGAAGATGAGAAGGAAGAACCTAAACAGAGGAGAAAAATACCAAAGCAGAGAAGAAGGAACCTAGGACAGAAGAGAAAAAGACTAAAACAAAAAAGAAAAAGACTAAACCAAAGAAGAAAAATACTAAATCAGAGAAGGCAGAAACTAAACAAGATGAGAAGGAAACCAAAACAGAGCTAGAGGAAACAAAGCTAGTAGAGGTAGAGAAGACAAAAGAAGAGGAAAAAGGGGCAAAGAAGACAGAAGTGTCTCCTAAGACACTAGAAAGGGAAGCAGCAGCTGTTCTTGCTGCCCTCAGCACCCCAGTCAAATCCAAACAAAAGAGGAAAAGCCCACCATCAATGTATTTCAGGGCTTGAACAAGAACAGGAATAAAAATAAGGAAGCCAAAGCCATCCTCAAAAGAGCCTATCATAATTTAAGATTCCCCTATTGTCAAAAGGGAAGAATCTCCATCCAATGCCCCCATTACTTATGAGAGAGGAAGTCCTAGATCTTCCACTTGGAAGGAAAGAATAAAACTACAGGACTCAAAAACAGTCCTACAGGAGGCACAGACTGCTCTACAGGAGACCCTAACAAAGCTACAAGAGACTGAGAAACTTGAGAAAAGGGTAGAAGAGTAGACCAAGGGGAAGGATGAAATAATAGAGATTCCAGAACTTGAGCCCCAACCTAGTTTGGGCTCTCATTACAATCTCCTTGAGGGAGTAAAAATCATCCCACAGAAGTTTGCAGTCCCACTTTTCATTGAGCTGGAAAAAGAAAGAGTAAGGAGCCATAGATGGATGCAATTTTCAAAGTCCAAAGGGGTGGAAGGCATTGGCCACATGGAGAGAAAGATTAGAGAGATGGGTCAAGAGTTGAGCACTGTAAGGCATACAGATACAATCAGAAGATCTCACTCGAAAGAAGAAAATGAAATGCTAAGAAAACAACTGCAAGAAAAGGACACACAATTGGCATGCATGGCCATCTGGTCTATGGAGGCACTACAATGTAGGCAACCAACCAAATCATATGGAGTATACCTTAAAGAACAGTGGCTACAGTTTCATATCAAGACCTTGGCACAGAGAGGCACCATACCTTTTAAGGATTATAAATAATTTATAGACCTATGTGAGCAAAGTTCAGCAGAAGACAAGGAAAGGATAACAGAGTTTTATTTGCATAACTTGGCCGCCATTGATATGAACCTATGGGACCCCAATGCTAGGCTGGGGGAATTGCAGCTGATGGCCATGGCATCATGGATGAATCATGAGGAGAGAAGGGCATCAGAAATCAAAAAGTTGATGGCAAAAGAGCAAAACGAACCCTTAATGATCCGAGATGAGGCAGCAGAACCCATGGCTCTCACTAGTGTCCACTAGCTGCTTGCAAATAATACTCAAATTGGCCCTAAGTATATCAATGAGAAAGCCCAGGCCATTGCACATTTTGAAGACATGGAAAGATTACTTTAGGAAGACTGTATTCATGCTTGCATGAGGAGGTGGAACACTCTCCCACATAGTTTGCAAATCAGGGAGTATCACTCCCTAACAAGGATGAAAGAAGCATTAAGGAGAGTGCCAGTGTATAAGCGCTCTATGCAGAGTTTGAAGGCCAATTGGATTGGCCTCAAATTGAGTCATCCGCTACTGCTAGGCCTACTGGAAGGTGTAAAAGAGGATGAAGAACAACAACAAAGGGAAGAGGTGACAGCAAGGTAGGATTCCATGATAAAGAAGAGGATCTCACATCAGAAGCATGGGATGACAGGGAGACCATCAAGGCCATCAAAGATGAGGAGATCGACTACTTGCTCAAAGGATGAGCAACACATTTAGTAGGGGGTGACGATGAGCCCCATAAATGGGTAATTATATGGGCTCATTTAGCCTTCTAACTTTTCTTAATCCACCATTCTCATTAGTTTATTGTATGTTTTTTATTATATTTATGCTAATAGAGTGAGTTGGGTTAGTAATTATGCCATGAAGTCTAATGTGTGCTTTATGTAGATTTTTGGTCAATTTTTAGACAAAGTCAAAGGTTTAATGAGAATTTGGCAGCCAATATTTGAGGAAGAAAAGGGAGAGGATTTATAGGATGGTGTCCCCCACATTGATGACCCCCTACTTCGAATCCTCCTTCAGAAAGATCGGAGCACAAGCAGCCACATCAATGCATCAAGGAGTCAGTCAAGAAAATGAATGTTAACTGCTGTCTATCTCAAGTCCTGGGAGCCAAGCCTCCCTGATTTTAGGAGAGCTGTTGGGAGCTCCAATTGTATAAATAGAGAGGCCTGGGGCCTTAGTAGGTTGTTGGATGTTAGTAAAATTTTCACCCTTTTGTTGCAGCTCTTGCTCAGCTCATTTCGAGCTTACTTTTGTGAACAATTTTATGTAATGTGACTATTATTTTGATAATGGAGATGAAATATTTTCCGAGCTAGCACTAAGTTCTTTCAGAGGGTTGAAGCTCTTGGGTTAGGACCCAACCCAATCTGCCCAACACTTCTTGTTTTGTATTTCTATTTTTTCTTTCAGTTCATGAATTAGTTGCTGTTAGATAGATTTCTTCCTTGGTTAGAATAGGTTTCTTTTGGTGATTTACATAGCTATTTCCATTTCATTTTGCTGGAGTAGGTTAAATAGTGATGGGAGAAAGATACAAAAAGGCCATCAACAAAGCCTTGAGCTCATTTCCTCCCTTTGGGACCATAATCTGAGGTCAAGATACTCTGGCTACCATAAAAACACAGTTTTGCTTCCTCCATGCAATTTCTAGTGTTACAATTTGATTTAGAGGTTAATGCTTTGCTTCAGATCCATTTCACCATGCTCATTTCTATTTCACCATGCTCTTTCCATTCTTTCCTTTCCATATAGCATTGTTCAACATTTTATTTTCCTAGGTCAGATTTAGGTTAACATGAGATATAGTTCTGTTTTTTGGTGCAGCTAATTGTTTTCTCACTCAGTTTCAGGATTTGATTTGAAGATCTCTTGCAGTACATCCATGCTCATAATAAGTCAATAAAGCAGCTATCACCATCTCTTTTTCTACATGTTTCACAGGTCATTCACAGCTCTTCACAAATCTACCCTAATTTTCTGCACTTTTCTCATAAACTTTCCACTCAACTCTTGAACAAATCCAACCATCATTTTCTTTCCTAATCCTCCTTGATGAACCTCAAACACCTTAACACATCCATTTAGTCTTCAGCTACCTTGCCCACCATTTTTCCACCTTTAAAACCTCTAAAATAGCCCTCGGCATCGTCCTGTAGATCCCCTGCAACCTCCTGTATAATTTCTTGTAAGTGGTTTTTTGAAGTCTGATTGCAAGGAAAGCCTCTAGAAGGTTACTAGAGGCCTCCTATGTCCCCTCCACACCTTCCTACACCTCTGCAAATCACAAAGTCGCCCTCCATCCCCACCTAGTCACTGCCACATCCACAAAGAAATAAATTACATGCATAACAATTTCACATAAAATACATAAAAATCCAAAAAAGATGTTTTTTTCTTATTTCCTTCTAGAAATAGCTTCAATAAGTGTGGTTTACTTCCGCAGTAGGTAATGGAACTTCTTTCCTAGGTTTTCACCTCTCTTTTTACAAAAGTAGGGTTAGTCAGTAAATTAGGGTTTGCTAGGTTTACTTCACATTTCAGTCTTCTTTCTCTTTCTGCAGGTAGAATAACCCTTGTAGAGTAAGATTTCCTTTCTTTCATCACATATAAAGCGTCTTCTAGAATTCATAGAAGTTTGCTTGAGCTCCTAGTGATCTTGTGTGATCATGTGACAGCCTATAGTAAGAACTAGTACTTGTGCATACAGCACCGTCGCTTCCAAGTTTGTTACAAACTACCAGGTTGATAAAAGTAAAGTAGGAAGCCCAAGAGTTGCAACATTATTGCTACAATACTGGTGCTCACCATCTATGCATCTTGAGACTTTCATATTGAATTCTGAGAGTTTGGAACTAACACGTTTTACCCAAGAGTCTCTTTTGTAGCTTTGTATGATTTTGTCCCATACGGATTTCGCTGTGTTGAGATGCATGAATTCGACGAATTTTGATTATGATAGACTTCCCAATAATTCATTAACGACTTTCACATTGTTTTCATATGCTTTCTTTTGTATAGGATCTATGGGGACAACTGCTAGATATTGGTATCCTCCTTCCATAATTTCCCAAACATGAGCTCCAAGTGACTAAAGATAGGCATTGGTTCTTCTCTTCCAATATGCTAAGTTACTCCCATTGAAGATTGCTGATTTGATCAATCCCATTCGGTCGTGATTTCTCATATTGTGAGATCTCCCATCAAGCAATCAAGCTTCTTCTTAAGGACTTGCTCTGATATAAATTGTCGGGGAAAATGCTTTGGGGCGGGGGGGTGAATCAGTATTTTAACTTTCATAATAATGATTTTCCTTTTCAAATTGTATACATTATTTTTTTGAAACCAACCAGTGTATGTCCGTGCCTATAAAGAATGAAACGAACTTATATATAATAAAATTTGACAGATAGCTAATTCATTGTCTTAAATAAAAGTGTGATGCATTTACTAAGCAGTAAATAGATGCAGTAAGAATACAATGAATCAACATAGATAGGTATCGCACATGAACACCAAGATTTTTCATGTGGAAACTCAATGTGGGAAAAAACCACCATTTCTATCATCTCAGTCTTCAATCTTCTTATAAAAGAAAGTGTTTACAAGTTTTGTACTAGTGTAGACTTTTCTAGTATGTAGGCATCTACCTACTGAAGGCTACAACCTTCACTCTTTTTTGAGCTTCTACTAGAAGGGATATCCAACTCCCATCTCTTTTACTAGTTGATATGTTTACGAGTATGTAGGCCCCGACCTACAGAAGGATACTACCTTCACTCTTCCTCCAAGGACCATGTTTTATAAATTTTTAGACTAGATACTCCTGGTACACAATAATACAATATGTAGGCCATGTTTCATGAAATCTTCATACTGGACCCATCAGTAACATTGAAGCTCAAAATCAATCACCACTACAATACAATCATCAAATACAACTACTTCTATAAAACATCGGTCAATCTGAACAATCAGATCATTGTCACGAGAACACTGCGCTGAACCCAGAACACTACATCAACAACTACAACCAACTGTAACCTCAAAAATAATATTTCAGAATGTATACGCCACTTCAGTGAAGCCAAATTGCATGTATACACCACTTCCTTTAATCCAACCAGCGTATACCTCTAAAGGTACTAAATTATAAAACCTCTAAACCAAAAACTGTAAAAACCAATGTCATTCTGAAGACCTACCCTCAAATTATAGAATTCTAAATAGATAGCACCAAAGAACACCCTTCTTTCTCAATCAACCAATCAACCAGACTCAATATCCTTATAAAGTCAATTTTACTTTAATATCTAATGAAGACATCATTGACAAACAATAGTAAACTAGCAACACTAATTATATAGATCAGTCATCTCTAAAGAATAAGGTTTTCTTCTACATATGCTACCTGGAATTGTCGAACCAGCGTGTATACGCGCCTTCACCAAGGTGAACCAGCGTATAGATCTGCAAATAATAACTTATAACATCACATCTATTACAAACTTTAGACATACCTGATCATAACATTTAAACGATAAAACATGTGTTAGAATTCCGATCTAGCCCATCCATTATCAGATCATACAATGATAAGTCATTTCAGGTTTTATGATACTGATCCAACATTGTACCCAATGTTGGACAAGATATTTCAGATCAGATCATAACCATAGCCTTTACAACATAAAATATACTTCATATAGATGTATTCATGAAAAAACCTTTCGCTTGCAAACTTAGCCCTTTGATCTTCTCCTCCTTATATACTTGTAGCCTTTTTCAATACCTCTGAAAAACAACACTTAGAACATGTGGTATTGTTAGATGAGATCAAATAACCATTACATCGCTCAATATTGTGGGCTAATACCATGGTATGGACCCTTGGTATTCATTAATCTTAATTTTCCATCCCACACGTGCTTTTCCTCTTGTGAAAGTGAGTGCATACATATGCGCTTCTTTTGTTCTGTGAACCAGCTTGTATACGCTATTTGGACTCGATGAACCAACGTATACCACTTAATGCAACTTAAAACATTCTTTTTATTCGATTGCTTCATTCTAATTTGAAATCCTTTGTCCCATCATCCTGTTATTTTGTGCCATTACCCTGTTACCTCTTAATATACCTCTTACAATGTGATTTTCTCTTTATCAAATCTGAACTGACCTGTGAGTGGGTTTCCATCAAGGACAACACCTGTACCATAATGCCAACACCACATCGAAATCATCTATATCTCTGAATCTCCAAAAAGTCTTGGATAATCATTCCAAGGTGTTTGAGACTCCCGAATTCCTCCCACCTATTCGTTATCATGATCATGCTATTCATTTGATTCCAGGAAGTGCTCCTCCAAAAATCAGGCCTTAGAGATATCCCTATGCCCAAAATAGTGAAATTAAATGTATGGTTTTGGAACTGCTAGAGGCTAGTATAATTCAACCTAGTCAAAGTTATTTCTCTGCTCCAGTAGTATTCGTTCACAAGAAGGATGGGTCATGGTGCATGTGTCCGTATTATAGGGATCTCAACAAGCTTACTATTAAAGATAAATTTCCCATTCCTGTCATTGATGAATCATTGGATGAATTTCATGGATCAATTTACTTCACAAAGTGTGATCTTCATTCAGGATATCATCAAATCACAATGAAGATTGAAGACATTCCAAAAAACAACATTTATAACTCATGAGGGTCATTATGAATTTTTTGTCATGCCTTTTGGCCTTACCAATGCACCTTCTACATTTCAAGGTTTGATGAATTCTATTTTCAAACCCTTCCTTAGAAAATTTGTGTTAGTATTTTTTTATGATATACTAATCTAGAGCAAGTATTTTAAGGATCATGTTCACCATGTTGATAGAGTGACCAAACTATTGAAGGAGAAACAATTATATGCAAAAATCTCCAAAAGTTTCATTGGAGTACAAGGGGTGGAATATCTAGGTCATATTGTATCTCATGAAAGTGTTAAGGTAGACCCTAGCAAAATTTATGCCATTAAGGAATGGAAAACCCACACATCCATAAAGTATCTGTCAGGATTTCTTGGGTTGACAGGGTATTATCACAATTTTGTTAAGAATTATGGGAGAATAGCATCACCTCTAACAACATTATTGAAGAAAGATGAATTTTAATGGACTCTAGAAGCAACGAAGGCCTTTGAACATCTTAAAGACGCAATGTACCAAACACCGTATTAGGTATGTTGGGCTTCACAAATTTTTTTATTGTTGAATGTGATGCCTGAGGAAATGGAATTTGTGTTGTTTTAATGCAAGAAGAAAGACTCATTTCTTTCGAAAGTCATCCAATCAAAGGAAAGTATTTACACAAAGATATTTATGAGAATGAAATGTTGGCAATACTAGATGCACTTAAGAAATGGTGACCCACCCTAATGGGAAGACACTTCAAGGTAAAAATGGATCATGATAGTCTTAAATAATTTTTAGAACAAAGATTATCTTTAGAAGAGTAGAAAAAATTGGTCAAAAATATGTTGGGTTATGACTTTGACATCATCTACAAAAAAGGTAATCAAAATGTTATGGAAGATGCACTCTCAATAAAGGATGACGACTTGGAATAATTTCTTTGTGCGATTTCTATTATCCAACCAGATTGGATAAATGAAGCAAGGGATGAATGGAAGAATGATGAATAAGTGTGGGCACTCATTCAAAAGTTACAAGAAAATTCCAGTACATCTAATACATTTAGCTGGAAAAATGATTCGTTATGGTACAAAGATCACTTATACCTATGTAAAAATTCCCAACTCAAACAAAAGATTCTTATGTAATTGCACACCTCTCCCTTAGGAGGGCACTTGGGATTTTTAAAAACCTACCACACGGTTAAGAAGGATTTTTTTGGGGATGGCCTTAGATATGATATTCAAAATTTTGTGGTGGAATGTTTGGTTTGCCAATAAAATAAAGTTGAAACAATTGAGACCCGAGGTCTATTACAACCTTTATCCATTCCAAGTCAACATTGGGAGGAGGTTTCAATGGATTTTATTACAGGTTTATCCAAGTCTGAAGGAAAGAGTGTCATCATGGTGGTAGTTGACAAACTTACTAAGTATGCAGGATTTTGTGCATTATCTCATCCATTTAAAGGAAGTATAATTTCTACTGCATTTATGGAAACAATTCAAAAGTGACATGGAAACCCAAAGATTATTGTAAGTGACAAAGATCCCATTTTCACTGGAAATGTTTGGACATAGTTATTTTCTTGTCTTGGTACTAAGTTAGCTCATAACTCATCTTATCATCCTCAATCTGATGGGAAAACTAAGATAGTAAACAAATGTTTGGAACGATATCTTCATTGCTGTGTATCTAATAAACAAACACAATCGGTCAAATGGTTGCCTATGGCTAAATGGTGATATAACATTTCCTTCCATACTGTAGCATAAATGACCCAATTTATGGCACTTTATGGATATCATCCACCGTTTATCATGTCATACTTAACAGAAATTTCTAAGGTTCAAGTAGTGGAATATCACATTGAACACCAACAACAATTCCTCAAACTCTTAAAGGATAACCTCACTTTGGCACAGAATAGAATGAAACCATAGGCAAATCAACATCACAGAAAAATAAGTTTTGATGTAGGTGATTGGGTATTTCTACAGATACAACCATATAGACAAATGTCCCTCAAGCAAGCTAAGAAGGATAATAAATTATCACCAAAGTATTATGGTCCATACAAGGTGTTGCAAAAGATTGGTACTATGGCATACAAATTGGAGCTTCCTGCAGCTTCCCAAGTGCACCCAGTTTTCCATGTTTCATGCTTAAAGAAGGTTTTTTGAATTTTGTCGAAAAACCTGTGAATAGTTTTGAAACCAACATTTCGGACTAGCTTAGTGAGTCCATCATTAGGGCAATGAGATCTGTATTTGAGAAGAGAGAGCGTGAAGTTACAAAGCTTATTAATAGTTATTTGAAAAATAATTCTGATGACTTCGTTGTAGTCGGCTTACAAATGATAAATTAATTAATAATTATTTAATTTATTTATTTAAATAAGTATTTATTTTATTATTTATTATTTATTATATATTTATTTAGTTTTTAATTTTATATTATAATTGTTTATTTATATAAATATTTTCTTATTATTCCAATTTTATTAATCTATCTATCTATATATATATATATATATATATATATATATATATATATATATATATATATATATATCTATATATATATATATATATATATATATATATATATATATATATATATATATATTATTATTATTATTATTATTTTGAAATTTATATTACTAGTATAAGATCCTCACAATATGTTAATTGTTTTATAGGAATGTATATAATTTTAAAGATTAGGATTGCAATTTTATGTTAACTAATTTATTATGTGATTAAATTTTATTTGAAGGATTAGATAGGGAGTTAGCTATGATAGGTTATATTTATCAATTTAATTAATTAAATAATTTGGTTTATTTCTTAATGTTGATATTTGCTTATTTATTTATTTTTATTTTATTTAATTAATGAATGTGTGTAAATCTTTGTTTATTGCTTTTTTATTTTATTTAATAGGGGTTTCCAGGTGTTACTTAACTTTAGTCTGTCGTCTCTATTCATGTTATTGGAGGATTTTTCGATTTCAATTGCTTCCTTCACCCTTCTTTTTAAATAATGGTCTTCCTTGTGAATTAATTTTGCTTGTTCCATGCAAATATAGTGTGAGGAGGAACAAGCATGCTTAGCTAGACCAGATTTTTCTGAAAAAGCTCCTAGTTCAAACAATATTGCCAGAACATGAAGAGGAAGGAAAAATCATATTGGAGCCTGAAGCAGTCACAAAAGCAAGAACTCGACAACTACAAAATTGATCAATTTCGGAGTATCTCGTCAAGTGGAAGAATTTACCCACTAAGGATTCCACATGGGAGGATGAGAATTTTATACATAAGCATCTAGAACTACTCAAGCATTGAGAACACCACTTTTTCGAAGGATTGGGGCATGTTAGGTCCCTATTATACTAGTGATTTCCGGATTACTATTTTCATTGTAGCCCTTATGGTTATTTTTGTGCCCCCATTGTCCCCATATTGCTATTATTGTGCCCCATAGAAGCCCACTATTTTTATTGTTGTGTCTTTATATTATTATTGTTATTTCATCTTTGATTATATTGTGACCGCTTAGAATATTATATATATAAAGGAGGTTTTGTCATTTGTGTCCTTCAAGAATTGTTCATTTGTGTAATGTAAAGGACATTTCAACCTTGAATAGGTTGATTCTAAAGTCGTTGATCTATCTTTTCTATCTTTTTGTGAGTTGGTATCTTAACAATACTCCCTCTAGGATTGTGCAAACCTTGGCTGGCATAATCTTGCTTGGCTCTTTAACATGTTCTTTTCAACCTTCTAGAGTTAGTCCCATGTGCTTTACTGTTAAGTGGGACCTCCTTCTTTTAAATTGTGAAAATAACAAAACCTTTTCACCAATTCTATCGGAGCCATGTTTTCTTGGTCATTGTCTATTGGTCCTTGCATTTTCATGTTAACATGTCCACACAGCCTTGTCCATGGTCACAAAAAATACTGGTGGTTTGGGCACCCTCTAGCATGGTTTTTGTATAGAAGGGGGGGGGGGTGGGTGGGGTGTTATAGACATTTTTGGGCACTGCAACCCCAAGCATAAAATGTCCATAAACCAAGGGCTCCTAAGTCCCTAAAAGTGTTGTTCTAGCCCCTAAAGGAATAAGGTCAACAGATTACAGCTTCTCCCAGAAGTTCTCCATGAAAAACTGCTCAAAACTGGTCAAAACAGGATCATTTCACCTGCTCCATAGGCAAAGTGTGTTGCATCTCACCTAAGTACACTATGTGGGTGTGTTGCATTTCAAAAAGCCCTTCTATGGGGTGCGATGGGCGAGAAATGACAAATGGCAGTGTCAATCCGCGAGGTGGAGAGGCATGGAATCTTCCAGAAACTTCTCCTATGACACTTTACTCTCTGAACTCGACCAAGGATGAGTAAGATATCATCAATCTCCAAGTGGAAGCAAGAGCTATCAGAGGGAAGACACTAGTCAAATCACAAGCTGACTCATCCCCCTTACAGATGTCTATATATGGATCCCTCATCCCAGAGATCCAGAGGCTGGAATTTTGCATCTTGTAAGGAATTGTTGTTAGTTTCTTGAGGCAACATCATAGTGTTGGGTGATCTAAGCTTTGTATGAGGTGAAGAAAGGATTACCTGCTGAGAGGATGATGCTGGGTCAGAACAACTGGTTGTAACTCCCTTGGCTCTTTCTTGATTATCAATAAAAGCTATTCAAGTTTTCATCCATACTCTTGTGTCGTTTATGTTTTATGCATTTGTATGGTCAATTTACATCTGATCCTAGATTGTTTATGATAATAGATCCATGTTCTTGTATAGTGTTATGCTACTTTGATTCTACAGGTACTCTGTTCTAGGTGTACAAGGAAGCAAGTGACAAAATACTATTAGAAGAGAGAGGAATTGAACTAGGAGCCAATCGCAAGACAGAGGTTGGTCTCCTCTATTCTTCTCTCATCTACCTTTCATAAAGGAAAAACGAAAGTAGCTTTACTTTGTTTGTTTCTAAGGTAGCTACCACACCTTAGTGGGATAAGCAGTTCTGTATAGACACTTTTCCTCGTAACAAAATGTCGACTCCGCTGGGGAGCGACTAGGTTGTTTGTTTATCTATCTTGTTGTTTACTTTATAAACTTACAGACGGAGCCTGAAGTCGAGCCATGTAGCTTTCGAACTGCATTTTCTATGCAAATGCAAAGTAGATAAATGCCGCTTCAGTCAATCTCCGGGTTTTGTTTATGAATTAAACAACTGATTTACAAACTCCCTAATTGCCCTTTGTGGTGGCTCTAGTAACCTCCTTAGATCTACCCTTGTTGTTGATTTACTGACTACCATTTGCTCGGCCAAAACCCCGAACTGAACTGCAAACTGTGACCCGGAACCCAAACAAAGTCTCGTCCCTGGCCCAGCGCAGTCTCTGTTTTGTGAATCTGAACTTTAGTGCACTTCCCAAGTGTAGTAGGTGCGCTGCATTTCAAATTCACTGTGTTACAGGTGCACTGCTCAGACTAGAAATTGTTCCTGAATGTTGGTTTCTGTTCATTCTTTTCAGTTCTATTCATGAGTTTTGTTGCCTGTAATCAGTATACCTCTGTTTGAAACCCCTTTCCTTACTGATATTCTGCCTCCATTGTGCAAAGAACTGTAAATGTTTTTGTGTATTTTTTGAGTCATTTTCAGTTCTCCTTTGCAAAAAAGTAACATAGTTGTACTGTCGTTTCTCAATTTGAAAGTGTCGTAAGTGTCGTTTTCAGTCGTAGAAGAGAGTCTGATTGCTCTTGATAGCCGATTACCCTGTTACTATTGTATTTGATCTAAATTTGTAGTTTTTCTAGTGTCGGAAGCAAGTATTCAATTCTGAATCGTAAAGTGTTGTGATTGTCTTCATTTTTTATTTTCAAAGGAAACTTGTTAGTAATTGTCGCTTGAAAAGTAATTCAGATTTGCGCATTAGATTTCTTTTTATCATTCACATATTAAGAAAGCTGAAAACAAATACATTCATGTGAATTTGCATTTAGACTATTTGATTGGTTTGATTTAGGACAACGCATATAGTGTGTGCTCTTTTCTCTTTGTTGAAAGAATTCTGTCTTTCTTTCCTTAGTAGCTAGGATTTTCATTGCACAAAGAAGATAAAAGACTGTTTGTCATCTTAGATTGCATTTTAGGAATTGTACATCTACATCACGTGGTGAACCTGAAAGGAAAATTTCTTAAGCAAGATCAACTATAAAATAAATTTAATGAATCTAACAATGCTTTGGAACCTAACACACAACATCTAGAAGTC
Organism: Pinus tabuliformis; assembly: GCA_031772625.1. NCBI lineage: Eukaryota > Viridiplantae > Streptophyta > Pinopsida > Pinales > Pinaceae > Pinus > Pinus tabuliformis. The sequence goes on along the minus strand of CM062804.1, from coordinate 1,339,349,803 downwards.
TAGGCTAGAGACGTATTTCCGGCGTCGTAAAGCCTGGTAGCTATTGTTCTCACTGATGGTTGGGTGATTCCTACACTTTGAGATGATAAGTGCCAGTACGGACTTGTGCTCCCACGTACCGTCGAGTATATTTTGGGAGACCACAATAGGCTTAATCCTTTATCCATAGGAAGCCGTGTTTGCCGCCCTATCGATCGCAATGCACTGAACACAACATTCGAGAAGATTGACTACCATACCGTAAAAAGTATTCTGCAGTTTTGCGATTGGTTTGGTAATCCCTCTACCAATATTTCTAGAGCAGTCCCTTTCGTTGCTTTTCAGACTCCTTAACGGAAAAGGTCCATCTAAGCACTTGTCACTTCAGGCTCATTAAAAATCGAAGGCGACTAGAGTCATCTTTTTTTTTTCTCGACTCTTAAAAATTGAAAAAATAAGTTGTGTCAAAGCGTCTAAAATTTATTTTAAATGGAATAATCATTACCCTTTCCTACGTTGATCTTAGGTTGAGAAAATGGAATCCACCAACCAAGGAATTCCCCTTGGAGGAAATCCTAGTCCCTTCTCCTCTTGGGGAGATTCGGTGCACCCCATATGGCCACATTGTCGCTTCCAGGATTGGCAATCGGCTTGCCTGTATGGCTCTTCTCAACCTCCGTTGTTCAAAACACCGCAAGTCCTGAACAATCGAGTCAGCAACTATACGAATCCAGAGTTACCCCCCAACCCTCTACTTCCTCCAATTTTTCCTCTCCTCCTTCCTCTTCGCTTGATGGCGCTGGTAAAGCCAAAAATCAAGTATCTGAGAAGAAGAAGGAAAATAAGAAGAAAGAGAAGAAGAAGAAGGAGCCAAAAGCGAAAGGGGGCAACCAAGCATCGTCTAGCGAAAATCCACACACTGCACCAACTAGGCCTAAATCGCCATGAGTCATTTGCAAAGGAGACCACTATCATAGAGATTGTCCCTGCATCCCTCAGATCTTAAGGGACTGGTCTCCTCGTTTGCACACCCCGGTGTCATCAACCTCTGATGATCATGTTGAAAACACACTGTCGACTAGTGAAAGTGAAGCCCCAGGACAAAAAGGAAAATATAGATTTCCTTGTAAACTGTGCGAAGGTGATCATGCCATCCACCATTCCCCCTTCTTAGATGAGGCTAAAAGAGTTTTGGACGATCGTCCGGTTTCACCGTTACGACTTCCTCCTGGATATAAAAAACTCTTTCCGAGTCCGTCACTAGTTGAAAATCCGGCTGGCCCGCCCAGGTGGTCGGCCGAAGCATCTATCATTGAAGACGAACCATTTGAACCCATACCAGACGAAAGTCAAAAGGTCGAGGCGGCAGTTGACCTGGTCTTGCCTTCAGAGGTTCCATCTTCAGATGATACAGTCACTGAAGAGAACAAGGATGACACCATCCAAATTCTTTTCGTAAGCATAGACTCTGATGAACATGGGGGAAATTTACCCATTCCTTTATGTAGGAAGGAAGTTCGTCAGAGTCATACCCGGCCGTCTATTCAGTCCCACCTCCAAGCAACCTAGTTGTTTCCTTCGACTAGAATCAACTAGGCAGACCCCGTTTACCGGCTAGTATACCATTCCAAATCATTGCTCAAATATATAGAATGGTTATGGCTGGTACCATCATAGATGAAGGGGCTTCTGGGAGTATCCTTTCCTCGACTGCTTGGAAAGCGCTTGGTTCACCATCGCTTTTGCCTGAGATGAGAAATCTAACAGGCTTTGACAAAGGAACCAGTCGACCGTTAGGGATCCTTCCCAATGTGCCCATAACATTGAGAGGGAAAACCATTCACATAAACATAATTGTAGTCCAAGGACCCCTGTATTATAATCTACTCCTTGGACGAGACTATATTTATTGCATGGGAGCCATTGTCTCATCACTCTTTAGACTAATGTGTTTTCCGCACGAAGGAAGAGTGGTCAAGCTCGTAGACCAACTTTCATTTCCCGGATCACGCGTAACAAATAGTCATATACCATCCCTGAATGGTCTTTTCACACAAGGAATGTCTCATCAATCCCCAGTTCGTCCACCTAATGAGCGCGAGTAATTTTGTGGACATGACTGAAACCCAGGGGGCATGCACCCTGGTCTGCCTCGGCAGGAAAACTTCGAGTATAGGGTAGGTTTCCACGAGAGATATATGACTAGTCTATACTCCCGTCCATGATTGGAAAAGGAGGTTAGACTGGAATAATATTCCCTCGTCAAAGTTATGTGAGTGGATTGTCTCACCTTTGTCTATTTCGGTAGACATTGCCGAAGAAGTGTTTTGTTTGCGTTGTAAATAGAACAATCTTTGGTAACCTAAAAGAGGTAGACCTTTCCTGATAAAACAAATGTTTTGTTGGAGATTTGAAAGGTGACCTTGAAACTCTGTTTTATACCTAGGGGCATGCAAACCTTTTGGCGTACAAGCGAAGAACGATCATTTATCTGTTTTTTGGATTGGTCGTTTCCTAACTGGCATAAATAAAGGATCTGGGGCAAAGTTTTGAAAAATTGCCGATTTTAAATGAGACATTCTTATTATACGACTGGATTAATCGAGCAGTTTTAGCACATAGTTCAAGCTCGTTAAAAAATAAACATAAGTCATGAGCAAATGTTTCTCCCCATGTTTAAGCTCATTAAAAAATGAACTATTTCCCGGTAAATAACCATCGTGAATGTAGTACTTCAGCCTTTAAAGCCTTGGTCGTGTTCTCATCATCACCTCCATTAGGTATTGGCCGATCATTCACCTCCACTTGATTGTTTACCCCTTTTGAGGAACAACTGCGAAGAGTGATCCCACTAGCCATCCTTGTAACACTACCGTGATTAGAAAATTCCAAACCTTTCCTGGAATCAGCTGCTACCCAATTTCATCACTCGTTCCTCAAAAGACGAGTCTCCTTTAAGCTCTTTTCAACTAACTCGTAAAATATGAAAAGATTGTCGAGCCATTGGCCTCTCCAACTCGTTAAAGGGACCGGAAGTGCTATCGCTCCTTTATATTTTAATCTTTTTGGACCTGAGGGATTATTACACAAAAAGATCGAGCGCTTGTTTTGTTCGGCTCGTTAAAAGTATCGAAAATTCATCCCTTCTGTATTGTTTTATATTTTTTCAGACTTAAGGGATTAAATGACGAAAAAGGAATTTTGGAGTTTCCTTTACGTCCCTTTTCAGACTCTCTAAAATTGAAAAGGACCAAGTTATATTTGTCATTAAACTCGTTAAAACCTAATAGCAACAAACTTGTCCATAGCAGACAAGAACGAGTTTCACTATCGCTAGGCTCGTTAAAACATAGCGATGGGTTTGCCTGAAGGGCAAATTATAGAACAAGCATATGTTATCCTCCTCAAGCTTGACAAAAATAAATAGGTACTGGTCAGCAATGACTGGGGAAAAATTGGGAAGAAAACTTGAAGAAACTTTGTTGGTAGCAAGTCGCTCTTGAACATGACACTTTGAATTCGCATCCAAGTCGGGTTGGGTTGTTTCATTCACCGGTCACATCGTCATGGTCCCATCACACCATCCACATTTGGGGTTAATGCTACCAATCCATCACGTTAGTGTCACCGATATGTTCAAGAGAAGTCATTCAGAGAATTCACCTGTGTCTCACCCGCTACAATACATTTACTCTCCATTCTTTCATGACCGCCACCTTGAACCTTATATCACCAGATCGTTTTCACCTCCATTAAAATCATTTTCTCCATTCTGTGTCATTGATGTGAGATTGATTAAGGCCCTCCTATGATGGATCGCTTCTTGTCAACATCAGCTCATTATCCAAGAAGTCGATCTAGGAACACCCCGTTCAATACTTTGAAGCTTGCATGCCTTAATGGAAAGTTTCTCACTTCCGGTGACAGGTTTACATCAATGGCCTTCGACCGAAAGATTTTGCGTGGTGTTCGACGCCAAGTCCTTTATTCACACCACGTGAATTGTACTGCAGTACCTTGAGGGTCATTATCATTATCGGTGATTCCTCTTGTGCCTGTTAACAGCTTACATCATTGGCTGGTAATCAGGTGATTTCTTTCCATGTTCGACTCTAGAACATCTCTCACATGGATAGACTTGTACTTCGAGTGAAGATCGGACGAGATTGAAGACCCCGGATCTAGTTTCATCCATCCGGGCTGCGATATATATTCAGGGAAATAAAGACATCAAATGTACATCGTTGCTGCACAGATAATCATCCAATCAAAGGGATGATGGCTCTATCAGAATCATCAGTCTACACTCAAACAATTGTCTGTCCTATGTGCATGAAAATGAAATTATAAAGCTGAGCATGGGGATGCGCACCTCAGCTAGATCATGAAAAAATTATGAAGATAATGTATTGTATTGTATCTTATTACAGGTCTCCTCCCAGCTTGAAATAACTCCGGATCCACATAATAAAGCATTTCACCCGACATCAAAAAGATTAACGACCTCATGCTTTAGGGGGCAACTGTTATAGACATTTTTGGGCACTGCAACCCCAAGCATAAAATGTCCATAAACCAAGGGCTCCTAAGTCCCTAAAAGTGTTGTTCTAACCCCTAAAGGAACAAGGTCAACTGATTACAGCTTCTCCCAGAAGTTCTCCATGAAAAACTGCTCAGAACTCGTCAAAATAGGATCATTTCACCTGGTCCATAGGAAAAGTGTGTTGCATCTCACCTAAGTACACTCTGTGGGTGCGTTGAATTTCAAAAAGCCCTTCTATGGGGTGCGATGGGCGAGAAATGACAAATGGCAGTGTCAATCTGCGAGGTGGAGAGGCATGGAATCTTCCAGAAACTTCTCCTATGACACTTGCCTCTCTGAATTCGACCAAGGATGAGTAAGATATCATCAATCTACAAGTGGAAGCAAGAACTATCAGAGGGAAGACACTAATCAAATCACAAGCTGACTCATCCCCCTTATAGATGTCTATATATGGATCCCTCATCCTAGAGATCCAGAGGCTGGAATTTTGCATCTTGTAAGGAATTGTTGTTAGTTTCTTGAGGCAACATCATAGTGTTGGGTGATCTAAGCTTTGTATGTGGTGAAGAAGGGCTTACTTGCTGAGAGGATGATGCTGGGTCAGAACAACTGGTTGTAACTCCCTTGGCTCTTTCTTGATTATCAATAAAAGCTATTCAAGTTTTCCTCCATACTCTTGTGTCGTTTATGTTTTATGCATTTGTATGGTCAATTTACATCTGATCCTAGATTGTTTATGATAATAGATCCATGTTCTTGTATAGTGTTATGCTACTTTGATTCTATAGGTACTCTGTGCTGGGTGTACAAGGAAGCAAGTGGAAAAATACTATCAGAAGAGAGAGGAATCGAACTAGGAGCCAATTGCAAGACAGAGGTTGGTCTCCTTTATTCTTCTCTCATCTATCTTTCATAAAGGAAAAACGAAAGTAGCTTTACTTTGTTTGTTTCTAAGGTAGCTACCACACCTTAGTGGGATAAGCAGCTCTGTATAAACACCTTTCCCTGTAACATGGGGGTAGCATAGTTCACCTCCACTATAGATCTAACAATTGATGGTAAGGGAAGACTGGCCATTGTACCACCCCTTATGCACTAAAAATCAAGTGGAAGACCCTCACGTAGTTGGTCTTTTGTGTTGGTGGGGATGTGTGCCTCTCGATCCACCCTTTGAGATGCCCAAAGGTTAACTGTAGCTACTCACAATTTCATGCGCTATCTTCTCTACTAGCTTTAGCTAAATTCCAAACTAGAATTGCTCCAAAAATCATTACCAACTTTAACTCAACAACAATGGAATTTTTGGGACCCTTTCTTTAACTAGCCATGTCTCGTGATCCAGGAATCCATTTTTTGACTTCCACATACCATTGGAAATATATTTCAGAGATATTTCCATCTAATTGGGTTCCACTTTACTTTTAATTAATCTTATTCTATATAAATTACTTAGAATTCACTACACCTTCTCATATTTCTTATCATTCTCGATTTTTCTCCTTATGTATGTATCCTATTCACCTGTGTCATTTTCATTAATACCTTTGACACCTTTTCCATCATTTTCCATTAATAACAACACCATCGATACTTTGAATTTCACATCAATTACAACACCATCACTAACAACATATTGCCAAGAATCTCTCCTTTGGTATTGATGGCAACAGCATGATCAATTAAGACCAATGTCTGTTACAGATCCATCTGGTCACATCAAACCCTACCTACAGATCGGTACTGTTAGGGCCCATCAAACCATAATTCAGTTGTTACATGCCCTAAAGAAGTGAACCATCATAATGCCTAGCTTCCCAAGATGTTCCATGATTGAAATCATTCAATAACTACCTCTAAGAAGATCAATGTAGGCAGACCTTCATTAGGGTATGCTGTAGTGCAGTCCATACACTGATACGGTGCTATGCAGTGCACTTGAGCCCTCCTTGGCCTACACTAGGCAAGTTTGAGTGAAATTGCATTGGGGTTTGGGAATATTCTTATCAATTGAATGCATCTAGAAGTTTCCCAAGTTTATCTACTCCTTTGAGCTCGAATTTGGATGAGGAAGGGAGTTAAGGAACATCAATCCCTTCCTCCATGGAGCTAAATACTAAGTTTTGGAGGGCATTCCTTATCACCATTTATGGCATAACTTCATTCATTCACCTATAAAAAGACCACTCATCTAAGTGATCAGGGGCTGGAAATCATTGAATTATGGGGAGATGTTGTTAGTATGAGACTTGAGTTGATTCAAGTATTGTAATCATGTCAAAATGTTTTTATTGTTATGAGGAGAGGATGGGATTGAACTGGAGGAGTGATGTTGAATCAAGAAAATTGGGTTGTAGCTTTTCCTTTTACTAATAAAGTGTTCAAAGATTTTTCCATATGCATGGGTTATTCATTGATGCTTTCATATGTGTACTATGTACTTGATTCCATGCTATGTTTAATCAATAGATCATTATCATATGCATTGATGGGTTTTTATCTTCTATCTGTGTGTAGGTACTCTTCAAGAAGATAAAGTATGGAAAGGAGCAACAGAATTGGTCAAGGGAGATAAGGAGTAAGTGAAAGCTACAAGTAGGCTTATTTACCTTTTATTTAATCTATTGGTAATAGAAAAAGTAGAGAATGCTTTGCACTATTGTTCTGAACTTAGCTACTAGTCTAGCGTTTAAGCGTTTATCCGTAGACACTAAAACTTCCCAAAACAAATTGGTGACTCTACTAGGGAGTGATCATCCATCTTAGTATCTTATCAGCCTCTTAAGACATTTCTACATACTGTACTTGTGGTCATTGATTGAATTTCAGTCTTCTTTCATTGAAAATTAAGCCAAAACTATGCCAAATTTCCTTTCAAATGGCTCACTATCACCATTGCAGCCCAATGAAGGACACAATGCACTGCAATGCACTTCTCACATAGAGTCAGTGTGCTTCAACACACTGTCTCTCACTGTTTCCTGCACTGATCCCTTGAGGGTCAGTTTCCCATCTAGGAGCTGAAGTTTTTTGCCAATTTTCTTCTGGTTGCTTGTTTGCTGATTGTTAATGGATGTCATGTATCAGAAAATAGGTTTTTATATCCTTAGCTGGCCCTACTTAGATTAGGATTTATAAACATCTCTTATGTATTTACTTTGTCATTTTCAATCTATAGTCGAAAGTTAGTTTTTGGTTGATTGATCTTTGTCGAAAGAAAGTGTCGTAAAATTATTTTTTCCTTCGAAAATTGAATTGTCGTAAAGTCTTGATTCATGAAAGATCGATTGATTGATGTATGCATATGATTAGTATTTTCATTGAAAGTATTGCAATTCCTCATTTCTTTGAAAACGAAAGTGTCATAAAGTCTTCCTTTCCTTGAAAAGAAATTGTCACAAAATTGTCATTTTTATGAAAAGAGTTTATTGATTGATTGTGCATTAGTTTTCCTTTTTGTTCATTCACATAAAGGGAAATCGAAAAGAAATAAATGCATGTTGCATTGAAAAAATTTGAGAATGCTTGAAAGGAATAGCTAGGGAAATTGGATTAGATGTGCTCTTTTCTCTTTGTCAAAAATCTGATTGCTCTATCCCTAGTAGCTAAGGATTTTCATTGTTAAATTGAATGGAAAGAATGCTTATCATATTAGTTGAATTTTAGGAATTGAAAACATACATCATGTGGTGAACCTTGAAAGGAAAATTCTAAAGAATATCAGCTTAAAATTTATCTGAATTTACCTAATAGAGATTGTCACCTAACAAAAAATATATAGAGGTATAGGATAGAGACGTGTTCTGGCGTCGTAAAACAAAGAAGCTATCACTAACTTGTTTGTAATACATCCAGAGTGTGATACCTCATTCCACATACGTGAGTATATCATAGCTTGTCCATGTACCTTCGGGTATAGAGGGTGGTGTTACAATACATAAAGTATATGAAAATGCTCTCACTGTGCAGTTTTGCATTAGACAAAGCTTATACAGATTGGGCCTCCACGTACTTTCAGGTATATATGGGAGGACAACACTAGGTTGCTATCCATCCTTAGGTAACCGAGTTGGCTGCCTTGTACACTGGGATACACCGAACATATACATTCGGGGAGATTGCCTGCTCGTACTTCTTGGTTCACCAAGAGGTATTTTGCAGTTCACAGTTGATTGGTAAACCTTTTGCCTATATTATCCCTCTTTTGTGTTGCTATGTTACTTTGATTAAAATAAAATTAATTGAGCACAGATAACATCCTCCATGCTCACTCCTTAGTTGATCTTAGGTTAAAACATATTGTGACAAATCCGGAGTCCGCCGATCAAGGAATTCCTTTTGATGGGAATCCTAGTCCTTTTCCTCCATTTGGAAATATTGGTGCTCCTTATATGGCTACATTGTGCCTTCCAAGATTTACCATTAGCTTGCCAGTATGGTTGTTTTCAACCTCCTTGGTTCAAAATGTTGTGATTTCTCTACAATCGAGTACTCCTCCAACTGGACAAAATCAACCTCTAGTTGATCCTAAAGTTGACCCTTTTCCTTCTTTCTTGGTTGTTTCTTCCTCCCCTTCTTCATCTTCGCCTGGTGAAAGTATTGGTACTAGTAACTAGGTGGCTAAGAAGAAGAAGAAAAGGAAGAAGAAGAAGAAGAAGAAAGGGAAGAAGAAGGAGAAGAAGAAAATTCAGCAGAGGGGCAACCAAGAAGCCATTGCTTTGAATGCAACATCTAATGAGAAATTGTCCATAAAGCCTCACAAAGTTCGATATCCATGCAAACTTTGTGCGAGAGACCATATTCTTCGAAATTTTCTTGATATTCCTCAGATCTTAGAAGAATGGTCTTCTCATTCACATCATCCTATGTTTAGGGATCATGTTGGTGACACACCATCATCTAGTGGTAGTTAAGTTCATGGAAAGAAGGGAAAAGTCAAGTTTCCCTGTAGGTTATGTGAAGGGAATCACCCCATTCACCTTTGTCCCTATCTGGATGAAGCCAAGAAAGTGTTGGATAACCATCCTACTTCACCGCAACAGCTTCCATCTAGTTACGGGAAACTCTACCTAAATCCTTCATTAGTTGATGAATTGACTGACCAAAATCAACCATCGATCAAACCCACTCTCTCTAAAAGTGAATCCTATGAGTCTATACCCGACCCAAATTGACAGGTCGAGGTAACAATTGACCTGATTTCATCTTCAGTAAATCGTACCCTTCCGGATGAGAGAGAATATGATACCACTCAAGTTCTTTTTCTTTCTTTAGATTCTAATGAGCTTGGGGGCAGTCCTCTTGTTCCATCAAGACAGGAGGAAAATACTCGAGTTCTCATAACTCAAGGGATTAATTTTCCCATTTATATGATACCTCCTCCACATAGTCTGATCACTTCCTTTGATTGGAATCGACTGGTAGGATTCTGTCTTCCTTCTTATATGCCTTTCCAGATCATACTACAAGTTTGTAATATGATTGTATCTGGCACTATTATAGATGAAGGTGCATCAGTGAGCATCCTTTCCTCAATTGCTTAGCAAGCGCTCGGTTTGCCGGCACTTGTGCATGTTACCCAAAATCTGTTGGCTTTTAACAAAGGAACTAGTCAACCATTAGGGATCCTCCCTCAGTTACCTATTACTTTGGGATGAAAAATTGTTTATCTGAACGTGATGTTAGTCCCAGGCCCTTTAGATATAATTTACTTCTTGGGCATGACTATGTTTATCACATGGGAGCTATTGTTTCAACACTCTTTCGAGTGATTTGTTTCCCGCATGAAGGTAGAATTGTCACCATTGACCAACTTTCATTTCCCAGTCCAAATATGGTTGCTAGTCAATCATCTTACCTAATTGGTCCTTTTGTACCAACGATATCATCCTAATTATGTGGAAACCTATTCCATACCTACATCAACTGAAAATCAATTCAGTGATGTTGTGCATCATGTACTAGGGGCATTAGAACTAGATCTCTCCTTCATGACCTCTGATGAGTTGTGAAACCTAGATCCACGAGAATGGCTTTTTTTTAACTGTGTCAACCTTAGTAAAAAATGAAATAGTTCCCATAAGGATGGTTCTTTGTCTTGTTTCAACCTCATTAATAAATGAAATAAGGAGTATGAGGAAAGTTCTTTGTCTTGTGTCAACCTCGTTAAAAAATGAAACAAGGAGTATGAGGATAGTTCTTTTACTGTGTCAACCTCGCTAAAAAATGAAACAGGCCCCTGAGGATAATTCCTTGTCTTGTGTCAACCTTGTTAAAAAATGAAATAAGGAATATGAGGATAGCTCCTAGTCTTGTGTCAACCTCATTAGAAAAATGGAACCAAGGAATATGAGCAGAGTTCCTTTTCTTGTGTCAAGCTCATTAAAAAATGAAACAAGGTCCCAAGTTCCATGTCGAGACTTTGAGTAGATCTCGTAAAATCCCAGTCGATTCTTTCACTTGATCTCATAAAGGAACCTTCATTCCATCCACTTGATAGCCACGAGTAGGCTACTTAGGTGAATGTAATGAAGCTTGACGGCATGCATCTAATGGTAAAGTTAAGTTTCCCTATAGGTTATGTGAAGGGAATCACCCCATTCATATTTGTCCCTATCTGGACGAAGCTAGAAAGGTATTGGATAACCATCCTGCTTCACCAGGGTGACTTCCATCTAGTTACAATAGACTCTCCCTTTCATCATGCTGGGGGCATGTAAACCAATTTCAAGTATAGTTTTTTTTTTCATTTCAAGCTTGTGTAAACATGAAACTGAATCCAAGCATAGCTCCCTATGGTTCAAGGTTGTGTAAAAATGAACCCATTTCCATTTTAACCCTTTTGATTTCCATTCTATCAGCCTTTTGAGCCTTGGTTGTTTCATTCCATCACCACCATCTCTTTGGCTAATCATACGCTTTCATTTGGTTGTTTCACCCTTTTTGAGGAATAGTTGTAATGAGTGGTCTTATTAGCTAGCCTCTTCACCTAGATCAACATTTTTTGAGAAGTTCCAACATCAATAGAACCAGTTGCTACCCTAGACACCACTTTTTCCTCAAAATGGAGTCCTCATTAAGCTCTTTTTAGACTCTCTAAACATGAAACGATTGTCGAGCGCTTGTCCTTTCCAACTCGTTAACCTATTGGAAATGATATGTCTCTTGTATTATTTTACACTTTTCTGGACTTGAGAGATTAATATATGAAAAAGAAATTTTGGAGTTTCCTTTTCATCCCTTTTCAAACTCCCTAAACATGATAAGGACTGAGTTATCTTTATTGTTAAACTCGTCAAAAACATCAAATAGCGACAAACTTTTCCATCTAGAAAAGACCGAGTTTCACCTTTGCTAGGCTTGTTAAAGCATCAAATAGCAATGGGTGCACCCAAAGGGTGAAATTATACAACAAGCATATGTTATCCTCCTCAAGCTTGATTAAAAACAAAGAGGTACTGGTCAGCAATGACTAGGGAAAATTGGAAAAAGGGGAAAACACTTTATGGTAGCAAGTCGCTCTTGAACATGACACTTTCACCTCATCACTGTGACTATGTGGGTTGGGTCATCAGCTTGATGGTTATCATGCCATTGGTCTATCATACCATCCATTACTTTGTTTTGGGTCATTGCTATCAATTCATCTTAGTGTCACTGATACATTCAAGAGAAGTCATTCAATTCAAACTTCATCCTTTGCAATACCATAAACCTTCATTTTCATGATCCCCATTCCTCAACCTTTTGTCGTTAGTTGATTTTTCATCTACAAAATCATTTACCTAGTTTTGTGTCATTGATGTGGGATACATCAAGGCCCTCCTATGATGAGTCGCTTCTTGTCGACATCAGCACATTATCCAAGAAGTTGACCTAGAAACACCCCTTCAGTACTTTGAGGCTTTCAAACATCAATGGTAGGTTTCTCTCTTTCGACGATAGGTTGACATCACTGGCCTTTGACCGAAAGACTTTGTATGGTGTTCGACATTAGATAATTTATTCACACCATGCGGAATGCACTATAATACCTTGAGGGTCATCATCATTATCAGTTATTCCTCTCTTGTATGTTAACGACTTACATCATTTCCTGGTAATCAGATGATGTCTTCCCATGTTTGACTTCAGATCATCTATTCACATGGTTAGACTTGTAGTTGAGTGAAAGATTGAACAATAACGAAGACCCCGGATCTAGTTTCATCCATTCGGGCTGCAATATTTTTAGGAGTACTAAATCAAATTTACAATGGCCTTACATTCATGGTCATCCATTCATGGGTCTATATCTATCGACGACTATATTTTTACATGTAATGAAAGTTTATAAGGTGAGCATGGGTATGCCTTACCTCAGCAAGTCCATGAGAAAAAATAAAATTATCATGATATATGTATTGTAAATGATGCAGTTCACCTTTCGCTTCAAAACCTCTTCTCCACATGATAAAGCATTTCACTTGACATACATATTTACGACTTCATGCTTTAGGGGGAAACTGATACAGATCCATTTGGGCACATCAAATCCAACCTATAGATCAATACTGTTAGGGCCCATCAAACCCTAATTTAGTTGTTACATGCCCTAAAAAAGTAACCCATCATAATGCCTAGCTTCCCAAGAAGTTCCATGACTGAAATCATCCAAAAACTACCTCTAAGAAGATCAGCAAAGACAGGCCTTCATTAGGGTGCGCTGCAGTGCAGTCTATACAATGATAGGGTGCTATGCAGTGCACTTGATCCCTCTTTGGCCTATGTTGGGCATATTTGAGCAAAATTTCATTGTGGTTTTGGAATATTCTTATCTATTGGATGCATCTAGAAGTTTCCCAAGTTTATCTACTCCTTTGAGCTTGAATTTGGATGAGGAAGGGAGCTAAGGAACATCAATCCATTTATCCATTCCTCCATGGAACTAAATCCTGCGTTTTGGAGGGCATTCATTATCACCATTTATGGCATAACTTCCTTCATTCACCTATAAAAAGACCACTCATCTAAGTGATGAGGGGCTGGAAATCTTTGAATTAGGGAGATGTTGTTAGTATGATTGTTGAGTTGATTTCAAGTATTGTGATGATGTCAAAATGTCTTTCTTGTTATGAGAAGAGGATGGGATTGAACGAGAGGAGTGATGTTAAATCAAGCGAATTGGGTTGTAACTCTTCCTCTTACTAATAAAGAGTTCAAAGCTTTTTCCATATGCTTGTGTTATTCATTGATGCTTTCAGATGTGTTATGTACTTGATTCCATGGTATGTTTAATCAATAGATCATTAGCATATGCTTTGATCGGTTTTTTTCCTCTGTCTATGTGCAGGTACTCTTCAAGCAGATTAAGTATGGAAAGGAGCGACAGAATTGGTCAAGGGAGATAAGGACTAAGAAAAAGCTACAGGTAGGCTCCTTTACCTCTTATTTAATCTATTGGTCAAAGAAAAAGTAGAGAATGTTTTGCACTGTTGTTCTAGACTTAGCTACTAGTCTAGGGGGTTAAGCATTTATTTGTAGAGACTAAAACTTCCCAAAACAACATCTCCAATGATCAAGAAAAGATAGGTCTACTTTTTTCTTTGTTTCTTATTCTTTGTGGATTCTTATCTAAGTATTGTTTTAGGTCCTAATCCCCCGTTGTATGAGGTTATTTTACATATTTTTTTTTTTGTGAGTAATACTTCTCCCCCTTTAACATCAATGGAAAATATACTAACATGCCCCCCTATCAATGATATCCCTCTCTTTCTAATCCTATGGACATATAAAATGCTTACTCTTATGCTAAATATTAGGTATCTCTAATCTTATCCAAGCAATTTCCTCTCTCCTTTGAGATCAGTGATATAAATTTCTAAATTGATGCCATTGATAACCATGTTGAGCATTGGATAACTGAGTGTTATCCTCATGTGATTATGCTCTTTTCAACACAAATACGATGTCTAATACCAATCAATAAAGCCATTCATCATATCTACAACATAAATCTTTGCTCATTCAAAAAACATTAGTATGCAAAAAACACCATTTTCCTTTATCTTTCATGTTTATTCCTAAGAAACAAACAACTGATACCAGTTGATGATACCAATTTTTAATGGAAGAAGTTGATACTTGAATTTCAATTCGAGTATACTCTTCTTGTGTCTATGCTCCCTCTTTTCATTAGGAATCTCTAAATATACTTGCAAATGATAAGAAAAATTTGAAACTAAACAGATCATCATCCCTATTTTTTCATCACCATCTATACATACTCAGACTATCCATCACATTCTACAATAACATTCAATCAACCAAACTACTCATCAACATCAGTCTTCTTCAACAATTTTTACACTCAAGAAAAATAAAAAAGTGGCATACTTCCCTTATCTTTCATAAGAATTTCCTAGCATGTTCCTTTCTCCTCCTTACATTTTTTCACTTTAGCTTCTCTTGAACCCAACCTATTATTTTTAATGAAGATTAACAAGGGATCAACTCCCCACAAGTATATTATCTACCTTTTTCTTCCACACTTGGGTATGCTGAGTTTTTTCTTGGACAACACTATGAGCTGATTTCTAGCACTGGTTTGATATTCTTCCATGATTGAGTGAATTCCTACCAAACCACTGATTATTTCTCTTTTTAGATCCAATTGAATCCAATAGGTAATTTACATGTTTCTCTTCTTTCTCACTGTATATGCTTGGCCTTTGCAATGAATAAATATCAGAGCTTCTTCTTCTTTGACTATTGCAGGTTATATAAAAGAGATCACCCAAGGGAGTTTCATAATTTGATATGCTAATATTATGCTAATAATATTCAAATCAAAACACTGGTATTTGTTTCCTTCATGCACCATTTGATCTTCCTCCCTTATAAGTGCTAAAATAACTCATGCGCAGTTGTCTTTGATATCTTTCAACATGATGAATTACTATATTTGCAATGTTTTGAAGAGAATAACTCTTGAAAAATTTTGCATGTATGTTATGCACGCCCATAATATCCACATCTAAAACACTTAATATTATTCAAGAATGGGAAAACAAATTATTCCTCATACCAAATGTTTTGTTTGTCCAATTTCTTAGACTAATACTCCTTGCATTGTTGGGCCACTGAAAATTATTCCTTTGAGGGGAAAATACTCTTTGTACTTGGTTGTTCAACTTTATCTTAGCAACTCATGGTTATGGATGGAATGGAGAATTTACTTCTATTGTTGCACCTTATTTTTCTTCTCTGGATAGTTGGAGGAAAAGTGTCATGTATTACTACTATATAAGCATATAAGGGACTACATACTTTTAAATTTGGAACTATTTGTGTCTCATTAATGTTGTGTTCCTTTCTCAGCCAATGCAGTGTTCTTGGGTCTTCATTTAGCTAAGTTGGTGGGTCCCTTTAATGTTTTTATTGATTTTCTTTCATCTTCCAATATTGTCTCTCCCTGAGGGGAATAATGACTGGTTTTAATCTCTTCAAAATCTTCATAATTCTTTGCATGCTTCTGCAAATTCATCAACTAATCATTTAATGTTTTATTCTCTACTTATAGATCTAAATTGATGGATTTTATTTTATTAATATCCTCAAGATTTGATATTATATCCCTTTTCAAATAAATATTTTCTTCAATATCTTCCAAATCGATAGAGGAGAAACTAGATTCACAATTAGTGCCAACTTCACTCACATGTTGCTCAAGATTTTGTTCCCTTGATGACTCTAGGGATTCTTCTATTAACACATGAGATTTCCTTTCTTCCTTTTCACCAAAGATGGACCCATTTACTTCTTGACCATTGTCTAGATCTATTATTTCTATCAAGGTGGTCCCTTCACTACTACTACATGAGAAACCCTCTCTTTTACGAGTACTTATAGTTGAGAAATTTTAAGATAAATGGCTTATAGTCTTACAATAACAGTAAAATAAATATTTAATCATAGATTTCATCTCATCTAAGTAATGATCAAATAACTTATCCTCTCGATACAAGATAATCAACCTGTAATTCATGATCTTCAATACTCTTTGAATCTTTGATTTTTGGATCCTCCATGGAACACCTCTTGACATCACATGTAAATTGTATCTATATATTGTAGATGGAATACAAATCATGACATATTTGGCAGTCTCATAACATATTAGTTTTCCAATATTTTTCTTTGAGAACTCTCTCACGATTTCCTGCCTAACTTGTTTATCAAACTTATCATCTATTAATCCATTCTCCACAGATATCTATACATACAAATCAAGAGCTTGCAAGTATATTCTCATCGTCACCTTCCAACTTCTATAATTTGATCCATTAAAAAATGAAACTCCATCTAAGATAATCAAGTCCTTGTCTCCATGGTCACTAATCTTTGTTCCAGATGTTAAAATGATCCTCAAGGAACCTAGTGCTTTGATACTAATTTTTAGAAACAATGGAAATCGAGACTCCCAGAGGTGTCATTTAAGGACTTAAATATGTCAATGTTCACCAAAATCAAAGGTTCTCAAAGGTTAAAAAATTAAGTGCTCATAAGCAAGGATTGAGTGGCCCTAAAATTAACAAATCCACTCTTTTAAGTTTTCACGGATCACCATGATTTTTTCTTCAACAATTATGCATATCTATAGAAATTTAGGTTTGAGAGATCCATAGGGAAACTAACCTTAATTTCCCACCTAGTGGGTAAAAATACAAGTTCAATTCCTCATTTTCAAGCCTCTACACCATTAAGGGAGAGTTTTGGAGCCTATTGTTGATTTTTGGGTAGCATCAGATGTGCTACAGCTCCGAAATTTTGTGGAGGGGCTAGAACACATGAGATATCCTTGACCCATAAATAGTTTGGTGAAATTCCACACAGATTGTATTTTATTAAAATAATTAATATTTTTAATGGGGTTCCTAATTCTAAACTTAGGAAAATTAAAATATTAATGGGTATTAATGAAAATACGGGTGAGAAGCTTCTAAGAGACGAGAACCAAATCTAATTTAATATTAACTGTTGATTAGGTATTAGATCACATTCATTGATTTCTCAACAAGAAACGTATAAAGGAAGACTTGGGGTCGGTTGGAGAATACACATAGAGAGAGCAACACTTGAGCTAGTTCAAAATTCTGGGGCATGCTTTGTTGATAATTTCAGAGTGAGTTTCTAGTGCAGATAGGGGCAGTTTGGTAGAGGGACTTCAATTGAAGCCCTAGAATACATAACAGAGAGGCAGAGCAGCACCGAGGAGAGACAACACAACTCCAAAAAGGTTGGCAAAGAGGCTAGAGGAGCTGACGCAGTCATTTAGTGGTAGCCCCGGGGTTTCTATAAGGTAGAGAGATCAACAGTTCAACAAATCATTTTATGAGTTGAGAAGGCTCACTGGGAGGGTGACGGAGATCCTAGAGGAGGTGAAGTAGTTTCAACACAAAGAATGGAGCATACATTGTTGTACAACATTGGGGACAACACAGACACATGTGGGGTTTGTTCATCTAGTTGTTGGATTCACCAAAATATCTGTCTCCGAATAGAGGTACTTTTGTCAAGTTTGTTCTCTATTGGGTGAACTGGATTTGGCACCCTAGCTGTATTCAAAAATCTACTTAATAATAAAACCCTCATATCTGTTGCACCGATTTATTTGTGTTGGGTTTTAATGGGGATATTTAGTCAAAAAATGAGTGTGTCCTTTGTGTGGTTGTCTCATTTATTTTTCTATACTTGATATATATAGTGGTGTAGGATGTATTGTATTTGCATTAATATTTTCTGAATATTTCTGAAAACGAGTTTACTCCTGTATGATTTCTGGTTTGTTAGAATCAGAAATTTTCGCATGGTATCAAAGCGATTGCAGATCGAGGAGGACTGAAGCCATCATCAAAGGGATAGAGGAAAATGTGTGCATGAAGGAATTTTTCCCTAGAGAAAGTGTAGTTTCAGGCCAAGAGAGCAAAGGAGGGGTGACAGAGTCACCAAGGGAGGCTCATGCAAAGCCCACTTCAACCTAATTAGATGGCATTGTTGTTGCAGAAGGTAGTGCAGTGATTACTGGGCCAGTGCATGGACTGTTGAGTCTTGTTTTTCTAGTTGCCCTAGCTAGAGGTGCAACACATATTTCATTTGGAGTTGCTGGTAGGGTGTTGATTCTGTTGGTGCAGAACGGTACCTAGTGGAGTAGAAACAAAGTAGAGGGAATCAATTCCTCATAATATTTCTTGCCAATAAATCTAGATCCATTGCTGAGCAGCAACAAAGAGAGATCAAAGAGAGGTCATTAGACAATGGTTGGCAGTAGGATTTCCATGAAGGTAATTAAAATTTAGAGGGAGCTTGTTCCTTAGAGGTTTTCTAGCACTAAAGAAATCTATATTTGAGTTCTGTTGGGGAAGCATCAAAAGAGGGAGAAGAGAACCAGTTCCAAATTTATTTGGCAGAGATGGCAGTCACTTCTCCCGAAAGGAGGTGGGGTAATTTAGAGCTGAAGTTTGAAAGAACTACAGAAATGGTAGAATCCTTGAGGTGCCCAAACTCTTAGATCACATACGTCTATGGGAGCAATTAATGATAGTAGCCGAGTGAAGAGAGATAGTTGGTGGGAGGGATGATGGAGCAATAGTGGTAGAGCTAGAGGGCCAAAGTCTGAAGCAACATAGTGGAGTGTTGCAGTAACGTGGAAGGCACAAATAGGATACAATAGTAGTGCAATAGCATCAGAGGGTTGGCACAGATTAGTAGCAGAGGTAGCTTCAGCATCAAGAGGCATCGAGATTAACCATCATGTCAGCATTTTGGGTGGATTTTCAATTGCTTATTTCTCAGCAACTGAGTTGCAGTGCAACAGTTAGTAGTGGTAGTGCTATGGGAAGCATGATGCAACATATTGAGAGGGAGTTGTAGGATAGATGCAGTAGTGATAGTGGCAATGTCATGGGTAGTAGTACAGATTGTAGCAACGTAGTCGATGAAGGGAAGCATGCCAAGCATCATCAGTGCAAAGGACTGATGTCGTGGATAAGTGTGATACTTCTACTAGGAAGTATTGCTAGAGCACATTCCTAAGTAAGAGGAAGTGTTGATTTTTTGGTAGAATTGGATGTGCTCTACCTCTTAAATTTTGTGGGGGGGCTAGAACACATGAGATATCCAAGACACATAAATTTTTTGGTGAAATTCCACCCATATTGTATTTTATTAGAATAATTAATATTTTTAATGGGGTTCCTAAGTCTAAACTTAGGAAAATTAAAATATTAATGGGTATTAATGAAAATATGGGTGAGAATATTCTAAGAGACAAGGATCAATTCTAACTTAATCTTAGTCATTTATTAGAAATTAGATCAAGGTCATTGATTTATCAACAGGAAAAGTATAAAGGAAGGCTTGGGGTCAGTTGGAGAATATACACAATGAGAGAAACACCTGAGCTAGTTTGAAATTTTGGGCTGTGGTTTGATGAGAATTTCAAAGTGAGTTTCTAGTGCAGAGAGGGGAAGTTCAGCCAAGGGACTTCAATCCAAGGATGATAATACATAGCAGAGAGGCGGAGTAGCACAAGGGAGAGACAACGCAACTCTAGAAAGGGTGAAAGAGAGGCTAGAGGGGATGACGCAGTCACTTAGAGATAGCGCTATGTTTTGTGTGAGGTAGAGAGAGCATAAGTTCAGCAAATCCTTTTCTGAGCCGGGAAGGCTCAGTGGGAGGGTGATGCAGCTCCTAGAGGAGGTGACACAGTTTGAGTGCAAAACTTGGATTAGCCATCGCTACAGAGCACTGGTGTTATCAGGAAATCTAGTGTCTATTCATGGCTGCTAGTCCCACTAAGACGGGTAGCTATCTTAGAAACAAAAAGATTAAAGTCACCTGTTTTTCCTTTACGAGAGAGAGATGAGAAAGAAGCAGAGAATACCAACCTCAGTCTTCCGCTTGGTTCCTTGCTTGTTTCCTTTCCCCTTTGACAGAATCTCTCCACTGCTTCCTTACCTGTCCCGCTTCAAAGATCACCTGTAGATTCACAGCAGCATAATACCATCAAAGCATAGAGATCTTTCATTGTAAACAATATAGGATCATATATATATATATTGACCATACAAATGCATATATCAACACAATATTCAGAGATACACAAGAATATGGAGGAAAACTCAAATAACTTTATTAGTAAAAGTAGTAGAAGAGAGGATTACAACCACTTGGACTGACCTAGCACCATCCTCCCAGCTTGAAAGCCCTCTTCACCTCACACAAAGAAATATCACCCAACAATGTCTTCCAAGAGAAACCAGCAAAACCTTTTTGCAAATTACCAAATTTCAACCTTTGGATCTTTGGGATGAGGGATCCATTTATAGATATTTGCAGGGGGGTTAGTCAGCTTCTGGAATTTTTATTAGTGTCATCCCTCTGACAGTTCTTGGTTCCACTTGGAGATTTCATGATATCCTACTCATCCTTGGGTGAATTTAGGGAGGCAAGTGTCAAATTAGTAGCTTCTAGAAGATTCTTAAGGTCTCCACCTAGCAAACTGCTTGTGCCATTTGTCTACTCTCGCTCATCGCACCCTACAGAAGGGCTTTCCAGTATGCATTTCACTTTTTTCATGTGCCAGGTGAGATGCATCGCACCCTTTGAACTGGGCAGTCTGTATGGTCCTGCTTTGACCAGTTCTGAGTGGTTTTTCATGGAAAACTTCTGAGAGATGATGTAATCAGTTGACCTTGCTCCTTTAGGGTATGAAACAACACTTTTACAAACATAGAAGCCCTTGGTTTATGGACATATGTGATTGGGGTTGCAGTGCCCAAATATTTCTATAATAGTTTCCCCCTAAAGCATGAGGTTGTAAATCTTTTGATGTCGGGTGAAATGCTTTATAATTTGGATCCTAGGTTTTTTGCACTAGAAAGTGACCTATAATACGATACAATAGAATACATTATCTTCATAATATTTTCATGATCTAGCTGAGGTGGGAATTCCCATGCTCAGCTTGATAAATTCATTTCATGTACATAGGACAGACAACTGTCTATGTGCAGACTGATGATTCTGGTAGAGCCATCATCCCTTAGTTTGGATGATTATCTGTGCAGCAATGATGAACATTTGATGTCTTTATTTTCCTGAATATATCGCAGCCCCGATGGATGAAACTAGATCCGGGGTCTTCAAAACTCGTTGAATCTTCGCCCAAAAGTACAAGTCGATCCATGTGAAAAGATGTTCTGATGTCAAACATGGAAGGACATCACCTGATTACCAGCCAATGATGAAAGTTGTTAACAGATGCGAGAGGAATCACCGATGATGATGATGACCCTCAAGGTACTGCAGTACAATTCACGTGGTGTGAATACATGAGTTGATGTCGAACACCACGTAAAGTCTTCAGTCGAAGGCCATTAGTGTAAACCTGTCGCCGGATGTGAGAAACTTGCCATTGAGGCATGCAAGCTTCAAAGTACTGGAAGGGTTGTCCCTAGGTCAGCTTCTTGGATAATGAGCTGATGTTGACAAGAAGTGACCCATAGTAGGAGGGCATTAATGGATCCCTCATCTACAACACAGAACAGAGCAAATGATTTTGTAGAGGAGAAAATGGTATGATGATATAAGGTTCAGGGTGGTGGTCATGAAAGAATGAAGCGTGAAGGTATTGTAGCGGATGAAACACAAGCTTGGTAGGTGAATTCTTTGAGCGACTTCTCTTGAGCATATCAGCGACACTGAAATGGATTGGTAGCGTTAACCCCAAAAGTGGATGGTACGGTGGACCAATGGTGGTATGACTGGTGAACGGGATAACCCAACCCGACTCAATCATGGTGATGGAGTGCAAGTGTCATGTTCAAGAGCGACCTGCTACCAATAAAGCTTCTTCATGTTTTCTTCCTAATTTTCCCCAGTCATTTCTGACCGATACCTCTTTATTTTTGTCAAGCTTGAGGAGCATAACATATGCTTGTTCTATAATTTTCCCTTCGGGAAAACCCATCGCTATGTTTTAACAAGCCTAGCGACAGTGAATCTCACTCTTATCTGAATGGACAAGTTTGTCGCTATTTTTTTAACAAGTTTAAAGACAAGGATAACTCCGTCCTTTTCAATTTTAGAGAGTTTGAAAAGAGATGGAAAGAAGACTCCAATATTACTTTTTCGTAATATAATCCCTTAAGTCCGAAAAAGTATAAAACAATACGAAAGGGATAACTTTTTGATAGTTTTAACGAGGCGAACAAGACAAACGCTCAATCGTTTTTTGTAATGATCCCTCAGGTCCAAAAATATTAAAATCTAGAGGAGGGATAGCACTTCAAATCACTTTAACGAGCTGCAGAGGCCAATTTCTCAGCAATCTTTTCATATTTTACGATTCAGATGAAAAGAGCTTAAAGGAGACTCGTTTTTTGAGGAACAAGTGATGTTTTCAGATAGCAGCTGGTTCCAGGTAAGGTCTGGAACTTTTCAATCATGGCAGTGTAAAGAAGGTGGCTAATAGGATCACTCGTCGCAGTTGTTCCTCAAAAGGGGCAAACAATCAAATGGAGGCGAATGATCGACTAAAGAGATGATGGTAAGAACATGACCAAGGCTCAAAATCTGATGATAATCATTCACAATGGTTATTTACCAGAGGTGGATTCATTTTTTAATGAGCTTAAACTCTGGTGGAACATATGCTCATTGCTAGGTTTAATTTTTAACGAGCTTGAACTTCGCGTAAAACTGCTCATTGCTAGGTTTATTTTTTAATGAGCTTGAACTTCACATAAAACTGCTCATTTCTAGGTTTATTTCTTAACGAGCTTGAACTTCACATAAAATTTCTCATGGCCTGGTTCTTTTTTTAATGAGCTTGAACCATGCGACAACATATGCTCAGATTCGGTTTCATGTTTACACAATCTTGAAACGCGAAACTATGTTTGTTATAAGTTCGCATGCCCCCAACATAATGATGCAAATTGAGGTGCATGCCCCCCAAGCTTCATTGCATTCAACGCGGTGGTTGGAATGAAGTTTTACCTTCGAAATATTTGAAAGACTCGACTTGGATTTTACGAGATCATAATCAATGACTCGATTTGGAAAGGGAGTTGTTTCAATTTTTAATGAGGTTAACACAGTAAAAGAATTATCCTCATAATCCACTGTATTTACAGTATTTGATAGAAAATCAAAGACTGATGGATGATTAAGGTCGTCGGAGTAATCTTCGTCCTAATCCGGAAGATGGGAACAATGGTGGTGATCTTCCCATGGTGCCCCCTCTATGTTCATTGACTGAACAATTCCTTCTTCTATAGAATGTACATGTGACCAAGGATCTGAAGAGGTACCATACTCTTTAGACCTATCTACCTAAATACTTGATAAGCGTTCATTGGGGTTTACCTCCCATGCCGAGAACATTGATTGCTACAATATTTCTATTGGGCTTGGAGGCAACACCTAGTGACGATCCATGCTAATATCATGTTCAGACATCTTCTGAATGGAAGATACCATATTGCAGGTTCCCCTTGTTGCCACTTCCACCAGGTTGTTTGGAGGCAGCAGGGAAAAAGTACCCATCAATGTAGGGTCTTTTAGTAGGCCTACTATGATATTTTGAAGTGACTGAGAGCTTCCGTGGATCATCGGGATGCTTCCCGTAACTTGTGAACTGTTGGGGAGAAATGTCTGTCGGTCGATGATTGTAATTTCTCCTTGGAAGGGAAATGCAATCTTTCTGAAGTATGTCGACACAATGGCAGCCATAGCATAAATCCCAGGCCTTCCCAATAGGATTTTGTAATCAAGGTTTCCATTGACTTGCAAGTTACTTAAAATCCCATATGGAGTGTATGTTCATCCATCAAATGCTTTTAACGTCGTCGACGATCACGACAAGGGTGGTGAACCTAAATTTTTCCAGCAACTCATTGACATAATACATGTAGATGCCCCCTCATCAATAATTGTTCGATGAATAGTTTTGTTGAGGGCTTTCACTTGAATGAGGAAAGCGAGTTGAGCTAGTAACTGAGGTTCATATCCTTTATGATTAAAAGGCACAAGATTGGAATCCACTGGGTCAATTCCACCTATTACTGATAATAGAGCCTGCTTTTGGGAGGCGAAATTTTGCAATACTTCAAGTGTCGACATAGAGGATGGAGATTGGGCTAGGTCCTCTACTATATTATAATTCTGTGCCGCTCTAGCATGAGGATTAAATGTCGATTTCTGTACCACTCACTTTGGTGGCTTTATCGTTAGCTCAGGAATGATGGGTGGCACAAGTTCAGTCAAATTTGTTTTCGAACTACTAGGTTGATCAGTAGCCTTTTTATTCGATAGTTGTGGATTCCAATAATACTTATTCCTTGTCGATATCAAAGCACTGTCACTAGAAACCAGATGGGTTCCTGCGTTTGGAAATGGATCAGTTAATACTGCTGAGGTTTTTGAATTCTTAAAGAATTTCTTAACTTCAACTTTATATGTACAATCTCTCGTCCAATGATCCTCATTGCATAGGAGGCATGGATGAGTAGGCTTCTTTTGCCCAGAAGGGTTTGCAGAAGATTTTACAGGAGACGAATCATCCTGTTTCTTCTTTTTTCTCTTCCCTTTCTTCTTGCCTCCTGGTTTCTTCGGTTCTTTGCCTTTGTTAGTTGACACAGCATTAACCTCTAGGCTAGAATTTATTTATTTGCATTTTGATCAGAAATCTTATGGGCTTTCTTAGATGTAGCCTTTTTCGATCTCATGCTCATCGTACCTATCACGCCATCGCCGACATGAGAGTCTTTGTTTGATTTAGGACGAGGAGGAATGGAAAATTCTAGTCTCGGAGCATCAGGGATTTTGTCATAGAGCATGACAGACTGAGTATAGATCAAGTCTAGATATTGCGCATGAGCAATGACTTGCTCTTCAGTGACAACCCCTCTCTTCGCCACATCTTCTGTTATAGAAGGTAACAAATACTTAATAAACCATTCAGCTAGTAGCTGATCAGGGACATATGTTTTTACCATTCTATGACGACGTCACCATTCATGAATATGATCAGATATGTGAGTGGTAGTCGTTTGCTTGAAATTGGTAAGAAGCTCTATTCTTGTTTCATACCTTATTGGTAATTGAAAATGGGTTAAAAGGGTTGTGGCAAGGGTGCTAAATTTATCAAATGAAGCTCTAGGCAATTCGATGTACCATTTTCCTGCTGGACCAGTTAACGTTCGGTGAAAAAGGCAAAGCCTAATTGAGTCATCATTGAGAGTGTTGGATGAACACCACAGATGAAAGGTCATCACATGATTCAACGGGTCTTCACCTAGATTTCCATTAAATTTAGGAATATCTGACGGAAGTTTATGAGGAATTGTCGGCCACCAAGGGGCATCAGCGATTGGATCGTTCATTAGCCGATTTAGATATGGTAACTCTAGACTTGCCACGAAGGGCAACTGTTGATTCAGGTTCGGCGAAGCATATCTAGGATAAGATAGGATCGCCTGAGCAGTGGGTCTTTGCATACCGACATGATGTATTTGATGTTGATAACTTTGATAAGGTGGTTGGGCATAACCAATTTTAGATGATTGGTGATAACCGCTTTGAATATACGACTGCCCATTACCTACAAAGTTTTGCTGCTCAGGTCCTTAGTAAGCTTGTTGGACTTGCGGTTGTTGATGTTGCACCAGCAATGGTTGTGAAACCATTTGCTGTTGCCCAATACTAGACATTTGACCAAGATGAGGGGTAATAGTACCGGTTTGAGCCTGAGTCGCTCCAGTTAAGGAGCCACTAGCTAGCAATCGCGGTTGTGTCGCGGAGACAAGAGGTAGTTGTACAACAACCTGAGAAACTTGAGGTTGGCATACAACAAGCAATGCTTGTACTTGCGAAACTGTCACAATATCTGGTGTAGTGGGGATATTCGACACAGGTAGACTCAGTTGCATTGAGTATACAACTCCTGGTTGTTGAGGCAGTATTGGCACCCAACCGCTAGATGCGATTCCAATTTGACCTGAATTCGGTTGTGAACTCACATATGGTTGTTCTCCTGGAGGGAACAATGAAAGGGTGTAGTGCCCTCCATATGGCGGCAATCTAGTGCTCAAGGGAATGATTGGCCTTTGGAGACTAGACTGCCCAAATTGATATTTTTGTGAAGGATCAATTTGTTGAGATTCAACATAAGAGATTCCAGATACTATTCTGGATGAACAAACGGGAACAGACCATACTATCAAAACAGTCCTTGGGTGGACTCCTTCTAGCGGTTGAGAGCTAGTTAGGACAGATGGTATACCAACGAACATCATTGGAGTGGTGGCAGGAGGTTCTGCTACTGTTGTATCAGACGAGACAGTCCTAGATATTGATGGTTGTCTAGACATATCGAGTCTATCCAAAATACTTCCCAGCGATTCTACAGGAACTTGTGATGAAGGGGTATTAACTTTTGAAGTAGAAGGATATAGGTGGATCCCAATCCTAAAATGTGATGGAATATTGGATGGGAGATCCTCCGTAATCTATTCTATAGAAATCAATCTAGGTGGAAGAGGCAGACCGTCAAGTCCGTAAAATATTTCTGGTGCCGAAGAGGGTATAGATTCTACAGCAACAGATGCCGGAGGGGTAACACCTTCCGAGTCAACTCTAGATGGAGCTGGTTTAGGAGTCAAAGTGTTTACTGTTACACAAGGATCAGTTCCAATGTCCTCTTGTAACTGCGGAACTTCTTCTATAGAGGTAGGAATACCAGAAATGGTTGGAGTAACTGGAGTTTCAGAGGATGTTGAAACACAAGTTTCAAACAAACTAGGAGACCTTGACCCAGTTAAATGAGTTCGCTTGGCCCAAAATGGTTTCTTTTCCGGATTCAAAGATGGTTGGATCATCAGTCTCCATGAATGACAGGGTTTTGATTGACTTTCTTCCACGATTGCGGATTATTTGATCAACTCAAAATAAGAGGGGAGAATATTATTCCAAATTAAATGAATTTTAGACGCTTTGACACAACTTGCTTTTTCAATTTTTAAGAGTCGAGAAAAAGCTAAAGATGACTCTAGTCGCCTTCGATTTTTAATGAGCCTGAAGTGACAAGTGATTAGATGGACCTTTTCCTTTAAGGAGTCTGAAAAGGAAAAAGAGACTACTCTGGAAATCTAGACAGAGGGATTACCAAACCGATCTCAAAACTACAGAATACTTTTTACAGTACGACAGTCAATCTTCCCAAATGCTGCGTTCAGTGCATTGTGATCGATAGGGCAGCAGACACGGCTTCCTAAGGATAAAGGATACAGCCTATTTTGGTTCCCAATATATACTTGACGGTACATGGTAGCACAAGTCCGTACTAGCACTTGTCGTCTCAAAGAGGATGAATCACCCAGCCTACGATGAAAGCGACAGTTACCAGGCTTTACGACGCCAGAATATGTCTCTAGCCTAGAATTCTACATGCTGTGTGTTAGGTTCCAAAGTGTTTTTATGTTCATTGAATTTATTATACAGTTTATCTATCTTAAGAAATTTTCCTTTCAGGTTCACCATGTGATGTAGATATACAATTCCTAAAATAAAATCTATGATGATAAACAATCATTTAATCTTCCTTTTGCAATTAAAATCCTAGCTAAAAAGGAAAGAGAAACAAAATTCTTTCAACATAGAGCAGAGAGCACACACTAGATGCACTATCCTAAATCACAATCAACAAGCAGTATAAATGCAAATGCACATGCATGTATTTTTTTTGCTTTCTTAATGTGTGAATGACAAAAAGAATGCTAGGTACAAATCTGAATTATTCCTTCTCTCAAAGCGACAATACTAACGATTTTCTTTTCAAAAAACGACAGGAAGGCAAGACGAAACTTTGCGATTTTGAATTGAAAACTGCTTTCGACACTTGAAATACTTATAAATTCAGATCAAATACAAGAGTAACAGTGTAATCGACTATCAAAAAGGGAAGTATTCTTTTCTTTGATTGAAAGCAACACTTGCGACACTTTCAAATAAAAAGACGACAGTTTGATTAGGCTACCATTTTGTAAATGAGAACTATGAATGGTGAAAAATACATAAAAACATTCACAAATCTTTGCACAATGGAGGTTGGATGATGCAAAGAAAGGGGGTTTCAACAGTGATCTACTGATCACAGAAAACAAAACTCCTGAATAAAGCTAAAGAGAGTGAAGAAAAAACCAAAATCTGGAGGTAGATCTAGTCTTGTCTGATCATCGCACCTGTAACATAGGGAAACAGGGATGCATCCCACGTACTGCATATGGGAGGTGTGATGCATCTAGATTTCCAAGAAGAGAAGGTGCAATGGTCTAGGGACGAGACTTTAACTTGGTTTTTGGTCACAGTTTGTAGCTTAGTTCAGGGATTTAGGCTGAGAAAATGATAGTCAGTAACCACAAAGTACAGGGGCTGATCTAATGAGGTTACTTAAGCTACCTCTAGGGCACTTAGGATGTTTGCAAGTCAATTTTTCACTTCATAAACAAACCCGGAGATTGACTGAAGCAACATTGATCTACTTTGCACTTGCATAGCAAATGCAGTTCGAAGGCTAGCTGGCTTAACTTCAGGATCCGTCTGTGGTTTATGAACCAAACAAATAGAGAAAAGAAATCAAACTAATCTCTCCCCAGCAGAGTCACCATTTTGTTATCGGGAAATCTAGTGTCTATTCAGAGCTGCTAGTCCCACTAATATGGGTAGCTATCTTAGAAACAAACAGATTAAAGTCACTTGTTTTTCCTTTACGAGAGAGAGACGAGAAAGAAGCAGAGAATACCAACCTCAGTCTTCCACTTGGTTCCTTGTTTGTTTCCTTTACCCTTTGATAGAATCTCGCCACTGCTTCCTTACTTGTCCCGCTTCAAAGAGCACCTGTAGATTCACAGTAGCATAATATCATCAAAGCATAGAGACCTTTCACTGTAAACAATATAGGATCAGATATATATTGACCATACAAATGCATATATCAACACAATACTCAGACATACACAAGAATATGGAGGAAAAATCAAATAGCTTTATTAGCAGAAGTAGTAGAAGAGAGGATTACAACCACTTGATCTGACCAAGCACCATCCTCCCAACTTGAAAGCCCTCTTCACCTCACACAAATCAAGATCACCCAACAATGTCTTCCAAGAGAACCCAACAACACCTCTTTGCAAATTACCAAATTCCAACCTTTGGATCTCTAGGATGAGGGATCCATTTATAGATATTTGCAGGGGGGTGAGTCAGCTTCTAGGATTTTGATTAGTGTCATCCCTCTGATAGTTCTTGGTTCCACTTGGAGATTTCATGATCTCCTACTCATCCTTGGGTGAATTCAGGGAGGCAAGTGTCAAATGTGTAGCTTCTAGAAGATTCTCAGGGTCTCCACCTAGCAAACTACTTGTGCCATTTGTCTGCTCTTGCTCATCGCACCCTACAAAAGGTATTTCCAGTATGCATCACAATTTTTCATGTGGTAGGTGAGATGCATCGCACCCTTTGCACTGGGCAGTCTGTATGGTCTTTCTTTGACCAGTTCTGAGTGGTTTTTCATGGAAAACTTCTGGGAGATGATGTAATCAGCTGACCTTGATCCTTTAGGGTATGAAATAACACTTTTAGGGACTTAGAAGCCCTTGGTTTATGGACATATGTGATTGGAGTTGAAGTGCCCAAATATGTCTATAACAACTGGGGACAATGCAGTCACCTATGGGGTTTTTTCATCTAGTTGTTGAATTTTCCAAAATATCTGTCTCCACATAGAGGTACTTCTTCCGTGTTTATTCTCTATTGGGTGAGCTAGATTTCATACCCTAGTTGTATTCAAAAATATTCTTAATAATAAAACCCTCGTATCTACTGCACCGATTTTCGAACATTGTGATTTTCCGGGGATGTTTAATCCAAAAATAAGTGTGTCCTTTATGTGGTTGTCTCATTTATTTTTCAGTACTTGAACTATATAGTGGTGAAGGCTATAATTTATTTGCATTAATATTTTCAGAATATTTCTGAAAATAACTTGTTAAAATGAAGAACACAAGTAGGTAATTCAAATCAGTTTACTTCAATAGGATTTCTGGTTTATTATATTCAAACATTTTCACACCTCCAAAGGACTCTGCTTGTCTCCCATCAAGTTATGAGGTTCGCTCAAAGATTAAATATCATAAATGAGCTCACGTTGGATGAAGTCATGGACCTTGGACTCTAAATACCACCTCATTTGGGAACATTTAGAAAAGGGAAGAAATTTCAAGTTTACTCTACACAAATTACTCCCCGATGTTTTTCCTAAATTTCCACACAATTTCCACTGCTTTGTGGTATTCAGGCTCCACATTTTAAGAGGTTCCAAGAAACCTCTAGAGAGGAGATTCATGCTTTCATGAGATGGATAGGATGACCTTCCTTTAGGAGAGCTAAGGAACCATTATTGTCAATGCTCCATTTAATGTCTATAGTAGATATTATATCTCATTGAGATCAAATAAATATAATTCTTGTTTCCCAAATTCTCGTTTTCTTTCTTATTCTTGTTCTTTCATTGTAGCATTAATATCTTATGTTAGATTCCAATACATTTCTTCTTGTTTGTTTTCTTTTGTTCTAACCATCTTACTATGACTATCTGTAGGAAAGAATAGCTTTAATAGGAAGGAATTTTAGGACTCCATATTGGGTGTAGGAATTGCACTTAAGAAAACTCCTCAACACTTAATTGTCAACCCAGGGGTTTCATAAACTTAGAAACGAAGAATAGGAAATGCCATAAGTGGTACAAACTTTTCCTATTACTAATCATACTTCTTAAATGAAATGTTGTAGATTCAGATAGAAAACAATATTAAAGAAAATCGACAACAATGCAATTCTAGTGCTGGAAGAAATCTTAAATGATGAAATGAAATACTATGTTTATCTTTAATATAGATGCCTGACAGTTTAACAAGTGGGCCCTTCCAAGATCTATTTCCCAATTGATCTTGCTTCTATACCAAGCAACTTATTCTTGTACTATTGCAATCTACTTGCACTAGTGTAGGTACAGTACTTATGTGAAAAAGTATATTTTACCTTCTTTAGTGAAGACTTATGTCTTTATGGAGGTGCTCTAAGCCTCAACGTTTTACATCATTCTATCCCTATGGCAAGAGAGCAGCTCTTGCACCAAGACAGAGCTTCCTTCACCAAATTTTCTAATTTACTTTCAAAATAATTAAAAGAAGTGTTGAAAAGAATTACAACTACAAGCTAGATTCTAATATAAACTACATGTGAAAAAGAATGCTTTAATTAACTGCACTTTACAATGAAAGTAAACTTCATAAGGAAAAAAAATTCGAAATAATCAAGCAACAGTTGAGGTATTTTGCATGCATCAACTAACTTTCCACAATTCACTTATAACATTTATGTTCCTTGTTCTTAAGTCACAAACTGCAAGTATAAAGTATGGTGTTTGTAATAACGTTCTTTCTTAATTCATGTAAAGATCCTTCAGAAGTATAATTATTAAAATTGAGAATGATTACTTGAATTGACAACACGTTTGCTTGCAGGAATAAATGAAATTATAAGTAGGAAAAGGAACATAACAGTTGTTGTAATGTAAAATCGGAGTGCATGAAACTACATGCACTTGTGCGGGAAGAATCTTCCTACATGATCCGAGCAAAGGAAAACTAAGGCAAAAATTGCAGGAAAAGGATTGAAGGAAGGAAATTGCAAGAAAGAAATAAGCTTAATTTAACTTCTAAACTGCGGATCGTTCATGCTTGACTATATAATGAATTTAACTCAGAACTTTGAAATAAACATAAGAGCAATCAAAGCCACACAACTGCAAATGAATAAATGTTCAGACAAACTTTTTAAATGGCGAAAGCAAATGGGTAAATGAGCTGGGATGGCTGGGCCCTAGCCAACCATCTCATTTGCCGTTTAGGAAACGAAATGATTCAGCACTTAATCGCGCATGAAATAGAAGTTAAACATGGAATGAAGAAAACATGGCAAGTTAATTGTATTAATTTTATCAGCAAATATACATGATAGTGCAAGTCCAAACCAGAACCAAGGGCGATACAAAATTACAAAATAAACGAAATTACAACTCAGAGATTGCTAACCTATCTCTACCTATAGTCTACATTATATATAGTCTCTTGGCCTTAGCGATATTATGCTAATTATAGTCATTTCCTATTCAATACTTTCGGCCAAATAGACTAACAAACAACATTGCAAAACCGATTGATGGTTATAATAAGGCACGAACTTTACTGGCCATAGACCATATTCTTTGCAAGTATCCCTGACTATACTCCGCCAATGTCCATCCTCCAATAGTCTGCAACTGAACTAGGATTTGTGGATCAAAAATGCCCCCGTGGAATATCAAGAACATCACAGAGTAGCATCATTAGCAGTGTAGGAATCTGACTGGATTGATCACGCTAAATAATGATTAACACTTAGGTCTTCAATTACTTTTAGGAAAGTTAAAAATAAGTTACAAGAGATACTAAAAGGTATGAAATCTATGTAAATTAATTAATAAAGAGCTTAATAAATCTTAATTAGGAAATACAAAGTATATGTAGGAATAGATGATTATCTTGGACTAGAGCAGGAATGACAGGGTTAAATAGAGATAAAACAGAGGTTAAGGCATATGGGAATAAGGTAAAAATAAAGCAATTTGGGACATGAACACTCCATTACTCCAAAATCAAATCATAGTCCTCTTCCTCATTTTGGAGTATTATCCTTACTATTTGAGTTTATGGTTTTGTCTTGTGAAAATCATAGTGTTTCATAAGTCATATTTCAGAACTTCAGGTAACCAAATTTCATCTATTTGTTTTACTATGTATTGTAGGTAAGATAAGGTGGGTTTTAATTCCATTGCAGGTGAGTAAGGGAGTGGGTGATCTCTAAATTTGTGCCCAACAACTTGTATTAATGCACTAGGATTTGGGTTGTTGGTGGTTTGAGTGGGGTGTGATTAGGAACTGCAATGTTATTATTTCAGCTGCATCCCATTGATCATGGAGACAATGATGCTAACTAGCATGGAGAAATTAAAGAAGGTTATTTTTTCCCTATGAAAATCACATATGGGAAATATACTAAGTTTAAAGGACCAACATTTTCCAATTAAGAGAGCAGCAAGGAATACCTCAATGATAATAAATGAATATTAGATGAAGATATATATAAAGGCCATCATCACACTCCATTATTGCAAAGAAAATAATGTTTAATGTTATTGGAGAAAAGGTAACAACATTTATATGGGAAAATATGCATGAACTATATGAGAAAAACACAACATCGAATAAGGTTCTTATTGCAGAAAGAGTAAAACCTCAATATGAACGTGGGAAGTTCTAGTGGAGAATTTAAATGAGTTCAAAATAATTAATAGTACTATGACCTATATTAAAATCATTTTGGATGATGAGGTTATATTTATCTTTCCAATGTGGTTCATCCTAGATAGCTAAGAGAATCTAATTTTAGCTGTGAGCACTCTAACATCAATAAGAACCCTGGAATTTGATAATGTTAGTAGGTTAATGAAAGAGGATTTTCAATATCAACCAATTATAGAAAAATATGGAGTTGAATCTCCAACTCTAGTTGGTCACTGTAAGAAAATTGATTGCAATCATCAAGGGTGTTAAATTTCAAGAGGTAGATAAAGACGAAATGAGTTGGGATCACTTTTTATCACTTTTTATCACTATGAAAATGTGGTACACATGAAATGAGGGGGTCGAGTGTACAATAAATATCAAAGGAATCAAAATTTGGGAAACAAAAACAAAAATATAAGCTAACACAAATGAAGGTGAGACCACTGATGTAGTTTAATATGGTGAGGTTTTGCTTACTATTTTAATGAAAAATGCATGACTATATAGAACATGGAAACTTTGAGGTCTAAAATGGGCCTCCTAGGAAAAATAATAAAATAGTATTAAAGTAACAAAATAAGAGTTTTGAATTTTGAAAGGAAAAGAAAGAAAAATATTTTTTTCTATATTTTCAACTAATCCCTTTATATATTTTCTCTAATGGAAAGCATACGTAGGCTTTGGATGAAGAATTAAATTACACATAAAATGAGTATCCACTTGTGCATGCTTTTAAATAGATCCACATTTAAAAAATTGAAAAGATATGAAAAAACATGTTTCTTTCAAGAAACATGTTTTTTTCATGTATTTTCACTTTTTCTCGATATGGGGATATGAAAAAGTAATGAAAATGGACACTCACAATATTTGGAATCTAATTCCACATCCAACGATTTCCTATACTTGAAATTAGAGTAAACCTATAAGGAGATAAGTCAAAAAGATGATTTAAAAAATATTTTCCTTCTTTTTCCTCCAACAATATTTACCACTAGGGATGACATGATCATCTTGAATCCTATTGGTTCTCTTAAAGTTTATTTTCTTAGTACATTTCTTTCTTAGGCCCATTTCTAACTGAAATATCTCCTAATGACCTCCAATTATATTATTAATTGGATTCTTAACCTTGAGACATCTCACCATGTAACTGTAAGGATAAACTTATTCTACATAACCCTGATGATTATGGTAAAATGCACTAGGTAAGTGGTCAATTTTGGAAAATTTTTGGAGTGGGATATGTCGAGGTAAAAATAAAAGATGGACAAGAAATCTTACTGAGATAGGTTAGGCATGTTTCATCGATTCACATGAGTTTAATATATGTATAAGGATGATTTGATGATGAAGGATGTTCCATAAGTTTTGGAAAAGATGCGCTAGATAATTGGTAAAGGATAGTTTCTCCTGAGTAGAGGATCTAATATTGGAATTTTCTCATATATTAAGTGCAATAGCATAAACATTATATGTGTTTGTTGTTACAAAATAAAACAACTTAGTAGATTTGTGGAATAAGTGATTGGGTCACATGAGTGAGAAGGACCTTAAAGTTCTTTCTATTAAAAATATTCCTCTAATTTGAAAACATATAATCTTGAATTTTGTGAGATTTGTATATATGATAGGAAGCATAGGGTTTCATTTATTAGAGGTGTGCATGAACACAAGATAGACTTTTTAGAATTGAAACATTTTGATATGTTTGGGCTAGAAAAATTTAATTCATTAGGATAAGCCTCATACTTCATCACATTTATAGATTATCATCTAAGAAGGATTAGAATTTACCTTATGAAAATAAAAAATGAGTTATTTGAGATTCCTTTTGAAGTTTGATGCTGCTACTGAAAAAAATAAAAAATTAATTAATTAATTAAAAAAAAATTTAAATTGTTTAGGGGCATATGATGGTGGATAATATTGCTCTAAAACATTCAAAGAGTATTGTAATGGGTTTAGCTTAAGGCATGAAAAAACTATCATTCTTACTTCTCAACTGATCAGAGAAATAATGAATTGCACTATCATGGAGAAGGTGAGGAGTATGTAGTCAAATTATGGTTTCAAAAGCATCTTTGGATAGAAGTGATAAATAAATCTTCTTAACCCATAAATCAATCTCCTAACACAAATTTCAATGGTCACATTTTTTTATTAAATTTGGACTAAAAAATGGTAAATTATTCTCATCTAAAAATATTTGGATGTGAAACCTTCATGCATATCCCCAAAGAGCATAGAACTAAGCTAGAAGAGAAATCCATCAATTGTATTTTTGTGGAATGTATTGATAGTGAGTTTTGTTTCTAGTTATTGGACATAGTTAAGCACACATTTATTAGAAGACGAGATATAATCTTTAATGAGTTAGAGATATTTGAAATGTTTACATATAAGGTAGATGTCAAGAAAGTTAAGCAAAGCCTTTCAGTAAAAATCACATAAGAGAAAGTTTTGGCTGATGCGTTTCAAACCAACAAGTGTGGTTCATCATCAGGACTGGATGAAGACACAAACCATAGCAAAGGCTTTAATAGACACCAATGTAGAGACATAATTTCAAGTAACGACTATATTTGAACAATAACATTTAAATTATGATATCAATTTATTAATATATTAAAAACAAATATATTAAAAGGCCAGTTTTTGAAAAATAATATTTAAATTAATTTATTAATGTAAAAAAAGTCAAACTCTAAACAAGGAGGGAAGTCAAAATTATAAAAAGGGGTCAAGACCCTAATCGAGATCATTTAATAAATAAAATGATTAATGGGAATAAAATAATCTGAATTAAAAATAATTAATGGAAAAATAAATAAAACAAAACAAGGTATACACAAGTTACAATAAATAAATAAATAAATAAATAAATATATATATATATATATATATATATATATATATATATATATATATATATATATATAGATACATATATTCAAAGAAAACTAATCAATTAAAAAAAACTGTCAACAATAAAATATGGGGTTGAGGCTCATTAAACAAATAAAAAAAACACTAAAAGGAGTTAAGAACGAATAGGATGACAAAATACATAAAAACACGAAGGATCAAGAAAATAAACTCTAATGAAGAATAAATCAGCAACAATTACTATAAATGGGACGCCAATACCTACATAGGTAAACAAACAAGCAAAATAAATCCCAAAAAGAAGCCTAAAAAGCTAGGAGGACGGGATGGGGACCCAACTTCTACCAATATTCCAACCATCATCTCTATTCAAATTATTGGGTCTTTTCTCAATTTCTAGGGCCTTGCTCAATTTATGATGATGGAAATGACTAACCCTAGCAACGACTTGGGCCTCCTCAATGCAAATGTGATGCTTAGATTTACCTGCATGCTCTACCAAAGAACAGGAGTAGGTCCTTGCATGCTTGATGTCAATGGAATGCTCACAAATCGTTTGATTAATCGAGCGAACAGTCTCACCAATGTAGGGAGTCCCACAAGAGCATGGGATAATGTAAACACCCTTTGTATTCTTGGGGTACACTGGGTCTTTTACAGATCTAAGGGATCTTCGGATGGTATTTAAAGGCCTAAGGGTTGAAGGCACCTTATGCTTCCTTAGGATCCTCACAATCTTGTCAATAGTCCCTTGGATAAAAGGAAGATGAACACCAAAAAATCGATCCTTGATATCTTTCATAGCACTAAGACCTTTTTCTTCTCCCAGGAAAGACTTAATACATTGGTTTCTACAATACTCATTATTAAAGAAAACACTTAGGATATGTGTTTTCTCTTCATTGAGATGGTTGTCATCAGAAACTCTTAAAGCTCTAGTCACTAAGGTGTTGAGAACACCAAGCTTTGGAGTTGTGAAATGATGAGAATGAGCATGAATATATTGTTCCGTATGAGTTTTCTTGTGAAATACCTGATGAGAAAAAGAGGCATCTTCATTCCTTGAGATGAGGACGTCAAGTAAGGGCAGACTACCATTACATTCAAATTCCTTGGTGAACTTTATGGAACTGGATTGATTGTTAAGATGGAGGAAAAACAGTTCCAACTCTTCTTTACCATGGGACTAGATGACACAAGTGTAATCTAGAAACCTCTTCCACATCTTAGGCAGAAGATGAGAAGAAGCTAAGGCCTTTGATTTAAAATCATCCATGAATAGATTAGTTACCACAGGGGAGAGGGGGGAACCCATGGCATCACTCATGTTTTCTGATAGAATTCCCCGTCGAATGAAAAGAAAGTAAAAGTAATACAAATACCAACTAAATAAGTTGTATCATGATCCGTGACGCACCTGATGACTTCAATGGCCTTGTTGATAGGGATATTAGCGTAGAGGGAGACCACATTGAAGCTCACAAGCTTTTCATCTGGATCAAGCTTAAAAATCTTTAACTCACTAACAAACAATGTGCAGTCCTTAATGAAGAATTTTGTATGGCCAACAAGGGGCTTAAGCTTCTGGGTTAAATATTTAGAAAGAAGATAAGTTGGCCTTCCTATTGTGTTGAAAATTGGTCTCAGAGGAGCCCCTTCCATATGGATCTTTGGCAGACCATAGATTTTGGGAGTAAGAGGGAAACTTTCAATAAGCTTATGATTGAATGAACTAACTGACCTACTAGCCTTTATAGCAAGAGCCACACTTTTGGAAATCTTCTTGAGGGGATACTTGTTGAGTTTCCTGTAGCTCCCACTATTATGGAGGTGGTCCAACATCTTCCGATAGTAATAATCTTTATCAAGAATAACCACAGCACCACCTTTGTTGGCTTTGAGAACAACAATATCCTTATGATTGTTTAAGGATTTGAGAGCATCAAACTTAGGTTTACTGATGTTGTTCTTGGGGGGCTTTGCCTTTCAAGGGAAAGCCAGACAATATTAATGAATGATATCTTTAGTGCCTTCCAGTAAGTCTCTAATACCATATTCAATGTCACAGATGATATCATTGACCGAGATCTTTCTAGGAACAAGAGAAAAATTTAGACCTTTCTCCAAAAGACTAAAGATAGGAGGATCAAAAGAAAAGCTAGAGAGCTTGACAACCCTGTTACTAGAAGAGGAAATAAAATTAGAACAAACAATATTATCTAAACCTAAAGTCTTATTACCAATCTTACTATTATTACAATTATCAGAATTGAAAACAGAGTCACTAACCTCATTAATATCATATTGTTAAGCCCAGTCATATTATTATTATTATTATTATTATTATTATTATTAGTATTATCGAAACATAAAGTATTACTGATATTCCTAATATTATTATTCGTATCTGAAGTGAAAATACAATCACCATTATTATTATTACTATTAAACCAATTAATATTATTTTTACTATTATTCAATTGAATATTATTATTGTTGACAAGATTTTTGAACAATAAATAGATATTGCATTGTTGAAAGAAAATGGTCATGATATTAAAAAAAACTAAACAAAAATGGAAAATGATGAAAAGTCATAAGAGGAAATTGTAAAACAACCACAATCGGAAGTCCAACTTGAAAATACATGGCCACAATTGGATCATAGGTCTACTAGGCCTCACAAGCCTTCAAAAAGGTATCCCCCTCAAATATATCTTATTAGTTGATGAAGGTGAACCTAATTGTTTTCAAGGGTTTTGTAAAGTTGAGAAAAAATAATGGAAGAAATCAATGGAGGAAGAAATTTTCACCTTGTTGGAAAATTGAAACTTGGGACTTGCTAAAGCTTTCAAAAGGATGAAGATCACAACAAAAAAATGGGTTTACATGATTAAGAATGAAGGATAAGAGAAAAAGGAAATTTTCAAGGTAGGAAAAGTGGTGAAAGGGTATGCTAAAAAGGATGGTATTGATTTTACAAATATTTTCATCTATTGTTAAGATATCCTCCATTAGGATTAATCTTGGCATTGCCATTGTTTTATTTTCGATTGTGAACAATTACATGTAAATACCACCATACCTCACTGCGAAGTGAAGGAAGAGATTTATATGGCACAACCTAATGGTTTCAAAATAAAAGGTAAACAAAACCTAATTTGTGGGTTGAAGAAGAGCCTCTAGGGAATGAAACAGGTACCTTGCTAGTGATATAAGAAATTTAACCTATTTATGTTAGAAAATGGTTTTAAGGGACAAGAGGTTGATCATTGTGTCTATATTAAGAAGTATGCCAAAGAAAAATACATTATACTAATGATACATATGTATCAAATGTTAGTTGTTTGACATGATGAGAATATCATTAAAAAGTCGAAGAAGGATCTAGTAAATTGGGTTGCAATAAAATATTTGGGTACAACATAAGAAATACTAGGTGTGAATATCATGTGTAACATAAAAAAGAAAAAAATATGGCTTCCAATTGAAAATATAGTGAGAGGATGCTTAATAGGTTTACTATGGAGAACAAAAAGCTAGTGAGTACACCTCTTGCATCCCACCTCAAACTAAGTGTTGATTTGTGTCATTATGATGACAAGGAGGAGGAATGATTAAAATTCCTTATACTTTATTAGTTTGTAGGTTGATGTATGCTATGGTATGTGTTCGACCAGATATTGCACATGTAATGGGAGTAGTGAGAAGGTTCCTTGATAATTTTTGCAAACAATAATTGGAAGCAATAAAGTTTATATTTAGGTATCTCAGTTGTACTAGTCATTATTGTTTATGTTTTGGTAATGACTATGATTTTATTGAAGTTTATACATATGCAAATATGGTTGGATATGTGGATTCTAGAAAGTACACTAGTGTTTATTTATATTACTTTGTAAGTGTAGTAGTGTCTTGGGTGTGTAGACTATATAAAGTAGTAGCCCTATCTAGAAAAGAGTTAGAATACATAGTTTCAATTAAAGCTTCCAAAAAGATGTTGTGGATGTAATGATTCCTATTGTGACAGTTATATTTCTATTCATTTAGCAAAAATCATAGCATATTATTCACTGAGAAAAACATTCACATTAGGTACCATTGGATTCCATAGGTGTTAGAGGGAGGGCATTTCAACTTTGAAAATATCCACATAGATGAGAACCCATCTTACATGTTTTTTAAAGTTATGAAAAGATATGAGCAAGCAATATGTTGAAGGTCTTGATTAGAAGGGTTGGGAAATGATAAAAAGAATAAAGTTCATCTACAACTATAGTTTATTGGAAAGGATAACAAAGGAGTGTTAATCGACAGATGTAATTTATTATCCAAGAATGCTCATTTAAATTCAACTGGCAAGGTATTAGTTGTGAAGAGAAATTCAAGTTGTCGACAGTAACTGCTAAAAGAAATTTGAATTCTATGTTGATGAAGATGAAACATTTACTACCCAGCAGAATGGAGGTGGTAGCTAGAATATTGTTGTAGTGTATTAAATTGTCAAAAACTTCTAGCAAAAGAATCTTTGAAACTATATGAATTTTCTGGATATCTATGTTTGGAATGCTTTAGATGCCTCAATCACTCATCATATGAAATGAGCCACAATGATGTAGCGTCTCTGAGAAGAATTGAATATTTTCAAATAGTTTCATGTACATCATCTGTTTTTCTAATTAATTCCTCTATTTTTGAATACTATAGCATTTATTTATTTATTTATTGTTACTCCTTTCCAAGCTACATTTCAGAGCTCCTTGCTATGGGAGTAACAATTTTTTCCCTTCCTTTATAACTAATCCGTCCCACTCCATCATTATGAGAAATATTGATTTTATGTTGAAAATTAATGTCAATTAAAAAATAAAAGTAATGTATTTCTTGAGCTCTATTGTCCCTCTATATTTGTTAATGTGTATTTTAGGGTAGACCACGAGAGATTTATACCATATTAGAAGTGGGTGATATCCAAATCTGCGATAAATACTATCATATGTATATATATATATATATATATATATATATATATATATATATATATATATATATATAGATATATAGTAGTGATGGGATCATATAAGACGTGTTTATATTATAGTGGGTGTTCATTGAACATTCACCATAAATGTAAATGAAATCATGATGGTATCTAATATTTTGAATAGAGAACATATTAAGTAAGACTCAAGATTTTATAAGTGAGAACTATGTTGATCTCTATGTTGTTTAAGCTTTTCCTATATAAATTACCTATAAATAACTCATAATTATCCATTTTAAATTAATATTTTAATTTATCAAAAAATAATTATGCATTATCGATTACAAAGTAATAAACTTTGTATGATATTCATGATATTAGATTGATAATAAAATTTGTATGCCATTTATGTTATTAAGTAAAAAAAATGGAAAACTAGAGCAAAAATATAATTGATATTTCAAGAACCTATTTTCTAATTTTTAGTATAATTATTTTATTATTTATTATATTATATAATAAAGATATTTTTTATTCAATAATTGTTATAATTATGATATAATTGTAAATTTAATAATAATATTTCTATATATATATAATTGAAATTATTATGATTTATATTAAACCATTTATGCCTTCATGTTGTACATTCCGTAACAACAATCTTTTAGTATAAATTATAACTATTTCAATTAATTTTATATATAATTAATTAATTGAAAGGGTTACAGTTTATATTAAAAAGATGGTTGTAACTAAATATGCAACCTAATAATATGAATTTGAAATAAAATATTATAAACAAAAATCTTACTTTCATGTCCAATTTGAATAGGGAATATCTTGCTCGTTTCATATTGATCTTAGTAAAAAGATGGTTGTAACTAAATATGCAACATAATAATATGAATTTAAAATAAAATTTCATAAATATTATAAACAAAAATCTTACTTTCATGTCCAATTTTAATAGGGAATATCTTGCTCGTTTCATACCATCTTAGTAAAAAGATGGTTGTAACTAAATATGCAACATAATAATATTAATTTAAAATAAAATTTTATAAATAAAAATCTTTAAAAACTAACGTAAAATAATAAATTATATTATAAAATAGAGTTAAAATTGTAATTAAAAAAAATCCATACCCATTATGGATGTCTTGTTCGACAGAAATTGATGACCGGATCTCTTCGTCTCTAGTTTCCTTTTCCGAATCCCCTGTAACTTCTATATCTTCATCTTTTACATAGACTATGGAAAAGTGGAAAAGTAAATGGACTAAGACCTCCTGAGTAAGTTGAAAAAAAAATAACATTTCGAAGAGGGATATCTGAAACTAAAACCTTCTATGTTGAAGAATAATTAATATCCTCACAGGTCACAAATGATACCTTAAACTAAGAACGCCTAACTAAAGTTGAAAATCATTTTGTTAAGCACACCACATTCAATATTAAACTTTTTAATTTTCTTTCTTTGTTTATAATTTTGGTAAAACATTCTCTTATTTAAATACGAGATAGTTTATTTCGTTACAAATAAATAGAGCTACACTATCTTTACTCGGTTGCAAATTTTGAAATATTTTAATAATTTGATAAAGGTGAAGAAAATAATTGTTTAACTTTTTTCATATTAAACAAATTGCTTAAATATTCTGAAATCTATACCCAAATCTCTTTCAAATATTGTAATTCGGGAAACTTTAAAGCTGGAAGTCGATTTAAAGTAAATCCCCACTCGGAATGGCTATATTCATTTAGAGTAGTGGCTACACTTATCTATACACTATTGTAATTCAGGAAACATTAAAGCTAGAAGTCGATTTTAAGTAAATCCCCACTCGGAATGGCTGTACTCGTTTAGACACTTATCTATACTCTAGTTCTTCCATATCTTGTGAAGAATG
Source organism: Pinus tabuliformis (assembly GCA_031772625.1). Taxonomy (NCBI): domain Eukaryota; kingdom Viridiplantae; phylum Streptophyta; class Pinopsida; order Pinales; family Pinaceae; genus Pinus; species Pinus tabuliformis. The sequence goes on along the minus strand of CM062804.1, from coordinate 1,339,306,006 downwards.
AGGAAGACGCAATCCAAATTTGCAGCCATACCTATATTAGGAACACAAAATAAATGTCATTAACTCAACACATTCTGAGACATAAAACTCATACATCTAAGAGGTTTAAGGAGTTCCCCATCGTTTTTACACGAGATATTTTTTTCCCTAACGAAAGACATCAGTCTTTTTCTCAACTCTGTAGTATATATACCACATGTATACATCCCATAGGTATTTTCACTTAAGAGTTTACACAGCTTTATCCAAACTTATAACTCATCAACTAGAGATAACTCCAATTGACCCAAGACCCAATATATATATATATATATATGTCCACATTCAAAATTCATTCCATATTATTTATGAACCTACTTGGCCATTATCACTATAGATTTTTGTTTTTGAATTCCTTCCTAAGATGAAATAAGTGATTTTATATAGAGAAATGTCTTAGAATAATAATTTAGATTGGAATTGTGAAAAAAATATCACATAATACATATTTTCTATTAAAAATACATTAAGGTGTCTAGGACATTAAAAAATATTAAAGAAAACATAAAATGTAACTCGCATCAAAATGTGTAAATATCATTACTATAACATTTGATGTATCATTTTTTCTAGAATCGAGTGTTCACGTTGTGCTTGTATTGATGTCAACTATAGTGACATGATTCAATGATTCATGGTTGTTTGATAGTTGATGATGCAAGGAGGAGGTTTATGATGATATGGTGCTTGGGTGTTTGATTGCTCAAGATGCAAGGAGACAACAACATCTGCACTAGCTTGACACTTATAGCCTACATAAATCACACATCTTGTTGGTTATATCACCACATAAATGTTGCTAGGCATGGAAAATAAATTCCCTCCATCTAACAAATCAAAACAATGTTCTCTTCGTTGGTATTATGATAGTTGTTCTCTTGTGGTTTTGGCATCAACCTACTTACCATCAAATTTATCATTGTAAATCCCCAAGGCCTTTCATGTCAGCTTGATGTTTTCTAACTAGACTAAAGACTTAACTACCATTCTTCGTTAGCTTTATTACCATGGTAAATTGCCTATGTATTTTTTTGTCGACTCTTTGGTTTTATACCTCCACGGTAAATTCACATGGTATGGTGTTGGTTGGCTTAAGGAGAAAGAAATATATATAAACAATGGTAGAATGGCCTTAGGATGTATCGATTGAGTGATCTATGCAGTGTTATTTCATTTTGATATTTTTTTCTAGTACAAGTGTGGTGCGAGGAGTCAACTTACTTTCTGAGATGGAAGTATAGTAATTGGGTGTTTGGTCACATATAATGGTGTAATCGCATTGGAATTTATGTTTGTTCTTTTTCCTAGAGGGACCATATAGATTTTATCATTTGTGTTCTGATTCATGTAGTGGTCTGATAGAGCTTGTGTGTAACAGCCCTGGTGAAAATTCCATGTAATAAAAGTTAATAAAGGCCAAATAATAACTATGGTTGATGGGACACTTATTCCAAGATGAATGCTTGGAAAGACATCCTAGTGTGGGTGTTCATCACTTTATTAATGGTTAAATAAATGAACAAAGGAAATGGTTAAGGCTTTCATAAGGAAAATGACATTTTTGGCACATTTATTTATGAAAATAATGGAAATTAGGAGAAAAGGGAGGTGAAAGGTCACAGGTTGCATGTGAGGACAAAAATGAATGAAAATAGTGGAAAATGAAAAAAATAGAGGCCTCATTCATAAAAGGGCTTATGAGGATCAGTTAACAAACTTTTTTTAGTTCATTTTTGGAGCCCTCTCATTATTGTCCCTCTCTATCTCATTCTTGTATACTTAGATTTCTTGGAGCACTCTTCATGAGTGTGGCATACTTGGATTTTTGGAGCAAGAAGGAAAAGGAATAGCGGGAAATAGCAATATGACATTAGGATCAACAACCACAACAGGTTTTCTTGGAGGTGCTGAGTTGCATGTATGTTTTCCTCAGTGATTTTGGCATGCATGGCATATGCATGTGGTTTTTAGGTCATGATCTATCATTGGCATGGAGGATGGTCGGGATTGGTAGTGGATTTGTCTAAACTTTCCATTTCCTGGATAACCATTGTGATTGTGGATTTATTTCCTTGTTTTGTTTTGGGTTGGTTCTCATGTTTCCTTAGCTTGGGTTGAGTTACTAGTTCTTAGAGCCTTGCTTGGACAAATGATCTAGAGCCATGTATCAGCTTGGGTTGAGTTAATAGTCTTGGATCCTTGGTTTGACAAATGATCTGCAGCCCTTGGTGGGTTGAGATACTAGTCCTAGAGCCTTGGTTGGACAAACACTCTAGAGCCCTGTATAAGTTGTGGGCTGAGTTACTAGTCTTGGAGCCTTGGTTGGAACAAAAGCTCTAGAGCACTAGAAGGCTTCGATAGAAACAAATATGATGATGGTTTTGTGATGTCCGACTGTGAGGTGGAATCATTGTTTAATGCATTGAGGTGGTTAGCCTCTCGAAGCCCTGGATGGTTCTAGATTGATGTGTTTTATGAGATCCCACATTCATTCTTGGAATATGGCACGAGGGTGAATCACTGAAGAGATATTTGACTCACCCATTCAATTGTTAGGTGGAACATGGAAGTCTCATCTTGGGTTTTGATTTTGCATGATCAATATGAGGTTATTTCTCCTTATATTTCTATAAGTAGTATACTAGTTTATATGTGGATTATATGGTTGTGATTTCCTTGGTATTTTTGTTGCTATTATGTTGGTTATGTATATGTTTTATGATAGTATCTATGTATGGCTCTCATCATATTTTTACTTGTAAATGAATGAACAATGTATCTATGACCTAAAGGATGAAATGGAAACTAATGTGTTGAGGCATCGATGCCTCATAGTGATTCTTAGCTATGTATGAGACCCCTATGCTAAAATTTGTTATTTACACCCGTAGATTACTATGCGTGAGATGTTTGATGAAATGCTTGTCATCGATAGTACAGGTCCAGTCAAGGTCTTAATAAAGTATCTACATTTGTAATGTCATTTCCCTATTATCTGACTGTTTTAAATGTCTCATTCTATTATGGGTAGTGACTTGGCCTCTGGGCATGAAAAAGTGGCTCGAATCCTAGGGATGTTGGCACAGGACTAAGGAAAATATTCTCTAGATGTTGGCATACCTTGTCATGAGAGCATCCAGAGCCTCCTAGATGATGGTAGGCCTACAACATGGGAGCATATGGTGGTCAAGTGGTCCAAAATCTCAGTGGGGCTGATGAGCTCGTTGGCCAAAAGGTCGGGATGGTTCTTGAGGGTCCTAATGTTGGTGTTGAAGGTCTGTATGGTGTGTTTCTGTTAATTCCACTTCCTTAACATGACTTAGGAGGTCGAATCATAACATAATGGCCTCTCGTCGCATGTGTTACCCTGGTTGGCCAGTTACTTAGGTAGATGCAGGACGAGGGTGTTACATTCTGACTTGGTGTGACCAGGTGATGATCTTAGCATGGGATGCAGAGATATGGATATTGATCTTATGATCACAAATTTTGATTAGTGATTTACTATTCAAAGTAGTGTTCTAATTTGATGAGTCCATCTGCATTATTACTTAGAAGTATAACAAGTGTTGGTGTATGGTCACATATGACGATGTAATCTCATTGCAATTCATTTATTTTCTATGGTTTGGAAGGATCATATAGTTTCTATTATTTGTGTTCTAATTTTTGTAATGTTTTGATGGAGCTTCTAACATGGTGTGATCTAGTGATGATCTCAACATGTGCCATATAGGTGTTGATATTGACCTCATGAACACAATTTCTGACCATCTGTGATTTAATATATGAAGTGGTGGTCAAATGCGTAATGTATGTGGCCTGGACTAATGATCTAATCTGACATGTTTGAGTGGATGGTTGTATGAAAATTGTAATGATCACATGTCTAGAGGAAAAGAGTTTTTCCTTATTCTGGTGTGATCTCCCATGTAGCATGTCATCTATAGCTTGTAGCGAAGTTGTATCATTTTCTTATAAGTTTTTGATCCTCCCCTATATTATGTAATAGTAGTCATGTTTTTAACTCCATGGAAGGGATGTGATCTAGTAGTTGTGCAATGATTCCATACAAAATCTAGTACGATCAAATTATGATTATATTTCCTTCTTTAGTGTGATCAGGTAAGGTCAATATCATTCCATGTAATGAATGATATTAGTCTAGACTAATGAATCAGTCTAGAATCAATTGTGAATGTGTATTAACTGATCTAGTGCAAACAAGAGAGTCAGATTTCAGATGTGTGCTTTATCAATAATATTATAGTGAAATCAAGTTTTCAATGGCCCTCTCTGGAACATAGAAATCCAAACATTGTTAATATAGTGTGGTTGGTAAGTAGTTAATATAGTTAATTATTTTAGACATTTGTTCTGATCAGTAGGATCAATACAATTTGATTAGAGAATTCAAGGCTTAATTATGTGGAACGAGTAAGTGTTAAACCTTTGAGTAGGTGTGTAACTTGAGATAAATTATTTAAGGATAAAGTTATATTGTATTGGTATGAGTTTTCCTTTAATTGAGCTACTTGTAATCCATGAATTGTTGTTCACTATACGACTATGTGAAGATATGAAGAATCTTACTAAGCGTTAGAACTACTACTGGTTTTTGATGGGTCTACAAGTCTAGAATGATTCAGGATTGTTTTAGGTATTATTAATAAATCTGACGATATTTTAACTTGAATTATATTATAGATATTGATCATGGAATTGACTTTTTAAAGTGTGTCGAGCGGAATAGAGTGTGTCTAAAATTTCTTAGGGTTTATGATGAAGACTCTATATGCAAAGGATTTGTCTTGCATGAATTACTTGTTGATAATGTGTTGTTTCTATTGATGACTTATGTTGTATAAGTTAAGAGTATAAGCTTAATAATGTATGTGCTTACAATTAACTATGAAACTTCCTGATCTACCTATTGCTTCAAGAAAGGCAAATATTGTTGTTGTTGGAGTCGCCTTTATGAGAGGATATGTGACAATGTTATAGTCTTTAAAAGGCATAGTGACTTCTATACAGAAACAAAGCTTGTTCACTAACTTTTTGTTTCATAGAATATGAATCTATCTCTATGTGCATGAGATATGAAAATCCATTTTCATGATCTGTTGAGTTACTAAATGTAAAGGTTGTTGACTATTTGTGATAAAGAAACTTTCTCATAACCTATTATTAAAATTTATAATCACTAAATGGCTTGTGCTCTGAAGTTTTTATTGGTTGATGATTAGAATTTGTTGGTTGTAATCAGTGTTACCTTCAAAGTTAGACTTGTTGATATTGATTTGTAAGTAGGTCCATTTGAGGATGTATTCAAAGTTTTAGCAGTTGATACTTGATTGTTCCTCTTCAGTCCGAGGAAACTGGGGTTTGTATTTTTGGTTGATATTAAAGATTGAACTATTTGTTGAGATATTTATTGTCTAGGGTGTGCTATCCACATATGTGTTATGATTATTATGATATTTCAATATATGCTCTAAGGTATGTCTTATAGGATATTCATCCTGGTTTGTGAGAGTACTTACTAAAAGGAAGATTTGGTACTATGTTTTAGTATTGATGAAAATGAAAATGTTACTGATTCCAAAACTACAGGAATATCTTGGTTGATTTTTATGGTTTTGCTTATTACATGATTTTTGACATATTAATGAATGACAGGGACAATTATTGTTATTTCATTGCTAGTGTTTGTGACAAAGTTAATATAAATTCTTAATGTTTTCTAGTATGAACACATATTGTACTAATGACAAAATATCTTGCTACACTCAGTGCAAAACATGTATTGCAGGGTATAATCAGATATTGGGCTTGTTTCATTCACTATTTTTTTTTGGGAGTTACTCTGTTTCAATTTGAATCTCAAAGATCTGAAATTAGAATAATGTTGATGATGTGTACCATAATCGTTGTTCTCATATGATGTCTTATGTGCTCTTGAAAAGATAGTGATGTCAGTACGTGCTGATTGAATTATGAGTTGTGCTGATAACTTATGACCAGTTGTTTTCCAATGCTAGTTTTATATAATTTTTAAGCGTGTATGATGTCAACAAGGTGAAGTCTGGAATCTAGGGTTTTTCATGTAGAGGACATGTCATATTGCTGTTGGTGATTGTTGCAATGATTAGTTCCTTTTACTTAGTTAGTGTGTTGATGATAGAGTGTTTGGTTGTGATGCATGGTGAGAATTATTTCCAGATGTTCATAATTATTGTTTATTGCTAATGAAATATTATGCATTTTTTTTGACAACAGAGTGAGAGTAAGTTTGCATAATGGTTTTTATTTATTTTTGAAGATTGTGCTAAAGAGAGGGGATCCAGTTTGAAAATGGATGAAAAGGAGGTCAACATTGATTTTTGGGGTCGGAGCCTCTAGTTGGTTGCTACCAATGAGATGATTAAGGGAGTAGGTACTTCTTGCTGGTGGGTGAGAGTGAAATAATACAAGGTAGTGGGTGCTTTCTGCTAGTGGGTTCCAGTAAAATAGTGAAGGTAGTGGGTGCTTCTTATTGTTTGGTGCTAGTGAAATAATTAAGGGAGTAGGTTGTTATGTCCCTATAATACTAGTGATTCCCCCATTACTATTGTAGTTGTATCCCTTATTAGTATTTTTGTGCCCCTATTGTCCCCATATTGTTATTACTGTGCCCCATACAATCCCTCTATTGTTATTTTTGTGCCTTTATATTATTATTGTTAGGTCAGCTTGGTTATATTGTGAACCCTTAGACTCCTATATATAGAAAGGTAGTTTTGTCATTTGTATCATCCAAGAATTTTTCATTTATGTAATGTAAAGGAGGTTTCCCCCTCAAAGAGGCTGAATTTTAAGGCGTTGATCTATCTTTTCTATCATTTTATGAGCGCATTTCATAACATTTGATATCAGAGCTGTGGATTCTAGGGTTTCACTGCTCCAAACAGGTCATCATGGAATTTGCGCTATACCTTTTTTTTGAGACGTTTCAGATGCTAAAAAACAAACCCATTTGGGTTGAAATCATTTGAACCTCATGTCTGAATTTCAGAGCTTCTTGCACTATATTTGCGGAGATATGATCTCAGGAATTTGGCTTTTTTGCAGACTCCTGCATTACATTCCAAACAGGTGACCTGGGGAAAATCCTCATAACTTTTTTTTTTTAGCATTAGACTAAAATTACGTAAGAAGTTATAGAAATAGAACAAACTATATCTTCCTTTATATATTTTTTAGATCCGAAGGTCAAAACATCGACACGTAGCACTTCATACAAGTTCACTCTTTTGAAAAGGTATATAATTAGGTCATCTTGGGAGATTGTGCATAACTCTTTCTTGGAGAATCTAAATTTGATCAGACTGGTGGCATTGGAAAGAGGACACAGAGGGCTACTGCAGGTCACAATTTTAGAACTGCAGGATTCGAAATTACAGAGATACATCAGATTCAATATCGAGCTCCTACAAAGTGAAAAAAGGTGTGTAGTTTTTTAATTTTTGCATAAGCTTGGTTTGAAAAATTAGTTTGAAGGAATTAAAAGGGCATAGTAAAGCATTATTATCGGTAATTTATGCCCTGAGGAAAGAAAATTCAAACACCTAGTAAGAAACTTGAAAGCTCTAGCATGAATCATGAAGAAGAGGAAGAAATGCAACATGATATATCAAAATTATGGGACCAAGTGCAACAAATTTCACTCACACAAAAAGTAACAGAATCTAATATGGATGGTTTAAAGAAAGATGTAGAAGATAAGATGTATGGCATGGAAGCTAAGATGATTGACATGGAAGCTAATATGGACAATTTGAAGACAAATTTGAAGACAAATTTGAAGAGAGGCATGGAATATTCGAAGATAGATTTGACAAAGTTTCTACAAGAAATGCTTACTAATGGTGAAAGGGTAGTAAAGGAAACTCATGATGAAAACAAAATAAATGTTAATCATGATTTCTTAGACTCTAACCATTGGATCGAAGAACCACCATATTGCAAAAATAAACATGAGGAAGTTTGATGGCAAGGATCCCGCAACATGGATACTACAGATGGAGCAATTTTTCGATCTCCATAATGTGAAAAACACACAAAAGGTACGTATTGCAACTTTATATTTGGAACCAAATCAGTTTGTATGGTATCGATGGATTTAATCTCGTAAACAAATTGTCACTTGGGCAATTTTTACAGAAAAAATGGCAGCACATTATGAGGATACAAAAAGCAGCACTTTTTTTAGCCAATTGATAAGTCTCAAACAAAAGGGTTCAATGATGGAGCACATTTCGGACTTCCAAAAATTGAGCATAAGGGTGAAATATATTCCAAAGGAGCATAAGATTGATGTGTTCATAGGGACATTAAAGGATAATATCCAACATGAAGCTCGCCTTTAGGAACCTGATTGGAGAAGGCATTCAGGTTAGCAAGAAAAATGGAAAGAAAAATTACGGCAACGAGGAAGCCTACCACTCACAACTATAAAGATGGAAGTGTTGTTACCCCTATCCTTCCACAACCTATAAGGTTGACACTACAACAATTGGAAGAAAAAACAGCAAAAGGGCTTTGTTACAGTTGTGATAGCAAATACACTAAAGGTCATAAGTGTGCTGAGAAGAAATTATTTTACATAGATTGTGAAGAGGAAGAAGAAAATGAGCAAGAAATGTCAAAAGAAGAGGATATACTCTAGGAACAAACCCTAGATAAAGAAGTAATGAATCTAACCATATCTTGTAATGCATTGGGTAGAATTACTACTCCTCATACTATCAAGATAGAAGGACATATCAAGAAGAAAAAGGTAATAGTGTTGATTGATTCAGGAAGTACCCACAATTTTATTGATTTTAAGATAGCAAAAGAATTGAATTGCTTCCTATATCCAACACCAGAGTGTCAAGTGATGGTTGCAAGCGGAGGAACCATAAATTTCTCTGGAAAGTGCCATAATATCAAGCTATCCATGGGAGAGTATGTATTGAATAGCCCAATGCTTTCCATTCCAATGGGAGGTGGTGATGTTGTACTAGGAGTCCAATGGCTATAATCCTTTGGTACAATATCTTTTAATTTTCAAGAACTTTTCATGAAATTTTCCGTGGAAGGAAAGGAAGCTTAATTAAGGGGTATTGTAGGGAAACTGGGAAAGATAATTAGCTCTAAGGGTATGACAAAGCTTCTAAAAAAGGAACAATGAGGTGTAATTGCACAATTATGTTCGCTAGATGTTTGCACATCGGAATCATTTATTCCTCCATATGTTCAAAAATTCATGGACAATCATTCCAAGGTATTTGAGACTTCCAAAGGTCTCCCACCTATTCGTGATCATGATCATGCTATTCATTTGATTCCAGAAAGTGTTCCTCCAAACATCAGGCCACACAGATATCCCTATGCCCAAAAGAGTGAAATTGAACGTATGGTTGCAAAAATGCTAGAGGCTAGTATAATTCAACCTAGTCAAAGTTCTTTCTCTGCTCCAATAGTATTTGTGCACAAGAAGGATGGATCATGGCGCATGTGTCCAGATTATAGGGAGTTGAACAAGCTCACTTCTAAGGATACGTTTCCCATTCCCGTCATTGATGAATTATTGGATGAACTGCATGGATCAATTTACTTCACCAAGTTAGATCTTTGTTTAGGATATCATCAAATAAGAATGAAGACGGAAGACATTCTGAAAAGAACATTTAGAATACATGAGGGTCATTATGAATTTTTGGTCATGCCTTTTGGCCTTACCAATGCACCTTCTACATCTCAAGGTTTGATGAATTCCATTTTCAAACCCTTCCTTAGAAAATTTGTGTTAGTATTTTCCGATGATATACTAATCTACAACAAGTCTTGGAAAGATCATGTTGAACATGTTGATAGGGTGCTAGAACTATTGGAGAAATAATTATATGCAAAAATATCCAAATGTTTCTTTGGAGTACAAGAGGTGGAATATTTGGGTCATATTGTATCTCATGAATGAGTTAAGGTAGACGCTAGCAAAATTAAAGCCATTAAGGAATGGAAAATCCCCACATCCATAAAGAATCTGCGAGGATTTCTTGGGTTGACAGGGTATTATCGCAGGTTTTTTAAGATTTATGGGAGAATAGCAACACCTCTATCAACATTATTGAAGAAAGATGCATTTTCATGGACTCCGAAAGCAACAAAGGTCTTCGAACATATTAAACAGTCAATGTGCCAAGCATCCATCTTAGCTACACTGGACTTCACAAAAACCTTTATTATGGAATGTGATGCTTCAGGAAATGGAATTGGTGTTGTTTTAATGCAAGATGAAAGACCAATTGCCTTTGAAATTCGTCCAATCAAGGGAAAGTATTTACACAAAGCTATTTATGAGAAGGAAATGTTGGCAATACTACATGCACTTAAGAAATGGAAACCCTTCCTAATGGGAAGATACTTCAAGGTAAAACGGATCATGATAGCCTTAAATAATTTTTACAACAAATATTGTCCTCTGAAGAGAAACAAAAATGGCTCACAAAGATGTTGGGTTATGACTTTGAAGTCATCTACAAAAAAGGGAAGCAAAATGTTGTGGAAAATGCACTCTCAAGAAAGGATGAGGATGTGGAAGCATTGTTGTGCACCATTTCTATTATCCAACCAGATTGGATAAATGAATCAGGGGAGGAATGGAATAATGACGAAGAAGTGTGGGCTCTTATTCGAAATTTACAACAAGATTCCAGTACATCTCATACATTTAGCTGGAAAAATGATTCGTTATGGTACAAATATTGCTTATACCTCTGTAAGAATTCCCAACTCAAATAAAGATTCTTATGGAATTGTACACTTCTCCCTTAGGAGGGCAGTTAGGATTTTTAAAAACTTACCACAGAGTTAAGAAGGAATTTTTTTGGGATGGCCTTAAATTGGATATTCAAAATTTTGTGGCGGAATGTTTGGTTTGCCAAAAAGATAAAGTTGAAACAATTAAGACCCCAAGTCTATTACAACCTTTATCCATTCCAAGCCAATGTTTGGAGGAGGTTTCAATGGATTTTATCATAGGTTTACCCAAGTTTGAGGGAAAGAGTGTCATCATGGTGGTAGTTGACAGAATTACCAAGTATGCACACTTTTGTGCATTATCACATCCATCTAAAGCTAGTACAGTTTCTACTACATTTATGGAAAATTATTCGAAAGCTACATGGAAACCCAAAGATTATTATAAGTGACAGAGATCCCATTTTCACTCGAAATTTTTGGACATAATTATTTTCTTGTCTTGGTATTCAGTTAGCTCATAGCTCATCTTATCATCCTCAATCTTATGGGTAGACTGAGATAGTAAAAAAATGTTTCGAAGGATATCTTCGTTGCTTTGTATATGATAAACAGACACAATGGGTCAAATGGTTGCCTCTGGCTAAATGGTGGTATAACACTTCCTTCCACACTGCAACAAAAATGACCCCATTTATGGCACTTTATGGATATCTTCCACCATCCATCACATCATATTTAAGATAAAATTGTAAGGTTCAAGCAGTGGAACATCACACTGAGCATCAACAACAAGTTACCCAAATCTTAAAGGATAGCCTCGTGTTGGCGCAGAATAGAATGAAACAACAAGTAGATCAACATCGTAGCAAAAGAAGTTTTGATGTAGGTGACTGGGTATTCATACAGCTACAACCATATAAACAAATCTCCCTCAAGCAAGCTAAGAAGGATAATAAAGTATCACCAAAGTATTATGGTCTATACAAGGTGTTGCCAAAGATTGGTACTATGGCATACAAATTGGAGCTTCCTGTAGCTTCTCGAGTGCACACAATTTTCCATGTTTCATGTTTAAAGAAGGTTATGGGTGACGAGCTCCCAGTTCAAACAATATTTCTAGAACTTGACGAGGAAGGAAAAATTATATTGGTGCCGGAAGCAGTCATAGAAACAAGAACTCGACACCTACAAAATCGATCAATTTCGGAGTATCTCATCAAGTGGAAGAACTTATCCACTGAAGATTCCACATGGAAGGATGAGAATTTTATACAGAAGCATCCAGAACTACTCAAGTGTTGAGGACAACACTTTTTGAAGGAGAGGGGCATGTTAGTTCCCTATAATACTAGTGATTCTCCCATTACTATTGTAGTTGTATCCATTATTAATATTGTTGTGCCCCTATTGTCCTCATATTGTTATTATTGTGCCCCATAGAATCCCTATATTATTATTGTTAGGTCGGCTTGGTTATATTGTGACCGCTTAGACTCCTATATATATAAAGGAGGAATGTCATTTGAATCATCCAAGAATTGTTCATTTGTGTAATGTAAAGGAGGTTTCCCCTCGAAGAGGCTGAATTTTAAGGTGTTGATCTATCTTTTCTATCATTTTGTGAGCTCGTTTCATAACATAGGTGCTTCATGTAGGTGGGTTCCAGTGAAATAGTGAAGGGAGTGGGTGATTCCTAATGGTGGGTTCTAATCAGACAATGAAAGGAAGTTTATGCTTCCTACTAGTCAATGACAATGACCATATGTAAAGAAAGAATTATGAAGAGAAGAAGAATAATGATTTTCTCCTTTTATAAGTTTCCACCTTCAAAATATAAGCTCCTTATGTTCTACTCATGTGATTTTTATTATATTTCATGATCTATTAATTTATAAATGGTATTGCTAATTCTAATTTTATGATCATAAAACAACTAAAATTTAAATTTCAAATAATCCCTCAAATACTGATTCACTCAGCTATTAGTATTTCCAATAATTGGTATTAGAGTGAGTCCTTCCGGATCAACTTAACAACTAGATAGAGATAAAAGGAATTACGGAAAATTAAAGGAAGACTAAGAAGAAGGAATCTTAGAAGACAAATTAAATGCATATGATGGACTATGACTATGCTTCAAATGTAGTGGCTGTATCACCAGTTTTAGGAAAAAGACAATTCAATATAGAACAATTGATGGATCATCAAAGTGTTATTATGGTCAATGATGAAAACTATCATGTATGGGAATAAAGGATGAACTATATATTAATATCTCTTGGATGTGATTTTTAGAATTTAGTATGTAATGGTTATTCTATAAATGCCCCATCTAGCCAAGAACTACAAAAGAATGCTCATACTATGAATGAAATTTCCTATAGTCTACTTGATTCATAATTTGAGAATATTATGCATAATCAAACTACAAAGGATATATGGGAGATTTTATAATCCCTTTATGAAAGAAATAATAGTGAAATCAATGTAGATGAAGAAGAATTTCAACCTTCAAGTAAGTTTCTAAGCGATCTTGATTCTTCATATTTCAGAAAACATGGTAATGATCAAGAGGATGGGAATGAGGAAACATTCAACATGTCGAAATAAAATTAGAGCCTATCAGATGGTGTTACATATTGAGAGGCAAAAGGGTTAGAAAAGGAATTTCATTTAAGAAGAAAAATTCTCTCTTACTTAGACAAGATTAAGAATCTCAAGGAGGTTTTCAGATATATGGGAACAAGGATTAGGATGTTGATAAATCAAAGAAAAATGTAATATTCCTACGAGACCATCCAGAAGAAGTTTAAATATCTAATTAAATAGTGATTGAACAACATAATCAAAAGGAAAGTGATTATGAAGGGCTTGATGCTAGAATTATCTTGCTAAAGACTCACCTAGGAAAGACAAATGAACATAACCAAAAGTTACCCCAAATATTTGAGTACGAAGAGTATGAGCTTCAAGAAAAAATGATCAGTTCGAAAATCAAGTTCGAAAATGTGAGAAGAGTTAAAGAAGTAATAAGAACTAAACTAAAAAAAATAGAGGAACACCATGAGAAATTATAAACAAAGGTTTTCACGTTAGGAATTGATTTATAAGGAAAGGTCAAAAAAATAAAAGTTCAAGATAGTTCCAAGATCTTGGATAATATAATAAATGGAAAAAATTCTCCCTCGATCAAATTATGTCTTTGTTTTCATGAATCGGCTAAGGAAGAATCCAATACACAGGTATATATAGGTAGTCTAGAATACAATAAGGAAGCATCTAAAACCCTTAGTAATGAAAGACACAAACAAAAAATATAAGGAACACACGGGGGCTTCACCAGGGGAGCAATAGGATGCCACATGCATTCATATTGCGTGATATATATATTGAAGAAAAAATGAAAAAATATATTGACCATATAATAGGGGGTAAAGTGTTTTTACATTGGGAGGTACAAAAAATGGAGCTCAAAGTTAATGAAAAAATATAAAAATATATAAAAATTATTAATGAAAAAATGGAAACCTACAATATCTAGCGAAATTATGAGTTTTTTAAATTGCGAATATGTATTGGTTTCATATTGGTAGGGGGTTAAATAATATGATTTTTAGAGGTATTCTCCAATATGTAGTCAATTAATGGATATTGTTTAATATGCCATGAACACAAGTGATATGTCAGAGGTTCATTGAGTGAAGCACCCCTGAAGGAACATAACATTATCATAAGTATAAGAAGTAAGCAACATGACTAATAGTAAAGAAGAGTGAATTTTCAAAGAACATTTTCTCCCAGGGATGGGTATGGTAGAAATACAAGCTTCCATCAGAGGAACAATAATTCCTTTTCACTTTTTACAAATGAAGTTGAGTATTTTATCTTTCACAACTTTGGACACATTGTAGTTGATTGTTCATACCTTTAAATCATATTTCTCAAAGTATAGGAAGTAAACTCCCCACAATAAGATCATGGGTTCCCAGTTATACAAGTTTCTTTCATGGCTACTCTTTTCATGTATTTTATTCACAATAAGGCTATAGACTATAAATAATATGGAAATGAAAGGAATATGTAGTAGAAATCATATATGAACAATGTTTTGCAAAGCTATGATTCTTATGCCCACTTCTCTAGTCACATAATATATTATCCATGCAATGACTTTGGGCACATGGAAAATTAATGTAGGAGAAAGTCGATGAGCTCTTTGAGACAATTCAAACGTTAGGAAGAATATATTTATAAAAGGTATCTAATCAAGAAATAAAAAGATGATTAATTTACGAAAAGGTTAGAATAATATCCCTCTACTAATAGTCAACATACCAAATAATGGAATAAAAAGGAAGAGAAAAAATTGAAGCACGACCTGATGGATGTTGTCATGATATGAACGGAGATAAGAGAAGATTTATCTAGTGAGATAAAATCAAAGGTGGCGATGTTATTATTGGCAAGAATGTACCATCCAAGGTGATAGGAAATGGTAGAGTGAACCTTGATTTTAAAAATACAAATGTTGCCAATGTATTATTAGTTGGTAGTCTAAAGAACACCATTATGACTGGGGGTGAAAGGAATGATAGATGACATATGGTAATATTCACTTCAAGAGGATGAAAAATTATAAAAAAAAAAGATACTAGAAAGATAATAAAAAAAGGAATAAAAAATCCAGTTAAGCTATATGTGTTGAAGAGAAGTAAAGGAAGAAATAAGAGATTGAAGGAAATATCTTCTTCATAATCCAAATAAGAAAAGCAAGGCTCATTTGTATTCCATTAGTTCCTAGAATACAGATACATGTAGCACTACAAAAGATAAATATCAGCATTCAATTAGGGGGGACACAATACAACATATCAAAGGAAGAGAATAATTGTTGAAGATGAAGCTACAACATAAGAGTGGTGTGTGGGAAAAATTTCAAATGTTCAGTAAAGTTTGCATCAATTGTTATCATAAAGATAGGAGGGTAGATGTTAAGACATCAATATGGAAGGATAGTGCATGGACATTGGGGAGCATACCCAACAAAAGAAAGGAGTAGCAAATACACAAATAATTGTTTCGAATTGTTTGACATTGATGTCACATTGATTATTAACAAGGATTATGGTTTCTACAGTTCAACCTCCACGTGTGTCACATACTTAGGGGGAATAAGTATTTTGACTGGTAGCCATTTTTTGCTAACATTGGCATGTCAAAGGGAGATTTTGTTTTTAGACATATATGTTAGCAGGTGGAGCACTCACAAGTATTAGCAAGATTTAGTGGAGGTCATTTTTGAAAATAGCCTTTGTAATTTGAGGTATACTAGGATCATAGTACAAGACTCCTTTTGCATTAATGTCAAAGGGGTAGAGATACATCATCCACATACTAGGTGTAGCAGGTTATTTCCATCAATTCCAAAGGGGGATATTGTTTGCATTATGCTAGCATTGATGTCAATGATAGTAGCATGATTCAGTGATGCTTTGTTGTTTGGTAATTGTTGTTACAGGGAGTAGGTTTATGATGATTCGATGGTTCGATGCTTGATTGTCGAGGATGTAGGGAGACAACAACATGTGCATTGGCCTCTCACTTTTAGCCTATGTAAATTACACATATTGCTGGTCATATGACTACATAAATGTTCCCATGCTTGAAAAATAAATTCCCTCCATCTAGCATATCAAAACCTTGATATTTTAATTTTAATTTTTATTTTTTTATGTCATGATTTTGATGTCATCTGAATTACCATCAAATTTATAATTGTAACTCCCCAAGGTTTTTTGCATAAACTTAATTTCATCTAAGTGGAGTGAAGGCTTAATAGTCATTCTTCGTTAGTTTAATTAACATGGTAAATTTCCAAATTATGTTTTGGTAATCCAATTGGTTCTATATATCCATGGTAAATTCCCATGGTATTGAGTTGGTCATCTTAAGGAGAAATGCATATATATAAAAAGAGGTGGAATGGAATTCAAATGTATTGATCGAGCGACCTAGGAAGTGCTATTTCCTTTGTTATTTTGTTCTAGTACATATGTGGTGCGTGAGTCCATCTGCATTGTCACTTAGAAGTATAGAAATTGTTGGTGTATGGTCGCATATGATAGCATAATCACATTGCAATTTTTGTATGTTTTCTTTCTATATGTATTGTATAGTTTCTATTCTTTGTAATATGATTTGCATAATGGTGTGATGGAGCTTATGACCTAGCATGATCAGGTGATGATCTCAACATGAAATGAAGAGCCATGGCTATTGATATTATGATCACAAGTTATTAACATCTATGATTTAATATCCAAAGTGGTGACTCGATGCACAAAGTATATGTTCTAGACTAATGATTTGATGAGGCACATTTGAGTGGATGGTTATAGGTAGATCATAGTGATCACATGTTCAAATGAATATATCTTTTCCTTATTATAGTGTGATCACCCATGTAGTGTATGATATAATATCTACAGTGAAGTTGCATGGTTGTTATTCATCACTTGTTTGTTGTAATAATAGTCATGTTTCTGACCAAATGGATGGGACATGATTTGGTAGTGACGAGATGATTCCATGCAAATTTTGGTGTGATCACATTATGATTATATTTCCTTATCTGGTGCAATCCGGTAAGGTCATGAAAAGGAAGACCCCATGTCTTGTGACTAATGATATCAAAATTTCTTGGTAAATTGATTAGGAATGTGGATAAGTGTTTTGGTGCAAACAAGGGGGTCAGAGTTTAAGTGGCATGTTTTATCAAAACTTTTAGAGTGAAATTAAGTTTGCAATGTTTCTTTATGGAGCATTGAAATATCAACATGGATAATAATGTGTGATTGGTAAGAATTTGATATAGTTAATTCTTTTGGATATATGTTCTGATCAGTAGGATCAATACAATTAGATCACAAAATTCAAGGTTCAATTCTATGGAATGAGTAAATAGTAATCCTTTCAATTCATGCATGACTTGAACTAATTTTTTTATGCTAAAATTTATATTATACTCGTATGAGTTTTCCTATAATTAAACTACTTAAAATCCATAAATTTCTTTTCACTGTATCACCAAGTTAAAATATAAAGATTCTTATTGAGTGTCAGAATTTCTACTAGTTGTTGATGAGCCTCCAAGTCTGGAATAATTGATGACTTTTTGGTAGACATCATTAATAAGGTTTATGGTGGTTCATCTTTAGGTCTATTGCAAAGTATGATTGTGGCATTTACCTTTTAAAGTGTGTCATGCTGAAGATAGTGTGGCCAAAATTTCTAACAACGTATGATGAATATTATGTATGTGTCTTACATGATTTTCTTGTTGATAATATGTTGTTTCTACTGATGGCTTAGAATATATCAGAAAATATGATAAGCTTGATAAATTTTGTGTATAAAATGAACTATTCCACTACCCGATCTAACTATTGCTTCATGAAAGGTGAATATTGTTGTTTCTAGATTTTCCTATATGACAATGTTAGAGTTTTTGAAAAGCATAGTGGCATCTATATAGATACAAGGCTTGTTCATTAACATTTTGTATGATAGAATATGCATTTAGCTCTATGTGCATGAGATATGACAATCCATTGTGACCAACTTTTGAGGTAGAAAAAATATTGGTTGTTGACTATCATTGATAAAGATATTGCTTGCAATTTGTTCATAAAATTCATGATAACTTAATAGGGTTTAAGATTTCAAGTTGTTGTTGGTTGTCATCTCAATTTTTGGGTTGTAATCAATTTGACCTTCAGAGTTAGAGTTATTGTTATTGATTTGTAACCATGGATATTTGAGGATTTATTTAAACTTTTATCTCTCAATACTTGATTGTTTCTCAAAAGTCCAAGGAATCTATGGTTTCTGTTGCTCATTCATATTCAAGGTCAAATTACATGTTGAGCTATTTATTTTCCAGGTTATTCTTCGCATATATGTGTTATTATGACTGTGATATTTAAATATATGTTTCAAGGTTTTCAATACAAGATATTCATCTTATCTTGTGACATTACATGTTAGAAGGAATATTTGGTAATGAGTGTTGTAGTATTGATTAAAATGAGAATGATACTAATTCCAAAGGTGCAAGATTATCTTAGTTGATTGTCAATGTTTTGTTTATTACCCGATCGTTAACATGTGATTGAATGAAAGGGGTCATATTGTTGTTACTTTACTAGTGCTAGTGACAAAGTTATCAAACATGCTTGAGTCTTTATGATCCTATTATATTCATCACAAAGTTGTTTGCTGCAATGAGTGAAAAACATGTATTATAGTGTATGACATGATACTAAGCTAGTTGAATTCACTTTTTTTTGTTTGAGAGTTTGATCCATAAACTACCAAGGATATTCTTGTGGACATTTCATCACAACAGATCTCATAAAATTATATTTGAAATATGGAATTATACATTATTATATTTTTATTAGATTTCTAGATCTATAGATTTACTGTTAATAGTGCATCCATGCGAATTTAAAATTATGCAGAAAATATAGAATAATGAAATAAAATTTGACATAAGCATTTGATATGATATGACCCTGGAAACCCTTTCGAGAGAAAAACCTAGTTGCAAGGTGAGGCCACTCCACTCCCTTTCTCTGAATGGAAATATTGTTGAGAATATAAATAAGTATGGCATGTGTCTTGTGGGTTGCTTAAATGAATGAATCCTGTATGTGTGCTCTACCTCCTAGCCCTTTTGGTATTTTTTTCTCATCTATGGAAAAAATGTACTTGAAATAATGGAAACACTTTTCATTCTAGTGTCTCGGTTATAACACAACCTGATAGCCTACTAGTGGTTAGGTTTGACCAACTCAAATCTGAACCAAAGTTAAAATATAGACTCTTATAGGTTATTATACCTAATAATCATCTGGATATACATTTTTTCATGAATAATGGGGTCTAATGTGGCATCCTCGTGAATTATGGTGGTGAAAACAGGAAGGTCAACTTCTATGTGGCATAACCTCCACATACAGACTCTGATTAACATGATTCCTACGATGTTGGAAGGATATATATATGTGTGTGGTGTTAGCTAAAATGGACAAAATTTTCCCCCAAAAAGTGTCATTTCATGCCTCAAAATGGTCCAAGAAGGTTTTAGACCGTAATCTACCAAACTAGGTCCCATTGATAGAAATGATCCTTAGAGTTGATTCCTTCACCTTTTCAACTTTGAAAGCATTGATGTGGATGAAAAAAAATATAACAATCCAATCCATATCACACCTAGCCATTTCTGAAGGCTTTTGGTCCTAAAAAATTTTCTACTAAATCTGCTGATGAAATTTTTCTTCCACCTTCTCTTTGGTGTACCATTTAGCTTTTCCTACAATGTTTCCTTTCAACCAAATGGCCAAAGGTCATGCTACTCCTATCTTGTATTTTTGGAAATCTTTTAAATAATTGTATCTTCTATCAACTCTGCTTGATCATCTAGTGCTAAAACTTCCACAGAAGGGAGGACTTATTCATTTTCCTAATCTACCATGGAAGGCTCATGGAATTTCAAATTATCTATATTCAAAACTAAGTAAATGTGCATATATGGTAGTAAACTAAGTCAGTAGGCATTTCCACTCACTTTTCACTATATCGAAGGGAATATACCTCATAGCCTTTATTTTCTTACCAACACCTAATAGCGTCTCCTTGTTCAATTGCAACCATACTATGTCTCCCACCTTAAACAATTTCTTTATTCAATGTGGATCATGCCTAGCCTTATATATCTGTAGTGACTTATACAATGTATCTTATAACTGTATATGGATCTACCTTAAATTTTTGAGCCCTCAAGGCCACTTTTGTAAGATCTTCCCATACTCCTCGATGTTGTCTATATGCAATGCCCAAAGGTGAGGGTGGAAAATATCCAAAACAATTTTGTAATGGGGACTTTCCTGTAGATGTGTGGACAACTCTATTGTAAGAATGTTGTATATACAAAATTTTCATCCAAAGATTTAGATGTTTCTATTTTTATCTCCTCCAAAGTTTCACCAAAGTTTTGTTGCCTACTTCTATCTTCCCATTTTTCTATGGATGTAATGTTGTAGATCTCTTCAACTTTGTGTCCATCTTCTCCCGATATGTGGTCGAAAATGCAATGAGAAATATTTTGTGCCCATCCGGAAAAATGCTCCTACATATCCCAAAATGCATACAGATCTTCCCAAAGAAAAAATTTGTTGCTTCTTCTCCACTTATGGCCTTCTTATAGGGCATTAGAACACACATCTTCCTAAACTTGTTAACTACCACAAATAGGTAGTCATGTCCCTTCGTAGTTGTTGGTAAACAAACTACAAAGTCCGTGGAAATTATTTCCCAAGGATGAGTGGGTACATGTAAGGGATGGCATATACACTATTTCCTATTGTTAGTCTTGTTTGTACAATAAAGCATGCATCCTCTTATGAACCTAGATACCCTCTCTTACATCTTGGGCCAATGCACATAGCCTTACAAGTTTGCCATGGTTCTCCCTACACTAAAGCTACCTGCAACCTTAGGGATGTGAGTCTATCTAATCAGTTGTAATCACTCACCTTTAGGAACACATAGCTTATCCAGTCTGTAGAGTAACCCATTCTAGAGATGACATTCAATGGTGTTGCCCCCATCGTGGACATCACTCTAACTTTTCAACTAGAGAAAAACCTTCCTGATGTCCTCATCATTTGTATAGGCCTATCTATATGCATCACGGGTGAATGTCTCCATGTGCATAAGATTACCCAAGGCTTTGATCTTTAATGTGGGTGGCATTGGGAGCATGTTAGCTAACATGATTGTGATGCCTTTATTATACTTGATCACCAAATGAATCTGTTGTAGAAACCCCATCCACTTGTAATGCCTATTATGTTGTAGATTACTATGGACATACAGGTATTGTAGTGGTTGATGATCTATGTGGATTTTTGTCTCCTTTCCCATTAGAGCGTTCTTCCACTTTTTCAAATCTTGCACTAGGGCATAGAATTCCTTGTCATAGATAGGGTAGTTAATAACTACCCCATTAAATAATTCATAATGGTAGCATATAATCCTTCCTCCCTAGATGAAGATTGCTCCCATAACATACCCACTTGCATCTGTCTCCACTTCAAAGGGTTAATGCAAGTTTGGTAATGTTAGAACTACTTATTCATTGATATTTTTCTTTAGCTCCTTGAAATAACTTTTCTAACCATTTCCCCACTCACAACTCTTGCCTCTTGTTCTATGGTGTGGAGCAATGCTGCCACCACTAAAATGCAACTATGAATTTGCTCAGGTGCTATGTTTCCATATTAAAAGTATTGAGCCCAAAAAAATTAGTAGGAACCAACCATTTTATCACGGAATCCATCATGGAATGGTCTATCTTCAACTCTCCTCCACCTATCACATACCCTAGATATACCAAAGGCTGATTTTCAACCTCACACTTCTTGATATTTTCTAGTAGTTGGTTCCTTTTTAATTACTTCAGCACCTACGTTAAATGTGAGATTTGCTCCTCCCAGGTATCATTGCATACCGATATATCATCCAAATATAGAATATAAAATGAATCTATAAAAGGCCGCAATACATCATTCAATAATCTCATAAATGTAGCTAGTGCACTACATAAGCAAAATGGCTTGGGTAACCACTGATGCAAACTTTGCCTAGTTTTGAAGGTAGTATTCCAAATATATTATTTTCTGACTTAAATTTGGTGATATCCAAAATTTAATTCTAGCATGGTGAATATTTTTCTTGTTTTAATTGATCTAGTAGATCATCTATCTTGGGTAGAGGCTACCTATTCCTGAGTGTTATTTTGTTCAGTGCCATGTAATCTATGCACACCATCAAAGTCCCATCCTTCTTTGGCACAATGATAATGCTTGACCCACATGGTGATTTACTTTGTCGAATGACACCCTTTTCCAATAGTTGTTGCAAATATTTCTTCATTCTACTTTCCTATATAACAAACTTCCTATACAAACCAACGTTTGGCAATGGGAATTTTGGAAACAGCTAGAACTCATGCTCCACTTCCTTCTTAGGTTGTAACCCTTTAGGCCCTTGTAACAAACCTTTGTATGTCTATAGAAACTATTCTATGTGTTGTTTATGTTTCTTAGCACACACCTCAGGGAATTCCTTTCCTCTTACTGATTCTTCCATAGAAAAAAATTCACTTAAAAACAATAAAACATACTTCTTGCTTGAACTAATTATTAATTTATCTTAGGAATATATTGTTCTTTTCTTTAGATAATTTTCTTTGTTCATTTTCATATAAAATTCAACCCACAACTCATAACATTATTCAGACTTACTGCATTATTCAACAACACATGCAATTATATAGAAAGAACAATATCATCATCAACTTAGTGGAACATAAAGGAACAATAGAAGAAAAACATTCACACATAGAAACACCAGGACTGGTCAAAGAAGAGGGAAAAACCCACTATGGGAAAACCCTTTCAATCGTCTTATTAGATTTTCATTGAATGTTTTAGCAAAGAGAGAGTATAATGATGCATATCTTAAATGATAATCCTATCTAGAAAAATCAACTAGACAAAATCCATGAGATGAACCCAACAATGCTAATAATCAAAACCCTGATTTAGAAGCTTATGATCAACTGTCATTGTTTTTGGTCATCTACCAAATTTTATGGGCAACTGACCAAATTTATGATCAACTATAAAATTCGAACCCTAGTTCCCAACCGCACATAGGGAGTGATGTACGTGCAGCTGAAACCCTCCAACCTCATGCATGAGCTGATGTGCCTACAATTGTGACTAAAATTTTCTTGAAGCATACCTTTGGCTGGAAACCAAAACCCTTAAAACACGTTCAGTCTTCGAACCTGTTGAAGCCCCAAAAATCGGGTCGACAACAAGGGAGATACCCACCCGGTCCGGACCTTGGTTGGCAGCTCGTTATCCGTTTGGTATAGCGGGTCCGACTGGGGATAATGGGACCAGTTTCCCAATCTAAGGGGTGTGTGTGTGTGTAGAGTTGGATGATTGCTGATCAAGGAGTATTTAAAACTAATTTAATTCAAACTTCTAGACTAACTCTATGCTATTGTAATCTAATGAGAAACAACACATCTAATCTACGCTAACCCGGGGTGTATTTCTTCTATTATGCGATCTAAAGAGATTTCGAACAATAACTGGTAATAAAGATCATTCAACTATCACAAGAATAGAATCAATTAAGATAAACCACTCTGCATAAAAAGTTAAGCAAAACAGTTGTGAACAGCATATCGCATAATAAGTTATTCATATGTCAAACACAAATAAATGACTCCACCGTACAGAAGTGCCAAATGGTAACCCACACATTCATGCATTAACATATAAACAACTGAAAACTGTATATCACTTTAAGAATATAAGCAGAAATTGGTCAAGAGATAAAAGTACCATTTATGACTGATTCCACTCATAAGCTTCAAGCAACAACGATTTATCTCTACTTGTTCTAACATCTACTAAGAGTACAAAAGTGCAACATCAGTAGCAGACATCAAATGCAAACATTGATAAATCTCGATCCATCCATTCATCAAAAACCCCCTCCGAGGGTGCAAAAGTGCATGTTCTGAGGACAATTTTTTTGACAAATTTCTGGACCCTTCTCCAAATGCCTGAGAAGGGTTTAAATACTGCTAACTAATTAATCTTAATTACATAAATTTAGGACATGGTTTTAAATGTCCGCCCTTCTACTAAAGAAAATTTATTTCTAAAACTTGAATCTAATTTCTAACCGTTTCTATATTTGCTCCTTAGTGCTGTAAGCAATGGAACATTCGCCTGGGAAGAGTCGGCTAGTCGTCTTCTCCTTTCGTTTGAGCTATGAAAATAGAAATAACAAGCGCTGGCACCGCTTTCTGGCAAACTAAAAGATATTTTCGAAAATCTTCCTCTGGCTTGGTGTATTCACTGTGTGTATACTTGGTAATAACCCAAATTTCTCTCAAATGATTCTGCTTTTGCTATTTCGGTTTCCGGTCTTGCGAATGACTGAATAAGTTAGGGACTTTGCTCTCTGAACAATTTTCTGTATTGAAAACTGCCTCCGTTCTTTGTTCCTGGATTTTCTGGTGCGTTTTCCTTCTTTAGCGCCTTTTTCTTTTTGCTTTACCCAGTCTAAGCTTCAGGATCTTTTGCAAACATGCTTCTTTTGTGCGCCTTTGACTCTGAGTTTTGGATGGCCTATTGACATCAGTATCTGTTGAGTGATACTCTGGAATCTGTGGTCCTATTGCATGCGACATCCATTCATGAAGGCATCTCTTCTCTGTTCTCCGAGCATTGACGCTTTCCTCTTTTCCTTAGATGTTTCCTGCACATTGCTTTATGTTAATTGCTTTCTTACAGTTTACGCAAAGGAAAAGAGTAATGATGAAAAGATTGACATGAAAGCTTTAAGCTCTAATGAATGCATAATCATGACACCCATAATGAACTGACTCTTCGAAAAACACAACACAATCCTTCTTGGATACTTTGGCGTACAATCATTAATTTCTTTTAAGGCGCACGCCCAATTTTGGTCTACAGACAGCCTTCCTTGAATACTGTGCCGAGGAAATTTTGCGATGGGTTATTTCTGCGACTCGCATCACAATATCGAGGATCGCGTCATCAAGATGTGTCATCGCAGGAATTAATGATCGCATTCATCGCAGATCGCAATATCGCATATCGCAATATCGCAGATCGCACTTAGTCATCCAATCATCGTGTGCTGCTTATGCGATGTTGCGATATGCGACGTCGCATATCGGCCGTCGGAGATTCCTTAAGTTTTTCATTTAAGAGTGCTTCATAATATATGCGATGCGATGAATTTCGCGTCGATTCTTCGCAGCTTATTATGTGCATAGGAAAACGTTTCACTCTCTTCCCGCGATGGGGTACAGCTTCAGGGAGTTAAAATACAAAAATTTTGATAAAATGTTTTTTTGGATTTTTTATTAAGGGTCCCCATTCGCTTGGTGTTATCGCTAATACCAAACAAAGAGGGGGGTTGTTGGTGGCCACAACAATGGCGATTCACTGTGAAGAACCAGTTATCTCTGTTTTTCTATTGGATTTTAACTTCCGAAGCAGAAAAAAAAATTCATACGTCTAAATTTTGTTATGGACAGATAGAGTACATTACGCCTTATCCTATCAATGATATTTTGTCTCAACCTTTCCATATTCCAATTGTTTGTTTCCTCAGGCTTAGTCCTTGTATTCACACCAGACATTACTTGGTCTTTTAAAGATAAAATAAGGTCTTCTCTGTGTGCTGGCTTTTAAAATATGCTCATTTGTCGTAGGTAGAGCCTCTGCTACCCGCAAGCGTCCATAGCCTTGACAGGGTTACCTGTTACCTAGCAATGATCCTTTATCCTGCTTAAGGCTATTTAGAACTTTTCAGAGAAAAACCCCTTTTGACACTTTTTCCTTTTTTATTCTCTAAAGAACAATGTCTTGGTTTGGTGGCCAAATTATGACACAGTCATTCACTTGATTTACACTTTTGCTGAACAAGCTGGCTCGTGATGAGACCCCTTGTCTTTTGATTGCAACAATCTTGAGTCGTTGCCCTGTTTTGGTGGACAGTATTGGCAAAGTCAGCAATTTATAATATCTGTGATCGTGATAAGCCGGCTCGTGGTGAGACCTCTTATTCTTTGAGATACAGTGTTTTCTGGGATTGTTCCTCTGAATGCTGCGATTTCCTTTAGCAGGGAGGAAGCTATTGTTTTTCCTTAAGAAAGCTCTGGATGACAATAATAGAGTTTGAAAACAACAGTTTTACAGAGAATATTTATTTTATTATTGATACCTTTCATTGTGCTGATACAAAACAATTTTTTACCAAAGGTTGCTTTCATCAAATTTTTGAATTTGAAACTAGTATCATTTCTAGGCTAAAGTTAACTCTACCTATCAATAATAAAGATCAGATTTTTCAAAAATTTTTGCTACTTGTACAAGCGAAAAGCTCAAAATCTGATAGAGAATTGGTGTCTTTTTCATGAACTCCTTTAGTAACCATCTACAACTGGTTTTATTTATAAGAAAGAGAAAAACAAATAAAAACTAAAACTATCCTACAAAATAGAAGAGTAATCTTCTATGGAAAATATATTTTAAGGATCTGTCCGTTAACAGGCAAAGAATCACTTCTACCTGCTAAATCCTGCAACACAAACGTTGATGGGCCTATGACCTCTAAAATCTGAAAAGGACCAAGCCACATTTTCTGAAATTTTGTATGTTTGCCCTTTTCTTCATGAGCCTTATCCCATTTCAAAACTAAATCTCCCATCTGAAAATTCTTTCTGGTCATTATGCTTGAGTCAACAGAGGATTTTATCAGCGCTTGGTGATGAGAATGGGTTTTCTTAGCTTGTTCTCGTCGTTCTTCTAATTTAATTATTTCCATTTGTCTTAGTTGTATGGAGGAAGTAGATACCTCATCGATATGTTGTACTAAAGACAAAGAGGGGATGACTAAGTGAGTTGGAAGAACCACTTCTTTCCCATAAACTAAATTAAAGGGAGAAGTGCCGATTGAAGCTTTCTTCGTTATTCTATCTGCCCATAAAGCATTTACCAACGCTTTGTGCCAATTCTTTTGGTTCTGGTCAACTGTTCTTTTAATAATCCTGATTAGGTTTTTATTTGTCGATTCAGCCAATCCATTACCTTGCGGATAGTAGTTGGCCAAATATTTCAGTTTGAACCCTCTTTTAAGTGCAAACTCAGTCATTGTATTTCCAGAAAAGTATGAGGCATTATCAAACATTAAGGCCGTTGGCAATCCAAACCTAGTGATTATAAATTGATCTATGAATTCAATAATGTTTTCAGAATTAGCTGTCTTGAGAGGAACTGCTTCTACCCATTTAGTAAAATAATCCATTGCCGTGAGGATGTACCTATGCTGCTTAGAAGAGTGAGGAATGATCTCACCTATTATGTCCAAGCCCCACTGACTGAATGGTTGCTCGATGTTTACCGGCTGTAGTGGCATGGACGGTTTCTTTTGTCTCCCCGCAGTAGTCTGGCAGACTTGGCATTTCCTCACGTAACTGTGTGAGTCTTTGAACAGCATGGGTCAATAATATCCTGCACGTAAGATTTTATGTGCAGTAGCATCTCTAGCATAGTGTCCGCCCGCTGGTCCATCGTGGAGTTCCTGCAAAAACTTTTCGGCTTCAGTTTTCTCAAGACACCTAAGAAGCACAGAATCGTAATTCCTTTTAAACAGAACATCATTTATGAGCTGATATTGTTTAGCTTTCAATCTCAGAGCTTTTTTCTTGGTGTGATCCAGGTGTGATGGAGCATACCCGTTCTTAAGATAATAAATGGTGTCAGCATATAATGATTCTGCATCGTTTAGGCTTACCTCATACGTATGTACCTCTTCAGATGAATTCTCACGAATTTGCGATGCTCCAGCCAACATTTTGCAGAAGCCTTGACCTCTTACAATGTTTGCTGGTTTGATCTCAAGATCGTATTCTTGTAAAGCGGTGATCCAATTTGCTCTTTTTTCATCCACATCCTTCTGTATTAGAAGATTTCTTACCGCTGGAAACGGTACTATGACCTTAGTATGGGTTTTAAGTAAGAAAGGTCTGAAATATTTGATCGCTTTGAAAACAGCATATGCATGTTTCTCCACGTCTGAATAGTTGAGTTCAGCACCTTGTAAATTCGAGCTAAAAAAATGCGATTGGAGCTTCCGCTTTCTCTTGATTTGCTTGAGTTAGAATCGCGGCATATGATTTCTCTGAGGCAAATGTGTATAAGATAAAAGATTCCGAAAAATTCGGGGTTGCTAAAGATGGAGCATTAATGATAGCTTGTTTGATTAGGTTGAATGCTTCATGCTCATCTTAACCCCATTTAAAATTTGAATTCTTTTTAATCATGTTTTGCAAAGGAGAAACAATACATGAAAAATCTGGGACAAATCTCTTCACAAAATTGATTTGACCAAGGAAAGATTGCATGGTTTTTTTGTTATGAGGCATGGATATTTCAGAAATTTCTTTGATTCTGTCAGGTTCAATGTGAATACCAGATTTTGACACTATGAATCCTAGAAGTTTTCCTTCACTTAATGCGAAAAAAGATTTCTTTGGGTTAAGTGAAATCCCATACCTTAAACATCGTTGAAAGATTTGTTTCAAGTCTTTGAGATGGTCGCTCCACTTCTTGGAGTACATTGTTATATCATTCAGGTAAATCACTACAGATTTATTGACTAAACCTTTGAATGTGATGTCCATGGCTCTCTGAAATGTAGCGCCGGCATTGATCAAACCAAATGGCATCTTCCGATATGCGTATGTGCCCCATTTAGTTCGGAATGTGGTTTTTAATTGATCATCAGGATGTACCGGCACTTGATTGTATCCTGAAAATCCATCCAAAAAAGACATTAATTCTGAGCTTGCTACTGCCTGTAATATCTACTCCATAGGTGGGAGGGGAAAATTGTCTTTTTGACAGGCTTTGTTGAGATTCCGGAAATCGATACAGATTCTAATATCTCTGTTTTTCTTTCTAACGAGTACCATATTGGACACCCATTTGGAATGTCTGACGGGGAAAATTATTGTGGCTCTCAATAACTTATTTAGCTCAGTTTTTATCTGATTTTCTAAATTGGGGTGGATTTTTCTGAGTTTCTATTGGACAGGTTTTTCATTGTCAATCATAGGGATAGTATGTTGAATGATAGAAGTGTCGTATGTCTTCATCTCATCGTAATTCCAGGCAAAAACATTTTTGTACTGTCTCAAAAGACGGATATACGCTAATTTTTCTTCAGGGGCTAGGTCTTGGCCTAGATTAACGTTTTGTGGTTTATCATCGGTTCCTAGGTTTACTAATTCGTAGTTCAGAGTCGAATTGTAGAGCTTAGAATTGTTAGACCTTTTAAACCGACTTTTCAAATCATATAAGTCTTCTAACTTAACCACCAATTTAGGTATAGCATTATCAGTGCTATTTTGTTGTATTTGTTGATCATGATGGTCTTCATCAATTATTTGATTGGAGTAGGATCCTTCAGAAGTGAGGAAATTTACAATGTCAGGATCGTCATTGAATACTCTCCAGTTTGTGATGTTGTCAGAGATGGATGGTCTAAAGATTAATTGTATTGAGAATTTATCTGGACTAAAATCTTTAGAGGGAATGAGTCTAGAGGCTACATTAGCTAACAGGTCTGCGCTCGCATTTTGGAGTCTTGGGATTGACGAAATATTGAATGCTATGAAATGTGCAGTCAGATCTTGTACTAAAGATTGATAGTGCTTCAAATGACCTGATAGGCAATGTATGGTGTTACGTATCTGTTTGACGACAATCTCAGAGTCTCCGAAAACTTGAAGGTACTTAACATTCAACCCGATTGCTTTGTATAGGCCTTGCAACAAGGCCTCGTAT
Source organism: Pinus tabuliformis (assembly GCA_031772625.1). NCBI lineage: Eukaryota > Viridiplantae > Streptophyta > Pinopsida > Pinales > Pinaceae > Pinus > Pinus tabuliformis. The sequence continues at coordinate 1,339,275,644 of CM062804.1, read as the reverse complement.
TCCGCTGTATTGTTTGTGCAATCGAATTCAAGTCTGCACGTAAGCATGGTCTTATTTCCGTCTGGGCTAATCAGAATGCATCCTGCTCCTGCTCCCTCGTTAGATTTAGAGCCATCAAAATAAAATTTCCAAAACAAAGATGTATTTACAGGTTTATCTAAAAAATTAACACACTTTGAATTATCAGTTTGGGAAAAATTTTCAACTTGGGACAAAACTGAATTTTCTAAGTAAGGTGAGGTATGAGCATTGAAATTGTCGAGGAAAGAATCTACTGAGTAATTGCCTATGATACTGCTATTGTATGCTATTGCTTCATTTTCTCCCTCCAATTCCGTTACTATGTACTTCTGGTGTAACTCTCGTTCATCCTTTATTTGATTCGGTTTACCATTGTAGGGTAACCACATGTGCGACCAGTCGGTTGAGAAGTATCCATGGAGTTTTTCAGACCAATCCCTGCTAAGAATCAAGCCATAGAATTCTGGGATATCAGCTACTAGAATGTCAATAACCTGACATACCTTCGGGTTAGATGACAATCTTATGGTCACTTGATTAAGTTCACCAATCACTTCGGCTTGAGATTGATCAAGCTGAACTATGCGCACTGCGGATTTTTGTGGCTGAACATTCAACTTGGCACATATTGATCTGGGTAAAATATTCATTGAAGCACCAGAATCTACCAAACAATTGTGCACATTTTTATTGAAAATTTCATAAGTGAGAAGAAAAGGGGGAGTGTGAGACCTTGATCTTCCTCCAATCAAGGCGATGTCATTTGGGTCAACTTTATTGATCGTGTTGGTTGGAGGTCTTCCCATGTTGTGGGAAGCTACAACTGTAGGCAAATATGTAGTAGGCACGGCATGTAATTCTTTCATCATTATCTTCTGTTGATGTTTCAATTTGCTCAATTCATAAAGAGTGATATTAGCCCTAGTCTTTTTCATGTCATCAATAATATTGTACTCCATTTCATCCGACACAATCAGTGTTCTGGATGGAAGTGTTTGATCTGATTGGACTGGGCTAGATTGAGTCGCTTTAGCGGTCATTCTCTTTGTTGCGACTTTATCTTTTGCTGCAGGGCTTGTGCCCTTCTGCTTAGGGGTAGTTTGGGGAGGATCAAGTTGATTTTTGCTTCGTGTGCTAACCGGAAATGCTTCTTGATCTTCTTCTTACGGGAGGATGAAATCCCACATTCCTTGTGGTTCCAAAACTTCTTCGTCATCGGTCTGCCCTTCAGTGGTATTCTCTTCTTCTTCCTCTTCTTCGGGTTCGACGTTTGAGATAGCGTTGGGTGGTTTCACATCCATTGAAGGACTTCTTTTAAAAGCTCTGTAGGGCTTTTCTGAAGAAGTTTCTGCTACTTGTTTTTTTATGTCAATCATCTCATTGGACATGGTTTTTAACACTTTTTGTAATCCCTCCAAATCGAAAGGGTCTTTCGTTTGTTTCTTCTTGGGGTATTCCTTGAAGGAGACTTTCTTAGATTTACGTTCCTCTATCGTAGATATTTTTTCCAGGGCTACTACGCGTTTCTATACTGCTATCGCCTCTGTCAAGTTTTCAACTAAGGTTGTCTTATTTGCCCTATCCACGAAGATTGCCAAGTTTGATGGTAAGGCCGTAATATACCATTCACATCTTAATTCTTCGCTGGGTTGGGAAGCAGCGGGAATTTTGTTGAGGATTTTATTGAACCGTAAATTGAAATCTTTGATGGGTTCTCTAGCCTCGGCTTTAAGATTGGATAGGTCATTGATTAACATCGCCGTTGATCTGTCATCACTAAACTTGGTAAGGAATTGACTTTGAAAAATGTCCCAACTTGTGATAGACCCAGAAGGTAATGAAAAGTACCAAGACCCCGTTGTTCCTTGCATTGTATAGGGAAAAAGCTGGACGACAGCATCCTCGTTGGTAACTCCGTTGAGATTGACAGAAAGCATGAAATTATTAATATGCTCTTCAGCTAGCATGCCTGCTTCTGGATTGAATTTGGGTAGCCATTTCTCAGGATGGGCCGGTATTTGGCTAAGGGGTGGAGGCAGTAAAACTGCCCCAGGATTGTTCCATGGAGACTGGGCCATCATTGAGCTGCTAGTAAATGAAAGTGCAGAGGATGATCCCTGATGCTGGGAAGATGAAGATATTATGATCTTTGATGATTGAAGAGGAGGGGTTGTGGAAGATGGATGAGTGGTTTGGAATGAAGATGTGGGTGGCTGACTTTGCGGTGAGGGAGTTGAAATGGACGACGTAGATGAAAGAGTCTCACTGTCAGACTCTTGAGGTGTTTTCCTTGATCTTTTCCTGGTGGGGAGAGGGAATTCAGTTGGCTGGATGCCAAATTTTTCACTCTTTAATCTAGTTAGGGGATGAGCAGGATTGTACTGCGAAGTCACGCTGCTTTGAGATTTATCAGACCTCTGTGTAAAAATAGAAAATCCCCGTAGTTTGCGAATTAGAGTTTGAACTTCAGGGGGTTCAATGGTAAATTGGTTTGAAATATTAGGGTATGTAGCAGCGGTTGATACTCGAGCGACTTCTAACTTTGGATGTAAACGTACTGGGGAAGTCAGGGGAGTTGATGAGGGTGATTTACTCTCAGAATGGTATTTAGATTTTGATTTAGGTGCCATTCATAGTTCGGGCCCTCCTTCGAGCGCCAAATATGTTGAAGCCCCGAAAATCGGGTCGACAACAAGGGGGATACCCACCCGGTCCGAACCTTGGTTGGCATCTCCTTATCCGTTTGGTATAGCGGGTCCGACTGGGGATAATGGGACCAGTTTCCCAATCTAAGGGGTGTGTGTGTGTGTGGAGTTGGATGATTGCTGATCTAGGAGTATTTAAAACTAATTTAATTCAAACTTCTAGACTAACTCTATGCTATTGTAATCTAATGAGAAACAACACATCTAATCTACGCTAACCTGGGGTGTATTTCTTATATTATGCGATCTAAAGAGATTTCGAACAATAACTGGTAATAAAGATCATTCAGCTATCACAAGAATAGAAATCAATTAAGATAAACCACTCTGCATAAAAAGTTAAGCAAAACAGTTGTGAACAGCATATCGCATAATAAGTTATTCATATGTCAAACACAAATAAATGACTCCACCGTACAGAAGTGCCAAATGGTAACCCACACATTCATGCATTAACATATAAACAACTGAAAACTGTATATCACTTTAAGAATATAAGCAAAAATTGGTCAAGAGATAAAAGTACCATTTATGACTGATTCCACTCATAAGCTTCAAGCAAGAACGATTTATCTCTACTTGTTCTAACATCTACTAAGAGTACAAAAGTGCAACATCAGTAGCAGACATCAAATGCAAACATTGATAAATCTCGATCCATCCATTCATCAAAAACCCCCTCCGAGGGTGCAAAAGTGCATGTTCTGAGGACAAGTTTTTTGACAAATTTCTGGACGCTTCTCCAAATGCCTGAGAAGGGTTTAAATACTGCTAACTTATTAATCTTAATTACATAAATTTAGGACACGGTTTTAAATGACCGCCCTTCTACTAAAGAAAATTTATTTCTAAAACTTGAATCTAATTTCTAACCGTTTCTGTATTTGCTCCTTAGTGCTGTAAGCAATGCAACATTCGCCTGGGAAGAGTCGGCTGGTCATCTTCTCCTTTAGTTTGAGGTATGGAAATAGAAATAACAACCGCTGGCACCGCTTTCTGGCAAACTAGAAGATATTTTCGAAAATCTTCCTCTGGCTTGGTGTATTCATTGTGTGTATACTTGGTAATAACCCAAATTTCTCTCAAATGATTCTGCTTTTGCTATTTCGGTTTCCGGTCTTGCGAATGACTGAATAAGTTAGGGACTTTGCTCTCTGAACAATTTTCTGTATTGAAAACTGCCTCCGTTCTTAGTTCCTGGCTTTTCTGGTGCGTTTTCCTTCTTTAGCGCCTTTTTCTTTTTGCTTTACCCAGTCTAAGCTTCAGGATCTTCTGCAAACATGCTGCTTTTGTGCACCTTTGACTCTAAGTTTTGGACAGCCTATTGACATCAGTATCTGTTGAGTGATACTCTGGAATCTGTGGTCCTGTTGCATGCGGCATCCGTTCGTGAAGGCATCTTTTCTCTGTTCTCCGAGCATTGACGCTTTCCTCTTTTCCTTAGATGTTTCCTGCACATTGCTTTATGTTAATTTCTGTCTTACAGTTTACGCAAAGGAAAAGAGTAATGATGAAAAGATTGACATGAAAGCTTTAAGCTCTAATGAATGCATAATCATGACACCCATAATGAACTGACTCTTTGAAAAACACAACACAATCCTTCTTGGATACTTTGGCATACAATCATTAATTTCTTTTAAGGCGCGCACCCAATTTTGGTCTACAGACAGCCTTCCTTGAATACTGTGCCGAGGAAATTTTGCGATGGGTGATTTCTGTGACTCGCATCGCAATATCGAGGATCGCGTTGTCAAGATGTGTCATCGCAGGAATTGATGATCGCATTCATCGTAGATCGCAATATCGCAGATCGCACTTAGTCATCCAATCATCGTGTGCTGCTTATGCGATGTTGCGATATGCGACGTCGCATATCGGCCATCGGAGATTCCTTAAGTTTTTCATTTAAGAGTGCTTCATAATATATGCGATGCGATGAATTTTGCGTCGCTTTTTCGCAGCTTATTATGCGCATAGGAAAACGTTTCACTCTCTTCCTGCGATGCGATACAGCTTCAGGGAGTTAAAATACAAAAATTTTGATAAAATGTTTTTTTGGATTTTTTATTAAGGGTCCCCATTTGCTTGGTGTTATCGCTAATACCAAACAAAGAGGGGCGTTGTTGGTGGCCACAAGAGAACCCTAGAATGTTGGATAGGTATGAACCAATCTTTGTGACCCAACCTTAGAATAAAGAAGAATTATTGTGATGATGATATCCAAGTTATGGTCACTTGAATTTTATTTGTATCCATCAATGGGTGTCTAGTTTCTCTTTTGGTCTTCCCTATCCTTTTATGCACCTGTTGACTTTTCCTCAAAATATACACTTTCCCTTGTCCAAATTGAGTACTTCAATACTAAAAAATGCTCCTCTCAAAAAGTGAAATATAGTCCCATGATTAGAATTTGTCACTGAGCTAGAAAATTAACACTCTTTCTCAACTAGGGAGAAATTCCAACTGCATCTTGCAATCATCGCAAGTATCCTATCTCAAGTATCTCATCATCAAATGTTGTCACTGCTCATGTAGGCCCATATTTTCTTGTCCCCACTTATCTCTTGAGTTTCTCTACTCATATGGTAAAACTTCTTGAATCTAGAAGAAGAAGAATTTGACATCAGAGGGGAGTGGAATCTACCACCCTTTATTCATGAGGGAGCCACTGCAACCACCCAAAATCATATTCTAGTGGGGAGCTCAATGCTAAAACTTGAGAAACATCAGATAACTTAACATGAGGGAGCACATCTCATCCTAAAACCACATTAGGGAGCTAATTATCAACTTGAAATTCAATGATAGTGAGGAAGGTCCTATGGGACACTCTCACCCCATGCCATCCCATAGGGGAGAAAACATCTTCCACCCTATGTTGATGAATATGATTCATAACATAGGGGATAGAACATATTCCACCCTATGTTGATTAACAATATCCCATTGATCCTATTTCTCGTTGATCTTCCCAATAACGACCCTCAAGAGTCATGTAGTATAACATCTGCATCATAATCAACTCGTGTTGTGCACCTCTAAGCACTCTCTCAATCTATTGGCTAGTTCTAGAGTGGTATTCTCAAAAAACCAAACTTGTGGGTATAAATCCAACTAGGGTATAATCTTCATAGACAATGATAGGAGAGAAAGATCTTCAACTCTATGGGTAAAAATATGGGTGATACCCTATTGTCCATAAATCCCTCAACCCTAGGAGACATCCATCTCAATTCATCATCTTGGGAGCTCAGAAAATGGGGAATATCTAGCTCAGTCTTCTTGATCATTCCTTCTCTCTGTAGATCATAAACATATTAGTGCTCATACTTAGTATTGGATTAAAAAACTCATTGAAGAGTTCAATCATAATGTATGAAGAGCCACAGTCTCTTGTTAGTGTAGGACATCATATCAAATATTATGTTGGAACAAATATATATAAAGGGTTAACTTATTCATCCTCACTCTCACAAAGGTAGCAACCACAAGCCTAAGCTTGTCTCGTACAGAAGCACTGACTCAACATATGAAGATATCTTAGTCCCATCTATATACAAGATTCTATGCCAATCCCATCATTCTCTTTATTATCACATTGTATCAATGTACCATATATAACCTTTTCAAAATATCCCTTCAAAGGGTTTCTTTAGCCTGCCTGACATCTATCCATGCTAGCAACACCGTACTCAACCTCGACCATTCTTAAAGTTGTGGACTTCTCATCCAAAACATCATGGCAGAACTCATACTATGGCAACACCTAGATGTTCTCATCTCATAAATACTATCCCAAAGATCATCAATACATCCATGAAGTCACATATCATAGGAAGAATATCTCAAACCAAAAAATTGATCATCGCATTCAAGTATCTCAATGTGATCTTGGTGGAAAACCAATGTGTATGAATTGGATCAATGATGAATTGACTTCGATTTTCTGAAAAATGTATGTATATATATATATATATATATATATATATATATAGATATATATATATATTGGTGTTCAAACGAAACATCAATGATTTAATCAAATATTGGTCACTAAGTTAGTTTCAACAATTTCTCTTAATAACTTCTTGAAATTAAATTACACTGTCTAAGGATTTGTATTTCCAATTTCGAAAATATCTTTAATGGTTTCACGACATAGATTCTCTTTTCAAAACTTCATAAAGTAATTCATCATGCCATGATTCTGCATTTCAAAATCCAGACACCAACTCCCTCTTATTTTGATCATTAGAGGCACATTACCTCTAAAGAATAGACTATCATCATATAAAACCAAAATAAAAGTCATACCTTAGACCACTTTAGATGTAGAGGTTTGGATTAGCACATCTTCCTTGCTTCACCAGGTAATTATCAATGTGGACATACTAGGCTCGAGAAGATTGCTGCAAACCATAAAATTATATATGCAAACATTACACTGATCAAACCAATATACTCAGCCTCACATAAATCAACATTGTGAAATCAAACGAGATGTTAGATAAAAACTAATTTCAAAGTCATAAAAGTTTCTACCAATATCAATATGACAAACTCTTCCGATTAGATGTGAGGTAAAACTCACATCCAAATACCAAGTTATGACTTCATCTATTGTTATGTCAAAAATTATTAATAAGAAAGACTCCATCAGGCTATCCACATAATCATAAAGTTTTTTTTGTTATTATACATCAAACATACAGTGTCCTATTTTTCTAGTATAGTTTTGTCACTCCTATGAAGGATGATTTTTGACGAGTTATATATATGATAGGTTGATCACTTGATTGAGGAATAATATTTTACATACATAGTTATATTTCCCCTTATATGTGGCATCATTGATTATCTATATTAGATGGTTTTGGTTAAGTAAAAATTTATACATAAGTTTTTCTATTTGTATCTGATTTATGAAGCATGTGTATGACATGGATGGTGATCCAAGATTAAGACGCATATACTCATGTATTCTCATGGTTATGTGAAATACATGGTTAATTATGATTTATGGATGATACATGATTTGTTTGTTTATATATGTCTAATGTTGTACTAATCAGGACGTGGTAGGGTACTAGTCATTTTCCAACAAGGATGTTCAATTATGAATGAATCTGGAAGTCATTTCCTCACAACCAAAATGACTGTGGAAGCCATTCACCATTCTAGGTAAAATGTGATTAAGTTAACTTCATTATGAAATTCATTTGATTCCTTTGTTCTATGAGATTGTAATGTGTGTAGGTCTTTCAACAAGGCCTTACCAGTGAACCATCAAATGGGTGAAAGCTCACAATGAGTACCATAAGGAGAAATGCAAGGTTTCAAAGTAGAGTAGATGAGAGGTCATGGAAATTAGGGCACGGAGTCCTAAATCGAAGAAAGATAAATACATGGAGTCTTGTATATTTAGGGCGCGGAGTCCTGAATATTTAAAAACATCCGGTTGTGGAATCTTGGATCTTTGGAGTAGATTAGGGCACAGAGTCCTCAATCTACTAAGACATGGAGATTCATGACATAGGGGTACGGAATCCCTATTCTCTAGAATAAAAATACCATTCATGGGTGAATTTCCTTAAATAAAATTTCATTCTCACAATTCTAGAATGACTTTCTAAAAATAAAAATTCACATCGAGCATCTCAAGCACAGCTTTCCAAAAATAGTAAATCACCTTGCATAAATTGGTAATCAAGCAGAGTTGAAGAAAAACAACTTAACTTCTCATTAATCAATCCTAAGAGTTCAATCTTGATTGAATCCTCAATATTATTAATATTAATATGATCTTTTATGAGACTATGATATTATTATTAAAAAGGAATTACAAGTCAATTTGATTGCCTCAATCAATTCATACATCTCCTTCATGACACTCATGGCTCTATGTAACTCTCTCTCTCCCTCTACTTTAAATAATTCATTATACTGTATTTTATGCACTCATCAAAGAATGGCATATTCCTTTTTACTCATTAAAAATATGTCATAAAATATTCCTCTTACGCTCTCTTTAATGCATATGTTACACTCTCCTTAACTAAGGCATGCATACCTCTCCTTAATGGAATAAGTTACACTCCTCTATATGGAATCCAGTGCATGCACATTACTTCTCCTTTATAACAAGAATTGGTTGCTCCTCCTATACATGAATCTCATGTATTCTCACTTGGGGATGATGAGGCTAACAATGGAAGAGACTTGAGGAAAATAATGAGAGGGAGAGATATCAAGAGTAGCCAATTGCTTCCATAATAAATCTGAAATTATTATTAAAATCCTAATATCTCTAGCTATTGATGTTGGCCATGAGTGGTATTGAGAGGAAATGAATTTTTTTTTCCTTAGTTTGCCTTGCAAATCTCTCTACTATTGTCTTTTGGTACTCCTTGTGAGTTTTTGTAGCTCAAGGGTTCTAGGGGTGAAGAAAGCTTATAAGAAAATAATACACAATCACTCATAAAATAAATATTAGAAGTTCTTCCTTGATATGGTTGGGAGGAAAATCGGGTTGTTCAATATCAGTTGGTAACGATATTGGTGTTGGAGAATACTCTCATTGCAGCTGGAGCATACTCCCATTTCTTGAGTTGTATAAATTCACTACCAGGTATGTTGACAACATTATATTATGTTTCTTTTTGTAGTTCATTGCATGGTTTTTCTTCTTTGGTTGTTCAATGAAACTTAGATGTATATCAAATGCTGCACACTAAATGTTGAAGGAATTTTGCAATAACTGTAGTTTATTTTATGTAAGTTTTCTTTGTACAGTTTCATTGGAAGTATATTTACATCATGTCTTAATGGCTAAAGAATTCAGGCTACCATGATTTTTATGAAAACATGTTAATAGCATAAATTTTGTTTTTCCTTTTATTTTTACAGATGTAGATAAGTTTGCACAATATATGTTTGACAAAAGGGATAAAGAAGATAGCAGGAATTTGTTTTTCGTTGTGGTTTTAAATAATCAAATCTTTGGGTGTTTTTGTTTTGATTCATGTTAACTTCACGGGGTATCTATACCAAATGGCCTTGTCACCCCAAATTTGTTTTGAAAAAATGGAGTCTCAGAATCTGGTTCTGTAATATGCTATATTTTACAGATCTGTTGTTGCTGCCTGGTGGTTTGTCTTTCTATTTTTTTTTAGTTGTGATTTACCTAGTAATCTCTTTTTATGAAACCATTCTTTTATATAAAATTGGAACTCTTATTTAAAAGTCTTAATGGCTAATACATTGATAGTTTAAATAACTTGTGACTTCTTGTTTGATAGTTTAATAGCTAGAAACTTGTTTTGTGACTACTAACCATTGTTCAAAATTCTCCCATGGTTGTAGCTACATCGCTATGAGATATTTGTAAAAATTCTTAAATATTTATAGTCATTATGTGCCTTAATTTTTGTATATGCAGCAATCAAGATGGATGACAATTCTACTTATGTATTAGGTTCACTTATTGGCGTTACTGACAATGAAAAAGAAGTTATGTATTCCTGGATTCATGTTAGTTAATTTTGGTGAAATCACCTTAAGGGTTCTGGTTTGACAAAATGCCTCAATGGTTGTACATTTCATGCTTGCATACTGTTTGACATAATTCTTAAATGGTTGTAGCTAATTACATCTATGAATTGTCTATAAATATGACTAAGTGAATTTAGGATTTCAAACCAAGGTGTTTCTGGAAATATCTCAAAGGATAAGCACGATGATTCCATTGAATTAAAAATCCAAGAAAGAAAAAATTGGGTAGGTGAATTTTTGTAATTGTTAGCTCACACATGAATTCATAATAATTGGAAACCACTCCTTAAGAAGTTGAATTATCTTGTTTTTCTTCCCTTTGCTTTTCCAAAGAATTCGTAGCTGTATTATCTACAAAAAAATCAAATTAGTCACTCTTAAACACTTTAATTGCAAAAGAATGAACAATTAGCTTATTGGAAATTGTGGTTTGTAAAGATTGATATTGTTTATCCCACTAAAGACTCTATCATTTAAATCTGATTTTAAGACTTATGGTTGTAAGTTTTGGATCTTGAGGAACCATGACCCTATAGCTTTAATGAGAAGTTTTATATTACCATGGGTTAGTTAGTTAGTAGAAATTAGTGTATAGTGTAAAGAATGCCAATAAAATAAAAATATAGATATATGACCTTGCATTAACTTTACGTGTTAAAAACTTAAACTTAAATCTCATTTCAAGTCAGCCTTAGTATAATAATGATGGCTAGTAAGGTCAGACCTTACATATGGTATTAGAGACAAATTAAAACTCTAGGACCTAGGGCTTGAGTGCTAATATTTATTTACTTCCCTAAATTTTTCCTTGGTCAGTTTAAGTAATTAGGGAGAGAACATCAAGGAGGAGGAAGGAAGTTTCATCTCCACCTCTCCAACATAAAGAATATGAGCAAATATCCATCAAGGAAGTAAGGGATATGATGTTATCTTTCCAAAATATGATCTAAGTCTTGATTAGTAGGGTTGGGGGAAATCCTTCAGTTCCTAGTTATTCATCTGAAGTAGAGAGTTAAGAAATACCATCTAATGGAGATGTACATAGGTAGTTGGAAAAAGTTAAGCTTCACATCTTTATGGTTACCACAAAAGGGGAGGTAGCAAAAGCTTGGTTGGAAAAAATGCACCTATGTTTTGAGTTGCGTAACTATTCTATCAACCAAAAGGCAAAGTTGGATATATACCAACTTAAGGATAGTGCACTATTAGTGTGGAGGAACTTAGAATCGCAATTCGGATACTCCATGTCTACCTTGACATGGGAACGATTTGAAGAGTAATTTCAAGCAAAGTACCTTTCTGTTGAATACTTGGAGAGGAAATTGAATGAGTTCCATGATCTTAAGCAAGGAACTAAGACAATCCTTGAATATGAAGCATGATTCATGGAGTTGCTTAGGTATGATACCCATCTAAATACTGAATCCCTCAAGGCAAACAAGTTTTTGTATGGATTGAATCCTATTATAAAGGAAAAGGTGCACATTTTGAGGCCTACTATGTTTCATGAGGTAGTGTAACAAGAAATTATAGCTGAGGAAGAATTATTGGGGAACAAAGGGGGGATAAAATCCCAAATCTATCATTCCATGCAAAAACTCCTCGAAGGGGAGGCCAATATGTAAGACATAAGTTAGGTGGTTCACATCATCAGGGATTTCAAAGGAATCATACTTTTAAGAACCAAAGAAATAAGACGGGGCAACATCTTCAACAAAGTAATGCTCGCACTCAAGAATCACCTAATAAAAAGGTCAAATTTATGAAAATTTCTCCCATAATGGATGTTGGACTTGTGGAGGACCTCATTATGAGCGATATTTCCTTGAAAAGAAGACGAAAGCACAATGAGAGCAGGAAAAAGCCACTGTTAGAGATATGGGAAGAGCCCATAGGATTCATGCAATTGTGCAAAATTGCTAGGTCAAGCATCAGCCTATAGCGCTTGAAGCATGAAGTAAGATAAATGGTATGGTTGTCACTATTTTGATTGATCCTAGTGTAACTAAAAGTTTTATTTCTCCTAATGCTATATTGAAATGTAAATTGGGGGCAATAGAGAAAAATGATTTTGATCAGGTTGAGATGGCCTCACAATGATCTCAAATGGTTGAACACTTAGTGCAAGAGTTCCCTTTAGACTTGGGAATGTGTGTCACAAATTTGAATCTTTATGTGATGCCACTTGGTCACTATGATGTGATAATTGGGATGGACTAGCTTGAATCCCACTGGGTTGTGCTTAGTTGTCGAAGCAAAACCCTTCATTTTTTTAGTGATGAGGGCCAATCTATGGTTATTCATGGGGAAAAGAGTCCTCTTTCTTTAAGACTTATCTCATTCTTGCAGATGAAGAGAAGTCTTATAAAAAGATGTAAAATGTATGCTGTAATGAATTTAAATGAGGGAGATCTTTCATCTTTTGAGGAATATCCTTTCCTTTTAGAATTCTCTGATGTCTTTCCAAAGGAGTTGCCTGGCTTACCTCCAAAGCAAGAGATTGAATTCCCCATAGAGCTAAATCCTTGTACCAAACCTATATCCAAAGCTCCCTACTGAATGTCTATTGTTGAACTTCATGAGTTGCAAGTGCAACATGAAGAGTTATTGGACAGGGGTATGATTAGACCTAGTCTTTCACCTTGGGGAGCTCCAGTGATATTTGTAAACAAGAATGATGGATCCCTTCGGCTTTGTGTTGACTATAGGCAATTGAATCGAGTAACTATTTGAAATCAACATCCTTTACCTCACATTGATGATATATTTGATCAAATGGAGGGAGCCACCATATTCCCCAAGATCGATCTTCGATTTGTATATTATCAGCTCAGAGTTAAAGAAGAGGATATTTCACAAACTACTTTTCGAACTCATTTTGGTCATTATGAGTTCGTGGTTGTTCCTTTTGGGTTATCTAATGCCCTAGGAGTCTTGATGAGTTTGATGAATGGTGTATTTCAGAATTGCTTGTACAAATTTGTAAAAGTGTTCCTCGATTACATCCTAATCTATTCAAAGTCCCCAAAAGAGCACGAGCAACACCTAAGATTGGTGTTGAAATGCTTAAGAGAAAATAAACTTTATGCAAAAATGTCCAAATGTTCTTTTTTCCAATAAAAAATCCATTATCTTGGACACATTATCTCCAGTGAAGGCCTTACTATTGACTCAATAAAGATCGATGCAAGTTCAGAATGGCCAACACCCTCTAATGTGCATGAACTGCATAGCTTCACGGGTATGGAAAGATATTATTGGAGATTTGTGGAGGGGTTTTCAAAAATATCTAGACCTATCACTTCATTTCTTAGGAAGGGACTACGATTTAATTCGAAAAATGAGTGTGAACAAGCATTTTCCAAGCTCAAACAATGTTTGACTACAACTTTGATACATAAGGTTCTAGATATGGATAGACCATTCATAGTATGTACCGATGCGTCAAAACATGGATTGGGTGCGATATTATGACAAGATGGTAGGTTGATTATATATGCCTCTAGGAATTTAAGGATGCGTGAAGAAAACTATGCAACCCATGATCTAGAAGTAACAGCTATAGATCATGCCTTATGTATTTGGCGACATTATATGGTGGGAAAGAAATTTGAATTGAAGTCAGATCACAGAGCTTTTCAACATATATTTACTCAAAGTGATCTAAATGCTAGGCAAAGAAGGTGGTCAGAAATCCTAAGTGGATATGATTTTGACATAACTTACATCAAGGGTACATTGAAAACAGTAGTCGATGCACTCAGTCGATGACCATGAATCTTTTTAGTAATCCATTGAAGATTGATTTATGGGAGTGCACATTGAGGGCATAAGTTATAGCTGAATGGTGCAAGGATGTTAAAGTTTCTCTTTCTAGGGAGGGGGATAAGAAAAATAGGGTAGAAGGATATTCTTGTGATGACGAAAACATGGTGAGGTTCATGCAAAATATTGTAGTTCCAGATCAAGATGGGCTTCGTGAGTTCATTTTGAAAGAATCTCACCGTGCAACATATATGGCTCACCTAGGAGTCCAGAAGATGTATGCTAATTTAAAGCAAAACTTCTTTTGGGCAAGCATGAAGAAGAATGTAAAACAATTTGTGGCAAAATGTTTGGAATGTCAGCTAGTTAAAGAAGAACATGGTCACCCATTAGGATTGTTATAGTCACATAACATTCTTGAGTCCAAATGGGAAGAAATATCTATGGACTTTATTGTTGAATTACCTGAAACAACCAAAAGGCATGACTCCATTTGGGTGGTGGTAGATAAACATACTAAGAATGCCCATTTTATACCCATTAGAGATACTCATAAAGAATATGAAATAGCACAAGTATTTATCAAGGATGTGGTTAAACTTCATGGTTCTCCTACGAAAATCTAATTAGATAGGGTCTCTATATTTACAGGAAGTTTTTGGACTAGTTTCGAGGGAGCCCTTCACACACAATTAACTTTTAGTACAACTTATCATCTAGAGACTGATGGCCAAATTGAAAGAGTAAATCAAGTGTTAGAGGAAATTATTAGAATGTATGTAATGGATCACCAATCTAAGTGGGAAGATTATCTTCCTCTAGGCGAATTTGCTTACAATAACAATTATCACCACTCCCTTGGTATGGCACCTTATGAGCTATTTTATGGAAGACCATGCAGAACACATTTAAGTTGGGATAGATGAGAGGATAGAATCTTGATAGGTCCTCAAATGCTTCGAGAAATGGAAGAAAATGTGTGTTGTATAAGGAAAATATTAAAGTAGGCACATGATAGGCAGAAGAGCTATGCTGATATGCAAAGAGTGGATCATAGTTTTAAATAAGGGGAATTTTTTGTCTTCAAGTAAAACCTCAGAAAAGATCTATTAGGTTTGGGAAAGGATCTAAGCTCTCTCCTCGATTTGTTGGGCCTTTTGAGATCATCGAAAGGGTTGGACCTATGGCATATCATCTTGCTTTACCACCAGTTTTTCATCATATGCATGATGTATTTCATATTTTGGTACTACGTAAGTATGTTCATGATCCTTCTCACATTTTATATTGGCATCAATTATAGGTAATGGGTGAAGGGACTCTTAAGGCAGAGCTAGTTTTCATTTTAGACCATCGCACTTGATAGCTCAGACGTCACATGGTGGACCAAGTAAAGGTCCAATGGGACCCGTACAATCCTAGTTCCGCCACTTGGTAAGATGCATCTTCTTTGTGCCTTGAGTTTCCTTTTATGTTTAGTTAAACTTTGAGACAAGTTTATCCCAAGAAGGGGAGTACGTAGTGTCCTATTTTTCTAGTATAGTGTTCTCACTCCTATCAAGGGTGAGTTTTGACGAGTTATATATATGATAGGTTGATCACTTGATTGAGGAATAATGTTTTACATACATATTTATATTACCTTTTATGTTTATCTATGACAGATTGATCACTGGATTGGGGAACAATGTTTATATAGTTATATTTCCTCTTATGTGGCATCATTGATTATTTGTATTAGATGGTTTTGGTTAAGTAAAATTTTATACATATGTTTTTCTATTTGTATCTGATTTATGAAGTAGGTGAACGACATGGATGGTGATCCAAGATTGAGACACATATACTCATGGATTCTCATGGTTATGTAGAATACATGGTTAATTATGATTTATGGATGATACATGATTTGCGTGATTATATATGTCTAATATTGTACTAAGAAGGATGTGGTAGGGTACCTAGTCATTTTCCAACACGGATGTTCAATTATGAATTACTCTGGAAGACATTTCTTGAAAACCAAAATGACCGTGGAAGCCATTCACCATTCTGGGTAAAATGTGATTAAGTTAATTTCATTATGAAATTCATTTGATTCCTTTGATCTATGAGATTGTAATGTGTGTGTGTCTTTGAACAAGGCCTTACCAGTGAACCATTAGATGGGTAAAATATCACAATGAGTACCATAATGGGAAATGCAAAGTTTCAAAGAAGAGTAGATGAGAGGTCATGGAAATTAGGGCATGGAGTCATAAATCCAACAAAGATAAAGATGTGGGGTCTTGTATATTTAGGGCGTGGAGTCCTGAATATTTAAAAAGATCAAGTTGTGGGATCTTGGATCTTTGGAGTAGATCAAGGCGTGGAGTCCTCAATCTACTAAGGCACAGAGATGCATGAAATAGGGGTGCGGAATCCCTATTCCACAAAATAGGAATAGCACTCATGGATGATTTTCCTTAAATAAAATTTCATTCTCACAATTATGGAATGACTTTCTAAAAATAGAAATTCATGTCCAACATCTCAAGCATGACTTTCCATATGTCAACTTCCATAAATTTGGTAATCAAGCGGAGTTGAATAAAAAAGACTTAACTTATCATTAATCAATCCTAATATTTAAATATTGATTGAATCCTCAATATTATTAATATTATTATTATCTTTGATGAGACTATGATATTAGTATTAAAAAGGAATTACAAGTCAATTTTATCTCCTCAATCAATTCACACATCTCCTTCATGACTCTCATGGCTCTATGTAACTTTCTCTCTCTCTCTCTCTCTCTCTCTCTCTCTCTCTCTCTTTTACATAATTCATTATACTCTATTTTATGCACTCATCAAAGAATGGAATATTCCTTTTCACTCATTAAAAAATTGTCATAAAATATTCCTCTTACGTTCTCTTCGATGCATATGTTACACTCTCCTTAACTAAGGCATGCATACCTATCCTTAATGGCATAAGTTACACTACTCCTAATGGAATCCAATGCATGCATATTTCTCCTCCTATATGACAAGAATTGGTTGCTCCTCCTATATATGAGTCTCATGTATTCTCACTTGGGGATTATGAGGCCAAGAGTTGAAGAGACTTGAGGAAAATAGTTTGAGGGAGAAATATGGAGAGTAGCCAATTGCTTCCATAATAAATCTGAAGTTATTATTAAAATCCTAATATCTCTTTCTATTAAGGTTGGCCATGAGTGGTATTGAGAGGAAGTGAAAATTTTCTTCCTTAGGTGGCCTTGCAAATCTCTCTATTGTTGTCTCTTGGTAATGCTTGTGAGCTTTTGTAGCTCGGGGGTTCCATGGGGAGAAGTTCTTCCTGGATATGGTTGGGAGGAAAACTAGGTGTTTCACAATGAGTTGGTAAGGATATTGGAGCTGGAGCATACTCCTATTGGAGTTGGAGCATACTCCGATTTTTTTTGAAGTGTGGAAATTCACTACCAAGTATGTTGATAGCATTATATTGTGTTTCTTTTTATATTTCATTACATGGTTTTTCTTATTTGGTGGTTGACTGAAACTTAGAGTTATATGAAATGATGCACACTAAATGTTGAAGGAATTTTGCAATAATTGTAGTTTATTTTATGTAAGCTTTTTTTTGTACAGTTTCATTGCGACTTGATTTATGTCATGTCTTAATGGCTAAAGCATTCAGGCTACCATGATTTGTTTGAAAACATGTTAATAGCATAACTTTCATTTTTCCTTGTCTTTTTACAGTTTCAGATAAGTTTGCACAGTATATGTTTGACAAAAGGGATAAATGAGATAGTAAGCATTTGTTTTTGGTTGCGGTTTTAAATAATCAAATTTCTGGGCGTTTTTGTTTCAATTCATCTTAACTTCAGGGGGTATCTATACCAAATGGCCATGTCGCCCCAACTTTGATTTCAAAAAATATAGTTTCAGAATCTGGTTCTGTAATATGCTATATTCTACAGACTTGTTGCTACTGCCTGGTGGTTTGCCTTGCTGTTTTTATTTTAGCTGTGATTTACCTGGTAATCTCTTTTTATGAAACCAACCTATTATATAAACTTTAAATTCTTATTTTAAAGTCTCAATGGTTAATACATTGATATTTTAAATAATATGTGATTGCTTGTTTGATAGTTTAATAGCTAGCAGCTTGTTTTCTGACTATTAACCATTGTTCAAAATTCTCCAATGGCTATAGCTACATTGTTTTGAGTTATTTGTGAAAATTGTTAAATATTTATAGTGATTATGTGCCTAAATTTTTTTATATGGAGCAATCAAGATGAATGACAATTCTACTTATGTATTAGGTTCACTTACTGGCATTATTGACAAAGAAAAAGAAGTTATGTATTCTTAGATTCATGTTAGTTAATTTTGGTGAAATCAGCTTAAGGGTTGTGGTTGTAAGTGTTTGAAAAAATGCCTCAATGGCTATATATTTCATGCTTGCAAACTATTTGACATAATGCTTCAATGGTTGTAGCTAATTACATCTATGAATTGTCTATAAATATGACTAAGTAAATTTATGATTTCCAACCAAGATGTTTCTAGAAATATCTCAAAGAATAAGCATGATGATTCCATTGAATTAAAAATCCAAGGAATTCAAATTGGGTAGGTGAATTGTTGTAATTATTAGCTCACATATGAATTCATAATAATTAGAAATCACTCCTTTAGAAGTTGAATTATCTTGTTTTCCTTCCCTTTGTTTTTTCAAAGAATTCATAGCCATATTATCTAGAACAAAATCAAATTAGTCACTCTTAAACACATTTAATTGCAAAAGAGTGAACAATTATCTTATTCGAAATTGTGGTTTGTAAAGATTGATCTTGTTTATCCCGCTAAAGATTGATACTAATTTTAAGACTTATGGTTGTAAGTTTTGGATCTTGAGGAACAATGGTCCTGTAGCTTTAATGAGAAGTTTAATATTACCATGGGTTAGTTAGTTAGTAGAAATTAGTGTGTAGTTTAAGGAATACCAATATATATATATATATATATATATATATATATATATATATATATATATATATATATATATATATATATATATATATATATATATATATATATATATATATATGTGACCTTGTATTAACTTTATGCCTTAAAAACTTAAACTTAAATATCATTTTAAGTCATCCTTAGTATAACGCTGATGGTTGGTAAGGTGGGACCTTACAAAGGATAGGTCATATATGTTTCATGCTTTCATAGTGAGATCATTGCATACAGAATCACAACTATTTATACTTCAAATAATGTGCCAAACACAATGATTCAAATACAAAATCATTATTGAATATCAATATTAGTCAGTAAAAGTCACTATGCCCACATAACATTTTCATCAAGGAAACTTATTAGTGTCAAGTACGAAATCAAAACCTTAACTTATTATCACTGTGAATTCAATCAATTCATAAGCCAAATCATATCTATGAACTATCAAGCATCATGTCACAACTCCAATACTTCTCATCTAAACCAATAAGCCAAATCTGTTAAAACCCTTGGAAATGTTATCAAATACTAGTCCCCTGCAAACACAAGTTTAGTTAACACATTTATATTATTTATAGTAAGTAAAACATTCAAACTTCCCTTCACATAATACTTTGTATTGTCTACTCCATATTTGTAGGTCTTTCATACTCAAGTTGTGCTCCTAGTTTTATGCATAGTGATTTAGTTTTTGTGACCTATAGACACAACCACACCCATAGGCCTTATTTTGTGTGGTTGGGGGGCTTATTGTTGGAAATAATACTGAGAGGGGGGGTGAATCAGTATTATCTAACTCTTTTAATCAATCTTCCTTATTTGTTCTTTGAATTATTTTTGCATGTCAGTACCATAAAATAATGAGCATAAACAAAGAAAAACAGATAGTCACACCAAAGAACACAAGATGTAAGGTGGAAACCCAATGTGGGTGAAAACCACCTGCTGCAATATGTCTCTATCTTCTTTCAACTTAGAAACTTCTTTTACAATGGTTTTGTACTGGTGCAGTCCTTTACCAGTACGCAGGCTGCAACCTACAGAGAGCTACAACTCTCTCTCGTTTTCCAGTCTCTCCTGGAAGGGAGCTACAACCCCCTATTTCTTTTCATAAAGCATCAAATGATCATCAAGTACATAACAGTTACAGTCCACTACAGTTATCAGATCAGTAATAACAGAACTAACCCAGAACACCTTATCAACAGAGAAATTCAATCAACAGAACATCTTAAGACAAAGACGCAATTTTCCCTTCCGTGGCCTACGTCGCGACGCAATTCACCTTCTTCTTTCCTGCGTACACCCGCAGAGATCCTTCTGCTGCGCTGCGTGCCCACGCACTGTTCCTTCAACTGTACTGCGTCCTTTTGCTGCAGGGACGCACCCAAGAACACTATCGCGCCGCGTCCTGTTGCTGCAAAGACGCACCCAGAGACACTATCGCGCCGCGCCGTTTTCTCAGAGACGCACCTGATCCTTATTATCCTCTGCGTCCCCACGTAGTGCGCCTGTTACTGTGCTGCGTCCCCGACGCACCTGAATTTTACTCTGCCCTGCGTCCCCACGCAGGTCTCTTCCTACTGAACTGCGTCCCGGCACACTTGCCTTTCACTGTACCTGCGTACCTTCGGGTATGAATGATTTCAAGACTTTAAGTGTAACCCAAACAGTCAGATCTACAGATCTGATCATGCGCCAAAGAGATCTCAGTCTTTCAGAAGATTCGCCTTCTTTAGGTCTAGATCAGATCTAGCCCCATAAGATATTCAACCAAAGACATGCCTAAGCCAAATGATCTCCTTTGCTTTATATAGGCAAGCTCCTCCTCAAATCATGGAACAATACCACGAGCCGACACCTTAATAACACAATACCGTCGGCTAGATACCAAGAGTAAATCACAAGAAACCCCCACGTGTGCTTTTCTCTGCCTTGAAATGTGTGCACTGGGTGGACGCACCTCCTGAACGGCTGGCCTGCGACTCTGGACGCGGTCCCTTCATGGTGTACCTGCGGGTACGCACCTTTTGAACTGATTTCCTGCGTCCTTCTTAATTTTTCAATAAATTGAGAGCCTTGTCATGGGAGTTGCCATCAAGTAAAACATCTGTAACATATAGCCATACCAGAAACATAATGCCAACAATCTCCCCCTTTGGACTTGATGGCAACCTCACAAACTTCAGCTTCATTCTCCCCCTTTGACATCAAGGGCAAAGGGGTATGCTCCCCCTAAGGACATGCTCCCCCTGAATATGAACCAGA
Organism: Pinus tabuliformis; assembly: GCA_031772625.1. NCBI lineage: Eukaryota > Viridiplantae > Streptophyta > Pinopsida > Pinales > Pinaceae > Pinus > Pinus tabuliformis. The sequence goes on along the minus strand of CM062804.1, from coordinate 1,339,254,301 downwards.
TCTGCAACAAAGAACCATAATCCACCATGAAAGAGATAGAGACATATTGCAGCTATTTCCAAGATCTCCTTCTGACCATCCTCCATAATGCCAACAATGCATTATATGCTCCCCCTGAACCTGTACCATCAATCAGAAAAGATTCAACAATAAGATGATGCATCAACAACCCCCAGCTTTTGCCTGAGGTATTCAAAAGTGTCCCTGGGCAATGGTTTGGTGAGAATATCAGCAACTTGTTCCTTAGAAGGAACATACTCCAACTTGACCTTCTATTCAAGCACTTGTTCCTGGAGAAAATGATACTTGATTGGTATGTGCTTGGTTTTTGAATGCATAACCGGATTCTTTGAGATGCTGGTTACACTTGTGTTATCACATAAGATGGGGATAGGTGGTGTACAAGGGATTTGAAAATCATGCAAAGTCTGCATCATCCAAAGGAGTTGGGTGCAACAAGATGCAGCAGCAACATATTCTGCTTCAGCTGTAGACAAGGCAATCGAACTTTGTTTCTTGCTGAACCAAGATACCAGTCTGGAACCCATAAAGAACGCACCACCACTTGTGCTTTTCCTGTCATCCACGCTTCCGGCCCAATCTGCATCTGTATAAGCATGAAGTGTAAGATCTGTATCTCTAGGATACCATAAGCCATAATTTTGAGTCCCTTGAAGATATTTGAAAATTCTCTTTACTGCCTAAAGATGAGTCTCCTTCGGATTTGCCTGAAATCTTCCAACTATTCCAACTGCATGCATGATATCCGGTCGGGTACCTGTCAAATAAAGTAAACTTCCAATCATAGATCTGTAGGTTGGTTGATGTACTGATGCAGATTCATCATTTGCACTGAGGCTACATCCTGTGACCATGGGTGTACATAATGGTTTTGCATCTTCCATACCATATTTCTTCAAAATCTGTTTGAGATACTTGGTTCAAGATAAAAAGATTCCTCCTTCTTTTTGTTCGATTTGCAAACCAAGGAAATATGTCAGTTCTCCTAGCAAAGACATTTCAAATTCTTTCTGCATGACCGAGGCAAAGCTTTGACTCATAGCTTCTTCATTGCTCCCAAAAATAATGTCATCTACATACACAACAAGTATTAGCAATTTGTCATTTTCAACTTTTATATAAAGATTTCTATCTACTGATCCTTTTGAAAAACCTTGTTGATGAAGATATTTGTCCAAACGATAGTACCAAGCCCTTGGAGCTTGTTTGAGACCATAGAGGGCCTTTTTCAATCTGCATACAAGGTTTGGATCATTTCCAAGAATGAACCCATCTGGGTGTTCAATATATACTTCTTCTTCCAAGTCTCCATTCAGAAAGGATGATTTCACATCCATTTGAAATACTTTGAAGTTTTGAAAACTTGAGAGAGCAAGAAACATTCTGATGGCCTCAAGTCTTGCAACAGGAGCAAAGGTTTCTTCAAAGTCTATTCCTTCTTGCTGCGCATACCCTTTACAAACAAGTCTGGCTTTATTTCTAATTACTTCTCCATTTTCATTCAATTTGTTTTTGAAGACCCATTTTGTCCCGATAACATTCTTATCTTTTGGTCTAGGAACCAGCTCCCAAGTGTTGTTCTTTTCGATCTGCTCAAGTTCTTCATCCATTGCTTTCACCCAACATTCATCTTTGCATGCCTCTTTCACATTTTGTGGTTCAGTTGAGGAGAGTAATGCTAAATAGCTTGAAGCTTCTGCAATTGTTCTTCGAGTTTGTACACCTGCTTCTTTCTGTCCCATAATCTGAGATTCTGGGTGGTTCTTCTGAACATATCTGGATGGAGTCTTTTCTTCTATTCTTGTTTGCTCCTCTGGTTCTTCTTGAGGTTCTTCTTGAGATTCTTCTTCTTCATCATTCTGTCTTTGAGGGTAGCCTTCATCTTCTTCGATGTCTTCACGATGTACTTTCTTAGGAATGTATCCCTTCTCATCAACCACTACATCAATGATGTCAACAATTCTGCCAAGTCTTTTATTGTAGCATTTGTATGCTTTTCTATATGGAGAATAACCAAGAAGAATGCCTTCATCTGCTCTAGGTTCAAGTTTGCCAAGCTGCTCATCAGTATTCTTGATATAGCATTTGCTCCCAAAGATTTTGAAATGTTTTATCGAAGGAGTCCTACCATTCCAAAGCTCATGAGGAGTTTGAGTGTTGTTCACCCGGACATTCGTTTTGTTGAGAATAACAACCGCAGCATGTGCAGCTTCACCCCAGAAAGTTGCGGGAGTTCCTGATTCATCAAGCATAGCACGAGCCATTTGTTGGATTGTTCTGTTCATTCTTTCCACAACTCCATTTTGCTGGGGAGTTCTTGCTGTAGAGAATTCTCTTCTTATCCCATGTTCTTCACAGAAATCGAAAAATTCATTTGAAGTAAATTCCCCACCTCTGTCAGATCTGAGGCACTTAATTTTGTGACCTGATTCATTTTCAACCAAGGCTTTGAAGGATTTGAATTTTTCGAATGCTTCATCTTTGTGCTTCATAAGTCCTAACCAGACAAACCTGGAGAAATCGTCAATGAATAATATCAAGTATTCTTCTCCTCGAGGTGTTCTTTTTCTGAAGGGACCGCATGTATCTGTATGTACTAGCTCAAGAGGCATGCTAGCTGATCCTTCTTTCTCTGGAAAGTTAGTTCTGGTTTGTTTTCCAAACTGACATGATTTGCATATGGTGTTGTCAGGAATTTTGATATCTGGAAGATCGCGAACTGCCTGATATTTGCATGCTTTCCTTATTTGTGAGAAGCTTAGATGTCCCAACCTTCGATGCCATAACCAGTGCTCTTCATCCTTGCTTAGATAGCATTGTTGTTGTCCTTCTTCAAATATGTACAGATTATTTGGAGTTCTTTTGCCTTTGAGCACTGTTTTACCTGTATCAAGATCACGAACAAGACATCCATTCAATCTGAATATAACCTCGGTTCTTTGATCACACATCTGGCTGACACTTAGAAGATTATGCTTCAATCCATCAACATACAAAACATTTCCAGCCTTGACCTTTTCTTTTAACTGAGCAATGCCTTTTCATTTTATAGTTGCAGGAGTATCATTTCCAAAAGAGACTTTCTTTCCCTTTTCTAGAGCAGAATAAGATTCAAGTTTTTCTTTATCACCTGTCATATGCTTCGAACATCCACTGTCAATGTACCATAGATTTTCCTGTCCCTCTGCATAAAAAGCTATCCCGCATCTTTCTGTTTGAGGTTCCTTTATTCTCCATGTTTTGGTACTTGAGCCTTGTTCCTTTTTCTGCTGAAACCTGCTCCTGCATTCAGATTCTTCATGACCAAAGTTATTGCAAATAGAACATTCGACTTCATTTTCAAGAACTGAAAAGTTGTTATAGGTCCTTTTTGTAATCCCTGTCATACTTCTTTGTTTTTTAGCTTCCCTAGTCATGATTGTTTTATATGCAACACATTGAGCTGCTTTGTGACCAAAGTTATGACAAGAAAAGCATTGTCCATTGAAGAAACTTCTGCGGTTATCGAATCTACCAGCCAACTGATTGTAATTTCTATTTTCATCTATTCTTGAACCAAATTGAGAAGATTTTACCTGTGGCTGGTTCACCCTTAAGATGGATTGCCCCTGATAGTTTCTGTTTGTAATTTGTCCCTGCTTTACCTGATGATCTTCATTGTTCTTTTGCTCATTTCTTCTTGCTGCATCAAGATAACTCTTTGAGGTGGATGCTTGAGAGGTTTCTCCATTGTAGCCCAGACCTGTCTTGTTTAGAGGAGACCACTGCACATTGATAATCTTATCCAAAGTTTCAGATCCTTTGACAAACTTAAGATTAATAGCTTTTGTTTTCTCAATCTCTTTTCTAAGACCAACAATTTCTCCTTCTAGTTTTTCAAGATGTTTTTCCTTTTCATCAATTTGAGATTGTAGAGTATCAATGATCACATTCTTTTCTTCTATACATCTCTTGAGTCTAGTAATTTCATCATAAAGGTTATCCACATCTATAGCATCCATATAATCATCATCTTCAAATGCCATTAACAACTTATATTCATTACTCGTTCATCTTCATCACTGTTCGATAGACCATCACTATCTTCATGGGTGTAGTAGCTTTTCTTATTTGCACTTTGTTTCTTGTTCCATCTAGTAGGTTCCTTTCCTTTATCCTTATAAGGACATTTTGTAGCATAATGACCTACTCTTCCACAAGCAAAGCATTTAAAAGGTAACTTACCTCTAAACCTTCCAGAACCTCTTTGAAGATTTCTGACAAAATTTGATTCTTCTTCCTCTTCTTCTGGGACGTGGCTTGCTCCATAATAATCTTCTTTACCTGATGCCTTGAAAGCAGCTTCTCTTTTGTCTGATGGACCTCCCTTTCTCATTTCATAAGCAGTTAGAATTCCATGTAGCTGAGACATAGTGAGAATTCGTAGATTTTCCTTTTCTTCTATAGCAGATACTTTAGATTCAAACTTGGGGGACAATGATCTTAGAACCTTTTCAACCACTATAGCCTCTCTTATTTCTTCACCCAAATTTTTCATACAATTAACAATCTCATCTACCCGAAGAAAATAGTTAGCCACACTTTCATCATTATACATCTTGAGAGTCTCATACTGAATCCTGAGAGTTTGAAGTTTAGCACGCTTTACCTGTTCATCTCCTTCATAGCTTGTGACAATTTTGTCCCATATCTCTTTTGCGGATTTGTAGTGCATTACCTTCATGAATTCTGTTTGGGATATACATCCTAACAGAGTACTGACTGCTTTTGCATTTGTTTCATACTTCTTTTTCTCAGCTGGATCTGTAGGAGTAGCTGAAGGAAAAGCGTAGCCTGTTTCAACAATGTCCCAAACTTCAGTACCAAGAGATTGAAGATATGCAGTAACTCTTACCTTCCAATAATTGAAGTTTGTCCCATCAAAAACCGGTGGCCTGATTGATGCTTCTCTCTCGTAGTTGCTCATGATGAACGATCTACCTTCAAGCGATCAAGCTTCTCTGAAGGACCTGCTCTGATACCAATTGTTGGAAATAATACTGAGAGGGGGGGTGAATCAGTATTATCTAACTCTTTTAATCAATCTTCCTTATTTGTTCTTTGAATTATTTTTGCATGTCAGTACCATAAAATAATGAGCATAAACAAAGAAAAATAGATAGTCACACCAAAGAACACAAGATGTAAGGTGGAAACCCAATGTGGGTGAAAACCACCTGCTGCAATATGTCTCTATCTTCTTTCAACTTAGAAACTTCTTTTACAATGGTTTTGTACTGGTGCAGTCCTTTACCAGTACGCAGGCTGCAACCTATAGAGAGCTACAACTCTCTCTCGTTTTCCAGTCTCTCCTGGAAGGGAGCTACAACCCCCTATTTTTTTTCATAAAGCATCAAATGATCATCAAGTACATAATAGTTACAGTCCACTACAGTTATCAGATCAGTAATAACAGAACTAACCCAGAACACCTTATCAACAGAGAAATTCAATCAACAGAACATCTTAAGACAGAGACGCAATTTTCCCTTCCGTGGCCTGCGTCGCGACGCAATTCACCTTCTGCTTTCCTGCGTACACCCGCAGAGATCCTTCTGATGCGCTGCGTGCCCACGCACTGTTCCTTCAACTGTACTGCGTCCTTTTGCTGCAGGGACGCACCCAAGAACACTATCGCGCCGCGTCCTGTTGCTGCAAAGACGCACCCAGAGACACTATCGCGCCTCGCCTTTTTCTCAAAGACGCACCTGATCCTTATTATCCTCTGCGTCCCCACGCAGTGCGCCTGTTACTGTGCTGCGTCCCCGACGCACCTGAATTTTACTCTGCCCTGCATCCCCACGCAGGTCTCTTCCTACTGAACTGCGTCCCGGCGCACTTGCCTTTCACTGTACCTGCGTACCTTCGGGTATGAATGATTTCAAGACTTTAAGTGTAACCCAAACAGTCAGATCTACAGATCTGATCATGCACCAAAGAGATCTCAGTCTTTCAGAAGATTCGCCTTCTTTAGATCTAGATCAGATCTAGCCCCATAAGATATTCAACCAAAGACATGCCTAAGCCAAATGATCTCCTTTGCTTTATATAGGCAAGCTCCTCCTCAAATCATGGAACAATACCACGAGCCGACACCTTAATAACACAATACCGTCGGCTAGATACCAAGAGTAAATCACAAGAAACCCCCACGTGTGCTTTTCTCTGCCTTGAAATGTGTGCACTGGGTGGACGCACCTCCTGAACGGCTGGCCTGCGACTCTGGACGCGGTCCCTGCATGGTGTACCTGCGGGTACGCACCTTCTGAACTGATTTCCTGCGTCCTTCTTAATTTTTCAATAAATTGAGAGCCTTGTCATGGGAGTTGCCATCAAGTACAACATCTGTAACATATAGCCATACCAGAAACATAATGCCAACACTTATCACCATACTATTAATATTTTCTACCAATGGTTGGGGCTTAGACTAGGAGAAACCTTCTCTTCTCAAACATGAACTTGATGCAGACTATCAACATCAGATATTTGTCTATTTATGTCAAAAAAAAATTACTTCAACAATAAATAATATTTTATACATTTAATGTAGATGATAATAAGTGTATTGATCTTATGGATATTTTCTCCCTCTTAATGAGAATTTTCTTCGATCAATGTTAATCCATACACAAACCTATCTATCATAATACTTTCATGCATCAACAAAACTAGTAAGTCATGAAATCAAACAATATAATGTTCTAAAAAAAATATTCATTGTGGTCATAACATGTTAGCATCAACTACATTATCATCACATATGAAGATGAGACAAAACTTTCATCAAGGGTTAGTTTCATATAATTATGGCAAGTAACAAGTTTGTCATCATACTTCAAGCATCATAATCACTACATCACTTCTTTATTATATTATCCAACCATCAAGACAGGGCATCCAATTTTACCATATTTCATAATTACTAAACATATCAAAACCTATCCAATATCGAAAAGAAGATTCTGAATATAAATCTTATTGTTAGACTTTTATCATCAAGGTTATCATGCTTATCACAAGTATTAACAATAATATCAATTCACCATATATATAAAAAAAAAACGTGTGTAGCCTACTTTATGAAATATATCTATTTAAGATTTAAAATACATGCCAAACATTAAGTAAACCAATATATCATATGTACTAGAGATCCGACTTACTTTCATATGTATGAGTCATTCATGAAGGTGACATTCCCATCACCTTGGAGCTTACCTTTTCATCCACTATTTCATCTGAAACAATATACTATACACACCGTGTAACATTCAAATACCTTTGAACTTTGTATCACTCACTTTTCATGGGAAACTATAGCTCTTTTCTTCCTGTACCAGTTTTATTTTCCTGCACCTCAAATGATCCTCAAGAAGGATCAACTTATCACATCTCATCTAGAGGTTAGAAGTATCCAAATACCCGAATATACATGCAAGAAGTATAATCAATGATCAAATAAATAGATATAAACAAAATTAAATACATTGAAAAAGTATTTTTCTTTGATGATAGGTGATCATCTCCCTCTTGAAATATCCTTCAAGAGTAATTACTTTCCATTATCCATATAATATAGTTTCATTCATTATAATTCAACCGAATTCATCAGCAACGAGGCCTAATTGAAGTTGTCCTATTTAGTGCTACATAAAACTTGTCACAAGTGCTAGAACATCTTCACATTGATTGTGCTATGGTTCATAGATTGCATATCTAAAATATTTGTCATAATGCAGGGTTTCTTCCAAACCCTAACCTCATAATATCTATCAAACCCTAGCAATAGAATTTCCTAGGGCTTCCTTAAAACCCTGGTATTCTTTTAGGTCTCCTCCATCTTCTCTTTCTTCCATGAAAGGTGTCTCCTCAAGGGTGATAGTTAATGACTTTTCTTTAGCCCAAGTCTGAGAGAATGTTAATTTTTATAAGGGACATATTGTTGTTTGATTTAGATAATCATGTTTCTTCATTTTCATATTAAATTTATCCCGCAACTCATAATAGCATTCAAGTTTACTATATTATTCAGTAACATATGCAATAGAAGCAAAGAATTCACACATAGAGACATAAGGATTGGTCGGAGACCACAACAAAACCCACTATAGGGAAAACACTTTCAAATTCTTCTTCTTATTAGATTGTCAATGAATGTTTCAAAAAAGAGAGAGTATAATAATCCATATCTTCAACTGTAATGCTATCTAGCAAAATCAACTAAACAACATAAATGTGATGAATTGAACAATGCTAATAATCAAAATCGTAATTCAAACTGTGATCAATTGTCACTATCTGCAACCAACTGTTGAACTCTATATTCAACTAATGAAATTTGTGGTCGACTGTAAAATTAAAACCCTAGTCCCCAATCACATGTAGAGAGTGATGTGCGCGAGGATGAAACCCTCCAACCACACGTATCAGCCTGCATGCCTATGGTTGTGTCCAAAATTTTCCTGAACTATGCCTCCTGCTAGAAACCAAAACCCTAAACACATGTGTGAGCTTCAGACCCTGCAATTTTGGACTTGTACGAAACATTCTCTGTTTCCGAACCTCATATTTTTGTGATTCAAACCCAAACAAAAAATAATGATCATGATGATGATATCTAAATGATGGTCACTTGGCTTGTACTTATAGTCATCCATGGGTGTCCAATTTCTATTTTGGGTCAAGCTATCCTTTCGCACATGTGCGATTCTCCTCAAAATTATACTTTCCATTATCCAAATTGAGTGCTTCAATAGTAAAAATTGGTCCTATAAAAAAGAGGAATCTATCCCCATAGTTGGAATTTGTCGTTGAGTTTCTAAATTAACATTGATGAATTTCTTGGCTTGGTTGACACTCAACAATGGTATTTTTGACTTTTCCTTTCGTGCATTCATGGCGTATGATTTTCCATCATGAAAAGTCGATATCTATTGGATCTCTACATAAATATTACATCTTGGATGTACATTTAGGGACTCATAAACACGATTCCACATACGTCAAGGGAACCACATCTTTTTCTACTTAATTAATAAAATTAGCATTAAAGAGAAATCTAATTTTCCATTGTGTTGTTACCTTCAACTCTGCACCCTTATTTACCCATCATAATGGGTATGGTCTTGGATGGTCACAGATTTCCAATCCTAATTTTTTGATGAAATTTGCTACAATGATATTCTCTTACAATCTTGATTCAAACAGAGCATCAATCTAGGTCATCTTCACCTATGTCTTTGTATGGAAGAGTTTGGTCATTTCTTTCTCTTAGTGTTGCTAAAGGCTACTCAAATTCTTCTTCTGCATTGATTTACAAAAGATCTTATCATCCATATTAGAGCCTAGATTTGCCTTAGGTTGAAAAGGCAAGGTTCTAGTTCCACATCAAACCATGCTCAACCTCGTAGCTAGCCCTACGAGGACAAGAGAGGGCTCTCTCCAGGTCAATCTCAGCGAAAGATAATTGATGGGGCTTGTGATGACTGATTTAGCAACTAATATTAGGCTAGGTATGAAGTGCAAGGATATTTTTTGAGTTTTTTGTTGGAAAAAAGGGACAGGCAAATTTTGGGTCTAGGGATGAGGCCAGATTTTTGCAGAGTTCAGGTAGGGGAAAGATAGGTAGTAGTTTTGATGCTTTAGATTGAATGAATGGGTGGTTCAAGCTGGTGAGGAGCCAAGGAGGGCAAGAGGGTTTCAAGGGTCCTCCTCAAACAGATGAAAACATGAAGAATTAAACAAAATTTCAAGGCAGAGCATAGCAGTCCAATGAATTCTACCTTAATCACTCATTTGTTTAATTGCAGAAGACAAGTGAAGGGAAAATGATACACATAAACATCAATGAACTTAAAAATAGGTGGATAAAAACACCATCAAAACATAGAGCCACATGAATCCCAACAAGTGCTGCAAAACCCTGGTCTTTCCTTTGCCAAAATTGCAGAAATGAGATATACAATAGAGTGCCAAGCAATCCCAAGTATCCAACCCTGAAAATGACTTAGAAATTACATAATATAGACAAGCCAAACCTATTCCCTTGCCTCTAGGGGTAGATCTCATCATTCTAGGAGCTGTTTGAACTAATTCTAAACAAGGAACTGAAATCTAGGTAGTCAAACAACTTACCCCTATATGCTAGGAAACCGATTCATTGATTAAATTTTCACCTTTTAGTGAATGAATCTTCTAGAGCAACTAAAAGTGTGCCAATATTACATCATGGTTATCAAATTACATCATGAAATATTAAGAGTAACATAAAAAAGCAAAACTCGTCAAAACTGGGTGAATTTATGAGCTATACAGTGAAAAACAGGCCAAAATTCTCTATGCGCCGTGTCCAAATTCTCTATGCGTCACACCACTTTCGAGCTGATTTTGAGGCACTTCACGAAGTCCAGATTGAGCCCAAGATAGTGTTGGAATTTTGGCACAGGTGTGGCGCTACGGTACAGGTGTTGTCCTTGATGGCAACTCTCTTTGATGACAGATCTCAGTCCAGACTACAAGAATGAAGAGAAATTTCATATACGCAGGTTCATTAAGCCCAAGTTGCGTATACACGCTGGTACGCTATATAATAAGTCACGGATACGCAGGCTTGCTATATACGAAGTTGCGTATACACGCAGTTTCATGAACAGAAAAGAGCGTACATGTCGAGAAGCTTCCCTTGGTCCATGGTAGTTAGTCCTCGGTACTTGAGCCTATGTTTTTGGACCAAAGTATCTCGACAGTCGTGTTGATCCCGAGTTTTGAAGTTGATGGTATTGTATTACTATGGTTTTGGACCGTGGTATTGAGAAGGGCCTAAGGCTATATAAGGAGAAGAAGATCATTAGGCAAGTGCACTGAAAAAGTCTTGAATATCTGATAAACAAAGAGATCTAGTATGCAGGTTCTTGGTTGATGATACATTGCTTGATCTGAGCTAAGGAGAGATCACATCGGTTGATGGAAGGATAGATCGGGATCAAATTGTTTGAAATGAACTATCGGTATATGGTTGATTACGCATATTTTTAGATCTGCATACTGACGCAATGTTATGTTCTGAGTATGACTGATGTCTGGTACAGCTGCAAGTTATGAGAAATTATTTTTAGATCTGTACGCAGGTTGGCTTCGGTAAAAGCACGTGTATATGCGGGTTTGTTTCATTGAAGTAGCGTATATCTTTTGAAGCTTAATTTTTGGGGTTGCAGTTGGGTCTGACTGTTATTGCAGGGTTATGTAGTCTGCTCTGTGTTCTGGTGACTGGGTGTTGACAGGGTTTCAGTGGTTCAGTGATTCAAAGATTGATGATGCTAGTATTGGTTGTTTTGTGCTTCTATGATTTGTTATGAAAAGTGAATGAATCGTGGTCTTCAGATTGAAATGTTGTGCTTCAGGAGTATCCAGTCTGAAAATTGATGAAAAGTGGTACCTGAAGGAAAGAAGATTGTAGGCCAGCACCTACGTACTAGTATCTTAGCTAGTACAAGAGCAAAGGGGGTTGGAGCTCCCTTCCAGGAGAGTTTGGAAAATGAGAGAAGGTTGTAGCCTTCTGCAGGTTGTAGCCTGCGTACTGGTATAAGGCTGCACCAGTACAAAAGATTGTAAACTGAAGTTTCTTATTAAAGAAAGATAGAGACAACTTGCAGCAGGTGGTTTTCACCCACATTGGGTTTCCACCTTATATCATGGTGTTCATGTGTGTGGCTTTTGTGTTATGATCTATTCTGTTATACTGCACCTGTTTACTTTTAATATGGTTAATAATTCCCTGATGCATTTACTGAAGATAAACTAACTGAATCATAAGATTTCTGGTTATACGCTGGTTGCTTTAGACACAGTAGCATGTACACGCTGGTTCACCTAACTGAAGTAGCGTATATGTTTCTGAGTATTGAAAAAGTTTTATTGATCTGATAATACTGATTCACCCCCCCCTCTCAGTATTATTTCCAACAATTGGTATCAGAGCAGGTCCTTCAGAGAAGCTTGATCGCTTGAAGATAGATCGTTCATCATGAGCAACTACGAGAGAGAAGCATCAATCAGGCCACCGGTTTTTGATGGGACAAACTTCAATTATTGGAAGGTAAGAGTTACCGCCTATGTTCAATCTCTTGGTACAGAAGTTTGGGACATCGTAGAGACAGGCTACACTTTTCCTTCAGCTACTCCTACAGATCCAGCCGAGAAAAAGAAATATGAAACAAATGTGAAAGCAGTCAGTACTCTATTAGGATGTATATCCCAATCGGAATTCATGAAGGTAATGCACTATAAATCCGCAAAAGAAATATGGGACAAAATTGTCACGAGCTATGAAGGAGATGAACAGGTAAAGCGTGCTAAACTTCAAACTCTCAGGATTAAGTATGAGACTCTCAGAATGTATAATGATGAAAGTGTGGCTAACTATTTCCTTAGGGTAGATGAGATTGTTAATTGCATGAAAAACTTGGGTGAAGAAATAAAAGAGGCTATTGTGGTTGAAAAGGTTCTAAGATCATTGTCCCCCAAATTTGAATCTAAAGTGTCTGCAATAGAAGAAAAGGAAAATCTATGAATTCTTACTATGTCTCAGCTTCACGGAATTCTAACTGCTTATGAAATGAGAAAAGGAGGTCCATCAGACAGAAGAGAAGCTGCTTTCAAGGCTTCAGGCAAAGAAGATTATTATGAAGCAAGTCACGTGCCAGAAGATGAAGAAGAAGAATCAAATTTTGTCAGAAATCTTCAAAGGGGTTCTGGAAGGTTCAGAGGTAAGTTACCTTTTAAATGCTTTGCTTGTGGAAGAGTAGGTCATTATGCTACCAAATGTCCTCACAAAGATAAGAATGACAAGGGAAAGGAACCTGTTAAACGGAACAAGAAACCGAATGAAAAGAAGAAAAGCTATTACACTCATGAAGATAGTGATGATCTTTCAAATAGTGACAAAGATGAACAAGGTAATAGATATAAACTTTTAATGGCTTTTGAAGATGATGACTACATGGATGCTATAGATGTAGAAGGCTTTTGTGAAGAAATGAATAATCTCAAAGTTTGCTTAGAAGAGAAAAATGCTATTATTGATTCTCTACAATGTCAACTGGCGGAAAAGGAAAAACATATTGAAAAGTTGGAATGTGAGATTGTTTGTCTTAGAAAGGAGATTGAGAAAACAAAAGCAATTAATCTTAAATTTGTTAAAGGATCTGAAACCTTGGATGAGATTATCAATGTGCAGCGGTCTCCTCTGATCAAGACAGGTATGGGATATAATGGAGAAACATCTCAAGCTTCTACCTCTAAAAGTTATCTTGATGCAGCAAGGAGGAGCGAGCAAAGGCCAAATAAAAGTCATCAGGTGAATCAGGGACAGTTTACCTCAAGAACAAATAAAGACTATCAAGAAATTCGGGGACAAGCTACCTTAAGGACAAATAGAAGCTACAATCAGCCACAGGTAAAATCTTCCCAATTTGCCCCAAGAATGGATGTCAATAGAAGCTACAATCGGTTGGATGATAGATCTGATTATCGCAGAAATTTCTTTAATGGCCAATGTTTTTCTTGCCATAACTTCGGTCACAAAGCAGCTCAAAGTGTTGCCTACAAGACAGTCATGACTAGAGAAGCTCAAAAGCAAAGAAGTATGACTGGAACCATGAAAATGACTTATAACAACTTTTCCGTTCTTGAAAATGAAGTTGAATGCTCTATTTGTAATAACTTTGGTCATGAAGACTTTGAATGCAGGAGCAGGTTCTGGAAGACAACTCAGAAGGAAAAAACCTCAAATGTCAGAACATGGAGAATAAAGGAACCACAACCAGAAAGATGTGGGATAGCCTTTTATGCAGAAGGTCAAGAAAGTCTATGGTACATTGACAGCGGATGTTCGAAGCATATGACAGGGGACAAAGAAAAACTTGAATCATATACCGCATTAGAAAAGGGAAAGAAAGTTTCCTTTGGAAACGATATCTCTACAGCCATAAAAGGAAGAGGCGTTGCTCCGTTGAAAGAGAAGGTCAAAGCTGGAAATGTTTTGTATGTTGATGGATTGAAGCATAATCTTCTGAGTGTTAGTCAGATGTGCGATCAAGGAACAGAGGTAATATTTAGATCAAATGGATGTTGTGTTCGTGATCTTGATACAGGTGAAACAGTGATCAAAGGAAGAAGGACTCCAAATAATGTATACATATTTGAAGAAAGACAACAACAATGCTATTTGAGCAAGAATGATGAACATTGGCTATGGCATCGGAGGTTGGGGCATCTAAGCTTTCCACAAATAAGGAAAGCATGCAAATATCAGGTAGTTTGTGACCTTCCAGATATCAAAATTCCAGACAACACCATATGCAAATCATGTCAGTTTGGAAAGCAAACCAGAACTAATTTTCCTGAGAAGGAAGGATCAGCTAGCATGCCTCTTGAGCTAGTACATACAGATACATGTGGTCCATTCAGAAAAAGAACACCTCGAGGAGAAGAATATTTGATATTATTCATTGACGATTTGTCCAGGTTTGTCTGGTTAGGACTTATGAAGCACAAAGATGAAGCATTCGAAAAATTCAAATCCTTCAAAGCCTTAGCTGAAAATGAATCAGAACACAAAACTAAGTGCCTCAGATCTAACAGAGGTGGGGAGTTTACCTCGAATGAATTTTTCGATTTCTGTGAAGAACATGGGATAAGAAGAGAATTCTCTACAGCTAGAACTCCTCAGCAAAATGGAGTTGCGGAAAGAATGAACAGAACAATCCAACAAATGGCTCATGCTATGCTTGATGAGTCAGGTACTCCCGCAACTTTCTGGGGTGAAGCTGCACATGCTGCGGTTATTATTCTCAACAAAAAAAATGTCCGAGTAAACAGCACTCAAACCCCTCATGAGCTCTGGTGTGGTAAGACTCCTTCGGTGAAGCACTTCAAAATCTTTGGGAGAAAATGTTATATTAAGAATACTGATGAGCAACTTGGCAAACTTGAACCAAGAGCAGATGAAGGCATTCTTCTTGGTTATTCTCCACATAGCAAAGCATACAAGTGCTACAATAAAAGACTTGGCAGAATTGTTGACAGTATTGATGTTATGGTTGATGAGAAGGGATACATTCCTAGGCAAGTTCATCATGAAGACATCGAAGAAGATGAAGGCTACCCTCAAAGACGTAATGATGAAGAAGAACCTCAAGAAGAAGAAGAACCTCAAGAAGAAGCAGAGGAGCAGACAAGAATAGAAGAGAAGACTACATCAAGATATGTTCAGAAGAATCATCCAGAATCTCAGATTGTGGGGCAGAAAGAAGCAGGAGTACAAACAAGAAGAACAATTGCAGAAGCTTCAAGCTATTTGGCATTACTCTCTTCCACTGAACCACAAAATGTGAAAGAGGCATGCAAAGATGAATGTTGGGTCAAAGCAATGGATGAAGAACTTGAGCAGATAAAAAAGAATAACACTTGGGAATTGGTTCCTAAACCAAAAGATAAGAATGTCATAGGGACAAAATGGGTCTTCAAAAGTAAATTGAATGAAAATGGAGAAGTAATTAGAAACAAGGCTAGACTTGTTTGTAAAGGGTATGCGCAGCAGGAAGGAATAGATTTTGAAGAGACCTTTGCTCCTGTTGCAAGACTTGAGGCCATCCGAATGTTCCTTGCTCTCTCAAGCTTTCAAAACTTCAAGGTATTTCAAATGGACGTGAAATCAGCCTTTCTGAATGGAGACTTAGAAGAAGAAGTATATATTGAGCAGCCAGATGGTTTCATTCTTGGGAATGATCCAAACCTTGTATGCAGATTGAAAAAGGCTCTCTATGGTCTCAAACAAGCTCCAAGGGCTTGGTACTATCGTTTGGACAAATATCTTCACCAGCAAGGTTTTTCAAAAGGATCAGCAGATAGCAATCTCTATATGAAAGTTGAAAATAACAAATTGCTAATACTTGTTGTGTATGTAGATGATATTATCTTTGGCATCAATGAAGAGACTATGAGTCAAAACTTTGCCTTGGTTATGCAGAAAGAATTTGAAATGTCATTACTTGGAGAATTGACATACTTTCTTGGATTGCAAATCCAACAAAATGAAGGAGGTATTTTCTTGTCTCAAACCAAGTACCTCAAGCAGATCTTGAAGAAGTATGGCATGGAAGATTCAAAGCCAGTTTGCACCCCCATGGTTACAGGATGCAGCCTCAGTGCAAATGATGAATCAGCAGCAGTTCACCAACCAGCTTATAGATCCATGATTGGGAGTTTGCTTTATTTGACAGGTACCCGACCAGATATTATGCATGCAATAGGAATTGTTGGAAGATTTCAAGCCAACCCAAAGGAAACTCATCTTCTGGCAGTCAAAAGAATCTTCAAGTATCTTCAAGGGACTCAAAACTATGGCTTATGGTATCCTAGAGATACAGATCTCACTCTTCATGCTTACACAGATGCAGATTGGGGCGGAAGTGTGGATGACAGGAAAAGCACAAGTGGTGGTGCTTTCTTCATGGGTTCCAGATTAGTATCTTGGTTCAGCAAGAAACAAAGTTCGATTGCTTTATCTACAGCTGAAGCAGAATATGTGGCTGTGGCATCTTGTTGCACACAACTTCTTTGGATGATGCAGACCTTGCAGGATTTTCAAATCACTTGCACTCCACCAGTCTCTATCTTATGTGATAGTACAAGTGCAATCAACATTTCAAAGAATCCAGTCATGCATTCAAAGACCAAGCACATACCAATCAAGTATCACTTCCTCCGGGAACAAGTGCTTGAACAAAAGGTCACGTTGGAGTATGTTTCTTCTAAAGAACAAGTTGCTGATATTCTCACAAAACCACTGCCCAGGGAGACTTTTGAATATCTCAGACAAAAGCTGGGAGTAGTTGATGCTTCATCCTGCTGTTGAAGCTTGTCTGTTCTAAAGAAAAGTTGGTGTACGCGTGTTGTATAAGGGATATCCGCGTACATACGCTGATTTATGCAGGTGAAGTAGCGTATATGGAGTTCTGAATAGCAAGGGAAGATTCTGGTTGGAGAAGGTCTGAGATGGGTATGACAGAGTCCGTCAGGCACAGTTTCAGTGGGAGCAGCAGGCACAATTTTAGGGGGAGCAGCTTAAAGTCTAATAAAGCATTGTTGGCATTTAGATGCTTTTGGTTCTAGTTCACAACTGTTGTTGGTTTCAGGAGAAGGAGCACAGAAGGAAATCTTGGTTGCTGATCGAAAAGGATGATTATCAGATGCTGCTGGTGACTTTCATAAGTCTTGGTCTAGATTTTTCGTCTCTATGTCATGTATCTCTTTTGTGATATCTCTTTTATGATGTCAAGGTCATGTAACGGCCTATGTTGGTTTCCCCACTATGCCTGGGATGAATGATGTAATGTAATTGGTTGTTATATGTAAATTTCTGATGTATCCCCTCTTGGTTGGGGAGTATGGATGTATGTATTGAGTCTTTTGGTGATAGGAAGGTCCTTTATGATGTATAAGTCTTGGTTCTTTTTGAAGAACATATTTTGCAGATCTTGCCTACAGTCAGGGGGAGCATGTTCAGCACAGCAGAGCAGAGATATCAGCATGTTCTCAGGGGGATCACAACCCTTTGCCCTTGATGACAAAGGGGGAGAATGATTCTAAGGATCTTGGGGTTGCCATCAAGTCCAAAGGGGGAGATTGTTGGCATTTTGGCATAGGTGTGGCGCTACGGTACAGGTGTTGTCCTTGATGGAAACTCTCTTTGATGACAGATCTCAGTCCAGACTACAAGAATGAAGAGAAATTTCATATACGCAGGTTCATTAAGCCCAAGTTGCGTATACACGTTGGTACGCTATATACTAAGTCGCGGATACGCAGGCTCGCTATATATGAAGTTGCATATACACGCAGTTTCATGAACAGAAAAGAGCGTACATGTCGAGAAGCTTCCCTTGGTCCGTGGTAGTTAGTCCTCGGTACTTGAGCCTATGTTTTTGGACCAAAGTATCTCGACAGTCGTGTTGATCCCGAGTTTTTAAGTTGATGGTATTGTATTACTATGGTTTTGGACCGTGGTATTGAGAAGGGCCTAAGGCTATATAAGGAGAAGAAGATCATTAGGCAAGTGCACTGAAAAAGTCTTGAATATCTGATAAACAAAGAGATCTAGTATGCAGGTTCTGGGTTGATGATACATTGCTTGATCTGAGCTAAGGAGAGATCACATCGGTTGATGGAAGGATAGATCGGGATCAAATTGTTTGAAATGAACTATCGGTATATGGTTGATTACGCATATTTTTAGATCTGCATACTGATGCAATGTTATGTTCTGAGTATGACTGATGTCTGGTACAGCTGCAAGTTATGAGAAATTATTTTTAGATCTGTACGCAGGTTGGCTTCGGTAAAAGCGCGTGTATACGCGGGTTTGTTTCATTGAAGTAGCGTATATCTTTTGAAGCTTAATTTTTGGGGTTGCAGTTGGGTCTGACTGTTATTGCAGGGTTCTGTAGTCTTCTCTGTGTTCTGGTGACTGGGTGTTGACAGGGTTTCAGTGGTTCAGTGATTCAAAGATTGATGATGCTAGTATTGGTTGTTTTGTGCTTCTATGATTTGTTATGAAAAGTGAATGAATCGTGGTCTTCAGATTGAAATGTTGTGCTTCAGGAGTATCCAGTCTGAAAATTGATGAAAAGTGGTACCTGAAGGAAAGAAGATTGTAGGCCAGCACCTACGTACTAGTATCTTAGTTAGTACAAGAGCAAAGGGGGTTGGAGCTCCCTTCCAGGAGAGTTTGGAAAACGAGAGAAGGTTGCAGCCTTCTGTAGGTTGTAGCCTGCGTACTGGTATAAGGCTGCACCAGTACAAAAGATTGTAAACTGAAGTTTCTTATTAAAGAAAGATAGAGACGACTTGCAGCAGGTGGTTTTCACCCACATTGGGTTTCCACCTTATATCATGGTGTTCATGTGTGTGGCTTTTGTGTTATGATCTGTTCTGTTATAGTGCACCTGTTTACTTTTAATATGGTTAATAATATCCTGATGCATTTACTGAAGATAAACTAACTGAATCATAAGATTTCTGGTTATACGCTGGTTGCTTTAGACACAGTAGCGTGTACACGATGGTTCACCTAACTGAAGTAGCGTATATGTTTCTGAGTATTGAAAAAGTTTTATTGATTTGATAATACTGATTCATCCCCCCCTCTTAGTATTATTTCCAACAGATAGCTCGTTGGAAATCCCTGCCCCTCTCCTTTCCAACCCAAGTGGAATTTCCAAATTTGGATGTCATTTAGCCCTCCAAAACTTCAATCTCCCAAGACTGCTTCCTGTGGGTGCAAAAGGTGGTAGAAAGGTCATTTTCAGGGTGTTTTTGACCCTTTAGGCAACCCAGAACTTGATGAAATCCTTAGGTAATCCATGAGAATGCATAAATTTTGATAACAAATCCAAAAGTGCAAGGTTTTCCTCCATAGAATCTCCCAATTATAAGCGCACGCCAAGTGCCGCTACGCGTTGGGCAGAAAAACCTGTTTTAAAGCCAAAAAATTCAAAATTGACAAAATTTTCTCCAAATTCCTTGAAATTTGGGCTGGACCTTCTCTATCAAGTGTCATGCTGGGCTAAAGAGGCTTTGGCCAATATCTGAAGACAATCAAGCTCCTTTTGCCTCTTTTGCTTCTTTGTCGCTTTCTTCAATTTTGCCTTTAGATTCCTTATTCATGCCTTGGAACTCATATTTTGCACCCTGTAATGGAAAACCATGTGTCTCAACAATGCTTTATCCCTATCAGCCTTGTCCAGCAGTCTCTCCAAGTGGATGTTGATTCTTTCGAGCCAAGACTCTCAATCATCATTAATCTCTTGCTGAATGGGTGTCATCTCATTTAGGCTTCTTTGGGCAGCCTTGGCGATTTTTCTTTATGTTTTTGTCACCTCTATGAGGCCTCCTGGGTGCATGTACCTCTATGGATGAGTCACTGTGTGTCTCTTCTTCATGATCATATGACGGATCAGATGTCATGTCTGCTGGTGGACAAACTGTCTTGGACAAATAGGTGTTGATATGTCACACTGTCTTGTACTGCCTTTGATGATGTGCTTGACCTTTGTCACCAAGGGAAAACAATGACATGAGGGACAGTAAGGGGAGGGAAAAATAGTGGAGAGTTAAGGGACTGTTGGGATAGATTTTAATTAGGGAAATGTGGGATGTTTTGGGATTATAGGATTAGGGTTTTGGGATTTACAATTGAGATTTTGGAAAAGGGCATTTGGGATAGGGGATTAGTGAATTTAGGGGGTAGGGAAACTAAGGGAATAATGAAAACAAGGGACAAATGGGATGAGGGAGTGAACTTGGTGACAAAACAGTGAATTGAAACCCTAGCAGCAAGTTTCTTTGAGGTGATTCAAAAGGTAGGGTTTGATTGTTTTAAACAAGCACCATGAAACATACACCATCAAACCATCATTGAACTTGGATAGAAAATAGTTTTGAAAGGTCTACCTAGTTGTATCAAGATCAATCCATGCAATTTCGGGCGATTGGAGTGAGTTTGGAGATTTTTGAGGCTTCTCAGTTGTATGTGCAGTGCATCAACCCAATGCGCCGCGCACGCCATGTGTGCCGGGCCAGTGTATTTTTACACTGCGAAAAAATGCCCAATGCGCCGCGCACAAACCCAATGCGCCGCACCACCAAACCCTGTTTTTTAGTGATTATTTCAGGAGAATTTTGGAGGCCTCCCCAGTGTCCAAATTGGGTGCAGGATAGCTCGTTGGAAAGGTCTTTGAGTCTCCCAAAAATCAAAAATCAAATCTCCCAAGACTGGTCAAAATGTGCCAAATGAGGCTGCATCAAGGTAGAGTGTTGTTGCAATCAACTTTTGAAGGTGTTCCTCAACTCCAAATTGAGCTCATGATAGCTCATTGGAAATATATTTATGTCTAGTTATCATTTTACTCATCAAGAAATTAATTTGGCTAACCAAACTAGGAGAAAACTTGATTTTTCCAAGGTCACTCCAAAGGTGCATCAATTCTCCAGAGGAAACGATATTTTTGACATTTCTCTAAAACCATGACACCTGTATAAAAAGTGAAGGAGGTTTTCCTTCCTTGTCCTATTTTGGACAAAAACCTCTCTCAGTTTTCTAAAAATTCATCTTTCCTTGCTCGGAATCATCATTTGAGTAAAACCTACCCCGATGTGTGGAACAGGGGATTTGTCGAAATGAAGCGAAATGAAGGGGATAAGGGGCTTCTAAATTCTTGATAACATTTTGGGAAGTAGGGAGGGATGTTAGGAAGTAGGGGAAAGTGGAATTTCAAAGATTGAGTTAGGGGAAGGGGTCCAAAAGGGAAAAACACAGGCCCAACCTAGAAAATTGCCAAGTTGTAGCAAGAAACTAGGGTTTGTGGAAAAATGAGGAATTTTGGGGATCTCAGTGATGGGAAGTGTTTAATAAGGTACATTATGGATAGGGGAAGGTATATGAACATCAGGATACAGGTTTTACTGATGATTTGACCATCTAAGAGAAATTACCTCCAAAACCCTAGGAGAGGGAAATGGACCTTACCTAGGTGCAACTGAAGCATGAACAAGGTGTAAAATGACCCATTGGAACTTGACATGATAAAGAAAACCCTTTGAATGATGGTACACTCATCTGAATGGTGACATGGACCAAAATTTGGACAACTTTGAGAGAAAACCCTAGACCTCATGCCTAGTGACCAAATTTTGCTTAAAGACTCACTGAAATGACAAAATCTGACCTTGACACTCTGAGACCACTTTGTAAGAGCATATTTGATCACTCAAGGAAGGCTACAAAGACTGACACTAACAATCCACATCTAAATTGCTTTCAACTTGGTATCTTGAATCAGTGGTCATGATATTCTTCTTCTTATTATCATTATTATTTTTCTCTGGGTTAAGCTCTGGATGGAACTTCCAATACATCTCCTTTGCATGGTCATCAATGTTGCACTTGTTATAGTGGTTGTTGGGATCTTTTCACTTGTATGTTATGGATTTTCTCTTCTTATCTTTCCCTCCTTTTTGCTAAGTCTTCTTCCCTTCATTAGAATCAAGTTGTTTCTCCTTTGGCTTCGATCCACTTGATTGTACTTTCTTCAAGCCTATGTTCTCTAGGTGCTTCTCTTGCATATAAGCCTCATTAACTATTTTAGGCTTGAGTAACATCACTTTCTTTCGAATATGGCAGTGTAGAAATACTTGAGGAGTACATCTGGTTTTTTCAGGGAGATACCCAACATTATGGCCATCTTTATGAACTCTATGGTATACCCTTGCACACTTTGCCTTCTCTTTTGCCTAATGTTTGTTGCACTGAATTACCCGGTCCTCTACATACCCAATAGTGTAAAATTGTGACTTAATGAGGTTTTTAATTCCTCCCACTTAGTCACTAAATGCTCTCCTCAAACCTTAGGGTCTTCATGTGGATTTCCAACCAAGTTTTGGCGTGGACCTCTAATTTCAGCCACACAAATAACATCTTATGTTCTTCCTCCATTTGATGGAAACTAAAATACACTTGTAGTTGCTACAACAATTGATTTAGCTTCAGAGCATTGATATGATCATGGCATGAATTTATATCAAATTTTTATTCCATTTAAAATAGGTTTTTCATTCATTCATGACACTTGAACTCGGTTGATATTTTGTAGGTTCCTTCTTCAACTAGTTCTTAATTTCTTCCTGATCTCCTAATCCAAATGAATTCAGATATATTATCTAGGAATCTTTACAAAGGTTTATCATAAACATGATTACCTCTATGTGTATCTTGGATGGCTTGGTCTCATAATACATAATAGATTATTTGGTCACTTCTAGGTCATCCCGAGTGGTTGCCTCTTTCATACTATTCATGAAATCTTTTATCTCTTGCCTAATGGATTTCCTTCCCTTTAATTACGAAAATGTACAAATAGAAGATACCATGTCCATCCTTACGAAGGCATCCAATCCATGATACATTCATGAATATGTTGATATGATGTTTGTTACAAAACTATTGAGTTTCTCATAAATCTGTAAAAGCATCATGATTTCCACCTTCTCCATTTCAACATCATGTCTTCCTTTCCTGACCAACACTATAGGTACATTCAAATATTTGGTGCCTCGTCCCTAGATACCATCTATGGTTGTGTAATCTGCTTTCAGCACCTCCATCCACTTCTGTGATCCTTTATGTACTTCAGAGAAGATCACCACTACCCCATAGAGAGTGATAATATCGTCATTTAACTACTTAATGGTGTCTTCAAATGGATTGATTTATTCAAGTATTCACGCCTTCAATTCCTTTCTACTAGCACTCGTGGAATATAATCTCTGATTCTTGACCATGAGATTATCAATATGTTTTCTTGTAGTAGAAAATTCCTATGATAATTGTTCATTTTCTTTCATCAAGAAATTGATATTTTCCATAGTGGCATCCACAAAGGCTTCATTTGCTGTAGGGACTTCCCTCGGATTCTTCCTAGTATTCAACGCAATCAACCTTTCCATGTTAATGGAAATAGGGTGATTATGATCATTAGGAAAATTCTTTCTACTTTCCTATAATATTATACTATTTATCTCATCAAAAATGAAGTTTGAAATATCCATGACCCTATCATTTGGTGATTGAACTATTCCCATTTCACTGAATGGGAGATGACCACCAGTAAGAGGAGGTGGGAGCCAATAAATTGATTGTTTAGAAATCCAACATAATATCTACTTCTTTTTTATCCTCCTCTTGTTCATCATCTACCTTCTAGGCCTGCAAATCATCCTATTTCCTTCTATTTTCTTATTTTAATAATTTTTTTCGTTCTTCTTCTTCCCTCTTCTTCTCATACGGGCTTCTCTAGGGGAGCGTTATGAAACCAGCTCACAAAAGATAAAAATATAGATAAACGCCTTCAAAATAAACCTCTTAGAGGGGGAATCCTCCTTTACATTACACAAATGAATAATGCTTGGATGATACAAATGACAAGACCTCATTTCTATATATAAGAGTCTAAGGGGTCATAATATAATCAAAGTCGACATAACAATAATAATGTAAGGGCGCAATAATAACAATAGTGGGCTTATATGGTGCATAATAATAAGAATATGGGGACTACATGGAAACAACAATATAATAAGGGGGTTGTACTACTAGAAATAAGGGGTTACACTAGTAGTATAGGGACCTAACATGCCCCTCTCCTTCAAAAATTGTTGTCCTCAATGCTTGAGTAGTTCTTGATGCTTCAGTATAAATTCTTGTCCTCCCATGTGGAATCTCCAGCAGGTAAGTTCTTCAACTTGATGAGATACTCTAAAATTGATCTACTTTGTAGCTATTGATTTCTCAGTTCTATGACTACTTCAAGTTCCAATATGATTTTTCCTTCATTGTCAAGTTCTCGCAATACTATTTAAATAGGGATCTTCTACAACTTTTGAGTGAGTTCCCACTCCTTTGGGCATATGGATATCTGTAAGGCATGATGTTTGGAGGAATACTTCCTAGAATCAAATGAATAGCATGATCATGATCACGAATAGGTGGGAGGCCTTTGGGAATCTCAAATACCTTGGAGTGATTGTCTAAAACATTTTTGAGATCTGGAGGAATACATGATTTCAATGTGGGATCCTCTAGTGAACATAATTGTGCAATTATGCCCTGCTGTTATTTATCTAGAATCTTTTTCATGCTATTAGAGTTGATTATCTTTCCTGGTTTCCCTTTGATACCCCTCGATTCAAATTCCTTTCCTTCCCAAAGAAATTTCAAGATAAGTTCTTGAAAATTAAAAAATATCATACCCAAGATTGTAGCCATTGGACTCCTAGTAAAACATCATCACCACCCATTGGAATGGAAAGAATTGGGCTATTCAATACATATTATCCCATGGATAGCTTGATATTATGGCACTTTCCAGAGAAATTTATGGTTCCTCCACTTGCAACCATCCCTTGACACTTTGGTGCTAGATATAGGAAGCAATTCAATTGCTTGGCTATCTTAGAATGAATAAAATTACGGGTACTACCCAATCAATCAACGCTATTAGCTTTTTCTTCTTGATATGTCCTTCTAGCTTAATAGTTTGAGAAGTGGTAATTTCTTCCAATGCATAATAATATATGGTCGAATTCATTTCTTGATGCTCGATGTGATCTTTCACTTCTTGAACATTTTTCTTCTTGATATGTCCTTCTATATTGATAGTTTGAGGAGCGGTAATTTCGTCCAATGCATTAAAAGATATGGTTAGATTGATTTCTTATTTCTCGATGTGATATTTCACTTCTTGAACCTTTTTCTTCTTGATATGTCCTTCTATCTTGAGAGTTTGAGGAGTGGTAATTCTTTCCAATGCTTTACAAAATATGGTCGGATTCATTTCTTCTTTCTCTGCAGTGGGTTCCTGGTGTATATCCTCTTCTTTTGATGTTCCTTGATCCTTTTCTTCCTCCTCTTCATAATCTATGTAAAATAATTTCTTCTCAGCACACTTATGACCTTTAGTGTATTTGCTATCACAATTGTAACAAAGCCCTTTTTCTCTTTTTTCTTTCAATTCTTATGGTGTAAACCTTGTAGGTTTTGGAAGGCTAGGAGAAAAAACACTTCCATAATTATAGTCGTGAGTGGTGCGATTCCTTGTTTCCATAATTTCGCTTTAAATTTTTCTTTCCAACCTGAATGCCTTCTCCAATGAATCAGGTTACCAAAGACGAACCTCATGTTGAATGTTATCCTTTAAAGTACCTATGAAGACATCACCCATTTTCTTCTCTAGAATACCATTTACCCTTACATTAAATTTTCAGAAGTCCTCAATGTGCTCTGTCATTGAACCCTTTTGTTTGAGATTTATCAATTGGCTAAAGGAGGTGTTTCTCTTTGTATCCTCTCATAATGTGCTATCATTTCCTCCGTGAAAATTGACCACGTGATACGAGAAAAAATCCCTTTATACCATAAAAATTGATTCAGTTCTAAATAATTAGATGAAATACATACCTTTTGTAATAGTGGTACGCCATGTAGATCAAAATATTTCTCCATCTTTAGTATCCAATTTACTGGATCCTTGCCATCACACTTCCTCATCTTGCTTTTTCTTGATTTTGGGAGATCGATCATGAAACAACTGTAACTCTGTAGTTTTGAATCTTTAAGATCTATAATTTTGGTCTATAATATCCCTCTGAGTCCTGTTTCTAATTCTGTAAGTCTGATCGCAATTGGATTCCTGAAGAAATATTTATTCACAATCTCCCACAATGACCTAATTATAGACTAGTTCAATAGAGTGCACTTGTACGACATACCACATGTCACTTTTTCAACCTTAGGTTCTAAAAATGATACCAAAACAAAATAAAATTCTTCCTATTTATGTAACTTCTTATGAAATTTCAATCTGATGCTCAGAGAGTACGTTATGACGATTTTCCCAAGGTCACCTGTTTAAGATGTAACTCAAGGGCCTGCAAAAACCATAAATTCCTCAAATCATATATCCAAATATATAGTGAGACAAGATTGGAAATTTAGACCTGATTTTCAGACCAATGTCTTCTCAAATGGGTTTTTTGTTTGTGTTCTTAAATGTCGTATTGATAACGTTATAGTGAAAATTTCACGATGGCTTGTTTTAGATGAAATTCTAGAGCTTGCAAAAACCCTAACTTCCTCAGATCATATACCCTAAAATATAGTGAGACAAGATTGGAAGTTCAGACCGAAGGTTCATTATGGTTTCTTCTCAAATGGTTTTTTTTTTTTAGTTTCTGAAACATCGCATAAAAATGCTATAGTGAAAATTCCATGGTGACCTGGTTGGAGCAGTGAAACCCCAGAATCCAAAGCTTTGATACCAAATGTTATGAAACGAGCTCACAAAGGATAGAAAATATAGACAAACACCTTTAAAATAAGCCTCTTCGAGGGGGAAACCTCCTTTACATTACAAAAATGAAAAATTCTTGGATGATACAAATGACAAGGCCTCCTTTCTATATATAGGAGTCTAAGGGGTCATAATATAATCAAAGCCAACATAACAATAATAATATAAGGGCACAATAATAACAATATGGGGACTACATGGGCACAAAAATATAATAAGGGGGTTGTACTAATAATAATAAGGGGTTACACTAGTAGTATAGGGACCTAACTAGGAGCAAGACCATACCATGTGCATTCATATTGGGGGATATATATTAGGTAAAAAATGACATAATATATTGAGCATATAATACGGGGTAAAGGGTTTTTATATTGGTAGGTATAAAAAAAGGAGCTGAAAGTTAATGAAAAATATAAAGGGGAATAAAAAATGTTAATGAAAAAATCGATACCTACAATATCTAATGAAAGTAGTGGTTTTTTAAATTCGAAAGGTGTATTAGGTTTGTATTGGTAGGGGGTTAAATAATGTGATTTTTAAAGGTATTTTCCAATATGTAGTCAAATTAAGGGTATTGTTTAGTATGTCATGAACGCACATGCTATGTCGGAGGTTCATTGAGCACTTGTGCTTCTTCTGCAAAGAATCCTCTTGTTGTTTCTTCCTAGCTTCCTCTTCTTTTCTCTTTCTTAGCTCTTCCTTTCTTATCTACATTTATTCTCTTTTCTTCCTATCATGTTCTTCCTTTTTGTTGCATTCCTTTTCGTATTTTCACATTTCTTCTCATTTCTACTCCTCTTCTCACTTCTTCCATGTTTCTTCTAATTCCTTTCTTTTCCTCTCTGCTTCAATTGATCCTTTGGTGTTTGTATCTGCTTTTATTTTTTTCTCATATATTCTTTAGGATCATGTATGATCTTCCTCTTTGGATTGATAGCACTAACTTAAGTAGGCACCTCCTCCAAATTTCGCTCTTAAATAATATTTGGTATATCAGTTGTGTTTGAAGAGTCTGCCTCATCACCTAGCCCAGTTACTCTAGAAGTGTTGTATTAGTTCTTAATCTTTTCCTCGTATTCCTTAGAGATAAAAGCATATGTCCAAGTGAAATGTAGCTTGGCGCAATGTTGTTTTCATACTCCCCTGGGGTCATATTGATGAAAACTCATTTCACCAAATCTAAGGCAACTAATTTCTACAAATTCTTCATTTGTTGCCTTCAAACTCTTTAGCTCATAAGACCCCGCTCATAATGGAGCGAGAGGACATGCTGACTTCTTCTTCTTATACAAGAGTTGTGACAGTCTTGAGAAAAGTTGATATATGATCTCCTACAATACCACATTGTCAATCACATACTTTGGCATGAGATATGGATGTCTTTTAGAACCAAAAACTCTTATGTATGTACCGTGGGAAGAAGAAAACCCATTTTCTATTTCAATAGCTTCTTCTTCGGCCTAATCAGTCATTTAAAGTGTCTCAACTTCAAAAATCATCTCGTAGAGCACAAAAAACAAAGAGCTTAGCTAATTTTTCATAAAATTGCATGTAACTAATCTCATAAAGTAATTTGAAATAGATATTGACAAAGCACTGTTGTTGAGTCGACTTCCATTATAGACCTATAAATTCATTTCTAGCACAAATTCCATCGATAAGCTATGTGGGCATAAATAACTAAGGTTTTCCACTTTGTGCATCCTTCTTATCCTTTGACACATTGATCTGTAGTTGTTGGGATAAGATATCCAACCAATTGAATATCTTCCCTTTTGTAACCACTGGGTAAAGCATGGAAATACATCCTTCCTCACAAAATAAGATGCTTTCCCACCCATATAGTCTATAACACATACCATCAAGTACTAGTATACTTTCTTTAATGATTTTGTCCTATAAATTCCGTCTGGAATTTCGTGAAACTTCATTGGTTCCTTCCATCATGATTTGATCACATCATTTGTATTCAAATAAGACCAAACTGCATAATAATTGGAAATCAAATATTCTTCAAGCTTCGATAATTTTTAGTATGAATGGAGATCATGTGGTTGATATGTCACAAGCTTTTGGCCACTCACACTACTGAGAACCATGTTGTTGGAGCCTAGACTTTGTAATATCCATCCTATTTTTTTTTCACAAGGTAGAACCGCATATTTTCATGTGACCTTGTGGAACCTGGATCAATTAACATTAATGTAAATTTATATGTCCTCTAAATCCTTTGGGAACTCTTTATTATTGAAAGTGTATTTTATAATCTGCCATGTTGTTCTAGTAGAGTTATCCATGAAACACCTAGTATCTGCTAAAATAGGTACTATTGGTTTAGTACACTCTGTAACACCTTCAACACTACTTTGTGTGGCCTCCTTAGTTGGTTCTTATATTGTGATCGGAGGCATCATGTCACTAGAGCATAATAGAATAATAAGGTATTAGTCAACAATGCCTAAAAGTGGAGATGAACTCATGGAAACACCAATTCATTTCCATAGAAAAATCACTATTCTATCAATGTATCAAATATAATAAATAGTCACTAAGAGGGGAAATCACGCAAGCTCTGAGCACAAGAAGGTATATTTAGGAAAGGGTGATTTACCTAGTTACTAGAAGTGCACAATGCACAATCACGAGGAGGAGAGATTGCAAATGATAGATCCGCAACAAGAAAGATTGAAGATTTGAGCATTAGGACTACACAATGCATAATTGATGAGAGAGAGGGTCTCCTACTATGTGGTTTGCATCAACGATGGAAAAGTGGTGACAAGCTAATAGTTGGAAGAGTGAAGTGCACGATTAGATTAGAAGAGGATGGCACTGTTGCTCACTAGAATTGTGTAATGAATAGTTGAGGAGAGGCTAGTCTTGGGAGGTGCACATGTCACATCAATATAGAGCTAGGCTTGAGATCTCTTACCTAGAAGAGAGGAATGTGCAGTTGAAGATATGAGGATGTAAATCAACTTGAAATTTGTCTAAGTATTGAACAACAAGCAAGGAGAACAATGTGAATGAGAATATTAACATGCATTCATATATTCACTCACAATGATAATTGGAATATGAAATGACTTGGAATATGAAACAACAGTAGAAACAAAGAATACAAGAGAGAAAAGACACATGAAAAAGATAAAATAGCAAAAGAGACAGTTGTAATGTAAAAACCAGTAAAAATTGACACTTACAAAAGCACAATGGACAAAATCAAGACTTAAATTGAACAAAATCACCAATTGCAAAAATTACCCGTAATAGAAACACATTTGTAGCCAGAAGCTCCTTGTTCTCGATAAATGTGTGGAGCTCCAAGGATGACTGTGAGAATGAGCTTTGAGCTAGATTCTTGTATAGGTGACCACTCATAAAACTAGGTTTAGGGCTTATGCATGCATGCTGGAAATCTAGGAGCTAGGGTTAGTTAACTGCCACTTATGACAACGCTAACTTTGGAAAGTGTGCCCACATTGTCAACAAGTGCTACACATTAGCTCTCCATAGAGAGTGTGCAGTATTTATCACCGAGAAGTGCACATTTACCTACCTTTGGTTACTCTGTAGTTGATTGTCACAAAGGACTCTGTAGTCAACTAACATAAGATATTGCACAATTTTTTGTCACAAGGAGTTTCACATTTGACTACCAAAAAGGATTGCACAATCCCTATTATCAACAAATGCACAATCATTTCCATTAAGAAGTGCACAATTGAGGGTGAAAAAGAGTGAATATCAACATGAATTGGACAACAAATGCTTGACAAAAGTGTGTAATTGAGGGAAACATGAACTAGGCACGTGAAAGAAAGAAGTTGTGACACTTGATATTACTAGAAGAATAATAGACATTTAGAAAAGTACGATGAAGGAAGACTTTAACAACTCAAGATGAAGGTTCACAAGACTAAAAGAAGGATCCAACATTTCAATATAGGAAACAATTTGGAGTAGGTTGTAGCAGCTATAACACATTGGTATTTACCCTTTAAGGCACGTGGTTGCAAGTAGGGTTATAATAGACATAAAAATGAGTGATTGATTTTCTCACTCTCTTGAAAATTAAATGTATGATATGTATTACCAACTTTAAGTAATTTCCAAAGAAAACTTGTATTATTTAATTAAATTATTAAAAATTAAGATTGTTTTCATCGTTGGATTTTTTGGTAAACCAATAATATGTGAAGTGAATTTATGAGAGTGGTTATAAAAATGGCTAATAGGTAATTTAGTATATTAGATGATACTAAGGGGGTGATTGTATCAAAATTTGTTATTAAATCTCATTCAATTTTAAACTTAATTATTTGGAGAAATCAGATTTAGTCAAAGGAATTTGATTCTATCATTAGTATTCATATAGTGCATTAAAATAATATTCTTAATGCAATGTAGGAAATTTCCCACTACAAGGAAAACACCTAGTAGCAAAGGTGTTTAAGTCATAAATTACAGAAGACAATTATTTAAATATGAGTTGTAACTTATTGGCGAGACAATCCTCACATAAGAGACGGCTCCACTCACACTTACATTCACCAAAACAACACTCAAGCGCATATATATGATTACAATTTAGTTGAACAAAATCCTAGAATATAGGATTTGAAAACAAAGAAGGGCAAATTAGAAAAATCAGTGAAAAAAGAACTCCAATAACACATAACAAAATATAACAATAGGAGATTATGTATTTCTCCATTATTCTCACACTCCCCCTTAATGCAGAAATGTATTTTTTTTATCGTATTCAACTAAATCCTATATACTTTAAAATTTTCTTTTCTAAGAGGTTTTGTCAATATTTTATCCACATTTTTATTGTTATTACACTAAATTAAACCAATTTCATTGGACTACATATTTTTCCATTAAAACATGATAGTGAGTATCAATAGTTTTGGTATAATAGATTATTAGTTATTTTGATGGAGAATTAGTTATCACATTTGATCACTGTTGGCATTTTATGTACTTCCCCCACATCTTCAAGAAATTACCTCAACCAAGCTACATAATAAGTAGCACTGCACAAAGCTTTATACTCACCTTCATTGGATGACAAAGAAACATTTGTTTGTATCTTACTACTCCATGTCATAATCCAAGATCCAAGGTTAAATGCATATCCTGAGTTTGATCTTCTCTTATCGGCATTTCTTCCCCAATACGAATTAGAATTTCTTTCCAACTCAACATCAAAATTATTAATATATTTAATACCAAAGTTAACTTCTCCTTTCAAATACAAAAAGACTCTCTTTGCATCTTTCTAATGGCTTTCAATAGGTTTTTCCATGAGCTAAATTAGGATGTTAACTGGATATGTTATGTCTTTCCTCGTTGTAGTAAGATAATTTAGACTTACCACTAGGTAATAATATATTATATTGTCCACCTCTCTTGTCCCATCATCACTGTAGAGTTTGGAATTTTTTTCCTAAAGGTATTGATATTTCCATTTATTGGTCCATTTTAAAACATTTTCATTAGTTCTCATGTATATTTTCTCTATGTAATCAATTTCCAAACAAAAATTCACCACATTATAAGTCCTAAGTAATAGTGTAATTCACGAAGGTCTTTCATTTGAAAAACGTGTGACAATTATATTTTAACTACAATAATTAACTTAGAAGCATTATCTTTTAAAATAAGATCATCAACATAGAAGGAAACTATAACAACATGCCCCTTTTGATATGACTTGATATATAGGTTATAATCACACTTTCTTTTCATAATACCTTTCTGAAGAAGAAAGAATCGGTCTCCACATACCAAGGCCATGGTGCACGTTATAATCCATGTAGAGTTTTATTTGTTGTAATATAGACAAGGTGCTCTTGACCCTCCTTTATGAATCTGTCTACGTGAACAATATATACTGATTCCACTAATTCACAACTCAGAAAAGCACATTTAATATCTAGTTAATGTAGTTGACATTTATATTTTGTAGTTAATGCAATCATTAATATAATTTTGTTTACCTTACGTATAGGTGAAAAAGTTTCAATTTCATCTTTCTGTGTAACGTTTCGCATGTAACCTCGCCTGATTTCTATTTGTACTTCCATAAACATCAAAATTTGGGTTTGAACAACAATTTCAATCTTATGGGTACATTATTTTTAGGAAATTTTCTAATTCAAAAGTATCATTTTCATTATGGATTCATATTCTTCTTTCATTGCATCTCTCCATTTTTTATGATCATTAGCTTTTTGAAATTCAAAGGTTCTATGCAACTCATTACCTAAGTCATTAAGGCATAGTCACGAAATATTACATGTGGTTGGGTTTATTATGATTCCCTCATTGTTGCTTCACTACTTTTAACTCTTCTCTTGCTTCATGGTGAATTATGTCGTCCTCTTTGTGTGTTTTGGATATAAGAGGTGTACTTCTAACCAACTTCTTCCTCCTCTTTTTGTTTGTACATATCATCTTATTCCTTTTTGACATCATCATAATCATAAGGAATGGGCCATGCATCATAACTTTCCTCTCTACGGACTTCATTTGCATGCTCATGAAAAATCACATCTTTGGTTTCAAATCTGTGGTATGTGCAGGGATCAAACAACTTATATTATTTATGATCATAAAAGTAACTAATGAAAATATAATTGATAGCTTTTTCATCAAATTTTATCCTATATTCTTTCGGAACATGAGAAAATGTTTTCTTCCAAATACTATGAAATGTCTTACTATTGGTTTATAACGATAGATAGCTTCAAAATGAGTCATATTATCTAAACGTTTAACTTTTAGTTGCACTTTTATGTTTCAAATAAACAACAGTGCTAACAGCGTCAACACAAGTGGAATTGGTATGTTTTTTACCTTTTAACATGCTCCATGCATATTCTACTATGGTTCTATTCTTTCATTTAGCTATTCCATTTTGTTATGGGGTATGTGGTACCACGTATTTTTGTTAGATTCCATGGGTTTTGCAATACATGACGAATTCACTTGAAGTATATTCTCTCCTTTGATTAGATTTAAGGCTCTTGATATATTTCCTTGTTTGCTCCTCGACCATATTTTTGAATTCTTTAAAGTGTTCAAATATATAAATTTTATTTCTCGTGAACTAAACCCATGTATATTTTGTAAAATAATCACTAAATATCAAGGAATAGTATCCTTAACCTAATGATATTATTTGCATAGGACCACATACATATATATGCACAAGTTCAATAATATTCCTTTTTCTTCTATCTATATGAGTAGGGAACCATTCCATATGCATATTCCCTAATGTGAACCCTTCACATGTAGAATATTCATTCTAAGTATTAGAATCCCTTCTACCATTCCTCTTATTTGAAGTAGCAAGAAATCATGATAATTAATCTGATGACATATTTAGCGCCAAAGAGCTTCTTTTATCATGGTTATGGATGCCAACTCTTGATGACTTTTTCTTGTCACATTAAGCTTATATAAGGCTCTAATTCTAACTCCTATTGTTATGAAATTGAAGTGATTCTACATACCCCTCGCGACACAATGTGAATTTACATATTTTACCTTAAAACACTGATACGTTATGATAGAAACTGAGACTACATTTTTATTAATATAAGGGACATACATGACATTGTGAATTTTTTTAACACAACTATTTGGTAATGTCACATATACATCACCATACCCTTTAATTTGGTGTGAATGATCATCCCAAAGATATATATTTGCACCATTATTAGTTTCATGAAAGTTCTCAAACCAGTGCTTATTACAAGACATATGGATGGAGGCTCCAAAATCAACAAGCCATATATTTGAATCATCTATTCTAGCAGACAACACACCCTCTGAAATAAATAGATTAAGATTTTTTAAGTCACTATTCATTGTTTCTCCTTTCTCAAAAAAATTACTAGTGTGCCTTTTGTTTCTATGTTTGGACTCATGATACCTCCTTTTCATGCAATCTATATAATAATGTCCAAACTTGCTAGAATAGTGACATTTAACACTAACATCAACCTTTGGAGATATTATACCTATTTTGGCTTTGAAAATAGTGGCTTTCCAAATGATGGATTCCCATGTGGTGGCTTTCCTCATTTATTATCTTCTCTGTTGTAGCATTTTTTGGTTTTGATAAGATAGAATAAAATAGTTAAAAAAATGAAAAATGAAATTTTGAAAAAATGTTAAGTTAGGATATGGACATAACAATATTGAATAAAATGTTTTGAAAATATCTTGATGATGATGTCAATATCAAAGAAAAGGTTAGGTTATATGCCCTAAAAAATCAAGGCAAAAAGAAAATGTTAGGTTAGAAAGAAAAGAAAACAAATAAACTCTGAAAATGAGCAAGTCTAAATTCCACTACTATTTTTTCTGCAAAATAATGGTTGTGTGCATCTTGTCATACGTGCCACAACCCATGACAGTCAAATAGTTTAATCTTGATTGCTTCATGCTTTAAATTTAATGTTATATTTAGAGAATAAAGATCTAGCCAAACTGTTTAATCTTGGCAGATCAGTAGTTAGGTAGAGAATAATAAGGTCCTCATTAGTTTAATTTGAGCCCTTGGAGGTTATAAGGTTAGAATTAGATAGTTATATTTTTAAATAAATAGAAAGGAAAAGGGTTTTCTAGCTTAAATGCACCCATTAAGTGAGGAAAAAATGATAGGATAAGCAAAGGGTAAGTAGAAGAAAGGTTGCAGAAGTATGATAATTCATTGGAAAAAATGTACATTTATCATGCTTTACCATATGTTTCTATCTCCATGATGCAATTGCACAAAGAAAATAAAATTCTACAAGATCAATTAATTAACTTCCCTCATCCCCATTCATCCCTATATTTACTAATTTCACCTTACCACCTTATTCGCTCATATTCATTCATTTTCCATAAAATATCCCTTTTCCTAAGGTTAAAATCCTTTTTTCCTAGGAAAAGTGAAAACCCTATCTTAAATCCCATTTTACCCAAAAACCCACAAAAATATGTTTAGCCTAAGTATTGATGTATATATATGAAAGCAAATAACTCATGATAAACATTATACTTAGTGTATTTCCCCTTTCTTCATGTTTCATATTAATGCTAAATTATAGTATTCAACCCTTAAAAGTTCCCTTTCGCATATATATTAACTCCCTTCATTAAAATATCCTGAAACCACAAGTTTTATTATAAAAACTATGTATTCCATAAAATATTGCATATCGGAAGATTGCAAACCTTTCAATGTGCTACACTATCCTCCGCATTGCGACATGTGATGCACGATGAACCTAGGCCCGATCCATATATATTTCATAATTCATTGCCCATTTCACATCACCCTCATCGCAAGTCCCAGTGAAACATACACACTCTGCCATTGTGATCTCTAATATGTGATGGGAAGCCAGACCCGATCGTAGTATTATCTATCATATATTTTCCACATCACATCCATCCCTTATCACATTCCTTTTTGATGGGCCTTATTTCTGTAAAACTCCGACTGCAATATGCAATGAACCCAGACTTGACACCATTTATCCGCCTGATTTCATACTATTTCAAGTTCGCCATACCTTGTTTTGCAAAGGATTTATTTGTTAAAATGTTTTTAAGTTTAAAACGAATAACTAAACTAAACCTTCGTTTAACCATAAAACCCCTCTAAATCTCAGCTTTTAACTCATAAATAAAGCCATATCTCCATAATTAATCATTGGGCCCCTCCGCGCTGCTCTTTAAGTCCACCACCGTCCGATCTAGTGCATTCAAATCCAACGACCCTCATCAATTTTGAGTTGGCTCTCTATCCGAGCATTACCCACACGAAAACGATATTCCACTGACCTCCCCTTGCTACGTGCCAGGCTCAGACTGTATCACGTGACCCCTCCCAAAACCGCTTGCGCCTCATAAGTAGTGCGATGAAAACTAAAACCACCTCCTGCATAATGACAAAATGGCCACTGTTCACTTTTCCCTATAATTCAAAAAGTAAACTATTTTTACGTTTAAACACAAAAATCACCATTTTTTCTTTGTTTCACCCATTTACACAGTGAAAACCCCCATAAGCCTTTGTCACCAATAAAGCCATTGTTTTACCTTCTGATACACTCTAGACTCCTTCCAATATCCTTTCAAACTCAGTAAAGCCATTAATTTCCTTCTCTGTCACTTATGTTTTCTTAACAATTTCTAAGCTATGCAGGTAAACACTCTTGTTCTAGGATTACAAAGAAAAATCCTACATACAGTTTGAAGAAAAATACGAAGATCTCACTATTGAAAAACACAATAAAAATTTGAAATGCACAGTACAGGTAAAAAGGAACACAGTGAAGGTTACTCAGCAAGGTCAAAGGATATTCACCAAGTTTAAAGAGTATCAGATGAAAGACCAAATGAAGAAATCAAGTAGCTTAAAGGGAAAAATATCAAACAACCAAGCCAACACAACCTGAATAAAAGGGACAACAA
The DNA here is from genome assembly GCA_031772625.1 of Pinus tabuliformis. NCBI lineage: Eukaryota > Viridiplantae > Streptophyta > Pinopsida > Pinales > Pinaceae > Pinus > Pinus tabuliformis. The sequence goes on along the minus strand of CM062804.1, from coordinate 1,339,216,781 downwards.
GAAGCAATTCAATAGCTACCCCTATCTTCTTGTATGAAGATCTTTCCTTTCCTAGAATAAATCTTAATCAGTTTTAGGATATTTTCTTAGTTTTATTATTGTATAAATAACTCTCTTCTCAAGTTTTAATGGATTCAAGGTCCAAGGTTCAAGGTTCAAGGCTTAGGGTCCATTGCTTGTTAAGTTGTGACTCTTCATTCTACTTTGAACCTAGTTGCACCTTTGAAGGAAACTTTTCTAGACACTTGACGTACTCACTCCTTCTGGAACCTTAATACAAAGTAGATGGTTCTGTATTTAGTTTTACATAGTTTGTGTTATCTTATAACTTTTTCCAGTTATCAATCATCATGTTTTCTTCATATGCTTATGACTTATAGAGATATCTAGGTAGAAATAACTGTGTCTTAATTTATTCCTATAAGCTCCTAAATTGATAATCTATTAAGAGAATGGATTAATGAACTTTCTGTTTAGCTAATCCCCTCTAATCGATCAATCATCAACATCTTTTGTAAGCTTAAGTGTACTGCCTTGAATATTTGGAACATATTTTAGAAGGTTTTCATACTTATGATTGTTCTGTTTTACAGTCTAGAAACTGTGATAATCATATTATTTTATGTCTTCTTCTCACCTCTATTTGATCTATATCACTGTGTAAAGCTTTATAACAGCCCTTTGCTGAGATATTAATATCATTAAAAGGATTAAGTATCTCAATTCGACATCTTCCTTCATTCATTGGTCTTCCAAAACTAAAACCAAAAACCCCAAAACAATTGTTTTAGATGCTCTAGCATTGGGCCATATAATTTCAAAGGATGGAGTAGTAATTGACCCCAAATGAGTATCTTCCATTGAAACATTGACCTTACCTAGAAACAAGAAGGAAATTCAAGCTTTTCTACGCAAGATTAATTTTCTAAGGAGGTTTATTCCAAATTATGCAGAGACTGTAAAAGATATAATTTGCATGCTACGAAAGAACCATGAAGTCAAATGGACTGCCTCTTCTATGCATGCATTTGAACAAATGAAAAGGGCTATCTCTAAAGCTCCCACCTTAGCTAGCCCTGATTATACTAAGACATTTACTATTTTCTCTTTTGCCTCTGAAACAACCCTTTCTGTCGTTCTATTATAGAAAAATGAATATTCCCATAACCAACCCATAGTCTTTTTCAGAAAGGTTATGAGAGATGCTAAGCTTAAGTATGACATCATTGAGAAGCAAGCCTATGCCCTCATTCAAGCCCTAAAATCATTTAGGATGTATGTCTTACATTAACCTAGTATTGCTTATGTCCCTAATAGTGCTATGAAAATTTTCCTAACCCAACCAAACACTAATGGGAAAAGATGTAGATGGATCACTCAAATTCTGGAGTCTGATCTAACTATCAAGACTACCAAGCTAGTAAAAGGTCAAGGATTACACTAGCTTCTAGTCGAATCCAACTACAAAGTACTTGGAATTAATTCTATTTTAGAAATACAACGGAAGACTACACAATAACCTTTCGTCCTTGTAGAAGGGGAGAATCCACAAGAACATTCCCTTCATCCTAAAGGGGAGAATCCACAAGAACCTTCCCTTCATCCTAAAGGGGAGAATCCATAAGAACCTCTACCTTCAGAGCAAATTAGTCCTACACACATTGATGAAAATTTCTTGTTGTCAAACTGGTATCAAGATATTGTAAATTTCTTTATCCATTTTGAGTGTCCAGCATTGTTCTCCAAAACCCAGTGTAAAACGCTTAAGTTAAAATCAGTCAAGTATTGCATTATAAATGCAAATTTGTACTGGAAAGATCCACTCAATATTTTGTTATTATGTTTAACAGAATCAGAAACTAATGGAATCATTGATCAGTTTCATACAGGATTTTGTGGGGGACATTATGCTTGGAGAGCAACATCATACAAGATTTTGAGGGGAGGATTTTATTGGCCCACACTATTCTTACAAGTAGGGGCAAAGGTCATAGGTTGTGTTCCTTGTCAAATGTTTTCTAGTAAACAAAAATTAGCACCTCTTCCACTCGTTCCATCAATAGTTTCAACACCCTTTTCTCAATGGGCATTAGATTTTGTTGGAGAGATTCACCCCACTTCAAGTAATCAGCATAGATGGATCCTCACTACAACAGACTACTTTACTAAATTGGTGGAAGCAATTCCAGTCAAAAATGCTACTAATTCAATAGTAATTAAGTTTATTGAGGAGAATATCTTATCTAGATTTGGTTTCCCAATTCAAATTGTCACCGATAATGCAATAGCTTCTTCTAGTATTAAAATGATTGAATTTTGCCAGAAATATCAGATTCTGTTAGATCATTCAACTCCATACTACCCTCAAGGTAATGGCCTTGCAGATTCATCAAACAAAAGTCTGGTAAAGGTAATAAAAAAGACTCTAGTTGATCATAAGAAGAGCTAGGATTCACATTTGGTTTATGCAGTATGGGCAAATAGAATTACTCCAAAGAGGTCAACTGGAAAATCTCCATTTCAATTAGTCTATGGGAAAGATGCAATCTTCCCTACCAATTTGGCTTTCCTTGTTTTAAAATTCATACAGGATTCAATAGATGAATAAATCAGATTATTGAACTTAATGAAAACAGAAATGAGGTTCAACACAATTTGAATTAATATTAGAATAAGATGAAGGCCATGTTTGACAGAAGAGCCAGGGAAAGGGACTTTAAGGAAGGTGATCTAGTTCTAAGATGGGATGCCAGGACAGAAGAGAAAGGAAAGCATGGCAAATTTGAAAATCTATGGTTTGAACCTTTAGCAATTGCTGAAGTGAAGAGTAACAACACTTTTGTGCTACAGAATCTTGAGGGGCGATATTCCACTTATCCTATAAATGGAAGGTTTCTCAAACATTACATTCAGTAATAAAAAGTTGAAATAGTTTTCCTTGTAAATACTTCGGCTTTCTTTTACTTTTCGAGATGTCAGTGTGATTTTTCTTATAGAAAGGACTCCATAGCCTGAGGAGAAGGAACATGGATCTTCAGGTTCTTTGCATTCTACAACAGAAATTAGTCCCCAAATGGAGCCAATGTTGTAGAATTTTTTGGTTTTGATAAGATAGAATAAAATAGTTAAAATATATATATATATATATATATATATATATATATATTGGAAAAATGTTAAGTTAGCATATGGACATAACAATATTGAATAAAATGTTTTGAAAATATCATGATGATGATGTCCATATGAAGGAAAATGTTAGGTTATATTCCCTAAAAAATGAAGGCAAAAAGAGTATGTTAGGTTAGAAATAAAAGATAACAAATAAACTCTTGAGAGTGACCAAGTCTAAATGCCACTACTATTTTTTCTGCAAAATAATCGTTGTGTGTAGCTTGTCATAAATGCCACAACCCATGATAGTAAAATAGTTTAATCTTGACTGGTTCATGCATTAAATTTAATGTTATAGTTAGGGAATAAAGATCTGGCCAAATTGTTTAATCTTTGTAGATTAGTAATTAGGTAGAGAATAATAAGGTGCTCATCAGTTTAATCTAAGCCCTTAGAGGTTATAAGGTTAGAATTAGATAGTTTTCTTTTTAAATAAACAGAAAGGAAAAGGGTTTGCTAGCTTAAATGCACCCATTAAGTGAGGAAAAAATGATAGGATAAACAAATGGTAAGTAGAAGAAAGGTTGCAGAAGTATGATAATTCATTGGACAAAATGTACATTTATCATCTTTTACCATATGTTTCTATGTCCATGATGCAATTACACAAAGCAAATAAAAGTCTACAAGACCAATTAATTAATTTCCCTCATCCCCATTCATCCCTATATTTACTAATTTCACCTTCCCACCTTCTTCGATCATATTCATTCATTTTCCATAAAATATCCCTTTTCCTAATGTTAAAATCCTTTTTCCCTAGGAAAAGTGAAAACCCTATGTTCAATCCCCTTTTACCCAAAAACCCAAAAAAGGATGTTTAGCCTAAGTATTGATGTATATATATGAAAGCGAATAACTCATGAAATGCATTATACTTAGTGTATTTCCCCTTTCCTCTCATGTTTCATATTAATTCTAACTTATAGTGTTAAACCCTTAAAATTTCCCTTTCCCATATATATTAACTCCCTTTATTAAAATATCCCAAAACCATAAGTTTTATTATAAAAACTATGTATTCCATAAAATATCGCATATCATTGGATCGCAAACCTTTCAAAATGTTGCACCATCCTCTACATTGCGACATGCGATGCATGATGGACCCAGACCCAATGTATATATATTTCATAATTCATCACCCATTTCGCATCCACCCTCATCGCAAGTCGCGGTGCAAACATACACCATCTGCCATTGCAATCTCTAATATGCAATGGGAACCCGGACCTGATCATAGTATTATCTATCATATATTTTCCACATCATCTCCGACCCTTATCACATTCCTTTGCGATTAGCCTTCTTTCGCTCAAACTCTGATTGCCATATGTGATCAACCTGGACCCGACATCATTTATCTGCCCGATTTCATACTATTTCAAGTCCACCATACCTTATTTTGAAAAGGATTTCTTTGTTAAATTTTTTTTATGTTTTAAACAAAGAACCAAACTAAACCTCCGTTTAACCATAAAACCTCACTAAATCTCAAATTTTAACTCATAAATAAAGCCATATCACAATAATTAATCATTAGGTCCCTCTGCATTGCTCTTTCACTCCACCATCGTCCGATCTTGTTCATTCAAATCCAATGACCCTCAGCAATTTCAAGTTGGCTCTCTATCCGAGCATTACCTTCCTGAAAAGAGGTATTCCACTGACCTCCCCTTGCTACATGTTAGGCTTAGATTGTATCGGGTGACCCCTCCCAAAACCACCCGCACCTCATAAGCGGTGAGATGAAAACCAGAACCACCTCCCGCATAACGACAAAATGGCCATTGTTCACTTTTCCCTATAATTCAAAATGTAAACTATATTTCCGTTTAAATGCAAAAAACACCATTTTGGCTTTGTTTCACCCGTTTACATAGTGAAACCCCCATAAGCCTCTTCAACCAATAAAGCCATTATTTTACCTTATGATACACTATGGACTCCTTCCAATATCCTTTGGAGCTCAATAAAGTCATTACTGTCCTTCTCAGTCACCTATGTTTTCTTAACAGTTTCTGAGTTTTGTATGTAAAAACTCTTGTTCGAGGCTTATAATGAAAAGTCTTGCATACTGTTTGAAGACAAACACAAAGATCTTACTGTTGAAAAACACGGCAAAAGCCTAAAATGCACAGTAAAAGTAAAAAGGAACACAGTAAAGGTTACTCAGCTGGGTGAAAGGATATTCACAGAGTTTAAAGAGTATCAGATGAAAGATCAAATGAAGAAATCAAGTAGCTTAAATGGAAAAATATCAAACAACCAAGCTATCACAAACTGAATAAAAGGGATAGCAAGAAGTAGTTCAATAGTTTCCCCTATCTTCTTGTATGAATATATTTTCTTTCCTAGAATAAATCTTAATTAGTTTTAGGATATTTTCTTAGTTTTATGATTGTATAAATAACTCTCTTCTCGAGTTGTAAAGGGTTCAAGCTTCAAGCTTCAAGGCTCAAGGTTCAAAGCTTAGGGTTCATTACTTGTTAACTCGTGACTCTTCATTCTACTTTGAACCTGGCAGCACCTTTGAAGGAAGATTTTCTAGAAACTTGATGTACTCAGCCTTTTGGAACCTTAATACAAAATAGAGGATTCTGAATTTGGTTTTACGCAGTTTGTGTTATTCTCTAAGTATTTCCAGTTATTAATCATTATGTTTTTCTTCATATGCTTATTACTTATAGAGATATATAGGTAGGAATAATTGTGTCTCGATTTATTCCTATAAGCTCCTGAAGTGATCATCTATTAAGAGAATGGATTAATGAACTATCTGTTTAGCTAATCCTCTCAAATCAAAAAATCATCAGCATCTTTTGTAAGCTTAAGTATACTACCTTGAATCTTTAGAACATAGTTTAGAAGGATTTCATACTTATGATTGTTCTATTTTACAGTCTAGAAACTGTGACAATCATATTATTTTTTGTCTTATTCTCACCTCTATTTGATCTATATCATTGTGTAAAGCTTTATAGAAGCCCTTTGCTGAGATATTAATATTTCCAAAGGATTAAGTATCTCCATTCTACATCTGCCTTCATTCATTGGTCTTCCAAAACAAAAATGAAAAACCCCAAAACAGTTATTTTAGATGCTCTGGCATTGGTAGCTGACCTACTACTATCTCAGAAGTACAACATTTTTAAGTCTTCCCTTTGGAAGGTTGTTTCCCCTTTGAAGTTAGCTCCAAATCAGAACTTTGAGGCTTCATGTTCTTTCACCTTTCTTTCTCTTCCATGAGTATACCTACCAACTGATAAAAATTGGGAGCCCTCTCTCATGTTGCACGACCTATGATGAACATCTAATACTCATCTAGCATTCCATTTAAGGTTATACTGAGTAGGTCCGTTCTAAATACCAGTTCACCTATATCTCCAAGTTTGTCTTTAATGTATTTAATTCTTGAAATGAAATTATCGTTTCTTTCATTATCTTCCATTTTAATAGAAATAAGCTTACTCTTAAAGGGAAAGAATTTATTTTTATTCTTTGACGCATACAAAGCTTTGAGCATTGTCTAGGTCTTGTTAGCTTTCTTGTAGTATCCAATATGAGGTATAATGTTGCCTTTTATGTACATATTCAATAGAATATTCATATTAGTCTCTTGCCTCTCCCAATATTGAATTGATGTAACTGTAGCTCCTATGACTACCTCTAGATTCACTTCATCACCACTTGCTATTAACGAGACATTCTATCCTTACATAAATGTCTACATTTTAACATCCATATTACATGATTTGCACTATCCATCTTGGCTTCTTTTTTAATATATGATTTTTCTAGAGGACTACCTATATTGACACAAATGTTTATCCAACTTCAAATCAAGCAATAATTTTTAAGCTCACAATAGTTCATAGGTAAGCAACAATGATGGTTATTTTAAGGGATGCAAAAATAGCTTAAAACAAAAATTTGAAGTAAATAACATATTGTCAAACCAAGTTTATGCAATTTCATAGAAGCATATTACACATCGTTTATTTTGTAGGAGCATAATTCAGTAGTATATCATTCCATGCTTACAAGATACATAATAACGCCTTCAAATAAGACACATTTCCAAATAGAAGGGCACATTTCACCATCTTTTCCCTTCCAAATCACTAGCATACACCATTAAGAGACTTGAAATGGTTATCTTTCACATCAACAACTTAGAATACATAGTTTCCACCATTACAAAGTTTGAAACATGATAATTTTAACATTTTAGCATTTTAACCATTCTAGCTCTGATACTATCTCACAAATTATGCAAAATAATTATTGGAAGATGAGTTGAAACTTATTCGTGAGATGCTCACACAGGATATTTCTCAACTCACACTTACATTCTCCAAGCTAGCAATCGATTACATATATAGAATTATAATTTAGTTGAACAAAATCCTAGAATATAGGATTTGATAACAAATAAGCACTAATTAGGACAATCAATCCAAACAAAATTCCAACAACAAATACCCAATTCAAACAATATGAGATTCTAGATTTCTCCATTGTTCTGACATTTTAGTGTTACAAGAATGGGAAAAAAAATCGAAAAGAGCTTTGCTACAACCAACTTCATTTGTAGGAGAGGTTCTAGAGCATATTTTAACATATGTTTGTTATAACTAAAAAGAGGGTGGAAAGAGGTTTTGTTTTTCAATAACTATTATAAACACAACTATATTTTCAATTAACACACCATGGTGTGTGATTCATCATTACACATATTATTTTTATTCATTGGCCCATTCTTTTTGTTTTTTGATTTTCTAGTGCTTACACACCTATTTATAGCACCATGACATATCAGGTTTTGTATTTTACACATAATAGAACCAATACACATATTAACATTAACATGTGCCCATGTAAAACATAAAATTGCAAACATTTTGATTTGAGATATTGGTACCACACTATCCTATTAAATACTAGTGCTTATATTTCTTTAAAGCACCAATTCATATGTTTTATGAAAATCTACCAATTTTTATTTTGTGCGTGCATATCTATCTATATATAAACTAAATTTTATATTTTAAATATTATTAATGATAAAATAAATTTTATTTTATTTAAAAAACATATTGAACAAAACTATTAATAAATTATAAATATTTATTAGTATCTTATGCATACACAACACATTATAAATTTGATAAATAGACCCATTATAGTCTTTATGAGGAGATAAATAAAACAAAATCCCACTTATCTTTATTATGCTCAATAACATTTAAATTTGATACGAAATAACTCTGATATAACCACATAAATTTAGATAAAAAAAGAGGGTTGAGGGGCATTAAGTATCTCCTTTGAGTGTACACACATAAATTTAGATAAACAACGAGGGTTGCGGGGCAGCAAGTCTCTATCTTGAGTGTACAACTATTTGACCCGGAACCTTTGTTAAAGCATCAATGTTGAAATAAGGAAGTGATGGGCAACATTAAGATAGAAACATAGAAACAAGAAATGAAGGGCTTCTAGGGGTGATTAGTGATCTGATATAAAGCTTACATAGCTATTTATTAGATGAATATTGTAATTTTTGTTATTGTGTTTAGAGAGATAGCTAATAATGAGTTTTAGATAGAAATGCTGAGAGAGCTTATTAGGAGGTTTATCAGAGAAATAGTTATAGGTGTCTTATTGAGAGCATAGATAAAACCAAGTGAGAAGTCAATCTACCAGCACCACTAACAATACTAGTCAAAGAGGCAACACTAGGAGTTGATCATGTAGCACGACGAGTAGCGTAGTAGGAAGGAAATCAATGAGTAGTTTAGTGGCAAGGAAATCAATACCAGTACCAAACTCGGTCCCTCTAAATGGTGGTCTCTTCTCTCAGAAGCTTATGTTCCAACAACCTACTTCCTCTAAAGGGAGTACTATGATAGAAGAAATCCAAATAGTCAATGAAAGTAGCAGAACCTATGCCACATCCGAGAGAATCAAAAGAGAGTACTATGATAGAAGGTATCCAAATAGTAAATGAAACTACGAGATCCTATGCACCATCCAAGAGAATCATAAGATAATACTTCATCAACATGGCCCATGGATGTGGATGGATTAGCAATGATAATTTAAGCAGTGGATTCCAAATGCTCCTTATCCCTAATCCTATTGCCATCTTATCGAAGAGGGAATATATACCTATCCTTTTTAGTTAGACACTATAAATAAGAAACAAATTCATAAAGTCTTATCTCTTATGGTAGAAACTATAAATGCCTCTACTGTGCAAGGTTGCTCAGATCACCAGGATTTTTAAGGTATTATTGGGGGATTCATTGCATCCCCACTGCAAAGAAATTGTTAGGTCCCTATAATACTAGTGATTACCCCATTACTATTATCATTGTATCCCTTATTGTTATTGTTGTGCCACTACTGTCCCCATATTATCATTATTGTGCCCCATAGGATCCCTCTATTGTTATTTTTGTGCCTTGATATTATTATTGTTAGGTCAGCTTGGTTATATTGTGACCCCTTAGACTCCTATATATAGATAGGAGGTTTTGTCATTTGAATAATCCAAGAATTGTTCGTTTATGTAATGTAAAGGAGGTTGCCCCCTTGAAGAGGCTTATTTCTAAGTTGTTCATCTATCTTTTCTATCTTTTTGTGAACTAGTTTCATAACATTTGGTATCGGAGTTTTGGATTCTAAGGTTTCACTGCTCCAAACAAGTCATCGTGGAATTTTAACTATACCTTTTTTCTGTGATGTTGAAGAAGCTAAAAACAAAACCCATTTGAGAAGAAATCGTTTTGAATCTCGGCTCCAAATTTCAGATCCTGTCTTGCTATATTTGTGGAGATATAATTTGAGGAATATAGGGTTTTTGCAGACCCCTGAATTACATTCCAAAGAGGTCACCTTGGGAAAATCATCATAAATTACATTCTGAGCATCAAATTTAATTTCCGTAAAATGTTTCAAAAAGAGGACGGACTATAGTTGTTTGTGTATCATTTTCAGAACCTAATGTTGAAATAGTGACCTGCGGTACATCGTATAAGTTTTCTCTACTAAACCAGTCTATACTCAGGTCATCGTGGGAGATTTGGCATAACTGTTCATTGGAGAATCCAATCTTGATAAGAGTTGCAGGGTTAGAAATATTACTTAAGGTGTTACCACAGGAACCAATTTTAGACTTGGGAGATCCAAAATTTTAGAGATACATCAGATTCAATATCGAGCTCCTACAAAGTGAAAAAAGGTGTGTAGTTGTTTTTAAATTTTTTCAAAAGCTTGGTTTGAAAAAATAGTTTGAAGGAATTCAAAGGGCATAGTGAAGCATTATTATCGGTAATTGACACCCCTAAGAAAGAAAATGAAAACACATAATAAGAAACCTGAAATATTTAGCATGACTCGTGAGGAAGAGGAAGAAATGCAACATGATATATCAAAACTACAAGACCAAGTGCAACAAATTTCACTCGCACAAAAAGTAACAAAAAATAAGATGGATGGTTTAAAGAAAGACATAGAAGGTAAGATGGATGGTTTGAAGAAAGGCATAGAAGCTAAGATGGATGGTTGAAAGAAAGGCGTAGAAGCTAAGATGAATGACATGGAAGCTAAGATGGATGGCACGAAAGGTAAGATGGATGGCATGGAAGCTAAAATGGATGATTTAAAGAAAGGAATGGAAGATTTGTAGACAAATTTGAAGACACATTTGACAAAGTTTCTACAACGAATTCTTACTAATGGAAAAAAGGTTGTAAAGGAAACTAATGACGAGAACAAAATAAATGTTAATCATGATTTCACAGACTCTAACATTGGATCGAAGAACCACCATGTTCTAAAGATCGATATGAGGAAGTTTGATGGCAAGGATCCTAGAACATGGATACTACAGATGGAGCAATTCTTCGATGTCCATAATCTGCAAAACACACAAAAGGTAAGCATTGAAAATTTATATTTGGAACCAAATAAATTTGTATGGTACCGATGCCTTTGCTCTCGTAAACAAATTTTCACTTGGGCTATTTTTACGGATTAAAAAAAGTGTTGCTTTTTGTACCCAATTGATAAATCTCAAACAAAAGAGTTCAATGATGGAGCACATTGAGGACTTCCAAAAATTGAATATAAGGGTAAAATATATTCCAGAGGAGCATATGATTGATGTGTTCATAGGGACTTTAAAAGATAACATCCAACATGAGGTTCACCTTTGGAAACCAGAATCATTGGTGAAGGTATACAGGTTGGCAAGAAAAATGGAAAGCAAAAGTATGGCAACAAGGAAGCCTACCACTTACAATTATAAAGATGCAAGTGTTACTGTCCCTAGCCATCCACAACCTACAAGGTTGACACCACAACAATTGTAAGAAAAAAGAGCAAACGGGCTTTGTTATAGTTGTGATAGCAAATACACTAAAGTTCATAAGTGTGCAGAGAAGAAATTACTTTACATAGATTGTGAAGAGGAGGAAGAAAAGGAACAAGAAAAGTCTAAAGAAGAAGATATACACCAGGAAAAAACCCTAGAAAGGGAAGAAATGAATCCAACCATATCTTGTAATGCATTGGTTCGAATTAACACTCCTCAAACTATCAAGATAGAAGGGCATATCAAGAAGAAAAAGGTAATAGTGTTGATTGATTCGGGAAGTACCCATAATTTTATTGATTGTAATATAGCCAAGGAATTGAATTGATTCCTATATCCAACACCAGAGTGTCAAGTGATGGTTGCAAGTGGAGGAACCATAAATTGCTTGGGAGAGTGCCATAATATCAGGCTATCCATGGGAGAATATGTATTGAATAGCCCAATGCTTTCCATTCCAATGGGTGGTGCTGATGTTGTACTAGAAGTCCAATGTCTACAATCCTTGGGTACAATAGCTTTTAATTTTCAAGAAATTTTCATGAAATTCTCTTCAGAAGGAAAGGAAGTTGAATTAAGGGTTATCACAGGGAAACTAAGAAAGATGATCAACTCTAATGGGATGACAAAGCTTCTAAAGAAAGAACAACGAGGAATAATTTCACAATTATGTTTACTAGAGGTTCCCACATCGAAATAATCCATTTCTCAAGATCTCCAAAAGGGCTTGGATAGTCAATCAAAGGCATTTGAGACTCCCAAAGGTCTCCCACGTATTTTTGATCATGATCATGCTATTAATTTGATTCCGGGAAGTGTTCCTCCAAACGTCAGGCCTCACAGATATCGCTATGTCCAAAAGAGTGAAATTGAATGTATGGTTGCAGAAACGCTAGAGGTTGGTATAATTCAACCTAGTCAAAGTTCTTTCTCTACTCCAGTAGTATTGGTTGACAAGAAGGATGGACCATGGTGCATGTGTCCAGATTATAGGGAGCTCAACAAGCTCACTAGTAAAGATAAATTTCCCATTCCTGTCATTGATGAATTATTGGATGGATTGCATGGATCAATTTACTTCACAAAGTTGGATCTTCGTTCAGGATACCATCAAATCAGAATGAAGATTGAAGACATTCCAAAAACAACATTTAGAACTCGTGAGGGTCATTGTGAATTTTGGTCATGCCTTTCGGCCTTACTAATGCACCTTCTACATTTCAGGGTTTGATGAATTCCATTTTCAAACCCTTCCTTAGAAAATTTGTGTTACTATTTTTTGATGATATACTAATCTAAAGAAAGTCTTGGAAGGATCATGTCCAACATGTTGACATGGTGCTCAAACTATTGGAGGAGAAACAATTATATGCAAAAATCTCCAAATTTTTATTTGGAGTACAAGAGGTGGAATATTTGGGACATATTGTATCTCATGAAGGTGTTAAAGTAGACCCTAGCAAAATTAAAACCATTAAGGAATAGAAAATCCCCACATCTGTAAAGAATCTCTGAGGATTTCTTGGGTTGAGAGGGTAGTATCGCAAGTTTGTTAATAATTATAGGAGAATAATAGCACCTCCAACAACATTATTGAAGAAAGATGCATTTTCATGGACCCTAGAAGAAACGAAGGCCTTTGAACATATTAAAGAGGCAATGTGCCAAGCACTAGTCTTAGCTACATTAGACTTCACAAAAACCTTTATAGTGGAATGTGATGCCTCAGGAAATGGAATTGGTGCTGTTTTAATGCAAGAATAAAGACCCATTGCTTTCAAAAGTCATCCAATCAATGGAAATAATTTACACCAAGCTATTTATGAGAAGGAAATGTTGGCAATACTACATGCACTTACAAAATGGTGACCCTCTCTAATGGGAAGACACTTCAAGGTAAAAATAGATCATGATAGTCTTAAATACTTTTTAGAACAAATACTATCTTCAGAAGACCAGCAAAAATGGGTCACAAAGATGTTAGGCTATGACTTTGAAATCATCTACAAAATAGGGAAGCAAAATGTTGTGGTAGATGCACCCTCAAGAAAGGATGAGAATGTGGAAGAATTTCTTTGTGACATTTGTATTATCCAACCAGATTGGATAAACAAACCAAGGGATGAATCGAAGAACGGCGAGGAAGTGTGGGCACTCATTCAAAAGATACAAAAAGATCCCAGTACATCTAATACATTTAGTTGGAAAAATGATTCGTTATGGTACAAGGATTGGTTATACCTATGTAAGAATTCCCAATTCAAACAAAAGATTCTTAGGGAATTGCACACCTCTCCCTTAGGAGGGTACTCGGGATTTCTAAAAACCTACCACATGGTTAAGAAGGAATTTCTTTGGGGTGGCCTTAAATCAATTATTCAAAATTTTGTGGTGGAATGCTTTGTTTTCCTATAGAATAAAGTTGAAACAATTAAGACCCCAGGACTATTACAACTTTTATCAATTCCAAGCCAATGTTGGGAGGAAGTTTCAATGGATTTTATCACAGGTTTACACAAGTCCGAAGGAAAGAGTGTTACGATGGTGGTAGTTGACAAACTTACCAAGTATGCACGCTTTTCTGCATTATCTCATCCATTTAAAGTGAGAACAATTTCTACTACATTTATGGAAACAATTCAAAATCTACATGGAAACCCAAAGATTATTGTAAGTGATGGAGATCTTATTTTCACTAGAAATTTTTTGACAGAATTATTTTCTTGTCTTGTTACCTAGTTAGCTCATAACTCATCTTATCATCCTCAATCTGATGGGAAAACTAAGATAGTAAACAAATTTTTGGAAGGATATCCTCATTGCTTTGTATCTGATAAACAGGCACAATGGATCAAATGGTTTCCTCTGCCTGAATGGTGGTATCACACTAACTTCTATACTGCAACAAAAATGACCCCATTTATGGCACTTTATGGATATCATCCACCATCCATCACATCATATTTAAGAGAACATTCTAAGGTTCAACCAGTGGAAGGTCACATCAAGCATCAACAACAAGTTCTCCAACTCTTAAAGGATAGAGTCACCTTCGCACAGAATAGAATGAAACAACAAGAAAATCAACATCGCAGTGAGAGAAGTTTTGATGTAGGTGATTGGGTACTCCTACGGCTACAACCATATAACCAAATGTCCCTAAAGCAAGCTAAGAAGGATAATAAATTATCGCCAAAGTATTATGGTCCGTACAAGGTGTTGTAAAATATAGGTTCTATGGCATACAAATTGGAGCTTCCTGTAGCTTGTAGAGTGCACCCAGTTTTCCATTTTTCATGCTTAAAGAAGGTTATAGGTGACAATCTCCCAATTCAAACAATATTGATAGAACTTAATGAAGAAGGAAAAATCATATTGGAAGCTGAAGTAGTCAAATAAAAAAGAACTCGACAGCTACGAAATCAATCAATTGCAGAGTATCTCATCAAGTGGAAGAACTTACCCATTGAAGATTCCACATGGGAGGATGACAATTTTGTACAGAAGCATCCAAAACTACTCAAGCGTTGATGACAACACTTTTTGGAAGGAGAGGGGCATGTTAGGTCCCTATAATAGTAGTGATTCCCCCATTACTATTGTCGTTGTATCCCTTATTGTTATTGTTGTGCCCCTATTGTCCCCATATTGTCATTATTGTGCCCCATAGAATCCCTCTATTGTTATTTTTGTGACTTTATATTATTATTGTTATGTTAGCTTGGTTATATTGTGAACCCTTAGACTCCTATATATAGATAGGAGGTTTTGTAATTTGAATCATCCAAGAATTGTTCATTTGCATAATATAAAGGAGGATCCCCCTCAAAGAGGCTTATTTCTAAGGCGTTCATCTATCTTTTCTATATTTTTGTGAGTTGGTTTCCTAACAGAAATGCATTGTGGGTAGCCATTACTAGATCCAACAAAGTAATCCTTTTTTAACTCGTTTACCAAGAATCCTGATGGCATAACAGTACATAATCGATGGAAAATAATCTACGCATGCATCACCCTGATATTATACACCATATATAAGCGTTTATGTAGACCCTTTGAAAATACCAAATGGAAAAATCGATAATCTCTCCTCAACTCCCATATTTAGACTTTGCGAGACTATGAATAGTACAATGAGAACTTCATATCCATGATTTCTTTCCTACATGACTTCAACTCAACCATCTAGAAGGACAAGCAACACCCCATTACATTTTCTTATCTTCAGTATTAAGTAAGTGACTGATATAATTGACTAAGGCTACCTAGCAACAAGAGCATAGGTTGGGACAAAGAGAGGTGTAGTTGAAAAACCACTAGTTAGAGGTTGGAATCTAGAAGCAGTTGCTAAAGAAAAGGCATAGTAAAAACAATTGGATTATAATATAAGTAAAAATACCTCTAGAATCTCTTCTTTCAATTTTTGAGCATCCAAAGAAGAACTTGAATGTGAAGGGCCACGATGATAGAATTGAAAAAATATAGCGTAAGATTAACCTAAGATTTATTCTAAGACAATAAGAATATATCTTCTACCTATGATGCTACATTGGCCATAGTCTTCCAATTACCTATCAATCATTCTTAGAGGAATAACACTACCAATTCAATAACAGAATGCATGCCAATATCCACTTGCACCAATTTCAAGTTTAAATAAAATCATATCAACTTGCATCAGATCAGAGCAAGGGAGGCTCTCTACCATCTTATTATTACTACAACCTTATAGTTTGAAATCTTCAAAAAATTAAATGATATGGGTAAATAAATCCATTACTAGATGACTTAAATTTTACAGGTCAAAGTCCACCATTTGAATGGCGAACCATAACACATGATTTCGGTGAGATTTTGAGATGTTCACCAATCACAGATCTAACTAGAGCCCATAGTAGAATTGGAAACAAGGCTCAGTGATGCCATTGATGAGAGGGTTTGGGAATGCAAAACCATGTTGGCCATGGAAGGTGTCTGGTATTCCCTGTTGTAATTCTTAAAATTTTCACCACGTGTCATGGCTCTTTGATGAAAATGGAGCTCTTCGTAGAGAGCACAAATGCCTGCTTGGACCGCTTGTAGGTTTCCTTGTTAGTCACCATTGCTTCAATCAATAATTCCTATTTGTAGTGCAATAAAAAGCAAGGGGTAGCCGATTCAAGTTTCAATTCAATTTCGTCACTCTAGAGAAATGTACATGCGCCCGACATTTTGCCATCATCAGCAAGCATATTTGCGTCAGTGATGACGCAGACGAGTATTTTGGGAAAAAAAGTGCATATCAACTTCCATGTCAAAAAATGCAAAAAATTATAATACATTATTTTAAAAATTATATAATTTTTTTTAAGAAATAATAATATTTAAAAAAAGAAATATGATATATATTTACCCGATGGTTCATTAGAGGTAAAAGATATGGCTTTTAAAGTAAATTGTTGTATAGGTAACTCTAAATTACTATATAGGTAATTTTGGATGCATGTTTTTAATTATTCTCACAATTGAAAAATGGCTTAATCAAAGTCTTGGTTCTTTCTTTTCCTTCTAATTATAAAATTTATAAATACAATTTAAGGTCAAGATAAATATTAAACTTCATATTAAAATAATTATCTTTATTCTCAAGTATCTCTGATAATTTTCTTTTCACCATCACAATTTTAGAGTTTCTCATTCAATTCATTTAAGACATAACTACTTCTAACCATCTTGGATGAACTTTGTATAGCTGAGGTTCTCTATCTATAGAAGAAAAATCTTGATATTGGATTGTATCCAGCAGTCAATTATGCAATTGACATTTCTACACACATAGATCTCATAACAAAACCTCAAATGGGTGCTCTTGAACCCGAAGCGCAACAAGATCCATCAACAAATAACAAGTTCACACTAGAAAATTAGCGATATTATTCTATGTGTCCTAAAGAACCCAAGAAATTTATACATACATAAATCTCATAACAAAACCTCAAACTGATGCTCTTAAAACCCGAAGCACAACAATATCCATCAGCAAATAATAGGTTCACACTAAGAAATTAGCGATATCATTCTCTCTATGTTGAAGAACCCAAGAACATTGACAAACTAATTTAAATTATACTTATATATTCATTAATTGGTTCTCCATTATAAACTAAGGAATAATATTTTTTCACACTATTATATCTAAAAGCACAATTTGTTTCTTTGGAAGAATCCTTTTGTACATGGTTCCGGAGCTGCCCCTTACAAGCTCGGTTTCCCCACTGAAATTATTGGTGTCCTTCTTCAAGTATTTGTATCTAAACTCCTGTGGCCTACCCATAATGTTCTATAAGGCCCCCTATATGATAGTTGCCTCTATCCGAGACTTATGCCATCAGAAAGAGCAGATTCTCCCCTTCATTTCACTCATTCATTTAAAGGAAGTTTTCTAGAGTGTTGCCCTTCGAAAAAGAAAATGGTCTTTGAGAGTGCTTCATGGTAACCGATTTCTCTCGGCTTTTATGGTATAACACTGATAACATTTACTATTGTCAAGCCTACAAAAGAAAACAATGTAATAGACAGAGAAAGCTTTGACATTATCTCTATTGATTACTATTATGTACCACTATCGCTATAGTTTTCTCTTACCACTACTCCTCACAGTAATAGTTTGCGAATTGGAAGAGAAATTTTGAATGTTGAAGTACTAATTTTGAGTAAGGATCAAAATTCCTTAAAGGAATGGCTGAAAATGACAAAGCTATAGAGGCTTTCGCAATAGGCTCTGTGCCAGGAGAAGTTGCATTGATCTGTTTCAATGTTCGAGGAGTATCCACATCTTCTAGTCACTGCCAACATGCATGATCGATGTCCCCATTGCCCACCTTAGTACACAACGTCATAGGAGATGTATGATCCTTCACTATGGAAATATTTCCCCAACGAATTTCTTGGAGAGTGAAATTTAGTTGGTTGACACATATCTCCTTCCATGCAATAGCAGGAAAAAAAACATGTTTTCTTGAAACACAGGTGTCGACTGAGAGGACAGCAGGTGAACGACCACTATGAAATATATCCAGAACCTCGTACGTTTAGATCTCTAAATGATCCATGCAAATCCCCACGGGCAATGTTAGGCTAATTTATTAACATAAATTAACACAAATATTTAATTATCAATCTGGGTTTGTAAAACTTAGAGGCAAGTCCACAATATATGGATATCAGATGTAGCCAAGCTTAGAAGATAAATTTGAAGAGTTGAGGAAGTAAATATTACAAATATAAACCTATTTTAACAATTTCTAATTCACGTATGTTATATGTGAGGGATGAGACTCCTAAATTAGGAGAACTAGGTTGTCCTTCCCTGCGATACTACTTTCATGAAGAGAAATCTAAAATAACTAATTAACAATGGTTTATGATGAAGAAGATGTAAAAGAAGAGGCTCCTAACTAATGAGGACCATATTGTCCTTCTTCACAATTCTACTCTATCATAATCACCATTCCTTCAAACCAAAAATGAATAAATAAGTTCAAATAAGAAAAGGAGAATGAAATTTAGTTTTAGTTCAAGATCAAATAGAAGGGGAATTTAACTTAAATTCATGTGTGTCCCTTCATTTGTAGATTAGAATTAAACCAATATCAATTCAAGAATCATCACACATTAATTCAAATAAGAAAATCTGAAACAAAACAAGTAAACAAATCTAAAGCAACTAGTTCATGAAAATTAAGGTAGTTTAACAATGAAGTGTACTTAGCTTGGAGTGGGGGCCCTCCACCCTTGCCTTGCAAACTTGTGACTGCTATCAAATGCTAAAACATCAAGCACTCATCCACACTAATGAGCAGAAAAATGAAAGTAGAAGAAGTTCTTCTAATTAATCTCCAATACTCAAATGTCTCCACATAAAGTTATATATAAAAAATACATATATAAGCCTTAAAAGTTTTGGGTTAAGTAGAAGATCATGAAACAAACTAATCTAAAGTATCTCTAACAAATATATCTATCCATATCCATCTATCTAAGTTGAATTCATTCAATCCATCCCAAGAAATATGGACGATCCCATGAAATCATAAAACTGGCCTATTTCCTAGGGGTTTTCTGGATGACTAGTCATGTTTGACCAGCCTTGACCGAGCCTAATAAAGCTTGTTTTGACCGAACCAAGTGGCATTAGTTCAATCCTAGTTCCCAAGATTTCCATTCATACATCCAGATCGAGCCCAAGTGTCCTAAAAATATGTCATCCACATAGCTATTACAAGAATTTCTGATTCTATCCAAAATTGTACTTGAAACTCAATTTTCATAGAAACTTGGAGAAATTGCAAAATTAAAATTAAATACTAGAATATGCATAAAATACATAAAAACGATATGGATGTGATGGAAAATGGATGGAAAATATAAGGATTAAGTAAGTTTCCTTAAGCAAAAATAGACCAAAATTGAGGGCCAACATCTCCCTGTTGTTGATCTTCAAGCATGTCCTCATGCTTGTTTCTTCATTTTGACCTTTTTCTTCTATATGTTGACAGGCATGCTGATGTACCTGTGGCTCTGACCCTTGAAGATGAAGCTTTCTCTTGAGCTATCTGTAAAAGGATATCTATGCCTTCAACTTTTAAAATCAAAACCATACTTGTTTCAAAAATTGAATTTTAACCTTCTCTGCCTTTAATTAACACCATACTTGCAAATCAAATCTTATTTTTCCTTCAAAGATCCTAAAATTGTGAAATAAACAATGCTCTCTTTTAAAAAAAATACTGCTCTTTATCCTTCAAAATTGGTTTTTTTTTTAAATGAATCTCTGTTCTCAAAATCAATTTTAGAAATATAAAATTCTCTGTCCTTAAAATCGATTTTGAGGAGATTTTTTAACAAACTCTTCTCTGAGAAAAACATTCTCAAGTCAATATTCTTTAATTATTGAGTCTAACGCACTGAAACAATGAATCAAAGGACTTCCAAAAATCGTTATGGTTCATCAAAGAGAGAAGTTGTTGCTTAATGATTAGAGTCCCTCCTTTTTACAGAATGTCATATATTGATCTACATCCAACAATGATTCCATGTTTGCAGCATTATTCATGTGTACTTTTTTCTATCCATGCACCGTCATATGGTCTTCCATTAACCAAACTAGGAGGTCCATTAAGCTCAGAGTTGACTTCAGCAATTTTCCCACGCAATTTACAAAATAGGGGTTGAAAGAACCATAAAATATCCCAATTGGAAATGAATTTGAGAAAATTGCCCACAAGGAACCTAATTAGGCTCGTTCTAAAGAAAACCCATGTTTTCGTTTTTCAAATTTAATTTTATTTTGCTTAGAAAAAACAACGAAGAATAGTGGCCTTTAAAAATTGAAATGCATTTCTGGGACTAAATAAAATTTCATGATCATCAAATTTGAAATCAATTTCTCTCTTAAGATGCTTCTTCAGTATCCTAATTCCTATTTCTGATTCTTTTTAGAAACAATTGAATTGCAAGCTTGTTTAATTTCTGTCTCACTGCAACAATAAGTCACTGCTTTTTTTAAATCATTACCCTTTGTAGAAAATAAACAATCATTTTTCTTATTCTCTGATTCACAAACCAATTTCTGTTTTGTCCTCTTTTACCTAAAACTCTACTCTATCCATGGAAATGAAACGTTCTCCTTGTGTATATCATTCATTCACTATTTATAGGGAAAGAAATTGAAATCAAACTTTGATTATATATCTATATCTATATCTATATCTATATCTATATATATATATATATATATATATATATATATATATATATATATATATATCTATATATATATATATATATATATATATATATATATATATATATAGATATATATATATATATATAAAACAAAATCATTCCATCTTCTCCTTTCGATTTTTGACTTTCTCTATCCTATGGTTAACAACTCATATGTTAAACTGAAGTTATTTCTTAGTTCATTTCTTGTCCAATCAAACCCCCTATTTGTGTAATTAAAATCACTGTTTGTGCAATTAAATTATGACTAGTTCAATATGTATTCAACACTCTGTTTTATTAACAAAATGGTGATTTCATGGACGATTTACCTGGTTGTGATGAAGTATCATGATTCCTCTGTATCATGGCCCAATTAGCTTTTGTTTTCCATTGTTAAACTTCATTTAAACACCCTACGACTTTACTGATGGAAGAGTCTCAATGAATGATGGCAGTGACACATCTTAGCAGTGGTAGAGGCACTATCTTATAACTGATGTTTTCATTTAAAAAAAAACATCCCGAGATTTCATAAAAAATATCTGTTGCATTAATGAAAATGAAATCTCTCTCTTAGTCTATTCTGCCTAAGCTTACACATCGGCCAGATCTGTTAACTTATCCCTCAGTTATCTCCACTTATTCTTCTTCACTCTTCAGTTCCTCAGCGCTATATTTCTACCTCCATTTCCTCGATTTGTTTTCTCTGTCAAACTATTTTTCTTCTTTCAACTCTATGCCAATGGCATCTACCATCTTTCTTGAGCCTCAAATGGCTGTGATGGCAAAGAAAATTTACGGTTCTGAGGTCTCTGGCTTCAAAAAGGGCAGAGCTCTCATTATTAAATGCACAGGGTTTTCTCTGTTGTTTCAATTTTTTATTTTTTTTTACCATTTTTCTATTTGGTTTGTTGTCCTCTGACCGGAATACCATGCACACCATTAAACTTTGTTGCATACCAAATCAAAATTATTTTGATAGGAATGGAACTGTTTGGAATTATTTCGAACCCTGCTATCGACACCATATGGTTCATTACTTCTACATTTGAATTCATTTCTTCATTATGATTTTAGCTTAGCTTATATACCTTGGCTTATGTTTGATTCATTTGTATCCATCCTCCAATCCATACCATGACTTATCCTTTGACTTTCATATATATTTCTTTGTTGCTACATCGATTGCTTCCATCGTGGCTGCCACCATATTTGTTTCTGAGTACTGGTCTATTTTTGTTATGCATTGTTTTGATTGGCACATTAATTGCATAACAAAAATAAACTCCATAATACTAATGTTCATTTCCTACGGATGTCCCTTCAAAAATTATCAATTAAGTTTACATTTATTGCCATCATACAATGATTATGATTACACCCATCGAATTGGATTACCATCATATTACATTACCAATAGTATTACTTCTTATGTGCCATGATAGGTTTAATCATTTCGATTTTGTTTTCTTGATTACTTTTCATAATGTGCATGTTCCATATGTATTGCAATATATCTCTTAATTTTAAAATGACCATTTAGGTCATGTTTAAAATTATCTCCATATTACTAGTGTTTGATTTGTTTGTGCAGGTTCAACTTTTTGCATCATTTTTAATCCCTTTTGCTTGGAGGAAAGGTACTTAAGATTATATACTTAGGGTTAGGGTTATGAAATGAATATGGAATGTAGGAATTAAATATAGGATGTACATAGGTAAATGTAAAATGATACTTAGGATGAATGGTATAAAATAATAGGTATAGGATGAGGGTAATGTAATGAATATAAAATATGCATTTAGGTATTAACTTAATTTTAACAAGCTCTACAAATTTCTAAAAAAATTTGAATTTGCAAGAGCAAAATTTCATACTCACAATACATGTACTTCCTTCACAATATTGGATGATTTATTTTTCTCCTTGACAATATTGGATGATGTACTCTGATCAAGTATCTTAGATAGATTGAAATATATAATTTATTTTTGCCTTCTATTCTAGCATCCCTCATTGATTCTGGTCCATTGATTATCGATGTTGTTCAAGTCCCTCTACAATTGATTCATAATAACTCAGGTCCCTTCTATCATGTACATTTTTTATACAATATATACATTTTTTTTCTAACATTTCGGGTCCCAAGTGCCAACAATACAAGTTCTATTGTCAATTCAGCTGCACAATTAAGTTTCCTTTTTTGACCTTCCCCCTTGCTGATGGGAAGACTTGTCCTCAATTATTGTTTATTTTGGAGGATGATTCCTGGAAAATCAATTTGAATAAATGGTAAAACAAAATAGAGAATTCATATTGGCCAAACAAGTTGGTTTTCCTATATGAATTAGGGTTTTTATTGTGCCACTTCGTGGATTTTCACAACCAAACTCCTTTATTATTTTTTATCTTTTTCAATTTTTTATTTTCTTTTCTAGATGGAGGTGGGGTGTAATGGAGTAGGGAAGTATGAAAAGCTTATGAAAATAGGTTATATTGAAGTCATGATTTAGTAGTAAATGGATAGATAATAAGTCTGGACTTCAACATGCATGGTCGTGAAGCTTAACATACAATATGGATGACAGAAGAAATCATGAACAATATGGCTTATGAAAGGCAATGGATGTGGCCTTCTCCTGGAGATTAGCATGATGCCTTTTTTCCTTGTTCTCGATCATGTTGTAGGATTTGTTGGTGTTGTTGGTCAATAACTAAAGACAAGCTTCAAGAATTTGACTTTGATTGGATGAACTCAACATCAGGTGAATTTTCACTTTTCTTTGACTTCAACATTTGTATTCATATTCTAGAATATGAATTTAAAATTGACTTTGAAAAATACTTCATCCATTGAGTTCACTCCATTCTTCCTATGACCTGCAAAAGTATAGCACTTGCCTGCAATGCAATATTAGATGATGGAGGAAGAGAGGTGTGCAGTCTCTCTTCTTCCAATAAATATGTAAATCATTACAATCATTGCTTAGAAAACAATTCCAAAGATGATATACAAAAAAAATGCATTTATTTACCCTTTGAGGAATGGTGGCAAGCCTAGACCTCCTAGCAGTATTTTGTTTACAAAATATTCGCTTTATATCAAATTAGAGTGATTCCAAAACCAAGTTGAAGTGCATTCATATGGCTACCTGTGGTATAAACAGGTTTTCAAAATGGTTTAAAATGATATGGTAAAAATTATAAGGCGTGACATGTTTGATAGAGCTGCTTGTTAATTTTTAACTAGACCAACAGTCATTATTTGAAGTGTAACTTCTTCGATAAATATAGGATCAATGTGATTCCACTTGGGTATTAAATCAGATTCATTTTTATCTTTCCAGTAGGAACTCATTTTAAAAATTATTAGGCTTGATATAACTGAATTGGTGATGAACAGACCTAGGAGGCAGAGTTTTACTATGTTGCTTTGAAGACATGCAGTCACTGAATGTGGCATAACTTTTTCATTTCACATCCAAATGGTATGATTCAAATTGAGTCTTGATCTAGAATTGAATATATATCTCCCATATAAATAGGTTTTGAAAAGAAGATTATTTGGTATGTTAAATATGCCAATGAACAATCATGACCTAGAATTGTCACCATGCAGATTTTTTGAGAAACAGTTAGTATTTCAACAATCACTTTTTCATATGATCCCTGATTGAAGTTATTCAAATTTATTTTGAAACTAGATTGCAAGGGTTATCCTCCCTATGAATTTTAGGTAAAAATGTTTCCATTAGACACATCAAATCAAGGTTGTACTAACTTTGTCCTCGACATTTCACTTGAGACCTAGTTTTGATTTTGATCACATTTTTATTTGTGATATAAATTGAAAATTTCAAAATGGATTCAAAAACTAGATTTCAAGAGATATGTAAAGAGAACATGATTTAAAAATGATCCTATATGGTTACCCAAAATATTATTGTTCTTACTGCATTTAGCCATGTAGTCCTTTCAAATGAATATTAAACAATGATTTGAAGAAATATTCATGACAGTTTGAGACAAAATTATTATGGAAGTCTTATTGTGAATTAATTCTACTTGTTTATTTATTCTATTCTATCCTATTATATTTTAGAAAAATAATTCATTCTCTCAAGTATAAGAGAATTTCAAATGCATCCATTTTCGTAACAAGATCATAAGTAAACTCATATCCAAATTTGAAAAATATACTTTAATGAATGTTTGGACATGAAAATTTATCTGATCATAAAGATTTGATGAGAAAGAATGTTGAAGAATGGAGTAGTGTTGTGACTTAATTATTAGTTGAAACCAAGTTTTAAGATGATCTTTGTTTGCTTGGCTCTCATTAATTGTCATAACACAAAACTCTTCTTGTGGTACTTGTTCAAAATCTTGTATGCACAAGGGATCTTGTGATATACATGCTAGAAATTCATCAATCTCTGGCTCTAATGCTTGATCTTCATTGCATGTGATCCATGATTCACTCACCTCCTCACAAAGATAGCTAGAAGAAAGTTCTAGATTCTCTTCCCTTGGATCATCTTCATGGATGTTTTGTTGCTCTCTCATGATATTCACCTTATACTTATTTGGGTTAAGTTTATTATTATAGCCTCGGACCAAGTTACAGGACTTTGGACCTATTCTTAGTGCAACCTCAAACCATACTATAGGACTTTGGAGTTCGAACTGTCCTTATGATATGAAACTCAGACTGTCTTGTGGAAGGAGGATAGAAGGACCCTGCGACAACTCAGACCTTCTAAACTGAGACAACTAATATCTCGGACAATGGCTTTGACTTGTGTTTATACACCTCGGATTTACATGTTATCTTGCATCTGTGGAGGATACTTGTAGTGCAGTCTTGTGACCTTTTAGTTGGAGCTTGGATAGGACTGTGGAGGATCGGAGATATTATTGTGGAAGAATTAAAGAGCAGACCTATGGTAGGACATAAATTCGGCCCTCTTGTGGATGTGATAAGGTGCAGGCCTTGGCTTCACCTTGGAGCATTTTTTAGCCTACCCTATGAAACATACCTTGACACTTCTTTGAAGTAGAGTCTAGTTCTTATTTGAAGTAGACATTTGAGCTAAACTTTACATCTGTAAAGATACTTGAACCCTTTATTGAAAAATATTTTAAATTTACCTTGATGAAGACTTGAAGGAACATTCTTGGGAACAATATTCTAGGCCAATCATTGTTGAAGACCATTTGTTGGATCATTATTGAGGACCTATTTTACAACTGTTGGAGACAATATTTTTTACCTTGAAGGACTCATGGAATAGTGTTTGAAGGAGTTTGAAAAAGTATCTTGGAGCTTTGAAGATTTGTTGTGCAGGCCTAAAAGAAACCTTTGAGCATTGTTGAAGGATCCCTTCTAGAGTTCTTAAAGAAGTCCTTGAAGAGGCCTAGATCAGGTGCAGAACTTAGGCTACCTATTGAAGACACCTTGAAGGATACTTGAAGATATTTGGAGGACTTATAGAAGCTAATATTGGAGATACTATTGGAGACCGTGATGCATTGAAGCCATCATGAGGTGATCTTGGAGATTTTGTTTGGGTGACGTGAAGAGAAGTGGTGATACCTTATAAGAAGATAAGGTTGTCATTGATGATGTAGAGTGAAGACTACAATGAAGATGAAGATTGATAGGGCTCAGTGAAGAAGACCTTGGGAGCCGTGAAGTACAACCAAACATACCTTGACAAAGTGAAGCTATAGGGTTGGATCCCTTGGGGTTGGTGCCTTGGAAAGTCCACGTTAGTACTTGGAAAATATAAGATTGGTGTCCTTGTATTTTGTGCTACTAAACTCAAGGTTGGTGCCTTGGATAAGATAGGCTTAGAATGCTAGAGGATTAGAGTCCTCAAGAAACTAAATCGGAGGTTGTACCAGAGAAGGGTTGGTGCCCTAGGGGTTGGAGCCTATAAATGCAAGGTCGAATTTTTAAGAAGATAGGGTCGGTTCCCTACAGGTCATAACCTCACAAAAGCCCAATTGGTGCTTGACAATAGGTTGGACCCTGGGAGTTTGAATATTAGTGTCTTCATCTAGGGTTGGAGCCCTATATACATTTTACTTGATTTATTGTGAAAAAGAAATTAATAAAATAATGTATTCGTATTGTTCATTTTGTGTTTTGAATATAAATGATCTAACTAGTAAAAGTAACAATTCAAAAGAAATATTGATTCACCCCCCCAGTATTTCCAACAAGTTGTGTGGAGAGCTTTGTGTGCGTGTGCGCACTGCTAAGGCGAGGGAATGTCTACCAGTGTTGTAGAGAGAGGTTGATAGTGCCTATGTAGAGGAAAGAGACCCCGAGAAAGCCTGTGGTGCTATGTGACAGGCGAAGAGACCCAGTGGAGTAGAAGGGGCTGAGTGTTGAATGTATGATGTTGAGAGTAGAGGGTCGAGAAGAATATGAGTCCTGTAAAAGTAGAGGGTTCGGAAAATATTGTTACCATTGTGTTGCTAGCAGTAACCGATGACATGATCGTGATGATTTTTTCTTCGCCCAATATTATAATGGATCTAGGGTGCTTACACAACATGCTGGATTTGGCATCCATGTTGAACTTTATACGCATGGGTTAATTTTCTCTTAACTAGTGCGAGGAATTCTGTGTGGTATCTGTTGTTGTTGTAGGGTTTGTTAATGGGGATTGTAGTGGGTTTGCAGGTATTTAAATCCATGTTGAATATAAATATGGAGTTTTCAATGGAAAATATCATTAAAGGTAAGCACATAGCAATGGAGCCACAAAGGTATTAGGGTCTTGTTCAGTCTTGAAACAAAATTTTTACAATTTGTTTGGGTTTATGAGATTTTGCTACTCTATGCTAGAGGCCTTTCAAATTTATTATTTGTTTCAACCATTGATTCGACATTTATTATTTAGTTTAATATACTTATTGTCAGGCTAAATTATTAGTACTATTAATATTACATCCTAGATGTTGGGATGGGGTCCCCTAGGTTAGTTTGAGGTTAAGGTAACCCAAATTTTGGTACAATTTTGTAAATAATATAAAGTCTCCATGATTTGTGGAAGTGGAGCATGTAGATGAGTGGGAGTCAAAAGGTCTTGGCACCTTGTTTTGGATAAGTTTTGAGTCAGTTTTTGAGATTCACCCATGGTCCGTGGACCATGGAATTGTATGAAAAAGGTCTATAAATAGTGAGTCTTAGTGAAAGGAAGAGATAGAACTAGACAAAACAATATAGAAGGAAGAAAAATAGAGATAAGGAATTGGGTTGACTGAAGAAGCTAGGGCAAGAAGGATCTTCTTCCTGCACTTAGATAGAAGAAGAAAGGCTCCCCAGCTGAGTGCACGGAGGCCTAGGTAGAGTCTACAGCTTAGTGCGTGGACCCCTGCAGCTATGTGCACAAGGTAGGTTGAGTCTATAATTTGTGAATTGAGATCAATAAAGACAAGTTTCTGAAGAAGTATTGAGTATCTTTTTTCATGTCTATTTATCTTATATGTTGTTGATGAATGATTTTCTTTATGAAATATTGAATGAATGATATGCCATTCTCTTGAATAAGTCTTAATAATGTACACAATGCATGTTTAACTGATTTCGAAAAGACTCTGGCGATTCCCCTTATGGTCATTAATGACATAAGTAGTTCTGCGTGAATGCGAATTTAGGATTTCTTTCTAATGCACGTAAATAGGTAAATCAACTGCTAAAGGTCCGTAAGGAATAATCATGGACCTTTGTGAAGGTCTAAAGGCTATTTTACTAAAATTGCACTAATATGCCCTAATATTTTATCGATCTATGTGAAGGCAAATCCAAGGTACTAAAAGAAATCACCCTAGTCTCTGGATGCAAAAAATTGGTTCTTGCATCCCCCCATACTGTTGTGGGTGAGACTGTAGCCTATGCTACATAGGTTGTTTCCGATAGGGCCAGTAGTGTAGGGTTTTGTTGGTTGGTGAAAATAACTTTGTACCTAGGTCAGGACACCCTAAGCCAAAAAATGGTTCTTTTGCTGGGATCCGGATCTGCTTGAAATAGATGTGTGATGTCGCATCTGTTAACACCCAGGTTGTTCCCTATGACTCCCAAGGGAATACGGCCGGGGTAACCACTAACCAATCTTTGGATTACAGTTTCTAGCCAAATTGTAATCAGAGAGGGCTCTCTCTTTATGATTTGTCTCTGTTTGATAGTGTTTTAGGCTAGCTATTGTGCTCAGGTTTTTGGTTTATGTTTTGGTTGAAGGACTTCTTTCAGTGCTTAAGATGTAGTGTTCAGACAGTAGTATATCATTGGGCAATGGAGTCTAGAGCTGTGAAATGTTTTGAAATGCTGGAGTGATGATGTTCAGACTGCAGGGCCTATTGGGTATCTCAAACAAACAAAATTGAAACTTAAGTGATGATGTATGGTCAGCCAACAGAAAGCAATTAAGAATTCTCCATTAAGCTGGTGATGTGAAAGTGAAACATGTTGCTCAGGAGCAAACTTGAATTCCTGAAACAAAGGTCACTGTGAAAGATATATTCTGAAAGTGCAGCAATTAAGAATTACACTTATCAAGATTATAGCTGAAGAAAACATTTATTAACAACATAGATTGAACTCAGGGTATTGCATGAATAAATCCTGAAGGTTATTCTTTTTCTTTGTTGCTAAATACTTAGAAATTAGAAACATATATGGATTGTACAGATTGAAACACATAACAAAGAGAGTTACAGAAAAACTTATTGTATTGTGAGGTACACAGGAATCCTGCAGTTTTCAACAAACACCAGAACGCATTCAACACTTCAGAACTTTGAGAAATTCCATCACTTTCTTTATTAAACTCTGAAAGGATTACAGCATAAGAACTTCTTTAAGAGAAATCAACCACCACACCTGCAAGCTTGTGCGAGGGGCAAATATATACAATCGGTTGTACAAAATATCTGAGTGCTAAGTTATCTCAGAAATGAATATGTTCACCAACTTTTCAAGATATTAGATAAGAAAGTTATTACATCATTGAATACAAAGTAAATGCATCTTTATGCCTGTCAGAAGATATTTTGGCTTTTGGAGGCCACTGAGTCGGTTGGAGTGATATGCATTAATGCTGAAAAATGCGCTTTTGGAGCTGCTCTGCTGTAGCTTCTCGGCCTGGACACCTGTAGCTTCTCACCTTGCTTTGTTGGCCGTAAATTCTGCTGAGTTGGCTCAGCTTTAATCTTTAATGCATGCTGATTCTTTTAAACTGTCCTGTGTATGACAATTTGCATTTTCCATGAACAAAATTTATTGAATGGCTTCCTGTTTATAAAATCATCTGTATGGCCTTAGTCCACCATTCGAGTGTAGGTAGCTGATGCCTGAGAATTGCATCCATGGTCTCCTCTGCCTCTGTATATTTGTAAAAATTGGGAGGCACCTCAAACAGGTGTTTAATTTCATTCATTATAAAAAATAAACTTTCTACTCTGTTGTAGAGAGTCTGTCATGTGGCTGGCCCTGTTTCCTCTGAGGTGCTGGGCTTCTCATTGATCTGACTTGTGGCAAATGCATTAACGCTTTTGGCATACTGCTCATGTGTGAACAGTCTCCCTGCGTTTTTCAGTAAGCTAGGGAGCCCTCTGTTTTCTAATACTTGAAATTTCTCCATAAACCTGTTTACCTCAGTCTGCATGTCCTGGGTTCTTCTCTCTAATGTCTGCACCAAGTTTCTCAGTGTAAGAACCCTCTTGATTAATTGAATGTGCTCAGTTCTGTTTGAAATTCCCATGGTAGCCAACTGAGTACTTGTTCTATTGTTAAGCACATTAATCATCCTGGTGGCAATTTCAGGCATGTTGCTTAGAGCAGCTCTTGATCTCTGAATTTCAGTCTGTGCTTTTGGAATGAGCTCTAACTGCTCATGGATTGTTTCAATATACTGCCATTGGTCATTAATAGATTGGCCAATGTTAGCCCACAGCACTATTTTAAGCTCAGCCACAACCTTATCTAATTTGAGCTCATTCTCTAGCTCTTTGATCCTGTCTTTGAGGGCTTTTATCTCCCTGCCCTTTTCTGCCACAGACTGCTTGGATTTGTCATATCTATCATTTACTTTGGCCAATTTCTCCCTGGACTCATTCAGCTCTGTCATTTGAGCTTCCAGGGCCTGAATCTCATTTCTTAACTTTTGCATATCCAAGCTAGGGGCCTGCTCTGTTGTTGGTGGTGCTGACATAGATGGTGTTGCTCGTTCAGTCTGTTGAGGAGGTGGAATAGTAGTTGGAGGAGCTTCCTCAAGGTTAATGATTTGAGGAGGAGGCTGGGAGGTCCGACCTTCTTCTCTTTGTTTCAGGGTTGCTTGTAATGCTACCTGTGCAGCCTCTGATTCTCCCAGCTTTTCTTGTGTCTAGATAAGCTGCTTATAGAGTGACACCAGCAAAGCTGTGGCATCTTGATCATGCCTTTGTTGAGCTACTTCATCTGTTTGAGGGTGAATTGTGGCTGGGAGTTTGATCTTTATCCTCAAAGCCGCCATATCTGCATCCCTCAATTTTAATATTTCTTGTATGCTCTTGATATCTTTGGGATCATGCCCAATCTCAATAATTATATCTTCTAAGGACCTTATTCTGTTTTCCTTTGCTTGTGAGGATGCCCTTTCCAACTCAAGTTGGGCAGCTGTATTATTAAGGCTATTTTCTAGCCTGTAGTTATCTAATGTCTTGTCTGCCAAGGAAGCATAGACCATCTCACCTGTTTGTTTATGCAATTCAATTTTATCCATTGGGTGGATGTCCTTGGCCAGGACCTCAAGATTGGTCCTCAAGTAATCTGAAGGGGACTGTGGCTGCAAAGTAGTTGGTATGAAGTGAGTCATAATCATCTTGCCCTCCTGGACATCATATGCAGACATTAGTCGCTGCTGGTTGGTGGGAGCCATTTTCAACAAATGGTTATATAGCTGTATCTTTATGGGCTCATTCCTTTTCTTTATTTCAATGAACTATTGTTTAATGCTCAGTTCACCCTCTCTCTGCTGGCTAGAGGAGCTGACTTCTCCTCCCACTGTCCTCTCTTGTTCCTGTTGGAAGGAACTTGCAGATGCCTCCAAACTGGGCGGGCCCATACCCAAAGATTGTCCTATGGGCATCTCTTCCTCTGAAAGGGGATTCATCCTGTGCCTCTTCTCACCATGACTTATTGATGTAGTCAAGGGATTCTCTCTATCCCTTTTCCTGCTTACATCCTCCTTTTGTGGAGTTTGGAGGACTGAGGTTTCATTAACTGCTTCTTGCCTAGGAGGTACTATGTTTTGAGCCTGCTGCTCAGTGAGAATTGGGGCCTCAACTGCGCCTTCTTGCTGTGTGGGCTGCTCTGTGTCATGCTGCCCTACTCTTTGCTGTGTTTCCTGTTGTTGCTGTTGCTCTACCTGCTGCTGCA
Organism: Pinus tabuliformis; assembly: GCA_031772625.1. Taxonomy (NCBI): domain Eukaryota; kingdom Viridiplantae; phylum Streptophyta; class Pinopsida; order Pinales; family Pinaceae; genus Pinus; species Pinus tabuliformis. The sequence goes on along the minus strand of CM062804.1, from coordinate 1,339,184,027 downwards.
CTTCTTCTTGCTGTTCCATCTCTTTATCTGTTTGGTTTTCAGTCATGGGAGGTGGTTGCTCTTGTTCCACCTGCTTTCCTTTGCCTTTGCTGCCTGTCTGTTGAGTGTCCATGGCAGCTTGCTGATGTGTTGTTGAAGAAGAGGTAGCTGCTCCAAGTTGCCTTTGATATGATAAGGAAACCTGTCCACAAGTTTCCAAGTCAGCCTCCTTTTGCATATTCCTAGCCTCTCTCTCTAGTATCTGCTCTCTAGAGATTGGCTCTTCTAGAGTGCCCTCTTTCCAACTTAAATAATTTGCATATTTTTCAATATGAGGCAGCCTAACATGTGAATAGTTACCCAATTTGTGTTTTATCCTCCTGAGGGAAATAAAATGATTACGGTCATAAGGTGACCATTTGAAACTGGTTTGCAATTTAAGGCCTGCTAGGATCATATCTGCCTCCTTCCATCCCTCCTCTCTTTTTTTGTACAAAACAGGGCCTAGCTAGCTCCTTACCTTCAGTTGTACCTTCTTGTTTTTGCTTTGGAAATGGAGGTAGTCAGCATATCCAAACTGCCTGAAGTATTCTAGGGCAAACAGTCTCATAGGGACATATCTTGGCAGCCTGTAAGGGTCCAATTCACAGCCATATACTCTGATCACTGTGTGGTGTTGGTAAAAATACCAATCACCAATGCTGTAGGATTTGGAGAGATGGAGAATTCTCTGCATGTCATCGGTTAACCTTGGAGGAGGGACACCATACAGCAATGTCATAGCTGGGTGAATGAACAGGTCTATAAATTCACAGTATGTGTATGGCGATTGAGAAACATGATGGAAAAATGGAGTCCAAAACACAACTGACCTTGGATTCCCCTGGGCATTAAGTTTCTTGAGGGGAATGGAGAAACTGTCTGGCTGATAAAACAAGAATAGGTGGTAGATGTATGAGGTGTATCTGAACACCCTTTCCCTTGGTAGATTCATTAGCTGTTCATGGATCTTTTCTGCAATATAGGTGGCATAGTCATAGTGTACAGCTGGAGGCTTTCCAGGAGAAAACATGGACAGCATTGCCATTATAGTGTCATCAACATCCTCAATTCCCTTGTATCCCAGGACATAGCTGATCAAATCCACTAGCATTCTGCCCAGGTCATTCAGGTAGTGATATCCAATAGGAGGAGTCCTTATAGTTTCAAAGCTTGGCTGTACAAATAACTGGTTAATTTTGGTAATCTGGGCACTTGACAGATTACTCCCCTTCTTTATTAAATCCAACATGGAAAGAGGGGTTAATGGCCTTGCAGTATGGAAATGCAGCATCTCATTTATGGTTTCTGGGGTGATAAAGAACAAAACTGAGCCTGTAGGACTGAGAACAGCTCTCTGGCAAGGATCATAGCATTCCTGGCATTTATGGACCAAGTCTGGAAGGGCACTGACTTGAGGGAGGTTGTAGATGGGCAAATTTGAGTCCAAAATCCCTAAAATATCAGCTCCATTTAGGTGTTGGTCTTTCAATTCATTTAGCATGTGAATATTGAACTTGGAACCCATTGGAAACCAATCTAACATCTGATAATCTACATCTCCCAGGGCTTTCCATGCTATCTCCTTGTGAGGGGCATTCAGAGGCTGAACATTCAGGGCTATTGGTGTCTCCATAGCTAATAAGGCTTCAGATTTGTATGCAAACTGGTTCTGAATAATCAGAGCAACCCGGAGGAGTTTCTTTACAATGGAAGTGTGAATTTCAAGGAATAGAGGGCAAATTGAGCAAACAGCAATTTGAAATATTGCTTTGAAGTGTAAATAAGACCAATGTCTGGTATCAATCTGTCTCTCTTTAGCAGGTATGTACAGTTTGAGTGACTGGTTCGTGATTGCGTGAACAGAGTACAGTTTCCTATGAAAATGTGGGCAAACAAGGCTCAGCTAGTGCTTTTCGACCTCACATTTGTAAATGGGGGCTAGGCACAAGGATTTCGCCGGTGAATTATAAGTTTCGGTGTCTTTTAAGCTATTTGAGGGAATTCATAGACAAACTAGGCGTATGAAGGATTTACAAGGGTAAATACCTGGTAAACAGCGAGCAATGGTCACGAATCTATGTAGAAATGGCGCGCCGGAGGTCTCCAAATCAATTTCAGCAAGGTGGCGCAAGTTTGGACGTGAAGAAACCATGCAGAGAAAGCAACAGCAAATTTGCAAAAAGTATGAAAAAACGCGAAAATTGGCCTAAATATGGATTTTTGGCATATTGGCACGTTTTTGGATGATGTCAGCATGACGTCATCAGGTGGGGTCAAGGTCGGATGACATCAGCATGACGTCACAGGGTGATGTGGTGAGCTATGATTGGTCCACGGGGATAGTGAGGTGGCGGACATATCAGTGCAGGGGCGGACGAAGGAGCTGGTGCGGCGGCGGGGTGGCAGTGACGTGGTGATGACGCAGTGATGACGAGGGCATGGCAAACTGGTGGTAAATGAAAAAGCGGTAATGGTTTTCTCGGACCGCCTACGATACGGCGACGGTTTTGTCAGAGGGCAACCCGAGAAATTGTGAGGGCGACGTGTGGCAGAGGCCTGACGTCACCCTCTGACAGTTTCTCGGGTGCTAACTGTTGGACGTCGGGCCCAACCTGATATGTATGATGGCCGTCCGATCAAAAGCGCTCGATCGGACGGTTGACGGGTTGATGAGGTGATCGGTAAATACGGAAATGGGGCGGGATTAAAATAATACTTCTTTCGGGATTAGTGCTCGGTGGAAAATCTTTTGGGGATATGGTATTTTGTAATGTTTTCCAATGCAAAAATAATGCGGCCCCGACACTTTGGATAAGCGAACAAAAGTGGGTTTTGATATTATTTTGCAATTTAAAGCGGGTATGGGTAAAAATGGGTCTTTTATAAGGTTCTCTCAGCAAATGAAGGTTTTAATGGGCCAAATGAATTTAGAAGGGGGGAGGGGAGTTAGACTTAGGTTCATCAAAGTGACCAGATGCCATTTGATCCCTGACAGAGAACATATGGCTATAATGCCAAGGGGAGGGATATTTATACAATGCTTGGGGTTTATACACCATGGTGTTATAATACTAGAGAAAGGGTAACATAGGGGTTTATATAATAAGGTTAGGGGTTAATATGGATGAAAGGAGTGGATGAGGGAAGATAATACTAAGTTTATTTGAAAATAACTTAGCTTAGGGAGTAGATCAAAATGAAAAGAGTTTTAGACAAGAAATGTGGCTTCTAATAGGACTAAGTACCACCATAAAACCTCAGATCTTTTCATCAATCTCCATAGATGAAGGGATGTTAGTAATAAGAGTGAAATGGGAAATTTGGGAAGTTAGACATGCTTCCTTTCTTTGCTGCAACTTGATGGAGAAGAGGAGCTTCTCAACCATTGATTTTCCTTTGTGGACATTTCAGCACACATTTATTTGCAAGGAATGATATTTCTGCAACCCCAACTGCCTACCCATCTACTTGCCTAGCATTTTTTGTTTCTTCTTGGAGGGTGCACTTGGACTTGCAGACCCTTATTTTCCTTTTCTTATCTTTGGATTTTTCCTTTTGATTTTCTATCTACTGCTACCCTTATTGCTTCCAAGGTCCCAGATTATGCGGTTGGGAGCCTTACTTCTCTACCTAAGCTACTTGTCTGCCAAGATTAAAAAGTTTGGACAGACTTCTTTCTCTATTCTACAACTGAAAATTTAAAACATGGCGTGATCCAGATTAGGCTGTTGGACCATCCATCAAAATTTAGACCACATCAAGCTATATACACAGATTGTTTTCTCTTGGAAATATGTGATCTTTGCATGATCAAAGCAGAGCATATTTGGAACTTTTCATTGTCAATCATGAAACATGAAACCTATTGGTATAGGTGGCTAACAGTGGCTCCACATGGGGATGGTTTTTCATTTGAAAGACCAAGAACAGCGGGTCAGAATGCCTTGGCCCTTGACTTCTTTTACCAAACTTGAAGTATGCTGCTTTGAAATGCAAAAAATTGAGGAATTTCCTTCTTGGTAGATCTCTGAATCTATTTATCTTTTTCTGATAGTTAATAAAACTTGAGAAACTGCATTTTTACATTTTCACAGAAAGTAATATATACACTTGAATATGTACAATGGAACCTCAGCCTGCACTTATGGGTGATAGTCAAAATAGTGCTTCAGCATCCTGCCATTCACAGGACCTTCATCCAAATCAATTTCATTAAGACTTTTAAGGAAATAAGTGTTGTTTCCTTGTACTGCTTGGACAGCAAATGGTCCTCTCCAAAGGGAATCAAATTTTCCATGTTTTCCCTTATCCTCTCTTCTTGAATCCCACTTGAGGACTTTGTCACCAATGTTGAAATCTTTAGCCTTAGTTCTTCTGTCAAAGGCCTTCTTTAATTTTTCTTGTAGAGCTTGAACTCTGCTGAAAACTTGGTCTCTAGTTTGCTGTAAACATATGATTTGATTGATCCTTCTTTGCATATCATTTGGTTCAGCTTGGCTTTCTTGAAGAAGTTTCATGACAGGCACTCCTAGTGATGAAGGAAATTTGGCTTCTAATCCATAAACCAACTCATATGGGCTGGTCCCAATTGATCTCTTGGTTGTTAGTCTATCTGCCCATAGAGCATTCACAAGCTTCTTATGCCAATTCTTTTTGTTCTCTTCTAGCACTTTCTTTATAATGTTTATCAGGTTTTTATTTGATGACTCAGCAAGGCCATTTCCTTGGGGATAGTATGCAGTAGAATGGCCTAAGGTAATGTGAAATTTATGGCAAAAATTCACCATTTTCTTGGATCTGAAAGCAACAGCATTGTCTGTTATTATTTTGTCCGGACAACCAAATCTAGCCAGTATGTTATTCTCCAAAAACTGAATGATTGTTGAATCATTTGCTTGTCTGCATGGAACAGCTTCAATCCACTTAGTGAAGTAGTCCGTGGCTGTTAAGATCCATCCATGTTGGCCTGAAGATGAGGGATGAATTTCCCCAATGAAATCCAAGCCCCATTGTTGAAAAGGTCTCTCTGTTGCAATAGGCCTTAAGGGAAGTGGCAGTAACTGTCTCTTTCCCTCAAACATTTGACATTTGTGACATGAGGTTGTGAATTTCTTGACATCAGAGAACATGGTGGGCCAGTAGTAACCAGCCCTTAGTATTTTATCCACAGTGGACTTCCAGTACAAGTGTCCACCACAGTCGCCTGCATGAAATTCTTTTATGATATTGTCAGTTTCATTCTCAATTAGGCAGTTTAGCAATATCCCTTCATGGTTTTTCCAAAATAGATTTCCATCCATAACACAGAATTTAGAGGCTTTCATTTTTAAGAACCTACATTTAGTTCTGGACAATCCTGGGGGAGCACACAGGTTTTGCAATACATAACATATATCAGAGTACCAAGGGGATTGTTCAAAGGCTACATTGATCTTTGGAGTCGCCAGCTCCGGTTCACTGTCCAGCTGATTGATGTCTAAGGCTTGGAAATTTGCTTCTGTCATTAGTTTGGCCAAACCTTGCCCTTTTATTAGTTTTGTAGGTTTTATCTCAATATCAAATTCCAAAATGTTGGCAATCCACTTTCCTCTTCTGCCCTCTAAATTTTCTTGGGTGAGAATGTCTTTGACAATAGGACTTGGTACATAAGCTATAACATGTGAATAAAGGATGTAAATCCTAAAGTCCTTAATGGCTTTAACCAAAGCATAAGCTTGTTTCTCCATGATTTGGTATTTTAGGGGAGCATCTCTAAGAGCTCTGCTAAAGAAAGCAATTGGCTTCTCATTTCCTTGGTCATCTTTCTGTAACAAAACAACGGCAATAGTATGCTGGGAGGCAAAAGAGAAAATGATAAATTCTCTGTCAAATTGAGGATTGGTCAAGACTGGAGTTTGAGTAAGGGCCAATTTTATACCTTCAAAGGCTTGATTGGCTTCAACAGTCCATTTTACTTTTGAATCCTTCTTTAGCATGTTATTTAGCAATCTGATCAATTCTGCTAAGTTGGGGATAAACCTTCTCAAGAAATTGATTTTTCCCAAGAATCCTTGCAACTCTTTGATATTTCTCGGGTGGGGCATTTGTAAGATAGCCTGTATCCTATCTGGGTCAATTCTAATGCCATCTTTTGAAATGATATGGCCTAGTAGCTTACCTTCCTCCAAACCAAATAAGGATTTCTTGGGGTTCAAGGAGATTCCATATTTCCTACATGTTAGGAAAATCTGTCTTAAATGTTTCAAATGTTCTTGATCTGATTTTGAGAAAGGTGTAAGGTCATCTAAGTAAATGACAAGGAAGTCATGAATCTCTTTGGCAAAAGCAATATCCATTGCTCTTTGAAAAGTTGCCCCTGCATTTTTCAATCCAAAAGGCATTTTTACATATTTGAAAGTTCCCCATGGGGTTGTGAATGCAGTTTTGTCTTGATCATCAGGGTGTACTAAGATTTGATTAAATCCTGAGAATCCATCAAGTAATGAGATCCTTGAGGCCCCTACCACTCTTTGGAGAATGTGATCCATCTTGGGTAAGGGATAATTATCTTTGAGGGATACTTGATTCAAGTTCCTAAGATCCACACACAGCCTTATTTCACCAGTTTTCTTTCTTGTAGGGACTAAGTTTGAAATCCACTCAGAGAATCTGATAGGTGCTATGATGCCTGCCTTGAACATTTTCTGTACCTCTTGTTCCATTGCTGGGAGAAGCATAGGATTGATTCTCCTCAGTTTTTGTTTAAAGGGTTTTTGATCAGGCTTGAGGGGGATAGTATGTTGAATTACAGAGGTGTCATAGGATTTTAAATCCTCATAACTCCATGCAAAGACATCCTGGAACTCTTTAAAGAGGTCAATGTATTTAGGCTTTTGATCAGGAGGTAAAGATGCAGACAATTTAATTATTTTGGGCTTGTCAATGGTACCAATGTTGCATTCTTCAATGGCTGCATTTTTGGTTTTCTGGGAATATCATTTGAATCAAAGATGTCCTCTAGTGGAGTTAGGCCTGTTGGTAGAAAATTGTCTTTCAACTCTATGATCTCAGTTTCAGCATTGGCCACTTCTTCACAACTGAATGGTTGAATTTGCTGAATGTTTTCCTTGTTGAAAATGGTTGGATGTAGTATTTGTTTTGTTGTTCTAGGTGATATTGGGTGAATAACCTGTTTAAACTGTATTTGTGATTGACTTGCTCTGTCAGTGTCAATATTTAATCCTGCAAACTCTTGTTGCAGCGTTAAAAAATTGTTTATTTGCATATCATCCTCAAATACTTGCCAATCTTTAACATTGTTTGGAATGGAGGGTCTGTGTTTTATCTCAGCTGTGAAACAATTGTTAGGTTCCAATGGTAATTTGCAAGTACTAGCAAATGTGGCCAAACTATGAGCATGCATATTGTGGGTTCTAGGAATTTTAGTGATTTGGAATTCAGAGAAGAAGTTTAGTACTTCAGCAACAACAGACCTATAAGACCTAAGTCTTTTGTCATTGGTGACAAAATTTCCCTTCACTTGTTGAATAACTAAATCTGAATCTCCCATGATTGAAACCCTGGCAGCTTGCAAGAACTTTACTAACTTGAGGCCTAGTAGAAGAGCTTCATATTCTGCCATGTTATTTGTACATCTAAAGTTTAATCTATAGGCTCTGCCTTCTGCATAACTGTTTTCTTTATTGTGTACCCAAACTCCAGCTCCTGCCCCTAATTTGTTGACTGAGCCATCAAATTCAAGGAACCATAGAATATCTTGTTGTAAAGGAGATTTAATGATCTGTTCATGTGCTGGCAATGTAAGTTGGAGTTCTGGTTTTTGATCTGGCTTGTCTTCTAGGAGAGTCTCATCATTTGATTGAATATGCTTGACAACTAGAGCAGCAGCAGTGTCTAGTGATTGATTGACTGTTGTTTCATGGGTGGTAATTCTTTCATTAGAGTCTTCCTCTTGTATGAGTATTTTGGTTTCAACATCATTTTTTGAGAGAGTTGTGCTATCATTGAAGAGAATGTATGAGTCTATGTCTGAATGGACAGCATATATGGGAAAGTTTTGAGGCTTTTCTTCACTGCTGACCATGTATTTCATGAGCGTTTCTCTGTATAGTCTTTTTGGTTGCCCAAAAACAGAGATGGTGGCATATGACATGTCTAATTGTAGGGAACCTTGGAGTTTAGCTCCCCATGATCTTGATAACAGCATCCCATACTTAGGTGGGATATCAGCAACTACAACATCCATTAGAATTGTTTTGTTTGGGTATTGAACCAAAGACACACATAAATCTTTTATGAGACCTAAACACTTGACTTGGCTGGAGTCAAAGGAAAACAGGTCCTTGTATGGTCTTGTTATATCCAGATTCAATCTCTCCATGACTGCTTTTGGCATGAGATTGTGAGAGGCACCTGAGTCAAACATTGCATTATGTAATATTTTATCATGAATATGTAAGCTGACATAAAAAGGTAGTACCCCTGTGACTACTGTTTTTCCATCCACTTCTGGGCCAAACAGTAATTCTAGGGTGTCATCCAACACATTGACATCATCTTTAATGCTGGTGAGTTGAAGGGACTTCTTGATCTGTTGTTTATAAATGTCATGATTGGCCAGTTCTGAGAGAGGGATTGCTATCTTTGGTTTGCCAATTTCAGTTGCTAGGTCAAAGGGTTTTTCAGATTGGGTCTTAGGGTTATGGATAACAGTCCTTTCCTTGTTCGCCAACTCTTCTTCTTGATTCTTATCTTGATTTTGGGACTTGTCTTTTTTACTCATCTCTTGAGGAGTAACATTTAAATTAGGGTGAGAGGATGAAGTAGCCAGAGGCTGCTGTTTTAAGGACAATGGTTCAGTGATCTCTTCAATAATTACTTCTTCTGCATGTGAATTTGTTTTGTCATTAGGCTCTGTGACTATGGCTTTTTTAGTCTGTTGATTATCCTTTATCTTTTCAGGCTGATTTACACTCACAGTTCTGCTCCTTAGCTTGTATTGTTTATGGACCTCATAAACAACAGTGTCATAGCCTTGTTTAAAGTCAAAGGATTCACCTGATTTAGTTTGGAATAGTTTGATTTCATCATCCTCATGATCTTCTTGTGTTAAGAAAACTTGACTTTCACCATCTAGACCCATTAAATTAATCTGAGGATCTTCATTGGGTTCAGTTGATGTGGAAGTTTCAGCATAGTTTTCCTGGAAAGGGGGTCTTATGTCTTGGTCAGCACTGGCCTTGCCAATGCCTGGGTTTTGAGTTCTCCTAAAATTTGGATTCCTAGGAGGGTTGTTTTGTGGTGCTTCCCATGATGATTTTCCCTCAACCGATTCCACTCTATCACCTAATCTTTTCATTCCATTGAGTATTGCATCCAGCTTTTGATCAAAAGCCGAGGGTTCTTCTTTGAAGGTTGTTCTCTTTTCCAACCTTGCTCTGTTTCTTTTGGCAATCAGGTTAGCTTCCACTGTGACAGCAACCTTCTGGGCCTCTGCAAGGGTTTGAGGGTCTCTTTCCTTCAACTGATAGGCCATGTCAGGGTCAAAACCATCAGGGAATTTGAACAAAGCTAAATCCGGAGGGGGTCTTAAATTTTGTGGGATTGCATTATATACATTGTTGAATCTTGCACAATACTCCAAAACAGTCTCTTGGGGACCTCTTTTGATAGTGTCATATTCACCAAGTATGTGCAGAGGATCCTTCTTCTTTTCCCATCTGCTAGTAAAGGCTTGATAAAGCTCATCAGGAGTTGTGATGGAGTTTGCATTCAGGGATCTAAACCAAGTTCTTACATCCCCAGTTAGGCTTTGAACAAACATCCTCATTCTCACACTGTCATCATCTATTTCATAGGTCTCAAAATGGTCTTGCATCCTTTTGGCATGCTGAACAGCTGTCAAAGGGCCAGTGGAGTCAAAATATGAGATTTTGGTTTGGTAATCCTGGGGTAGAGCTGCAGCATTAGCTGGTATTTGCAGGGGTGCATATCTGTTAGCCATATTCACAAGGTTTGGGGGATTTACAGGGGCAACTAGGATAAAAGGAACGGTGTGTACTACAGGGGTAACAGGTGTAGCAGCACCTAGAGTGTTGTTCAAGGGGATATGTGCAGTGGGTGAAGATGTGAAAGGAGGGCTTTGAGATGTAGATGGTGAACTGGGGGAGACAGGGGTAGAGCGAAATAGAACCTTGATAGGGGTAGGAACCGGTTCAGGGTGGGCTGTCTCAGGACTCAAATCACTAGGATTCTCCTGTCTTTGCTACTTCCTAATTATTCTAGGGATTATATTAGGATTTTCAAAAATAGCTTGTGGGTTTGGGTCAGGGTTTGACCTAGTGTGTCTGGTTTCCCTTTTAGGAGCCAGTTTCTAAACTTCTTTTTGGTATTTTGCAGGATATTTTTGTGTCTACAGAGGCCAGACAAGATTTTGAACTTACTGTATATTTTCGAAAGCTAGCAGCAAAGGGAATGAGCAGCTTTCAAGAGATAAATAGAAATTAGAAAATCTTGAGGAAGTCCCCAGTGGAGTCGCCAATTATGTTAACACCCAGGTTGTTCCCTATGACTCCCAAGGGAATACGGCCGGGGTAACCACTAACCAATCTTTGGATTACAGTTTCTAGCCAAACTGTAATAAGAGAGGGCTCTCTCTTTATGATTTGTCTTTGTTTGATAGTGTTTTAGGCTAGCTATTGTGCTCAGGTTTTTGGTTTATGTTTTCGTTGAAGGACTTCTTTCAATGCTTAAGATGTAGTGTTCAGACAGTAGTATATCATTGGGCAATGGAGTCTAGAGCTGTGAAATGTTTTGAAATGCTGGAGTGATGATGTTCAGACTGCAGGGCCTATTGGGTATCTCAAACAAACAAAATTTAAACTTAAGTGATGATGTATGGTCAGCCAACAGAAAGCAATTAAGAATTCTCCATTAAGCTGGTGATGTGAAAGTGAAACATGTTGCTCAGGAGCAAACTTGAATTCCTGAAACAAATGTCACTGTGAAAGATATATTCTGAAAGTGCAGCAATTAAGAATTACACTTATCAAGATTATAGCTGAAGAAAACATTTATTAACAACATAGATTGAACTCAGGGTATTGCATGCATAAATCATGAAGGTTATTCTTTTTCTTTGTTGCTAAATACTTAGAAATTAGAAACATATATGTTTTGTACAGATTGAAACACATAACAAAGAGAGTTACAGAAAAACTTATTGTATTGTGAGGTACACAGGAATCCTGCAGTTTTCAACAAACACCAGAACGCATTCAACACTTCAGAACTTTGAGAAATTCCATCACTTTCTTTATTAAACTCTGAAAGGATTACAGCATAAGAACTTCTTCAAGAGAAATCAACCACCACACCTGCAAGCTTGTGCGAGGGGAAAATATATACAATCGGTTGTACAAAATATCTGAGTGCTAAGTTATCTCAGAAATGAATACGTTCACCAACTTTTCAAGATATTAGATAAGAAAGTTATTACATCATTGAATACAAAGTAAATGCATCTTTATGCCTGTCAGAAGATATTTTGTCTTTTGGAGGCCACTGAGTCGGTTGGAGTGATCTGCATTAATGCTGAAAAATGCGCTTTTGGAGCTGCTCTGTTGTAGCTTCTCGGCCTGGACACCTGTAGCTTCTCACCTTGCTTTGCTGGCCGTAAATTCTGCTGAGTTGGCTCAGCTTTAATCTTTAATGCATGCTGATTCTTTTAAACTGTCTTGTGTATGACAATTTGCATTTTCCATGAACAAAATTTATTGAATGGCTTCCTGTTTATAAAATCATCTGTATGGCCTTAGTCCACCATTCGAGTGTAGATAGTTGATGCCTGAGAATTGCATCCATAGTCTCCTCTGCCTCTGTATATTTGTAAAAATTGGGAGGCACCTCAAACAGGTGTTTAATTTCATTCATTATAAAAAATAAACTTTCTACTCTGTTGTAGAGAGTGTGTCCTGTGGCTGGCCCTGTTTCCTCTGAGGTGCTGGGCTTCTCATTGATCTAACTTGTGGCAAATGCATTAACCCTTTTGGCATACTGCTCATGTGTGAACAGTCTCCCTGCGTTGTTCAGTAAGCTAGGGAGCCCTCTGTTTTCTGATACTTGAAATTTCTCCATAAACCTGTTTACCTCAGTCTGCATGTCCTGGGTTCTTCTCTCTAATGTCTGCACCAAGTTTCTCAGTGTAAGAACCCTCTTGATTAACTCAATGTGCTCAGTTCTGTTTGAAATTACCATGGTAGCCAACTGAGTACTTGTTCTATTGTTAAGCACATTAATCATCCTGGTGGCAATTTCAGGCATGTTGCTTAGAGCAGCTCTTGATCTCTGAATTTCAGTCTGTGCTTTTGGAATGAGCTCTAACTGCTCATGGATTGTTTCAATATACTGCCATTGGTCATTAATAGATTGGCCAATGTTAGCCCACAGCACTATTTTAAGCTCAGCCACAACCTTATCTAATTTGAGCTCATTCTCTAGCTCTTTGATCCTGTCTTTGAGGGCTTTTATCTCCCTGCCCTTTTCTGCCACAGACTGCTTGGATTTGTCATATCTATCATTTACTTTGGCCAATTTCTCCCTGGTCTCATTCAGCTCTGTCATTTGAGCTTCCAGGGCCTGAATCTCATTTCTTAACTTTTTCATATCCAAGCTAAGGGCCTGCTCTGTTGTTGGTGGTGCTGACATAGATGGTGCTGCTCGTTCAGTCTGTTGAGGAGGTGGAATAGTAGTTGGAGGAGCTTCCTCAAGGTTAATGATTTGAGGAGGAGGCTGGGAGGTCCGACCTTCTTCTCTTTGTTTCAGGGTTGCTTGTAATGTTGCCTGTGCAGCCTCTGATTCTCCCAGCTTTTCTTGTGTCTGGATAAACTGCTTATAGAGTGACACCAGCAAAGCTGTGGCATCTTGATCATGCCTTTGTTGAGCTACTTCATCTGTTTGAGGGTGAATTGTGGCTGGGAGTTTGATCTTTCTCCTCAAAGCCGCCATATCTGCATCCCTCAATTTTAATATTTCTTATATGCTCTTGATATCTTTGGGATCATGCCTAATCTCAATAATTATATCTTCTAAGGACCTTATTCTTTTGTCCTTTGCTTGTGAGGATGCCCTTTCCAACTCAAGTTGGGCAACTGTATTATTAAGGCTATTTTCTAGCCTGTAGTTATCTAATGTCTTGTCTGTCAAGGAAGCATAGACGATCTCACCTGTTTCTTTATGAAATTCAATTTTATCCATTGGGTGGATGTCCTTGGCCAGGACCTCAAGATTGGTCCTCAAGTAATCTGAAGGGGATTGTGGCTGCAAAGTAGTTGGTATGAAGTGAGTCATAATCATCTTGCCCTCCTCGACATCATATGAAGACATTAGTCGCTGCTGGTTGGTGGGAGCCATTTTCAACAAATGGTTATATAGCTGTATCTTTATGGGCTCATTCCTTTTCTTTATTTCAATGAACTGTTGTTTAATGCTCAGTTCACCCTCTCTCTGCTGGCTAGAGGAGCTGACTTCTCCTCCCACTGTCGTCTCTTGTTCCTGTTGGAAGGAACTTGCAGATGCCTCCAAACTGGGCGGGCCCATACCCAAAGATTGTCCTATGGGCATCTCTTCCTCTGAAAGGGGATTCATCCTGTGCCTCTTCTCACCATGACTTATTGATGTAGTCAAGGGAGTCTCTCTATCCATTTTCCTGCTTACATCCTCCTTTTGTGGAGTTTGGAGGACTGAGGTTTAATTAACTGCTTCTTGCCTAGGAGGTACTATGTTTTGAGCCTGCTGCTCAGTGAGAATTGGGGCCTCAACTGCGCCTTCTTGCTGTGTGGGCTGCTCTGTGTCATGCTGCCCTACTCTTTGTTGTGTTTCCTGTTGTTGCTGTTGCTCTACCTGCTGCTGCACTTCTTCTTGCTGTTCCATCTCTTTATCTGTTTGGTTTTCAGTCATGGGAGGTGGTTGCTCTTGTTCCACCTGCTTTCCTTTGCCTTTGCTGCCTGTCTGTTGAGTGTCCATGGCAGCTTGCTGATGTGTTGTTGAAGAAGAGGCAGCTGCTCCAAGTTTCCTTTGATATGATAAGGAAACCTGTCCACAAGTTTCCAAGTCAACCTCCTTTTGCATATTCCTAGCCTCTCTCTCTAGTATCTGCTCTCTAGAGATTGGCTCTTCTAGAGTGCCCTCTTTCCAGCTTAAAGAATTTGCATATTTTTCAATATGATGCATCCTAACATGTGATAGTTACCCAATTTGTGTTTAATCCTCCTGAGGGAAATAAAATGATTACGGTCATAAGGTGACCATTTGAAACTGGTTTGCAATTTAAGGCCTGCTAGGATCATATCTGCCTCCTTCCATCCCTCCTCTCTTTTGTTGTACAAAAAAGGGCCTAGCTGGCTCCTTACCTTCAGTTGTACCTTCTTGTTTTTGCTTTGGAAATGGAGGTAGTTAGCATATCCAAACTGCCTGAAGTATTCTAGGGCAAACAGTCTCATAGGGACATATCTTGGCAGCCTGTAAGGGTCCAATTCACAGCCATATACTCTGATCACTGTGTGGTGTTGGTAAAAATACCAATCACCAATGCTGTAGGATTTGGAGAGATGGAGAATTCTCTGCATGTCATCGGTTAACCTTGGAGGAGGGACACCATACAACAATGTCATAGCTGGGTGAATGAACAGGTCTATAAATTCACAGTATGTGTATGGCGATTGAGAAACATGATGGAAAACTGGATTCCAAAACACAACTGACCTTGGATTCCCCTGGGCATTAAGTTTCTTAAGGGGAATGGAGAAACTGTCTGGCTGATAAAACAAGAACAGGTGGTAGATGTATGAGGTGTATCTGAACACCCTTTCCCTTGGTAGATTCATTAGCTGTTCATGGATCTTTTCTGCAATATAGGTGGCATAGTCATACTGTACAGCTGGAGGCTTTCCAGGAGAAAACATGGACAGCATTGCCATTATAGTGTCATCAACATCCTCAATTCCATTATGGTTTCTGGGGTGATAAAGAACAAAACTGAGCCTGTAGGACTGAGAACAGCTCTCTGGCAAGGATCATAGCATTCTTGGCATTTATGGACCAAGTCTGGAAGGGCATTGACTTGAGGGAGGTTGTAGATGGGCAAATTTGAGTCCCAAATCCCTAAAATATGAGCTCCATTTAGGTGTTGGTCTTTCAGTTCATTTAGCATTTGAATATTGAACTTGGAACCCATTGGAAACCAATCTAACATCTGATAATCTACATCTCCCAGGGCTTTCCATGCTATCTCCTTGTGAGGGGCATTCAGAGGCTGAACATTCAGGGCTATTGGTGTCTCCATAGCTAATAAGGCTTCAGATTTGTATGCAAACTGGTTCTGAATGATCAGAGCAACCCGGAGGAGTTTCTTTACAATGGAAGTGTGAATTTCAAGGAATAGAGGGCAAATTGAGCAAACAGCAATTTGAAATATTGCTTTGAAGTGTAAATAAGACCAATGTCTGGTATCAATCTGTCTCTTTTTAGCAGGTATGTACAGTTTGAGTGACTGGTTTGCGATTGCGCGAACAGAGTACAGTTTCTTATGAAAATGTGGGCAAACAAGGCTCAGCTGGTGCTTTTCGACCTCACAGTTGTAAATGGGGGCTAGGCACAAGGATTTCGCCGGTGAATTATAAGTTTCGGTGTCTTTTAAGCTATTTGAGGGAATTCATAGACAAACTAGGCGTATGAAGGATTTACAAGGGTAAATACCTGGTAAACAGCGAGCAATGGTCACGAATCTATGTAGAAATGGCGCGCCGGAGGTCTCCAAATCGATTTCAGCAAGGTGGCGCAAGTTTTGACGTGAAGAAATCATGTAGAGAAAGCAACAGCAAATTTGCAAAAAGTATGAAAAAACGCGAAGATTGGCCTAAATATGGATTTTTGGCATATTGGCGCGTTTTTGGATGATGTCAGCATGACGTCATCAGGTGGGGTCAAGGTCGGATGACGTCAGCATGATGTCACAGGGTGATGTGGTGAGCTATGATTGGTCCACGGGGATAGTGAGGTGGCGGAAATATCAGCGCGAGGGCGGACGAAGGAGCTGGTGCGGCGACGGGGTGGCAGTGACGTGGCGATGACGCGGTGATGACGAGGGCATGGCAAAACTGGTGGTAAACGAAAAAGCGGTAATGGTTTTCTCAGACCGCCTACGATACGGCGACGGTTTTGTCAGAGGGCAACCCGAGAAATTGTGAGGGCGACGCGTGACAGAGGCCTGACGTCACCCTTTAACAGTTTCTCGGGTGCTAACTGTCGGACGTCGGGCCCAACCCGATATGTATGATGGCCATCCGATCAAAAGCGCTCGATCGGACGGTTGACGGGTTGATGAGGTGATCGGTAAATACAGAAGGGGGGCGGGATTAAAATAATACTTCTTTCGGGATTAGTGCTCGGCGGAAAATCTTTTGGGGATATGGTATTTTGTAATGTTTTCCAATGCAAAAATAATGCGGCCCCGACACTTTGGATAAGCGAACAAAAGTGGGTTTTGATATGATTTTGCAATTTAAAGCGGGTACGGGTAAAAATGGGTCTTTTATAAGGTTCTCTCAGCAAATGAAGGTTTTAATGGGCCAAATGAATTCAGAAGGGGGGAGGGGGGTTAGACTTAGGTTCATCAAAGTGACCAGATGCCATTTGATCCCTGACAGAGAACATATGGCTATAATGCCAAGGGGAGGGATATTTATACAATGCTTGGGGTTTATACACCATGGTGTTATAATACTAGGGAAAGGGTAACATAGGGGTTTATATAATAAGGTTAGGGGTTAATATGGATGAAAGGAGTGCATGAGGGAAGATAATACTAACTTTATTTGAAAATAACCTAGCTTAGGGAGTAGATCAAAATGAAAAGAGTTTTAGACAAGAAATGTGGCTTCTAATAGGACTAAGAACCACCATAAAACCTCAGATCTTTTCATCAATCTCCATAGATGAAGGGATGTTAGTAATAAGAGTGAAAGGGGAAATTTGGGAAGTTAGACATGCTTCCTTTCTTTGCTGCAACCTGATGGAGAAGAGGAGCTTCTCAACCATTGATTTTCCTTTGTGGACATTTCAGCACACATTTATTTGCAAGGAATGATATTTCTGCAACCCCAACTGCCTACCCATCTACTTGCCTAGCATTTTTTGTTTCTTCTTGGAGGGTGCACTTGGACTTGCAGACCCTTATTTTCCTTTTCTTATCTTTGGCTTTTTCCTTTTGATTTTCTATCTACTGCTACCCTTATTGCTTCCAAGGTCCCAGATTATGCGGTTGGGAGCCTTTCTTCTCTACCTAAGCTACTTGTCTGCCAAGATTAAACAGTTTGGACAGACTTCTTTCTCTATTCTACAACTGAAAATTTAAAACATGCCATGATCCAGATTAGGCTGTTGGACCATCCATCAAAATTTAGACCACATCAAGCTATATACACAGATTGTTTTCTCTTGGAAATATGTGATCTTTGCATGATCAAAGCAGAGCATATTTGGAACTTTTCATTGTCAATCATGAAACATGAAACCTATTGGTATAGGTAGCTAACAGCATCATTGGAATCCGACCAAGAAGGAAATTGAAAAGTGGTTGGATCAGAAGATTCACGAGTTCGCGGTGCAAGAAAACACGAATTCGTGCCTATCAAAGGAAGAGTGGTTGAACATGTATCTATATAAGGAGATACACATGATCTTCTTCTACACCTTCCCCATTGAACTATATGAGTGGTTGGCTATATTGACGGACAGTCAAGGAAGGTGGAATATCGATAGTCCTATAATGTGGACTCTAGAATTAGTATGATGACTAGAAGCCTCTAAAAACAAGATCACAATGGCTGTCGATCATTGGCTCAACCAAATTCTAGGAGGATTTGTTACATAATTTGTAGTTGATACGTTAGTTAGATATAGCAAATCGGAGTGAAGATTATTCAAGGGATTGCGAGGTAAGTATTTAAGATCATTGAATACTTGGATTAAAATGTTTCTATGTGAAAAATGGTTGATGCCATTACCTTGATGTTCAGGTCTCTACCGAGTGGAAGATTCGTCAAAAATCACGAAGGATTAGGACCAGAGTATAGCCCCTTGATTGGACCTCCTTCAAGTGACGACGAAGGGGTGGGGTAGACTACGTCGTGGAGCACTATTCAGCTAATCACTTAGGGTATTCTTAGAAAAAACCATCCATCTGCCCCACCTCCACCTCCACCTCCACCGCATACACCTTCGCCCACTGCTCCACCTCCACCTCCACCCTTTAATATGGCAGATGCAATGAAGATGCCGATCTTCAAGGACATAGGAAGTGGAGATCCAAAGTAGTTTTGGTTTGTTGCGAACACTATATGGAGAACACAACAAATATCTAATGACAATATAAAGAAGGCATAGTTGGTTACCACTTTTCCATATCACGCTCTAATGTGGTACATTAAGTATTCAGCTAATAATCCTCTTGTGGTGCTAGTAGAGACTAAGACAGCTTTCAACAAAGAGTTCAGTAAACCTAAATCTAACTCAAAGTCAGTAATTGGATTTAAATATATCATGATGAAGGTCGAAGAAACTCCTTGGGAATTTGATCAGAGGTTGAAATGTAAGATCAGAGAGGCTAACATGCAAATCACATATAGCCAGCATCGTGAATGGTTTATAGTGTCGCTTTTGCACCATTTGAGAATTGCTCTGTCACAACAGAAGATATAAACACAGAAAGAAGCCTTGGAGATCGTAATGAGGCTGCATGCATCACCTATCCAAAATATGAACCTAGCAGTACAACAAATCCACTCACAATTAGAAAGCTTACACTTAGAAATACAAAGTTTGAAGAAACACAAGGAAATTAAGCTTGAAGTATGCGCAGAAGTCTGGTTTTTGAAGTGAAAGGGCCATGGGCACGGTAAGGACAATTTTCCCATGTATGTGAATTATATTAGAGGAGGGGGGTCGATTCCCCTTAAACCAAAAGCCCCAGCAAGGCCGAGTATGGGAGATGCGTCGTGGTGTGCCATTTGTCAAGTTAATAGGCAAGATGCGATGAAAAATTTCCAATTACTTCAGAAGTTCATTTAGACACCCCAACAGTTGTTTTGTAATTTCTACAAATCTGTGGGCCACAATGAGCGCCACTGTCAGAGCTATGATTTGATGATGGAAAGGACACCTACGTACCGTATGAAAGCAGAAACGTGTCCTCCAGATCAGGGCATCGGGGGAGTGCACAGAGGTTATCAGGTTCGAGGATAGGGCTGTGGAGGAGGAGGACCTGGTAGGGGTCGCAGTTAGATTATCAACTACAACTATGGATAGTTGGGGCAGTATGGGCGAGAATGCCAGAATCCTACACACCCATCATGTCAATATTGTAGACAGTTTGACCATATTATAGAAGAGTGCCTGGTGTTAATAGATAAAATGCAAGAAAATAAAACGCAGTGTCAGCAGCCTACACAGAATTTACAGATGATGAGGGTTGATCCTCGCGAAGAAGATCATAGTGTT
Source organism: Pinus tabuliformis (assembly GCA_031772625.1). Taxonomy (NCBI): domain Eukaryota; kingdom Viridiplantae; phylum Streptophyta; class Pinopsida; order Pinales; family Pinaceae; genus Pinus; species Pinus tabuliformis. The sequence goes on along the minus strand of CM062804.1, from coordinate 1,339,164,452 downwards.
AATATTGTGCTAAGAAGTGGAATGACGATTGGCGCTGATAAAGGTAAACAACCTACAGAATAAGGATGAGTCTACAAAGCACCAGAGAAGGAAGTCATCTTTGACCTGGATCGCATGAAGGAAACCTTTATGGAAGCCAAGAAGAGCTTTGTGGAGGCCTCCACCTTAGGAAGCCGAGACAAGATGCAAGAAATCAACACACTTGCAGAGGTTTATCCTTCTGTACTCATTATGTTTTTGGAGACCTATATAAAGCTGTTGTTCAATAGCAAGGTTGTGGAAGGCTTGCAGGAACTAATAAATAAATGTTCCAGCAAGGAAAGGGCCCCTAGTGAACACCGCACAGTCAAAAAGATTGGCAAGCATAAAGCATGAATAGGGTGGGAGATGAGGCTAACCGCGCAGATAGGTGATTATGAAATGGATGAGGTCATATTAGATCTCGGGTCTGATGTGAATATTTTACCGAAACAAACATGGGAAAGGATGGGGAGACCTATGCTGTAGTGATCTCTGATTCATCTCAGGATGGAGACCAAGCATAAAATCATCCCCGTAAGATGGTTATATGTAGTAACGGTTGATATAGAAGGTGCGAGTGTAGTGGCCGACTTTGGAGTTATAGAAAACGTTGACGACAGTAATCCCAACCCCGCACTCCTGGAATTGACTAGGCTATTGACATGAATGGGGTCATTAATTTGAAGAAAAGAACGATGTCATTTGAAAGAAAGTTTCTTCGGTTATAGTGCCATTGGATCCTGTAGAAGGGGTGTGCTATACAAAACCAGTCCATGATTATGAAGAAAGTGATGATGAACTGGATCAGATTTACAAGATAACAACGCGATATCAGGACTGGATCAATCCAATGGTAGATGGATAGATTGCATGGGACTAGGAGAGTTCCTACACCTCTGATTCAAATGAGGAGTTAGAGCATTGGCAGAATCTCTTGCATGAAGTGTTTACATTGCGATGCAATATGATGACGAAGTCATTGCGCTATGTTTTGTTGAAGGTAAGAAAAATACCTTATTATGACGTTTTAACTGACATAGATCTGTTTTTGGATGAATTTGCATGCAAAGTCCCTGAGGACCATCACTTCCAAGCAATAGAGTTGGCATTGCATTCTAAGTTTGTACGATGGTGGGGTATGCATAAGGATAGCTTTGTTGGATGGCGAGATTACAGAAGAATGATGAAGCTATGGTTCGGCCCTGCTAACACTAGAATGACTGAGAAGTATAATAGAAGGGACGGTCTACACGATCACCTAGTGAAGTGGACTAAAGCATGGGGAACAGAACTGCAACCAGAATGGGTACACATATTTTGTCATAACTTGGACACAATTCCCATGAACTGGTATCTAGAAATGGAGCTCTGCCATGGCACCGAGGAATGGGATGTACTGAAGGAAGGATTCTTATTGACTTTCAACTTTTAAGATGGATTTTCAAGCATCGATGAAGCGCTGCAAGATATTAAGGCAATTATCTCTAAAACGCTCAAGGAACCTATGGAATCGACCCAACCAAACCGGAGGTCCCATCTGTGCCACGCCTCGGAATGTTATAACGTGACCATCGAAGAGGAAGAAGAAGACCCAAGGAACATCAATATTCCAGAGGCAAAAGGGCATCACGAAGTTGAAGGAAAAAAAATAGAAAACTCAAACATCTCCGGACCACTAGAAACAAAGAAAGTAAACATTGGCACTAAGGAAGAGCCAAAGTTCGTGAAAATTTGATATTACTAGGACGACGCTACAGTAGATAAAGTTGCAGAATTACTCCGTGAATACCAAGATCTCTTCCCAACTAAGTTTTCATATTTAAAGGGCATAATCAATGATTTGGGCATAATGAAGATCACACTGAAGCCAGATGTGAAGCCCATTAAACAGAGGCCTTACTGCCTTAATCCTAAGTATAAGGAAAAGATTCGCTAGGAGCTGGATAAGATGTTGCAGGCAGGAATCATAGAACCTGTTGAAGAATCCGATTGGGTGAGCCCAATGGTGGTTCAAGAAAAGAAACAAAAGGGTGAAATAAGGATCTGCATAGATCTGCAAAAGCTTAACGATGCATGTGTCCACGATCCATTTCTGACACCGTTCACAGATGAAGTGCTAGACAATGTTGCAGGGCAGGAGGCCTACCCCTTTATTGACGGGTTTTCAGGGTATCATCATATCAAGATCACACCAAAAGATAGAAGAAAATGACCTTCGCGATATAGTGGGGTTGTTTACAGTACACTGTGATACCGTTTGGACTAAAGAATGCACTTGCGATATTTTTCCGCGTAGTCATGGCAATATTCAAGGAGTTCATTCATAAGTTTCTGGAGGTATACTTTGATGACTAGACGATGTTTGGACTAGTGAACTGCAATGTAGCAAGTCTGTGCCTGATGTTGGATAGATGTCACAGATACTAGATTGCGTTGAATTTGAAGAAATGCATATTTTGTGTTCCTATGGGATCTTGTAGGGTCATGTTGTGTGCAAGAAATGAATGATGGTAGACCCTACAAAGATTGTGGTAATTGTGAACTTGGAGGCCCCTAGGAATGTCAAGCAACTGCACGTGACACTAGGACATGCGGGATGCTATAGAAAATTTATCAAAGCTTATGCTCAAATTATTGCACCCATGGCGAAACTGCTAAAGAAGGATGCAACATTCTGTTGGGACAAAGAATGTCAATGCAGCTTAGATGTGTTAAAGGAAAATATGGTCACTACGCCAATTTTGGTATTCCCTGATTGGAAAAAGGGGTTTCATTTGCATGTGGATGCTTCCTGCATTGTGCTAGGTGCAGTACTAACATAGGCCGATTAAGGAGAATCAGACCATCCTATAGCCTTCACAAGCAGGAAGTTATCAAAGGATGTGAAAAATTAACGATGGAGCGCGAAGGGTTGGCCATGGTTTATGCACTGCAAAAATTTAGGCATTATCTGTTAGGATGACATTTGAAGATGTACACAGATCATTCTGCCTTGAAATACCTGGTCAACAAGCCTGTGTTGGGAGGGGGAATTTCCAAATGGTTGTTATTATTTCAGGAGTATGAATTTTAATTCAATGTAAATCTTGGAAGTTTAAATGTGGCACCTGATCATCTATCGCAGATTGAAACAGGAGAAGAACCTAATAATTTGGAGGAAGGGTTTCCAGATGCGCATCTCTTTGTGGTTCACGCAATGGATAACCATTTTGCAGACATTATTCACTTCTTGGCTACAGGGATGGCACCGGAAGGTTATACAAGTCAACAGAAGAAGAAATTAGTGGGGCACGTGGCCAATTTTTCAGTTATTATGGGACATTTGTATAAAATGGGTGCATACGAAATATTGCGAAGATATGTACCAGAATTTGAGCACGACAGTATTCTCGATGAAGCAAATGGGGGAGCTAACGGAGGGCATTATGTAGGCAAGGAAACTGCGCAAAATATTTTGCGTGTAGGTCTATGGTGGCCAACATTAAATAAGTATTCCAAGGCATACTGTAAGGCATCTGATGCATGTCAAAGGACTGGCAGACCATCACGAAGGGATGAGTTACCACTACACCCTCAGGTATCTTTGCAACCCTTTGAGAAGTGGGCGATTGATTTTGTGGGGCGAATTCAGTCCCCTGGAAAGAAAATGGTTGCACGCTATATTATCACTGTGATGGAATACCTAACTAGATGGGTGGAATCACTGACGGTTAAGGATTGTACAGGGGATATGGTAGCAAAATTCTTGTTTTAATATGTCTTAGCTAGATTTTGCTGCCCAAAAGTGTTGATGAGTGATAGGGGTATGCACTTTCTAAATGAAATTATTAGCGTGTTGACTGAAGAATTCTAGGTCTACCATCAGAAGAGTACACCATATCATCCACAAGTAAACAACATTGTTGAAGCTTTTAAAAATATTTTGGATTCTGCGCTGACAAATAATTGCAATGTGCAACGGAATGACTGGGATTTATGAGTACCTGCAGTGCTATGGGCTTATAGGACTACTTGTAAAAAGGTGACAGGACAAATGTCGTTCAGATTGGTCTATGGGGTTGAAGTTGTGATACTAATGGAATATATTATGCCCATTCTACAAATAGCAACTTTAATGGATATGACAGATCACGAGGCCTTGGTAGAACAGCTCGTGCAGCTCATGAAGCTTGAAGATGATCAATTTTTGGCAGGATTCCATCAACAAGTTCAGAAGGAATGCGAAAAATCCTGGCATGATTGCCATATCAAGCTTTGCACATTCAAGGTAAACGATCTTGTCATGTTATATGATAGTTAATTCACTAAATTTTCAAGTAAATTCCAAATGCATTGGTTAGGGCCATATATGGTCAAAGAAATTACAGATGAAGGTGCAGCGTAGCTCGTGAAGTTGAATGGGGAACCCTTCTCAGGAAGAGTGAATGGAAGCAAGTTAAAGTTGTATACAGGGGATCCTGCATAATGACTATATGGCATTAGAATAGTCTTAGTTCTCCAGGCAGTTGCAAGGGAGTGCATGACTATAAACTACACAGCCTGACTTGGTGGACAATGCAGTGAGTAGGCTATGCGAAGAGTGATGAAGATGCAATTAGTGAAGTTGCGCTCAGGAAGTTGCGCTACAAGGGAAGGTACCACATAGCCAAGTAGGAAAATGACCGTTGGAGTTACTGTTCATGACTTAACAGCCAGAAGACGGTTAAGTGGAGCGGGGTGGCAACAATTAAGGAAAAAATCTTTGAAGATCTGCCACCAAAACAACATTTATTATTAGAATTTGGGGGGAATGGTCAGATTTGAATTCAAAACCCCATATAAATTATGTGTGCTGGTCCAATAGAGAACACTTTGCACTCTAAGACTTGTTGTTGACTTTTGTTGCATGTTGCCTATGGGCCGGGTGTTCTAGGAGCAATTCCTGTCACGAGCAAACATTTATCTCATAGCCCGTGAATTATTTATGGATAGAATGAATTCCATTAAACCCATCAAAGCCATGAGTTAGGAATCCGCTATGTCTGACGCACTAGGACCAGAAGTGTCAAGTGTAGAGGCTACGCCTACAGTGCCCATGCCGCCAAGGTCGCCTAGGCATAAATAAACTGTGACGAAAGACAAATAGCCTGCAATGAAAGAGAAGCAACCAACAACAAAGGAGAAACATAAGAATTCAATGATGGTGCACACGTCACACAGGAGGCCTACTGAAACAAAGGCAAAGCAGAAGAAAGATAAGCAACCAGAATGAGTAGTGGGCCTGGAGGTAGAAGAATTCCAAGGAATGGAAGATATTGATACTAAAGGGGTGGAACCCATGTCAAGGCTACCAAAATATATCCCTCCACGAAAGGGAAAAGCAAAGGTAACAGAGGAACCTGATACTGAGAAATTTATAGTATCCCCACCCTTGCTGCCTGAGCAGGTCCCTTTTGAAGGTCTTCGGCTTGCACAGATCCCATTATTAAAGATGGAGGATTGGGACCTCACAAACCAGACTAAGTTTCCACATTTAGCAACAGAAAAATATATGCGAAAGGTCTATTATGAAGAAATGGGTGTTACATCATTGGAGCCGACAAAATGGGTCTGCAGTGTTGAACAATGAGGGTTGCTCAATTTGTTGTTGCTACCACATTATCACCACACCCCCATTAATACGATATGTGTGTGCCAACTCCATACGGTGGTACATGATGGGTGCTTATGGCTAAGAGAGCATATCCCCATCATGGACATGTTCATTCACAAAATCACGTGGCTGCCTTACAAAGGTGTGAACCTTGCCAAGGAGTTTGGAGGGAAGATGGGGGAGAAAGAGCTTGTAGAAAAGATGAAGAAGGATTACGGCCTCCTCAAGAAGTAGCGAGGGTATTCCATCCTCTCTATTACATACCAAGCAATTCAATTTGTTACCCAGATTCTAGGAGGGAAGATTATGAGAAAATGTCGCACAGACGAAGTTCTCGCGCCAGTAGTTTCACTTGCTACATAGTGCACAAAAGGAATACAATTTAATTAGGTTAGGTACACTTGTCAGGAGTTCCTACCGAACTATCATGAGGCCTAAGACAAAACCAAGTCATTCCACTACGCCTGGTTGCTGCTATCAATTGTGCGCATTGCATGGAGGTTGTCGAAGGATAGCCAATTTCCTCCTCTCGAGGAAGGATTGCCAGAGGCTGCTTAGTTTGCCTCTTTATGGTCTATGAAGGATGTCATGCGAATTATAGAAACAAAGGTATTTTGGACTTTTGTGGAAATGGATCTCCATATGGCAATAAATCAGCGTCCAAGGTTATCCCCAACCTTTTTCACGCACCTATCAGCCTATGCGGCATTCAAGGCTGACTTCCACAAGGTCTATATCCAAGAATGGAAGGATCTATAGTAGAAGTGGCACCAATTACCCCATTTGGTGTTAGAAACAGATGTGTAGGAGGTCGTTGGGTTATGGCCTATAGACTGGTGCGCACTATCAGAAGTAGATGTTGGAACAAGCATGGGCGTGGAAAGTTCTGTTGCGCAGAAAAGAATGGAGGCCACTAAGAAAGTTGTGCATACCCTAACAGAACAAAAAAGAAGGAAGCTACAGAAAAGGATTTCATAGAGAAAGAACACGCTGATAAGGAGCAGGTGGAACAAGAGTAGTGCGATTCACAGAAAGGTGATAAGTCACATTCGCTGGAGACAGAGGAAGAAGAGCTTTCAGGCCAAGGAGGTGGAGGTGATGAAGGCAGAGTACCTCGTTTATTTTGAAAAGATGTGGCATGAAGTAGATCGGTGGAAAACGAAGGCAGAAGAAATATGATAAAACATGGGTTGATCACATGGTATTAAAAGAGGGGGATCTCAATGAGATCGACGATAAAATTCAAGACACCAAAATAGAAGTGTTGTAGCAGTTCGAGCAGTAATACATACAGACGCTTGGGGGCGTCTAGAAGGATCTGCATGAGTTGCAGCTCCAAGAAACCAAAATTCAGGAAGATGTCGGGAAGGTGAGCGATGCGCAAGCCAGTCTAGCACGAGGAAAGATTACAGTCGTGGAGATGGACTAGCCATAGGATGTCAGAGTCTTCCCTTTGCCTGAAGGGTCAGTCGCGCTGAGACGGGTGAATAGTGCATGGTGCTTCACACAGTCAAAAACATGGGACTGAACCTTATTGTGCTGTCACTCAAGTCCTTACATGTATTACATAAGGGGGTCATGGAAGAGCTCAAGATTTGAGAACATCGAGCACTCACTACCGTCAGTGACTTCAAAGTCAACAATCAGCAATTGTTCATTGAGAAGACACACGCTCTAAAGGAAAAGGAGGCAATACAGGTGTGTAGTTCACGTCTGTAATCATCAGTAGTGGAGGCATGTAAGTTAATGCCTGAACTTCACATCCCGGAGGATGCACAGCTTGAAGCCAAAGTCAGAAAATTAGCTGTTAGTGTGCGTGAGGATAGAGCAGAAGTTGGACGATTCACTTTCGAGTTCAACATGAAGATTGCAGAGCTGCAGTTAAAGTTGTAGCCCATAACTGCACCTGAGGTAAGGGATCAGTGTGCAGCCGCAATTGTGGAAGGCATGGCTACCTTGGATACCACATTGACTAACTGTGCGACACTGTTTGATCAAGTTATGGAGCTATTGACAAATCTGTAGGAGGATCCAAACTTGCAAACATTGAACATAGAGGTAAGGGAGATGCAACACCAATATGATGAAGTCATGGTTGATTACGTGCACCTTAGCACTAACACATCACCTTGCCAAGTTACAGGAAGGTAGGAAACTACCCGCACAAGTAGAGGAAGCGTAGAAGAAAGAGACCTTGCTAAAGGCCAAGTTGTAGCCTTGGCTAGATGAGGCTTATCAGATCACACTCTCCATTCAAGATAAGATTAAAGGATGACAACAGATGATGAGGTTGTTAATAGAAGGACCAGCCACTTCAAAACTGGTCGAGGAGGTTCGACAAGCAGCAACATAGAGCATTGCTGAAGTTGCAATAATCCAGGTGGAGCTAGGGAACCTTCACAGTAAGATCACGAGGCTAGTAGAGTGACTCGAGGGTGATTCGTGATATTTGTGCTGGGGGCCTATTGGGATGGGGTCCCTTGGGTTAGTTTTGGGTTAAGGTAACCCAAATTTTGGTACAATTTTGTAAATAATGTAAAGTCTCTGCGATTTGTGGATGCAGAGTGTGTAGATGATTAGAAGTTAAAAGGGCTTAGCCCTTTGTTTTGAATAAGTTTTGAGTCAGTTTTTGAGATTCACCCATGGTTCACGAACCATTGCATTGTATGAAAAAAGTCTATAAATAGTGAGTCTTAGCGAAAGGAAGAGATAGAACTAGACATAACAATATAGAAGGAAGAAAAATGGAGATAAGAAATTGGGTTGACTAAAGAAGCTAGGGCAGGAAGGTTCTACTTCTTGCACTTAGAAAGAGGAAGAAAGGCTTCACAGCTGAGTGCGTAGAGGCCTAGGTAGAGTCTGCAACTGAGTGCGCAGACCCCTGCAGTTGTGTGCATAGGGCAGGTTGAGTCTGTAATCTGTGAATTGAGATCAATAAAAACAAGTTTTTGAAGAAGTATTGAGTATTTATATTCATGTCTATTTATCTTTTACTCCATTGATGAATGATTTGCTTTATGAAATATTGAATGAATGTTACGTGATTCTCTTGAATAAGTCTTAAAAATGTACGCAATGCATGTTTAACTAAATTCACAAATACTCTGGCTATTCCTCTTATGGTTATTAATGACTTAAGTAGATCTACGTAAATACCAATTTAAGATTGCTTTTTGATGCGTGTAAGTAGGTAAATCAATTGTTAAAGGTCCACGAGGAATAATCATGGACCTTCGCGAAGGTTTGAAGGTTGTTTTAACAGAGTTTCAGTAACGTTCCCTAAGAGTTTATCGATCTACGTGAATGCAGATCCGAGGCACTAAAAGACATCACACTAGTCTCTAGATGCAGAAAATTGGTTCTTGCATCCCCCCATATTGCTTTGGGTGAGACTGCAGCCTGCTTTACGTGGGTTTTTGCCGAAAGGGCCAGTAGTGTAGGGTTTTGTTGGTTGGCACAAGTAACTCTAAACCTAGGTCAAGACTCCCTAAGCCAACACTAGATCTATCTTAACTTTGGATCTATCAAGTATCTAGAGTGATCAAATTGTTGGAAATAATACTGAGAGGGGGGGGGGGGGTTAATCACTATTATCAGAAAAACTTTTTCATTTTATGCTCAGAAACATATACGCTACTTCAGTTAAGTGAAACAGCGTGTACACGCTGCTGTGTCTAAAGAAACCAGCGTATAACAAGAAAACTTATGATTCAGTAGCTTATCTTCAGTAAATGCATCAGGACATTATTAACCATGATAGTAAAACAGGTGCAGTATAACAGAGCAGATCATCACACAGAAAACACACACATGAACACCATGATATAAGGTGGAAACCCAATGTGGGTGAAAACCACCTACTGCAAGTCGTCTCTATCTTTCTTTAATATGAAACTTCAGTTTACAATCTTTTGTACTGGTGTAGCCTTATACCAGTACGCATGCTACAACCTGCTGAAGGCTTCAACCTTCTCTCGTTCTCCAAACTTCCTTGGAAGGGAGCTCCAACCCCATTTGCTCTTGTACTAGCTAAGATACTAGTACGTAGGTGCTGGCCTACAATCTTCTTTCCTTCAGGTACCACTTTTCATACATTTTCAGACTGGATATTCCTGAAGCACAACATTACAATCTGAAGACCACAATTCATTCAACTTTCATAACAGATCATTGAAGCATAAAAAAACCAATACTAGCATCATCAATCTTTGAATCACTGAACCACTAAAACCCTGTCAACACCAGTCACCAGAACATAGAGCAGACTACAGAACTCTGCAATAGCAGTCAGACCCAACTGCAACCCCAAAAATCAAACTTCAAAATATATACGCTACTTCAATGAGAGAAACCTGCGTATACACGCGCTTTTACCAAAGACAACTTGCGTACATATCTAAAAATAAATTCTCTTAACTTGCAGCTGTACCAGACATCAGTTAGAACCAGAACATAACATTGCATCAGTATGCAGATCTAGAAATATGCATAATCAACCATATCATAATAGTGCATTTCAAACCATTAGATCTAGTCTTCCATCAACCGGTGTGATCTCTCCTTAGCTTAGATCAAGCAACCCAGAACCTGCATACCAGATCTCTTTCTTTTTCAGATATTCAAGACTTTTCAATTGTATTTTCCTAATGATCTTCTTCTCCTTATATAGCCTTAGGCCTTGCTCAATACCACGGGCCAAAATCATAGAAATCCAATACCATCAACTTCAAAACTAGGGATCAACACGTCCGTCGAGACACCATGGTCCAAAACCATAGGCACAACTTCCAAGGAATAACCGCCATGGACCAAAGATAAGTTTTCCACATACACGCCCTTTTACTGAAGCTAACCTGCGTGTACACGCGACTTGGTATATAGCGAACTTGCATATACGCGACTTGGTATATGGTGAACCTGCTTGTATACGCGACTTGGTATATAGTGAACCAGCGTGTATATATTTTCTCTTCATACTTGTAGTCTGATCATCAATTCCTTGTTGCTATCCTTCTGCACTATGATTTGTCATCAGTGTGATTTGCCATCAAGGACAACACTTGTCTAATAATGCCAACAATCTCCCCCTTTGGACTTGATGGCAACCCCAAGATCCTTAGAACCATTCTCCCCCTTTGTCATCAAGGGAAAATGGTTGTGCTCCCCCTGAGTACATGCTGATATCTCTGCTTGGCTGTGCTGAAACATGCTCCCCCTGACTGTAGGCAATATCTGCAAAAGATGTTCTTCAAAAGAACCAAGACCTATACACCATAAGGGACCTTCGTATCACCAAAAGACTCAATACATACATCCATACTCCCAACCAAGGGGGGATACATCAGAAACAACAAATTATATTACATCATTCATCCCAGGCATATGACCTTGACACCATAAAAGAGATATCACAAAAAAATACATGACATAGAGACAACAAATCTAGACCAAGACTTATGAAAGTCACAAGCAGCATTTGATAAACATCTTTTAGATCAGCAACCAAGATTTCCTTCTGAGCTCCTTCTCCTGAAACCAACAACAGTTGTGAACTAGAACCAAAAGCATCTAAATGCCAACAATGCTTTATGAGACTTTAAGATGTTCCCCCTGAACCTGTGCCTGCTGCACCCTCTGAAACTGTGCCTGAAGAATTCTGGCATACCCATCTCAGACCTTCTCCAACCAGAGTCTGCCCTTGCTGTTCAGAACTCCATATACGCGACTTCTCCTCCATAAAACAGCGTATATATGCGGATATCCCTTACGTAACTTACGTATACCAACTTTTCTGTAGAACAGACAAGCTTCAACAGCAGGATGAAGCATCAACTACTCCCAGCTTTTGTCTGAGATATTCAAAAGTTTCCCTGGGCAGTGGTTTTGTGAGAATATCAGCAACTTGTTCCTTAGAAGGAACATACTCCAACTTGACCTTCTGCTCAAGCACTTGTTCCCGAAGAAAATGGTACTTAATTGGTATGTGCTTGGTCTTTGAGTGCATGACTGGATTCTTTGAAATGCTGATTGCACTTGTATTATCACATAAGATAGAGACTGGTGAAGTGCAGGTGATTTGAAAATCCTGCAAGGTCTGCATCATCCAAAGAAGTTGTGTGCAACAAGATGCCGCAGCCACATATTCTGCTTCAGCTGTAGATAAGGCAATCGAACTTTGTTTCTTGCTGAACCAAGATACTAATATAGAGCCCATAAAGAATGCACCACCACTTGTGCTCTTCCTGTCATCCATGCTTCCGGCCCAATCTGCATCTGTATAAGCATGAAGTGTGAGATCTGTATCTCTAGGATACCATAATCCATAATTTTGTGTCCCTTGAAGATATTTGAAAATTCTCTTCACTGCCTGAAGATGAGTCTCCTTTGGATTTGCCTGAAATCTCCCAACTATTCTGACTGCATGCATGATGTCTGGTCGGGTACCTGTCAAATAAAGCAAACTCCCAATCATGGATCTATAAGTTGGTTGATGAACTGCTGTTGATTCATCATTTGCACTGAGGCTGCATCCTATAACCATTTGTGTACATACTGGCTTTGAATCTTCCATGCCATACTTCTTCAAGATCTGCTTGAGGTACTTGGTTTGAGACAAGAAGATGCCTCCTTCATTTTGTTGGATTTGCAATCCAAGAAAGTATGTCAATTCTCCAAGTAGTGACATTTCGAATTCTTTCTGCATAACAAGGCAAAGTTTTGACTCATAGTCTCTTCATTGCTGCCAAGGATAATATCATCTACATAAACAACAAGTATTAGCAATTTGTTATTTTCAACTTTTATATAGAGATTGCTATCTGCTGATCCTTTTGAAAAACCTTGCTGGTGAAGATATTTGTCCAATCGATAGTACCAAGCCCTTGGAGCTTGTTTGAGACCATAGAGAGCCTTTTTCAATCTGCATACAAGGTTTGGATCATTCCCAAGAATGAAACCATCTGGCTGCTCAATATATACTTCTTCTTCTAAGTCTCCGTTCAGAAAGGATGATTTCACGTCCATTTGAAATACCTTGAAGTTTTGAAAGCTTGAGAGAGCAAGGAACATTCGGATGGCCTCAAGTCTTGCAACAGGAGCAATGGTCTCTTCAAAATCTATTCCTTCTTGCTGCGCATACCCTTTACAAACAAATCTGGCCTTGTTTCTAATTGCTTCTCCATTTTCATTCAATTTATTTTTGAAGACCCATTTTGTCCCTATGACATTTTTATCTTTTGGTCTAGGAACCAATTCCCAAGTGTTGTTCTTTTCGATCTGCTCAAGTTCTTCATCCATTGCTTTGACCCAGCATTCATCTTTGCATGCCTCTTTCACACTTTGTGGTTTAGTGGAAGAGAGTAATGCCAAATAGCTTGAAGCTTCTGCAATTCTTCTTCTTGTTTGTACTCCTGCTTCTTTCTGCCCCACAATCTGAGATTTTGGATGATTCTTTTGAACATATCTGGATGGAGTCTTCTCTTCTATTCTTTTCTGCTCCTCTGGTTCTTCTTGAGGTTCTTCTTCTTCATCATTCTGCCTTTGAGGGTAGCCTTCATCTTCTTCAATGTCTTCATGATGAACTTGCATAGGAATATATCCCTTCTCATCAACCACTACATCAATGCTGTCAACAATTCTGACAAGTCTTTTATTGTAGCACTTGTATGCTTTGCTATGTGGAGAATAACCAAGAAGAATGCCTTCATCTGCTCTTGGTTCAAGTTTACCAAGTTGCTCATCAGTATTCTTAATATAACATTTGCTCCCAAAGATTTTGAAGTGCTTCACCGAAGGAGTCTCACCACTCCAGAGCTCATGAGGTGTTTGAGTGCTGTTTACTCGGACATTTGTTTTGTTAAGAATAATAACCACAGCATGTGTAGCTTCACCCCATAAAGTTGCAGGAGTACCTGATTCATCAAGCATAGCACGAGCCATTTGTTGGATTGTTCTGTTCATTCTTTCCACCACCCCATTTTGCTGAGGAGTTCTAGCTGTAGAGAATTCTCTTCTTATCCCATGTTCTTCACAGAAATCGAAAAATTCGTTTGAGGTAAACTCCCCACCTCTGTCAGATCTGAGGCACTTAATTTTGTGTCCTGATTCATTTTCAACCAAGGCTTTGAAGGATTTGAATTTTTCGAATGCTTCATCTTTGTGCTTCATAAGCCCTAACCAGACAAACCTGGAGAAATCGTCAATGAATAATATCAAATATTCTTCTCCTCGAGGTGTCCTTTTCCTAAATGAACCGCATACATCTGTATGGACTAGCTCAAGAGGTATGCTGGCTGATCCTTCCTTCTCTGGAAAGTTAGTTCTAGTTTGCTTCCCAAACTGACAAGATTTGCATATAGTGTTGTCTGGAATTTTGATATCTGGAAGACCACGAACTGCCTGATATTTGCATGCTTTCCTTATTTGTGAAAAGCTTAGATGCCCCAACCTCCGATGCCATAGCCAGTGTTCATCATCCTTGCTCAAATAGCATTGTTGTGGTCCTTCTTCAAATATGTATAGATTATTTGGAGTCCTTCTTCCTTTGATCATTGTTTTACCTGTATCAAGATCACGAACACAACATCCATTTGATCTAAATATTACCTCTGTTCCTTGATCGCACATCTGACTGACACTCAGAAAATTATGCTTCAATCCATCAACATACAAAACATTTCCAGCTTTGTCCTTCTCTTTCAATGGAGCAACACCTTTTCCTTTTATGGCTACAGAGATATCATTTCCAAAAGAAACTTTCTTCCCCTTTTCTAATGCGGTATATGACTCAAGCTTTTCTTTGTCCCCTGTCATATGCTTCGAACATCCACTATCAATGTACCATAGACTTTCTTGACCTTCTGCATAAAACGCTATCCCACATCTTTCTGGTTGCGGTTCCTTTATTCTCCATGTTCTGACATTTGAGGTTTGTTCTTTCTGAGTTGTCTTCCGGAACCTGCTTCTGCATTCAGAGTCTTCATGACCAAAGTTATTACAAATAGAGCATTCAATTTCATTTTCAAGAACCAAAAAGTTGTTATAAGTCCTTTTCATGGTTCCAGTCATTCTCCCTTGCTTTTGAGCTTCTATAGTCATGATTGTCTTGTAGGCAACACATTGAGCTACTTTGTGACCGAAGTTATGGCAAGAAAAGCATTGGCCATTAAAGAAACTTCTGCGATAATCAGATCTATCATCCAACCGATTGTAGCTTCTATTCACATTCATTCTTGGAGTAAATTGGGAAGATTTTACCTGTGGCTGATTGTAGCTTCTGTTTGTCCTTAAGGCAGTTTGTCCCCAAATTTCTTGATGGTCTTTATTTGTTCTTGAGGTAAACTGTCCTTGATTCACCTGATGACTTTTATTTGGCCTTTGCTCACTTCTCCTTGCTGCATCAAGATAACTTTTAGAGGTAGAGGCTTGAGATGTTTCTCCATTATATCCAAGACCTGCCTTGATCAGAGGAGATCGCTGCACATTGATAATCTCATCCAAGGTTTCAGATCCTTTAACAAATTTAAGATTAATCGCTTTTGTTTTCTCAATCTCCTTTCTAAGACAAACAATCTCACATTCCAATTTTTCAAGATGTTTTTCCTTTTCAGCTAGTTGACATTGTAGAGAATCAATAATAGCACTCTTCTCTTCTAAGCAAACTTTGAGATCTTTCATTTCTTCACAAAAGCCTTCTACGTCTATAGCATCCACGTAGTCATCATCTTCAAAAGCCATTAAAAGTTTATATCTATTACGTTGTTCATCTTCATCACTATTTGAAATACCATCACTATCTTCATGAGTGTAATAGCTTTTCTTCTTTTCATTTTGTTTCTTGTTCCATTTAATAGGTTCCTTTCCCTTGTCATTCTTATCTTTGTGAGGACATCTGGCAGCATAATGACCTACTCTTCCACGAGCAAAGCATTTAAAAGGTAACTTACCTCTGAACCTTCCAGAACCCCTTTGAAGATTTCTAACAAAATTTGATTCTTCTTCTTCATCTTCTGGCATGTGACTTGCTTCATAATAATCTCCTTTGCCTGAAGCCTTGAAAGCAGCTTCTCTTCTATCTGATGGACCTCCCTTTCTCATTTCATAAGCAGTTAGAATTCCATGAAGCTGAGACATAGTAAGAATTCGTAGATTTTCCTTTTCTTCTATTGCAGACACTTTAGATTCAAATTTGGGGGACAATGATCTTAGAACCTTTTCAACCACAATAGCCTCTTTTATTTCTTCACCCAAGTTTTTCATGCAATTAACAATCTCATCAACTCTAAGGAAATAGTTAGCCACACTTTCATCATTATACATTCTGAGAGTCTCATACTTAATCCTGAGAGTTTGAAGTTTAGCACGCTTTACTTGTTCGTCTCCTTCATAGCTCGTGACAATCTTGTCCCATATTTCTTTTGCAGATTTATAGTGCATTACCTTCATGAATTCCGATTGGGATATACATCCCAATAGAGTACTGACTGCTTTCGCATTTGTTTCATATTTCTTTTTCTCGTCTGCATCTGTAGGAGTAGCTGAAGGAAAAGTGTAGCCTGTCTCTACGATGTCCCAAACTTCTGTACCAAGAGATTGAAGATAGGCAGTAACTCTTACCTTCCAATAATTGAAGTTTGTTCCATCAAAAACCGGTGGCCTGATTGATGCTTCTCTCTCATAGTTGCTCATGATGAACGATCTACCTTCAAGCGATCAAGCTTCTCTGAAGGACCTGCTCTGATACCAATTGTTGGAAATAATACTGAGAGGGGGGGGGGGGGGGGGTGAATCAGTATTATCAGAAAAACTTTTTCATTTTATGCTCAGAAACATATACGCTACTTTAGTTAAGTGAAACATCGTGTACACGCTACTATGTCTAAAGAAACCAGCGTATAACAAGAAAACTTATGATTTAGTAGCTTATCTTCAGTAAATGCATTAGGACATTATTAACCATGATAGTAAAACAGGTGCAGTATAACAGAGCAGATCATCACACAGAAAACACACACATGAACACCATGATATAAGGTGGAAACCCAATGTGGGTGAAAACCACCTGCTGCAAGTCGTCTCTATCTTTCTTTAATATGAAACTTAAGTTTACAATCTTTTGTACTGGTGCAGCCTTATACCAGTACGCAGGCTACAACCTGCTAAAGGCTTCAACCTTCTCTCGTTCTCCAAACTTCCTTGGAAGGGAGCTCCAACCCCCTTTGCTCTTGTACTAGCTAAGATACTAGTACGTAGGTGCTGGCCTACAATCTTCTTTCCTTCAGGTACCACTTTTCATACATTTTCATACTGGATATTCCTGAAGCACAACATTACAATCTGAAGACCACAATTCATTCAACTTTCATAACAGATCATTGAAGCACAAAACAACCAATACTAGCATCATCAATCTTTGAATCACTGAACCACTAAAACCCTGTCAACACCAGTCACCAGAACACAGAGCAGACTACAGAACTCTGCAATAGCAGTCAGACCCAACTGCAACCCCAAAAATCAAACTTCAAAAGATATACGCTACTTCAATGAGAGAAACCCGCGTATACACGCGCTTTTACCAAAGACAACCTGCGTACAGATCTAAAAATAAATTCTCTTAACTTGCAGCTGTACCAGACATCAGTTAGACCCAGAACATAACATTGCGCCAATATGCAGATCTAGAAATACGCATAATCAACCATATCATAATAGTGCATTTCAAACCATTAGATCCTGATCTGTCCTTAGATCTAGTCTTCCATCAACCGGTGTGATCTCTCCTTAGCTTAGATCAAGCAACCCAGAACCTGCATACCAGATCTCTTTCTTTTTCAGATATTCAAGACTTTTCAATTGTATTTGCCTAATGATCTTCTTCTCCTTATATAGCCTTAGGCCTTGCTCAATACCACGGGCCAAAATCATAGAAATCCAATACCATCAACTTCAAAACTAGGGATCAACACGTCCGTCGAGACACCATGGTCCAAAACCATAGGCACAACTTCCAAGGAATAATCGCCATGGACCAAAGATAAGTTTTCCACATACACGCCCTTTTACTGAAGCTAACCTGCATGTACACGCGACTTGGTATATAGCGAACCTGCGTATACGCGACTTGGTATATGGTGAACCTACTTGTATACGCGACTTGGTATATAGTGAACCAGTGTGTATATATTTTCTCTTCATACTTGTAGTCTGATCATCAATTCCTTGATGCTATCCTTCTGCACTATGATTTGTCATCAGTGTGATTTGCCATCAAGGACAACACTTGTCTCATAATGCCAACACAAATCTCTTGAGCTGTAAACTTCGTTTTTGAGAGAAAAACTTGAGGAACGGTTTGCACCTTGAGATATTTGATCCCTCTTAGCACTTGATAGATCTAGAATTAATATGAACCTAGTTGGTTGATATTAAAATACGTTACCTTGCTCTGTGGATTTTATCTAGATTTTACTAGATAAAATTCATGTTATGTGTTATTCTCAATCTTGCCATTATTTCTCTTTTTTTTTCAATATTTTACAAACTCTAAATTCCAACCTATGGTACAAAGCACTGGTTAAAAGAAAATGATGGACGGTAGAAGAAACTGTAGCGAAAATTTTGTTTGCCCAATCTTCGAAGAGAAGGGGTTCATGTTGTCCAAGTCGAGAAGTGTACAAAGTAGTTGTGCGTGAGATTGTGCACAGAGGGAGTAGCATTAGCATTGAAAGTTGTCTATCCAATGTATTTTTCAGAAGTTGAGTGGGAAATCACGTGGAGAAATGGCCAACTTGTGACAATAGAGGAACTTGCACACCTATGGCAATAAAGGAACAATGAGAAATGATCACATTTTTTAAATCCTAAGCATTGGTGAATCAAGTCCAAGCTTGTGTTGAAAGAGACTCATGGAAGTGGAGTCATGAGCAAACCCTGTTGTTCCAAGTTACAGAGGAGGAGATATCTGATAGAGATTGGGAGATTCCAAATGCACATTGAAGGGAAACAAAGATGTGTGGGGTTGGGCTCAATTTTTTTTTTTCGTATTGAGTTATTAAATGGACGATTGTAAACCTTGTCATCAGATCAACTATCTGTGGAGCCTAAGGCTTGAAGGAATCCAACCTGGCCAAAGGAGCCTTTTTTTATTGCAGACCATTATATATGTGTGTGTGGGGCAAGTAAAAGTTGTGGAGTTGATATTTAAATTTTCTTAAAGGATGGAAGTTTGAAATAATTCTAGAAGGTTTTGAAGGTACCTTTAGAATATTTAATTGACATATTTATTAAAAAAAAATTGGAGGGAGATTTTGTGTGTAAAGAATAACTAGCTTAGATCTATCTGAACTCTAGATCTACCAAGCATCCAGAGAGATCTAATCTCTTTTTCCTTTAAAAATCTTTGCATCTCAAGAAATTCGATCCCTCTTGGCGCTTGGTAGATCCAGAGTTAAAATGGATATAGACTAGTTTAATTATTAGTTATAATTATTCATTTTTTTTATCTAGTCAAAATGTTAATCAAATGTTTACATAGGAATGAAGTTTACTTATGAACTTCAAATATAAAGAATTTTTTTAATAAAAATTGAATTGAGGGGAAATCTTGGATAAAATATAATACTACAATATTATATTTTACCCCAACCTATATATTACATTTTACTCAATATTCCCCCTCACCCCTGCTAATTTTAGAGTTGAGTTTGTTTACTTTTAAACTTCATATAAAGAAAAAAAACAATAATAAGTGGACCTATTCAGGAGAAATATTGGGTAAAATGTAATATTATAGCATTATATTTTACCCATTATAACCTAGTTAAAAGTGGAGACAAAAATATTAGATAAAATGTAATAATTACATTTTTCATAATATTTCCCCCACCTCCAATCATATCCAAACAAATGCCGAATGCCAACATATCCATAATTTTTTCTTTTACCTTTACACGCTACATGGATTCAACACTATTTTGTACAGCTAATTATATATCTAAATATAACATCAAACTATGATGGATTTAGGCTAGTTAATTTCCCTATTAAATAGGTTATATTCCACATGAATACCATGGGTCAATAACATTGATTCTTAAAACCATGAGTCACTACTATGTGTATTTTTATTTTATTATTATTTAATTTATATAGGGTTATTTTATTTTGTTGTTTTTATTTTATTTTCAAAGTTAAAATGTTTACGTTATGTTAAGTTACACATTTCTAGCATACTATAGGCATTGCATCTCACATCAATGAAGGAAATACATGTATCCTCATACTATATATATATTTTTAATTACTTTGTCTCACTATATAAAGTCTCATGTAAATTAAAGGTGAAAATTGAAGTATTTTATTTATGGCCGAATTTTTAAAGTAACATTACACACAAAATTTCTTGCATATACATATATTAGCCAACATGTATATATTTCTTTAATGTAAAGATGGTGTTGACAAATACCAAATTCTAGGTGGAGAAAATTAATGGTAAAAACAACTTCAAATTATGGAAGTTAAAAATGCAAATTGTATAATGCATTAGATGGCAAGAGGAAGAAACCTACAAATATGACAGATGTATAGTAGGAAGACCTAGATGTCAGAACCCTTAGCACAATTTGATTATGCATAGTATCTTGTTTAATATTATCATATAACAATGCCAGGTTTATGAAGCAAGATGAGAAATTTTTATATAACAAAGTCCTTGAGAAGTTGGATCTACTTGAAGAGGCAACTATACAATCTAAAAATGAAAAAAAATACACAAATTATTGATCATTT
The DNA here is from genome assembly GCA_031772625.1 of Pinus tabuliformis. Lineage (NCBI taxonomy): Eukaryota > Viridiplantae > Streptophyta > Pinopsida > Pinales > Pinaceae > Pinus > Pinus tabuliformis. The sequence goes on along the minus strand of CM062804.1, from coordinate 1,339,144,009 downwards.
GAATGTGTCTAATACTCTTACGTAACACTATCTATCACTCCCTTACAATAATTATGGGTCGTGGAAAGTGTTACAATTTATTTAACTAAAAAAAAAAAAATTATAAAAACTTGAAAAATGAGAGATTAAGAAGACTTTCCAACAATATAATTTTTACATCAATCTAAATCTTCAATAAAAAAATATTTTTTACATCAATCCAAATCTTCAATAAAAAAACAAATTACTAAAAAAAAAGATCCAATCAACCCTTTTAACTTGCCATATAACACCCAAGTCATTTTTAAGAAAAAAACCTATATACAAATTGATTCACATTGTAAATTATCTAACTCACATATTAAGAAATTTAGACTTCTGTGATCCATAACATTGTTTAGAAAATCTTCGACAAAATCACATAACCAATCTTTTGCCGAAAATTTTCTAAACAACTCACATATTCTTTGAAAAGCCACTTATTAATTTAAATTATTAAATTACATAACCATTAAACCTAAGAATTATTAACCAATATTTAATTCTAAATTATTGTATTACGAAGTTACAACTAATCCTTAATTAAGGAATATCAACCAATAAAGAGTATACCACTATAAGGGCTGGAACTTCTTTAATAATCTTCCCCACCCAATATCGGATATAAGCGTGATCTTATTCACCTCCTTGCCACTTGGTTGCACTATTATGAAGAGATTCTCTACACTTATCTTCTTATATTGGATTTATATATAGGCAGCATCCTCCTTTACATTATATTAAGATATAGGCGTGTGCGGGATCGAATATTAAAATCATTCGATAAACTTTTTTGTCTTTATTTCGTCAGATTCCCAATCACAATAACAATATAAAATGGTTTGTATTTATGACAGTGTGGTCCAAATATTTGAAACATTACTCGAAGAATGTGGAATGTGGAATATGGAATAGTCCAAAATGCCGATGGCAATTCGATCTGGCAAAGTAAGTCAGTGTTCTCTATATGGTTTAGAATATTTTTCTTATTTTTAATATATTATAAAAAAGGGTCACATAGTAACTAGTATCTCTTGTTTAATTTAAATATAGTTTAATAAAAAAATAAAAATAAAAAATTCATCACCAAAAATAATTATTAAATCTCATCACTAAAAATTAAGAAATATGATTAATTAATATGCTTATATTAAAATACATATATTTATATGTGTTTATTTTATTTTTATTAATATATATATATAATTGTTTATAATTAAATTTATTATGTTTTCAATATAATAATAGGTCACTTTAAATTAGAAATATTATGGACTTATTATAATTCATAAAAATAGAAATAATAGAAAGAAATAAAAAGTTAAATAAAAAAGAAATAAAACTGAAAACAAAAAATTAGTAACTAATAAAAATGGAAGTTACTAAAGAACCCATAATAAGACCTCAATCAATCACTTTATAAATAAATAAATTTAAATAATAATAAAAAATAACAAAAATTGAATTCCTAATGTTAAACTATGGATAAATGTCATAATTTTTTGGTCAAAGACAAACTAGTACCCGGTCAAAGGGAAAATTGAATGCGTTATACCATGAAAAGTGTTATACCATGTCTATGGCATAATAAGGGTTACATAGTAGTTAGTACCTACCACTTAGTTCAATTATTACTCAATTAAACCAAAAAATAATAAAAACAAATATTTTATCACAAAAATAAAATAACTAACAAAATATTGTATTATTGAATGTCATCACCATAAATTAAGAAATATGATTAACTAATATTGTTTATATTAACATATATACACTTTAATATATATGTCGATTATATGTGTGTGTTTTATTTTTTATTAATATATATCATTTTTATAACTAAATTTATTAAAATACTTTTTTAATATAATAATAAGTCATCTTAAATTGAAAATCTGGAGAAAAACTATAATTCATGAAAATAGAAATAATAGAAAACAAGAAAAAAAATCAAAAAGTTAAATAAAAAAGAAATAAAACTAAAAACAAAAAATTAGTAACTAATAAAAAATAGTAAATAATAAAAATCAAATTTTCAATGTTAAACTATGGATAAGTAATAAAAGAATTTGGTCGAAGACAAACTAATAGGAAGTCAAAAGAAAAACTGAATGTGTTATACGATGCCTTTGTAGGTATAATAGTACAACTATGTGGCCTATATGTCTATATTAATCACATGCACAATAACATTATTAAATGTAGTTGAAATATGCTAAGAAGTGCTATTGATATAGATTTAATAATAATAATAATAATAATAATTATTATTATTATTATTATAATAAATTAATCAATAGAAATAATTAATTAACAATAACAGTAATAATTTATAATAATAATAATAAACCCAAGAGATTAATATTAAAAACAAATGGAGAATTGGAAGGGTCTACTAAATCCACATTTATTAATATTATTAATAAACCCAAGGGATTAATATTATTAACTCAACGAATTAATAAATCCATTAAACTATGAATATTATAAACCCCAAAGTATTAACAATATAACCCCTTGAGATTAATATTATAAACCCAAGGGATTTATAAACCTAAGGGATTATAAACCCTAATGATTATATTGCTCATAAAGGATCAATATTATAAACCAAATGGATAGATACTATAAACCCAAATGATCAATAAACCTAAGGGATGAATATTTAAAACAAAAAGGATTATTCATATTAAAAACTAAAAAGATTAATAACCCAAGGGATTATTAATATTATAAACACAAGTGATTAATATTATAAATCCTATGGATTAAAAACCCAATGGATTAATATTATAAACCTAAGGGATTCATATTATAAAGCGAATGAATTAATAAACCTAAGGGGGTTAATATTATAAGCCTTGGGAATTATAAACCCATGGTATTACTATTATAAACCCTAGGGATTAAAAACACAAGTGATTAACATTATAACCCCAAGGATTAAAAACACAAGGTATTAACATCATAAACCCAAGGTATTAACAAACCCTAGCGATGATTATTATAAAACCAAAGGATTAACAAACATGATGAATTTTTAATATTATAAACCCAAGAGATTATTAAACCCAACATATTAATATTATAAACCCAAGTGATTAATAAACTCAAGGGATTAATATTATAAACCCTGGATATTAAAAACACAAGGGATTAATATTTTAACCCTAAGGATTATAAACCCAAGGAATTAATAAAATCAAGGGATCAACATTATAAACTCAAGGGATTAATAAACCCAAGTGATCAATATTATAAACCTTAGGGATAGAAAACTCAAAGGGTAAATATTTCAAACCCAAGGAATTAAAAACCCAAGGGATTAATAAACCCAAGAGATTAATATTATAAATCCAAGGGACTAATATTATAAACCCTAGGTATTAAAAACCCAAGGGATTAATATTTTAAACCCAAGGCATTAATATTTTAAACCCAAGGCATTAATATTATAAACACTAGGTATTAAAAACCCAAGGGATTAATAGTAGAAACATATGGAGAATTAGAAAGGTGATCAGGTGATTAATTTTAAAGTCAAAAACGGAAGAGCCCAGAACTTCTTGAAACTGACGTTAAATTAAAGAGCTCGTCGATCTGAATCCAACACAACTTGAATCGCTCAAAACTAATATTTTATGCTCATGATATGGCGCTCAGATCATTTTCCCAAATAGGGAAAAAATTGCAAGTACGCTGACTAGGCGAGTTGACTAGGTAGGATAACTATACAATGTGGTCTAATGAAAGGCTTCCACTGATCCTTTCTAAATTTCTCAAATTTGTTGCATTATGGTTGGTTGTTGGTGCTTTTATGTGGTCCAATAACTAGGAGTCATGTGGGCCAATGGGTGTATGCCACATGGCCTCCCAATAGTGAAATAAAAATTATGTATGGACCAAATGACCCCCCCACAGGGATCGAACATAGGACAAGTCAAGCACAAGTCAAAGCTCCTTACCACTAGGGCACACAGTGGGTCTTATTAACCATAGTGCAAAAGCACTATAAAATATTTGTGCATATGTTATTTCAGGGAAGAGGCCAAGGCCCTAGTCACCCCACACCCAAGAGACCATAGGCAAGGGAGCCAAGGGCTAGGGCTTAGCCCCGGCCTGAGGTCCTGACACCACAACCAAACGCCACCAAACCACAACACATAACGCACGGAGGCACTAATAGTGTGGAGGAGCGGAGACACTAAGACATGGGACCAACCCATGGTTATAACACTCTTGACATGACCACAGGCGCAAGGTTGGCCTCTCGACACAAAGGAGCTTACGGAGGGGGGCTAGCCCTAGGGCCTATGGCCATCACACATGACCCACGGCGGAGGTCAAAGGTACTAGGTGAAGGCACTAACATGTAAGGGCCAGCCCAGGTCCTGTAGACCACCAACGAGACCGTGCAACAAAGGGTGGTTAGCCCAACCCTTGGCCATGTGGCACCCATATAACCACATGCCTAGTGCTAAGGGTCCTAACTAGCAGGGGTGGGTGCTAAGGCCCAGCCCTCGGCTCTATGTGCCCACATGACCTTGATTTTTCGTCTCAAGGGGTTAGGGTTGAATTAAAGTTCCAGCAAAATGTGCCAATGAAGGGAGGAATTGTGTTATGAAACCAGCTCACAAAAAGAGAGAAAAGATAGATGAACGCCTTAGAATTCAGTCTCTTCGAGGGGGAAACCTCCTTTACATTACATAAATGAAAAATTCTTCTATGATACAAATGACAAAACCTCCTTTCTATATATGGGAATCTAAGGGGTCACAATATAACCAAGCCGACCTAACAATAATAATATAAAGGCACAAAATAACAATAGAGGGATTCTATGGGGCACAATAATAACAATATGGGGACAATAAGGGCACTACAATATTAATAAGTGATACAACTATAATAGTAATGGGGTAAACATTAGTATTATAGGGACCTAACATGCCCCTCTATTTCAAAAAAAAGTGTTTTCCTCAACGCTTGAGCAGTTTTGGATGCTTCTGTATAAAATTCTCATCCTCCCATGTGGAATCTTTAGTGGATAAGTTCTTCCACTTGATGAGATACTCTGAAATTGATCAACTTCGTAGTTGTCAAGTTCTTGTTTCTGTGACTCCTTCTGGTTCCAATATAATTTTTCCTTCCTCGTTAAGTTCTGCAATATTGTTTGAACTGGGAGCTTGTCGCCTATAACCTTCTTTAAACATGAAACATGGAAAACTGGGTGCACTCGAGAAGCTGCAGGAAGCTCCAATTTGTATGCCATAGTACCAATCTTTTGCAGCACCTTGTATGGACAATAATACTTTCGTGATAATTTATTATCCTTCTTAACTTGCTCGAGGGACATTTGTCTATATGGTTGTAACCATAGGAATACCCAGTCACCTATATCAAAATTTCTTTCTCTACGATGTTGATATGCCTGTTGTTTCATTCTATTTTGTGCCAACATGAGGTTATCCTTTAATAGTTGGAGAACTTTTTGATGCTCGATGTGATGTTCCACTACTTGAACCTTAGAATTTTCTCTTAAATATGATGTGATGGATGGTGGCTGATATCCATAAAGCACCATAAATGGGTCATTTTTGTTGCAGTATGGTAGGAAGTGTTATACCACCATTCAACCAGATGCAATCATTTGACCCATTATGTCTGTTTATCAAATACAAAGCAACGAAGATATCCTTCCAAACATTTGTTTACTATCTCAGTTTGCTCATCAGATTGAGGATGATAAGATGAGTTATGAGCTAACTGAGTACCAAGACAAGAAAATAATTATGTCCAATTTTTTTTAGTGAAAATGGGATCTCTGTCACTTACAATAATCTTTGGGTTTCCATGTAGCTTTTGAATTGTTTCCATAAATGAAGTAGAAACTGTACTGGCTTTAAATGGATGTGATAATGCACAAAAGTGTGCATACTTTTTAAGTCTGTCAACTACCACCATGATGACACTCTTTCCTTCAGACTTGGGTAAACGTATGATAAAATCCATTGAAACCTCCTCCCAACGTTGGCTTGGAATGGATAAAGGTTGTAATAGACCTAGGGTCTTAATTGTTTCAACTTCATTTTGTTGGAAAACCAAACATTTCACTACAAACTTTTGAATATCCGATTTAAGGCCATCCCAAAAAAATTCCTTCTTAACCCTGTGGTAAGATTTTAAAAATCCTGAGTGCCCTCCTAAGGGAGAGGTGTGTAACTCCATAAGAATATTTTTTTTGAGTTGGGAATTCGTACATACGTATAAGCGATCTTTGTACCATAACAAATCATTTTTCTGGCTAAATGTATCAGATGTACTAGAATCTTGTTGTATCTTTCGAATAAGTGCCCACACTTCTTCGTGATTCTTCCATTCCTCCCTTGCTTCATTTATCCAATATTCTTGGATAATAGAAATGGTGCACAACAATGCTTCCACATCCTCATCCTTTCTTGAGAGTGCATCTACACCAACATTTTGCTTCCCTTTTTTGTAGATGATTTCAAAGTCATAACCCAACATCTTTGTGACCCATTTTTGTTGCTCTTCAAAGTATAATATTTGTTCTAAAAAAGTATTTAAGGCTATCATGATCCATTTTTACCTTGAAGTGTCTTCCCATTAGGTAGGGTCGCCATTTCTTAAGTGCATGTAGTATTGCCAATGTTTCCTTCTCATAAATAGCTTTCTGTAAAAACGTTCCCTTGATTGGATGGCTTTCGAAAGCAATGGGTCTTTCATCTTGCATTAAAATAGCACCGCTTCCATTTCCTGAAGCATCACATTCCACAATAAAGGTTTTTGTGAAGTCCGGAGTGGCTAAGACCGGTGCTTGTCACATTGCCTCTTTAAGATGTTCGAAGGCCTTTGTTGCTTCTGGAGTCCATGAAAATGCATATTTCTTCAATAATGTTGTTAGAGGTGTTGCTATTCTCCCATAATTCTTAACAAACTTGCGATAATACCCTGTCAATCCGAGAAATCATCACAGATGCTTTATGGATGTGGGGATTTTCCATTCCTTAATGGCTTTAATTTTGCTAGGGTCTACCTTAACTCCTTCATGAGATACAATATGACCCAGATATTCCACCTCTTGTACTCCAAAGAAACATTTGGATCTTTTTGCATATAATTTTTTCTCCTCCAATAATTGTAGCACCCTGTCAACATGTTCAACGTGATCCTTCCAAGACTTACTGTAGATTAGTATATCATCAAAAAATACAAACACAATTTTTTTAAGGCAGGGTTTGAAAATGGAGTTCATAAAACCTTGAAATGTAGAAGGTGCATTGGTAAGGCCAAAAGGCATGATCAAAAATTCATAATGACCCTCATGAGTTCTAAATTTTGTTTTTGGAATGTCTTCAATCTTCATTATGATTTGATGATATCTTGAATGAAGATCCAACTTGGTGAAGTAAATTGATCCATGCAATTCATCCAATAATTCATCAATTATAGGAATGGGAAAGTTATCTTTAATAGTGAGCTTGTTGAGCTCCCTATAATTTGGACACATGCGCCATGACACATCCTTCTTATGCACCAATACTACTGGAGCAGAGAAATAACTTTGACTAGGTTGAATTATACCAGCCATTAGCATTTCTGCAACCATACGTTCAATTTCACTCTTTTGGGCATAGGGATATCTGTACAGCTTGTTGTTCGGAGGAACACTTCCTGGAATCAAATGAATAGCATGATCATGATCATGAATAGGTGGGAGACCTTTGGGAGTCTCAAATACCTTGGAATGATTGTCCAAGACTTTTTGGAGATTTGAAGAAATAGATGATTTCGATGTGGAAACATCTAGTGAACATGTGGAAACATCTAGCAAACATAATTGTGAAATTACACCTCGTTGTTCCCTTTTTAAAATCTTTATCATACTGTTAGAGATAATTATCTTTCCCGGTTTCCCTATAATACCCCTTAATTCAACTTCCTTTTCTTCTGCAAAAAATTTCATGAAAAGTTCTTGAAAATTAAAAGCTATTGTACCCAAGAATTGTAGCCATTGGACTTCTAGTACAACATCAGCACCTCCAATTGGAATGGAAAGCATTGGGCTATTCAATACATATTCTCCCATGGATAGCTTGATAATATGGCACTTTCCAGAGCAATTTATGGTTCCTCCACTAGCAACCATGTTATAGACATTTTTGTGCCTCGCATCATGGAGCATGGAATGTCAATAATTACAGGGATCCTCAGTCCCTAAACATGTTGTTCTTACCCCTAAAAGAACAAGGTCATCAAACAACAGCACTTCCAATCAGTTCTCCACCTGAAAACACTTCAAAACAGGCTTATTTTGGATCATGTCAGCTGCTTAACTGAGCTTCTGCGCTGTAATGCAACTGTCCCACTCTGTACCTGCGCTGGAAGTCAAAAGTAATGAAGGCTACCTGCGCTGGGCGATATTGGCCAAGTGGCACAGTCATCCTGCAAGGTGTCAACTGCCCAGGAAGCTTCCAAACTGACACTTGGTTCATCAGATTCGCCCTGTGATGAGTAAGAGGTACTTGATCACCATGTGTAAGCAAGGATCTCCAAGTGGACTCAAGAACTGAAGATTAACTGAAGAGGGAGAGGACACTAGTCAGCTCTATGCCAGCCTCAAGCTGACTCATCCTCTCTTCTTCTCTCCTATATATAGAGCTCTTCTATGAGGTCTAAGGAGGCTGGAATTTTGTGTAAAGCAAGGAGGTGCTGTTGGATTATAGTTAGAGCTATTGGGTGATTGTTTTACTAGAGGTGAAGGGGAGAGTTCTTGCTGTTGGGGAGGTGCTGCTGGATTGGAGCCATCATTGGTTGTAACCTTCTCAGAACCCTGTTACTTCTATCAATAAAGTTTTGCATGTTCTCCTATATACTTGTATTGCATTGATGTATTGTATTTACATGTATATTTGATTCACTCTAATCCATGCATCAGTTATGAGTACATGTATCTTGTAGTTTCTTCTCTTGTTTTGTGCAGGATCTTGTGTGTAGCTAGACCGGCAAAGAGAGCAAGGAGCTGGGAACAAGAGACAAAGAGAGAGGATCAAGATCGACTAAGCGAAGGATACCAGGTTGGTTGATCATTTCTTCCCCCTCTCTGTACTTTCATAAAGGAAAACATCAAAGCTTTACTTTCAGTTGTTGCTAAAGACTGTCACCTTTAGAGTAGGGATAGGGTCATCCGCATCGGATACTTTTCCCCACAACAAACCATCACTTGACACTCTGTTGTTGGATATAGGAAGCAATTCAACTCAATTTACATAACAACGCTTTGGAATTTAACGCAAACATCTAGAGGTCTAGGTAGAGACGTGTTCCGGCGTCGTTAAACATAGTGACTGTCGATCTCTACGAAGGTGGGTGATTCCTCCTGAGAGTCGGTGGCACTAACACGGACTTGAGCTCCCGCGTACCGTCGCGTATATTGGGAGACCCCTATAGGTTTGTATCCTTTATCCTTAGGAAACCGTGTCGGCCGCCCTACTGATCGCGATGCAGTGAACACAGCATTCACGAAGATCGACCACCCGTACCGTAAAACGTATTCTGTGGTTTCGCGAAAGGTTTGGCACACCCTCTGCCTAGATCTCCAGAGCAGTTTCTTTTGGCCTTTTTCAAACTCTATAACTGAAAAAGTCCAACCAAGCATTTGTCACTTCGGGCTCGTTAATACATCGAAGGCGACTAGAGTCATCTTTAGCTTTTTCTCGACTCTTAAAACATGAAAAAGCAAGTTTGTGTCTAAAAGTGTCGTTAATAAAATTTATTTTAAAGCGGAACATAATCACCTGTTATTCCCACGTTGATCTTTCAGTTGAAAAGTATGGAGCCCACCAACCAAGGAAGTAACCTTGGCGGAAGTCCAAATCCCTTCTCCTCTTGGGGAGATGTTGGTGCGCCTCATATGGCTACATTGTCTCTTCCAGGATTGACAATTGGTCTCCCTGTATGGCTCTTTTCAACTAATGTAGTCCAGATCGCCACTAATCCTGAGCAGTCGAATCAACAGTCAGAACAATCTAGAACTACCCACCAGCCTTCCACTTCTTATGATACTTCCTCTGATCCTTCATCTTCGCAAGGTAGAGCCGGCAAAAGTCAGCCTCCCAAGGAGAAGAAGGAAAAGAAGAAGAAAGAAAAGAAGCAGAAGGAGCCTCTGGCGAAGGCGACTAGGGGCAAGAAGAAGAAAGCTGACAAAAACCCACACACAGCACCGACCGGGCCTAAATCGCCATGTGTCATTTGCAAAGGGATCCATTTCCATCGTGATTGTCCTTGTATTCCCCGGATACTAAGGGACTGGTCCCCAAGGTTGCACAATCCGGTAGCGTCAACCTCTGGTTGTCAAGTTGATTGCATTCCGTCAACTAGCGAGAGTGAAGGACGAAGAAGGGGACCAAGATCACCCTGTCTATTGTGTGAAGGTCATCATGCCATCCACAAATGTCCATTCCTAGATGAGGCCAAGAGAGTTTTGGAAAATCGCCCGGTGTCACCGGTGCGACTTCCACCTGGATATCAAAAACTCGCGCCTAATCCCTCGATAGTTGAAAATCCGGTTGAACCACTCAAGTGGTCAGCTGAAGTGTCGGTCATTGAGAATGAACCTACTGAATCTAGACTAGACGAAAGTCTAAAGGTCGATACGGCAGTTGGCCCGGTTCTTCCTTCAGAGGTTCCATCGTCCAATGACCCCGTCATTGAAGACCCGTCTTCAAATGACACCGTCGCCGAAGAGTCGTCTTCATGCGACACTCTCACTGATGAGAACAAGGATGACACCATCCAAGTTCTTTTCATCAGCACCGACTCCGATGAGCATCAGGGCAATGTGCCCATTCCTTTATCGTAGGAAGGAACGTCATCAGAGTCGTATCCGGCCGTATATTCGGTCCCACCGCCAAGCAACCTGGTTGTATCCTTTGATTGGAATCAACTAGGCAGACCCCGGTTACCAGCCAGTGTACCATTCAGAATCATTGTCCAGATCTATAGAATGATTATGGCAGGTACTATCATTGATGAAGGGGCGTCTGTGAGTATCCTTTCCTTTGTTGCTTGGAAAGCACTGGGTTCCCCGGCGCTTTTACCTGAGTTGAGAAATCTCTCAGGTTTTGATAAAGGAACCAGTCGACCATTAGGGATCCTCCCCGATGTACCTGTTACATTGAAGGGGAAGATCGTCAGGATGAACGTGTTGGTAGTTCAAGGACCCTTGGATTATAAGCTACTCCTTGGACGCGACTATATTTATTGCATGGGAGCGATAGTCTCCTCACTCTTTAGAGTAATGTGTTTTCCACATGAAGGAAAGGTGGTCAAGCTCGTAGACCAACTTTCATTTCCGGGATCTCGCATCGCAAATAGTCAAATACCAATCCTAAATGGTCTGTTCACTCAAGATTCGCCTCCGCCCCCGGTCCTCCTTCCCGATGAGCGCGAGTGATTCGGAAAGAAAGACTAGGACCCAGGGGGCATGCACCCTGGTCTGCTTCGGGCAGAAGAAACTCCGGGTATAAGACAGAATTTCCGCAGAAGAACATGACTAGTCCGTACCCCGTCCGTAGGAAGTGGGGTTGTTCTGGAATAATGATCTTTTGTTAAAGTTATGTGTTTGGGAATCATTCACCTTTGTCTAAAAAAGTGGGCAATGCCCAAGTAGGAATTCCCTTATTACAACAAGTAGTCACCATCTTTAAATTCAAGCCTCGCCCATCGAAACATATGTTTTGAAGGATAAGCAGGGGCAGTCTACTAAGAAGGAGACCGTATTGTTGTGACAGAGGGTAACCATCTTAGGACAACCCAATGATAGGCACCGCCGAAGAAAGAGATTGATCTGCGGCAGCAAATCGAACCGTCTTTGGAATAATAAGAAAGAGGCAAGCCTCCCTCAATAATACCAATGTTTTATCTTTGAGTAGTGTTCTTCTATTGTCATAAATAGCTGTTTGTTAAAAGTGGGCCGACGGGAAGCCTGAGTACTGCGTAAGACCCCTTAAAATAACGAGAAGACAAGTATCGTTAGCATTAGATTAGCAAGATGACAAATAAATGTGAACACCCAAAGAAAAGCAGAAGTAGGGGAGAGGAGGGGCAGCCTCGAAATTCTATCCTATACCTGGGGGCATGCAAACTTTCTGGAGTGCAAGCTAGGGGCGGTTATTTATCTGGTTTTAAGATTAGCCGTGTCCAAACTTGCATGAAAGAAAGCCTGTGGGGCAAAAGTAAAATTTGCTAAAAGTGAGCACAGCTGTAGTAAGGCATAAGCTCTATAAAAATTGGTCCTTACAAGAGGCGTTCTTCATATGACTGGTATATCGAGCAGTTTTAGCATATAGTTCATGCTCGTTAAAAAATAAACGCAAATCCGAGCAGTTTTAGGACTGAATTTATGCTCGTTAAAAAATAGAAAAGTGTGAGCAAAAGTTTCCCTCAGAGTTCAAGCTCATGGAAAAAATGAACCGGTAAATAACCTTTTGAGATCGTAAATTCATCAGCCATAAGAACCTTGATCGTGTTTTCATCCATCACCTCCACTGTTCATTTGGCCGATCATTCACTTCCATTTGTGTGTTTACCTCTTTTGAGAAACAGCTGCGAAGAGTGATTTCACCTAGCCATCCTTGCGACACTACCGTGATTGGAAAATTCCAACCTGTACCTGGAATCTGTAGCTATCCCTGTTTATCACTCGTTCCTCAAAAGACGAGTCTTCTTTCAGCTCTTTTCACTGACTCGTAAAATATGAAAAGTTTGCCGAGTTTTGGCCTTCCAGCTCGTTAAATGACCGGAACGCTATCCCTCCTCTAAATTTTAATCTTTTTGGACCTGAGGGATTATTGCACAAAAGGATCGAGCGCTTGTCTTGTTCGGCTCGTTAAAAGTACCGAACAGCCATCCCTTCTGTATTGTTTTATACTTTTTCGGACTTAAGGGATTTGCTGACGAAAAAGGAATTATGGAGTTGACTTTCTGTACCTTTTCAGACTCTCTAAAAATGAAAAGGATCGAGTTTTCCTTGTCGTTAGACTCGTTAAAATGATTAAATAGCGACAAACTTGTCTTTAGACGAGAACGAGTTTCCCTATCGCTAGGCTCGTTAAATCATAGCGATGGGCTTGCCCGAAGGGCAGGTTATAGAACAAGCATATGTTATCCTCCTCAAGCTTGACAAAAATAAAGAGGTACTGGTCAGAAATGACTGGGGAAAAATTGGGAGAACATTCAAAGTTTAATGGTAGCAAGTCACTCTTGAACATGACACTTTTCCTCCGTATCACATCGGGTTGGGTTGTTTCATTCACCGGTCCTATCACCATGGTCCTCGCCACACCATCCATGTTTGGGGTAATGCTACCGATCCATCGCATCAGTGTCGTTATATGTTCAAGAGGGGTCATTCTGAAAGTGTCAACCGTGTCCCATCCACTACCATACATTATCCTTCATCCATTCATGATCGCCACCCTGAATCATATGTCACAATTTGTTTTCACCTCCACTAAAGTCATTAGCTCCGTTCCGTGTCATTGATGTGGGATTCATTAAGGCCCTCCTTTGACGGATCGCTTCTTGTCGACTTCAGCTCATTATCTAAGAAGTTGATCTAGGAACACCCCCATCAGTACTTTGAAGCTTGCATGCCTCAATGGCAAGTTTCTCACTTCTGGCGACAGGTATACATCAATGACCTTCGACCAGAAGATTTTGCGTGGCGTTCGACGCCAAGTCCTTTATTCACGCCACGTGAATTGTACTGCAGTACCTTGAGGGTCATCGTCATTATTGGTGATTCCTCTCGCGCTTGTTAACGGTTTTCATTATTGACCGGTAATCAAGTGATGTCTTTCCATGTTCGACTTCAGCAAATTCTCACATGGATCGACTTGTACTTAGAGTGAAGATCGAACGAGTTTGAAGACCCCGGATCTAGTTTCATCCATCCGGGCTGCGATATATGTTCAGGAAATATAAAAGCATTTTCCATGTACATCATTGCAGCAGATGATCATCCTACTCAAAGGATGATAATTTCAGCAGAAAATTATCAGTCTATCTTCAGACGATCGTCTGTCATATGTACCAAAATGTATTTATAAAAAGCTGAGCATGGGAATGCCCGCCTCAGCTAGATCATGAGAATAATGATGAATGAAAAATAATGTATTGTATTGTATTGTATTACAGGGCACTCTCCTCAAGCACTGGAACGAACTTCGGATCCTCTAGATAAAGCATTTCACCCGATAAACGGCCTCATACTTTAGGGGGCAACTGTTATAGACATTTTTGTGCCTCGCATCATGGAGCATGGAATGTCAATAATTACAGGGATCCTCAGTCCCTAAACATGTTGTTCTTACCCCTAAAAGAACAAGGTCATCAAACAACAGCACTTCCAATCAGTTCTCCACCTGAAAACACTTCAAAACAGGCTTATTTTGGATCATGTCAGCTGCTTAACTGAGCTACTGCGCTGTAATGAAACTGTCCCACTCTGTACCTGCGCTGGAAGTCAAAAGTAATGAAGGCTACCTGCGCTGGGCGAGATTGGCCAAGTGGCACAGTCATCCTGCAAGGTGTCAACTGCCCAGGAAGCTTCCAAACTGACACTTGGTTCATCAGATTCGCCCTGTGATGAGTAAGAGGTACTTGATCACCATGTGTAAGCAAGGATCTCCAAGTGGACTCAAGAACTGAAGATTAACTGAAGAGGGAGAGGACACTAGTCAGCTCTATGCCAGCCTCAAGCTGACTCATCCTCTCTTCTTCTCTCCTATATATAGAGCTCTTCTATGAGGTCTAAGGAGGCTGGAATTTTGTGTAAAGCAAGGAGGTGCTGTTGGATTATAGTTAGAGCTATTGGGTGATTGTTTTACTAGAGGTGAAGAGGAGAGTTCTTGCTGCTGGGGAGGTGCTGCTGGATTGGAGCCATCATTGGTTGTAACCTTCTCAGAACCCTGTTACTTCTATCAATAAAGTTTTGCATGTTCTCCTATATACTTGTATTGCATTGATGTATTGTATTTACATGTATATTTGATTCACTCTAATCCATGCATCAGTTATGAGTACATGTATCTTGTAGTTTCTTCTCTTGTTTTGTGCAGGATCTTGTGTGTAGCTAGACCGGCAAAGAGAGCAAGGAGCTGGGAACAAGAGACAAAGAGAGAGGATCAAGATCGACTAAGCGAAGGATACCAGGTTGGTTGATCATTTCTTCCCCCTCTCTGTACTTTCATAAAGGAAAACATCAAAGCTTTACTTTCAGTTGTTGCTAAAGACTGTCACCTTTAGAGTAGGGATAGGGTCATCCGCATCGGATACTTTTCCCCACAACAAACCATCACTTGACACTCTGTTGTTGGATATAGGAAGCAATTCAATTCTTTTGCTATCTTACAATGAATAAAATTGTGGGTACTTCCAGAATCAATAAACACTATTACCTTTTTCTTCTCGATATGTCCTTCTATCTTGATAGTTTGAGGAGTGGTAATCCAGCCAATGCATTACAAGATATGGTCAGATTCATTACTTCTTTATCTAGGGTTTGTTCCTAGAGCATATCCTCTTCTTTTGACATTTCTTGTTCCTTTTCTTCCTCCTCTTCACAATCTATGTATAATAATTTCTTCTCAGTACACTTATGACATTTAGTGTATTTTCTATCACAACTGTAACAAAGCCCTTTTTCTCCTTTTTCTTCCAATTGTTGTGGTCTCAAACTTATAGGTTGTGGAAGGCTAATGGCAATAACACTTCCATATTTATAGTTGTGAGTGGTAGGCTTCCTTGTTGCCATAATTTTTCTTTCCATTTTTCTTGCTAACTTGAATTCCTTCTCCAATGCATCAGGTTCCTAAAGGTGAACCTCATATTGGATATTATACTTTAAAGTCCCTATGAACACATCAATCCTATGCTCCTCTGGAATATATTTTACACTTATCTTCAATTTTTGGAAGTCCTCAATGTGATCCATCATTGAACCCTTTTGTTTGAGACTTATCAATTCGCTAAAAAAAAAGTGTTGCTTTTTGTATCCTCTTAATGTGTTGCCATTTCTTCCATAAAAATTGCCCAAGTGACAATTTTTTTATGATAGCAAAGCCATCGATACCATACAAACTGATTTCATTCCAAATATAAAGTTGCAATACGTACCTTTTGTGTGTTCTGCACATTATGGAGATCGAAAAATTGCTCCATCTGTAGTATCCATGTTGCGAGATCCTTGCCATCAAACTTCCTCATATCGATTTTTGGAATATGGTGGTTCTTTGATCCAATGTTAGAGTCTATGAAATCATGACTAACATTTATTTTGTTCTCATCATGAGTTTCATTTACTACCCTTTCACCATTAGTAAGCATTTCTTGTAGAAACTTTGTCAAATCTGTCTTCAAATCTTCCATGCCTATCTTCAAATTTATCTTCAAATCGTCCATCTTAGCTTCCACATCATTCATCTTAGCTTCCATGCCATACATCTTAAATTCTGTTACATTTTGTGTGAGTGACATTTGTTGCACTTGGTCTTGTAATTTTGATATATCATGTTGCTAGAGCTTTCAGGTTGCTTACTAGGTGTTTTCGTTTTCTTTCCTCGAGGCATTAGTTGCCGATAATAATGCTTCACTATGCCCTTTGAATTTCTTCAAACTAATTTTTCAAACCAAGCTTATGCAAAAAGTTAAAAAATCTACACACCTTTTTTTCACTTTGTAGGAGCTCGATATTGCATCTGATGTATCTCTATAATTTTGGATTTTCAATTCTGAAATTGCAACTTGCAGTAGCTCTTTGTGTCCTCTTTCTAATGCCACCAGTCTGATCGAATTTAGATTCTCCAAGAAAGAGTTATGCACAATCTCCCAATATGACCTGATTATATACCTTTTCAAAAGAGCGAACCTGTATGAAGTGCCACATGTCACTGTTTTGACCTTAGGATCTAGAAAATATATACAGGAAAATATAGTTCATCCTCTTTCTGTAGCTTCTAACAAAATTTCAATCTAATGCTCAAAACGAAAGTTATGACTATTTTCCCCAGGTCACCTGTTTGGAATGTAATTTGGGAGTTTGCAAAAAGGCCAACTTCCTCAGATCATATCTCCACAAATATAGTGTGAAAATCTCTGAAATTCGGACCCGAGGTTCAGAATGATTTCAACCAAAGTGGCTTTTGGTTTTTGCATCTGAAACATCACAGAAAAGAAATAATAGCGCAAATGCCACGATGACCTGTTTGGAGCAGCAAAACCCTAGAATCCAAAGCTCTGATACCAAATGTTATGAAAACAACTCACAAAAAGATAGAAAAGATAGATGAATGCCTTAGAATTCATCCTCTTCGAGGGGGCAACCTCTTTCAAATTACATAAATGAACAATTATTTTATGATACAAATGACAAAACCTCCTTTCTATATATAGGAGTCTAAGGGGTCACAATATAACCAAGCCAACATAACAATAATAATGTAAAGGCACAATAATTATAATAGAGGGATTCTATGGGGCATAGTAATAACAATATGGGGACAATAGGGGCACAACAATATTAATAAGGGATACAACTACAATAGTAATGGGGTAATCACTAGTATTATAGGGACCTAACAAATTGAAACTCCATTAGCGATTTTTGGGGTGGATTTGTAGGAAAGTTAGCTAGAAGGGCGAATTTGTAGGATGGTTAATAGTCAAGTTCATAGATGAGCTTGGAGCTCATAACTTTTTGATTTTTTATCCAAATGGAGCTCAGAAAGAGGCTACTTAGGGGTTGTTGGATGTTCTGAATCAATTGGTAACCTCTAATTTATGATTTGAGCACATCTATAGATTTGTTTTGTAGGTTTGAGACTAAAGGTGTATGGATCAATGAGGTTTTGTAAGCAGTTCTGGGAGGTATTTGGGCATCGAGAAGCCCTTGTAGGGGTATTCTCGCATCCAGAAGGAAACTACAATAGTTGTAACTAGCAGGGTTCAACTCAATTTCAACATCCCTTAACATGAATTTTTTATTATGTGCGTCAATGTGGAATTGAAGGGTTCACATGATGTTTTTAACTCATTTCAGTTGGAGTATGTCATCTTTGTAGGAGATGTTTTGAGTTATTGTTGTTGTGAGAATTACTTGTAGGAGAACATTACCTTGTAGGAGTAACAACCACATATTTATCTATAAAAAATGTTTACGCACTTCATTTTGATATTGAATATATGAATCATCTAGTCATGTTGACAGACTGAGAGATGTAGCCCAGGAGGGGTTAACTCCATCAACAAACCTTTGTCTTGTTCTTAATTATGCATATATGGATTATGTGTTATTTTGTTCATTATGTTAAATTACGTATGAAGAATAATTCATGGCAAGAAGAGACATTTGAAAAAATTGTTGTTTCAAGACCCATTTTTAACCTTGCAAAGTGTTGACACAGTCCTAAGTTTTGTTTTATTTGATTTCTGAAAAGAGGAAGAGATCACCTAATCCAATTTCAGACCGATTTAGTATCAAAGCACCAGTTGACCAAGTTTCAAGAATGGGCATCAAGCATAATGACTTTCTTTCACATGAGAGAGCTTCTATGTCAACAAACAAAAAGCAGTTTTTTTGTGCTCATTTCAAAGTACATGGACATGACACTGAATGATGTTAGAAGTTTCATCCAGAGCTTTGTTCAAATAAAGGTAAATAGATTATACTACCAAATGCAAGGGAAACAAGAGGTTGCAAAAAGGACTCTCCACAATCCTAAGCAACCTTCAAGACAAGAAGGTGCAAGAAGAGAACCCACAAGCCTAGGAGAGGCAAAGTTTGGGTACACTTATTGTGAAGTTTTTTGTAAAAGTTCAGCAAATATTTGTTTTCATTACCTATTTAGGTACTTTTGTAAAGTGAACTTTCATTCTCAATATGTTGAACAAGTATATTTTTTTCATTGATGTATGTATCGACTTGTTATAGTCCACATGTTAAGGACTTTTGTGAATGTACAAGATTCATGTTCAAAGTTGTCTACAAATTGTCATATGTTCATTGGTACAAGTATTTGATTTGAAACTTGTGTGGATTGAATATTTGTTTTCAAGATTGTAGAAGATGACTATGTATTATAGGCAAGGTCAATCATATCATGGAAAATTTTGCATCAATGTACTTTTTATGTGTAAGCTCAACTTGAAGATGTTAAAGAAAGTTTATTTTGCTTCTGCATTCCTGGATGGGATCAAGTTTGTCTTCAACAGTTTGAACCTCAAGATGAAGTGTTTTTGAGATGTGCAAAGATAAGAGTAGAGAGAATGTTTAGATTCCACTCGTCTTTATTTTGTTCCTCCAACAATGATAAGAATGATGGCTTAATTCTTAACAGCACAATAGGTCTTCATGAGGATGATAAGTGAAGTGCCTCGATTGGGGCTTGAAGGGGACCAATTGAAAATTTTGCATTTTGGATTGAGTTTTTGGGTATTTTTGAGTTCTTGCCTCTTTATATTGAATAGGGAAGTAAAATTTTGGAGTCCAAAAGTTCCTAGTGGGGATGTGTGATCAAGTGATCAATTTTTAACTCAAAAATGAAAGTTCCTAGAGCTTCTTGAAACTAGCGCCAAATCAAAAATCTCGCCAATATAAATCCAACGCAACTTGAATCGCTCAAAACCGATATCGTATGCTTCTAATATCGTGTTATGGCCATTTTCCCAAATAAGAAAAAAAAATTGTAGGTACACTGACTACGCAGTCTGTACTCTGACTGGACAAGGTTATTGGGCAGGATGACTATACAATGTGGGCCAATGATAGGTTGCCATGTTTCCTCTCCAGATTGGTTAAATACCTAGGGGCCACGTGGGTCAATGGATAACTACCACCTAGCCTCCCAACTGTGGTCTAAAAATTATCTATGGGCTAAATTCCCCCCCCCCCCCCACAAGGATCAAAGATAGGATCCGTCGAGCACAAGTCAAGCGCCTTACTATTAGAGCGAATGGTGGGTCTTATTAACCATAGTGAAAAAGAAGTATAAAAGGTTTGTGCATATGCTATTTGGGGGAAGGGGCCAGGGCTAAGCCCTAGCCACCAGCCACCCCATGCCCACAAGACCACAGGTAGAGGAGACAAGGGCTAGGGTTTAGCCCCAACTTGAGGTCCCGACGCCCACAACCAAAGGCCACCGAACCACAACACATAACCCAGTAGGCGCTAACAGTGTGGAGGAGTGGAGGCACTAAGACATGGGACCAACTCCTGGTTATAACACCCTCGACATGACCATAGGCATAGGGTTGGGCACTTGACGCAAAGAAGCTTATAGAGGGGGGCCAGCTCTAGTGCCTATGGCTATCGCACATGACCCACGACGAACGTCTAAGGCACTAAGATGTAAGGGCCAACCCAGGTCCTATGGACCCCCAACAAGACTGTGCGTTAGAGGAAAAGGGGCCCAGCTGGAAAGGTGAGCAGCTAGCCTAGCCCTTGGCCCCGTGGCACCCATATAACCGCATGCCCAGTGCTAAGGGCCCTAACTGGTAGGGGCAGGCATTAAGGCCCAACCCTTGGCCCTATGTACCCACACGATCCTGATTTTCGGCCTCAAGGGGTTAGAGGTTGAAATAAAGTTCCAACAAAATGCACTGCAGGAGGGTGAAATTGTCACTTTGTTATCGATTTTCGGGGTGGATGTGTAGGACAGTTAGCTAGAAGGGTGAATTTGTGGATGGTTAACAGTCAAGTTCATGGATGAGTTTAGAGCTCATAACGTTTTGAGTTTTTATCCAAATGGAGCTCAGAAAGAGGCTACTTAGGGGTTTTTGGATGTTCTGAATCCATTGGTAACCTCTAATTTCTAATTTGAGCACATATACAATGTGTTTTTCAGGTTTGATACTAAAGGTGTATGGATCAGTCACAGTTTGGAAGTAGTTCTGGGAGGTATTTGGTCATGGAGAAGATATTGTAGGGATATTCTCACTTCCAGAAGGCTACTGCACCAGTTGTAACTAGCAAGGTTCAGCTTGGGTTCAACTTCCCTTAACATGAATTTTTTATTATGTTCTTCAATGTGGAATTGAAGGGTTCAAATGATGTTTTTAGCTCATTTCAGTTGAAGTATGTCATCTTTGCAAGAGATGTTTTGAGTTGTACTTAATTTTGATACTGAATATATGAGTGGTCTAATCATGTTGACAAGCCTAGAGATGTAGCCTAGGAGGGGTGAAGTTCGTCAACAAACCTTTCTCTTGCTCTTCTTTATGTCTGCATGGATTATGTGTTGTTATGTTCATTATGTTAAATTACATATGAATATTAATTCATGACAAGAAGAGACATTTGAAAATCCTGTTGTTTCAAGACCCATTTTTAACCTTGCAATGCATTACCCTAGTCCTAAGTTTTGTTTTATTTGATTTTGGAAAAGAGGAAGAAATCACCTAATCCAATTTCAGATCAAATGGTCTACTAAATCCACATTTATTAGTATTACTACTAAACCCAAGGGATTATTATTATAAACCCAATGGATTATCAAAATTACAAATGTAAGGGATAAACAAACCCAAGGGATTAACATTATACACCCTTGAGATTAATATTATAAGATTGTAATGTTTTCCTGTACATAACTTAATAGAATAGTATAGCTTTAACGAGAAAAAAAAATATTATAAACCCAAGAGATTATATTGTTTGTAAGTGGATCAATATTGTATATCTAATGGATTGATATTATAAATCCAATGGATTGATATTATAAACCCAAGGGATTATTCATATTAAAAATTAAAGGGATTCAAAATCCAAGGGATTAATTATAGAAACCCAAGAGATTAATATTACAAACCCAAGGTATTAATAAACCCAAAGAATTATTATTATTATAAACCCTAAGGATATATATTATAAACCTTAGGGATTAAAAACACAAGGTATCGATAAACCCAATGGATTAATATTATAAACCCTAAGAACTAAAACCCAAGGGATTATAAACTTAAGAGATTAATATTACAAAACCAAAGAATTAATAAACCCTAATTTTGTAATGTTAAGAAGTGATATTGAATAGATTGCAATGTAATGTAATTTTGACAATGAGTATCAAATTAATTGTCATTTTGCGATAATGTTTTTCACATTGTGACATTGGCTTGATTTTTGTACCATGCAAACATCACAATACGAAGCCCTATTGTAGTGTCACAATGTGACATTGAAAAAATTGCAATGTAATGTAAGGTTCCAACAATGATTGTCATATTTCTTGTCAAATTGCGATAATGTTTTTCACAATGCGACGTTTGATAGATTTATGCATCATGAAACCATCACAACATTAAACCCTAATGTTATACCAGATATTATAAACTCTAAGAATATAAAACCAATATTAGAAACCCTAACATTAAATCCAATATTATAACCATGATATTAAACAAAATATTATAAATCCTAATATTCAACCCAAGATTATAAACCTTAGTATTAAACTCTAATTTTCTAATGTGGCATTGCAACCCTAGGGATTAAAAACAAAAGTGATTAATAAGCCAAAGGGATTAACATTACAAACCCAAGGACTAAAAATGCAAGGAATTAATATCATAAACCCAAGGCATAACAAACCTAAGGGGCAAATGTTATAAACTCAAGCGATTAATGAACCCAACAAATTATTAATATTATAAACCCAAGGGATTAATATTATAAACCTAGGTGATTTATAAACCCAAGAGACTAATAGTATAAACCCAAGGGATCAATATTATAAACCTTAGGGATTAAAAATACATGGTATTAATAAACCCTAGGGATTAAAAGAAAAATGGATTAATATTATAAACTTCGGGGAATAACAAACATAAATGATTAATGAACTGAATGGATTATTAATATTATAAACCCAATGGATTAATAAATCCAACTGATTAATGTTATAAACCCAAGGGATTAATATTATAAACCCTAGGGATTAATATTATAAACCCTAGGGATTAAAAACACAAGGCATTAATATTGTAAACCCTAGGGATTATAAACCCAAGGAATTAACAAACCCAAGGGATTAATATTATAAACCCAAAGGATTTATAAACCCAACATATTAATATTATCGACACAAGGGATTAATAAACCCAATGTATAAATATTATAGACCCTAGGGATGCAAAACTCAATGGATTAATATTTTAAACTCATGGAATTGAGAACCAAAGGAATTAATATTTTAAACCCAAGGGATAGATATACCCAAGAGGTTAATATTATCAACCCAAGGGATTAATGCTATAAACCCTATGGATTAAATACCCAAGCGATTAATATTTTAACATTGTGAAAATGAGTATTAGATTAATTGTTATATTGCGACAATGTTTGTCACAATACAACGTTCGATTGATTTTTGTACCATGAAAATGTCACAATACAAAGTCCTATTGTAGTCTTGCAATGTGAAGTTGAAAAAATTTCAATGCAATGTAAGGTTCCAACAATGATTGTCATCTTGTTTATCACGTTGCAACATTGTTTTCCACAATGCAACTTTGGATAGATTTCTGCACCATTCAAACATCACAACATTAAACCCTAATGTTATACCAAATATTATAAACTCTGACAATATAAAACCAATATTATAAACCCTAAAATTAAACCCAATATTATAACCATAATATTAAAACGAATATTATAATCCCTAATATTTAACATAACATTATAAACCCTAATATTAAACCTAATTTTCTAATGTGGCAATACAACCCAAGGGATTTCATATTGGGTTTCATAGACCCCATATGAAACCCAATACTAAAAGCCCTAATTTTAAACCCTAATTTTGTGACGTTGAGAGAGGACATTGAATAAATTGTAATGTAATGTAACATTGTGACAATGAGTATTAGATTTATTGTTATCTTGCGAAAATGTTTGCCACAATGGTTCACCACGGAAATGGTGTTAACTATGATGTCCATTGTTGACAATAGCTAACCATGTCAACAAAAGTCAACCATATTTAACATGTGTTAATGTATAAATATTTTAAACCCTAAAATAATCAACCACATTTATCCTTTGGTTTTGATAATATTAATCCATTATATTTATAATACTAATCCCTTGTGTTTATATTACTAATCCATTGTGTTTATAATATTAATAATATATTGAGTTTATTATATAAATGAGGAAGAAATATGGAGACAAATGTCAAGAAACCTCTGGATTCAATCTGATGACGAAAATATTGCCTTTTTCCACAACACCAGCAAATTGAGATCAATCAAAAATCACACTGAGTCTATAGCTGGGGAAGGGGGTGTTGATATAACAAACCGAGAAGGAATAAAAAGCGAAGCATTCCAGCGTTATAATAAATTTCTTTCTTCAAATCAAGAGGACCAAAATCATGAAGACTTTTTAAGGCATTTCCCCAAACTAGCTACAGAAGAGACAAATGAGATCCTAACAAAGGAAGTGGATGAATATGAAATTCAACAAGTTATATGGAGTCTCCAACTGGACAAATCTCTTGGGCCTGATGGCTTCTCCATCTCTTTCTATTGTTCCTTTTGGAATCTCATTAAAAATGACCACTTAAAGATTATCCTTTGTGTCTTCAAAAAAAAAATGCTTGGTGGAAACACCAACTCCACTTTCCTATCCTTCATACCGAAGGAGACTAGCCCTCCAATTTTAATCTTTTCAGACCAATATCCCTTTGCAATTCCTCTTATAAAATTATATCCAAAATTCTTGCAAATAGACTGAAACCCATCCTTCCCAACCTGATATATGAAAATCAAGGAGCCTTTGTTCCCAATAAGTAAATTTTGGATAAAATTTTATTAGTACAAGAAACCATTCACTCCAGCATATCAAGAAATGAAAAAGCCTTCATTCTGAAATTAGACATGGCCAATGCATTTAACCAATTCTGTCATCCTTTCTTAATTCTTGTTCTCTAAAAACTGGGTTTCTCTTCTAACTTCATTGACCTCATTACATCTTGTATAAATGGACCATGGATTTCCCCACTTGTGAATGGAAGACGGGGATATTTTTTCCCAAGTTCAAGAGGTACAAGACAAGGATGTCCTCTCTCTCCTTTTCTTTATATTATTATGGCAGATTTTCTAAGCATAAGCTCACAAAATAGCAGGAAGAACAATACCATAATAGGTATATACTACAACAGGGGTCTCAAAAGCATCAATTAATCCCAATTTTCTCATGACATCTTCTTCTTAGGAGGGGCCTCATGCATAGTAGAAAAAATATTAGAAAAAATATTGGAAAAATTTTTGGAAGTCTCCGACTGTGCTTTGAATAACCATAAATGTTGTATCTATGGTTGGAATACTTCAACAAGAATACTTCAGCACATTTCTCAAATATTTGATACCCCCTTTAATGCAAATTGGGATCATTTCAAGTATTTGGGACTCCCAATTTTTAAAGAAAATTTGAAATCAGAAATATGGAACGCCATCATTGACAAAATGAAAAATAAAATAGAATTGGGGAATGCAATGGCTCAATCTAGCTGGAAGAGTCACCTTGATAAAAGTAATCTTATTAGTCATCCCTTTCTACCATTTTGCAATCATTCAAGCCCCTATAGGATCACAAAAGAAGATTGAACTTATCATAAGAAAATTCCTTTGGCAAGGGGGTAAAACTGAGTCAAAAAAATTTAGTTTAATAAACTGGAAACAAGTGACAGCACCTTCTAAGAAAGAGTGCATCTCATTCAACTTCCAAGATTGATGAATATTTCTTTAGGTGTAAAAAAAATCTGGATATTCATAACGGGAGAACCCTCCTGGTGGAAACAAGTCTTGGAAGAAAAATATTTGAGCTCTCCTCATCAACAACTTCTTGTTTAGAATATCCCTATCAAGTCTTGCTCGCATATTTGGAAGCTTACTAGGAAATTTATGCCATTAATAAAGTACATCACTTCCATAGTTCCACGAGGAGGACAAGATCTTAACATATGGAGTGACATTACCATGGGTTCTCCCCCTCTTTCAGACATCCAAGAAATCCATCCCTTATGATTTGGATGCAAAATAAAGGAATAAACACTCTTGATCAAATTACCTCCTGGAATCATGAAGATAATACATGGAATTGATGGCTCCCACCATATTTCGCTCTTGGTTTTAACAATCAATGGAATTTGATCACCTCCAGTCTTAATGGAGCAATTCCCATAAGTCTTCAAACCCAAGATAATTTCAAATGGAATCCAATAGGAGGATATTACACAACCAAGTTAGGATATGCGAAGCTCCAAGCAGATCTAGGTCAGCAAGATTGGCTTCAATGGAAATCTGTTTGGAAAATGTAAATCTTACCAAAAATAAAATTATTCATGTGGACAATGCTCAAAGGAAAAATTCTCACAATAAACAATCTTAGTAAAAAAGGGATACATGGGCTTTCCAAATGCCCATTATGTTGTGACAAAGAAGAAACTATCCAACATCCTTTTTTAGATTGTAATTCCACAAAATACTGTTGGTTGAAACTCATTCGCCCGATAGAGGTCGACATCAACTTCAATCTCCCTCTCTTAGACTTCTATGACAGTTGGAAAGCTTCCTATCCTTATTCATTTAAGAAGAAAAACCTGATTAAAATATTTTGGATTTTTCTACCATCCTTTCTTTGCTGGAAAATTTGGCTAGCTCACAATACAAAAATATTTCAAAATAAAAAGATGGAAATTAGGAAAGCTCTAACTTCTAGCCAAAGTATGGGGACTCACTTCTGAATTTATCTTTTCTAAAGAAGCAAAGAATATGGACCTGAGCATTCTCCAGTATGAAGAGAAGTAATGGATCAATTTGATCCTAAATAATCCTCAAACTAGGAGCTTTCCTCCTAATACTATGAGCAAGCCAAAAGACTAGAAAATCATATTAAAAGAAGAGGAATTATTAATATGGATAAATTCCTTGAAGCGTCCATGTCTTTTCTTTGATGGAGCTTCAAATCCAGGAAAATCAGGAGCATGTGATTATATTTTTTATCAGGGAAAGGAAAATACAATATCCTTTGAATGGGGATTGGGAACAAAATCAAACAACAAGGAAAAATCTTACGGGTTTCTCTTGGGTTCTGAAATTATAAAAAAAAAAAAAAAAAACTATAAAAATCTAGTCATCATTTATTTTAATTCAAAAAATGATTTATAAAACAAATCCAAAAAAAAATGATCTCAATCAAATTGTGTCCAGAATTTGACTTCAGCTAAAAAACTTGGGATGTGTCTCCTTTTTTTCATATATTAAGGGAGAGTAATAAGGTTTTAGAAAAAAATGTAAACAATGTGTGTGCCTGACCTCACGGAGAAATTAAAATCAATAACAAAATCCACTACAGAAATGTTCCATAATTCTGGTATATTTTTTCATCACATGCACGATTTTCTCGAGAGCCAAATCGTGGGACTCGTCCTCTTGAAGAAGCCTTTCACAAGAATGTTTATCTTTTTTAATCATCCTAGGATATTCATCCCTTCTTCAAAGTCAAAGATTAATATCCAGTTGTCATGGCATGGGAAAAAAATTCTCTTCTTCAAATAACAACTCCTTATCCTCTCTGTTAGAAATGAAATCCCAATAAAATTTGCATCATCCTCTCTCTTCTGATCCATGCTGAAATATTGGTTTTTTGTCTCCCTCTCTCCTCGTAATAATTACCTCCCTTCTCCTCAATCTCCAAAAGTCATATTCCTTCCTCCCTTTAAATTTCCTCTCATCTTTTTGTGCCTTTCATCAAATTTTCGATCTCCTCTCTGTGTTTTACAGACACTTTCCTGCTTATTCTCTCTGCCTTTTCTTCATTTTATGTTTGGGTTGCATCCCTCGAGATGGGTCTTCTTGTGCCTTGCATATATAGTTCTTTCTAGAGAGTGTCGTGCCTACCTCTTTCTGCACCAAAGCCTTCCTCTTCTACTCTTTGTTGGCAATTTGAAAAGGTTCCTTGTTGCATCAAAGGGAAAATTGACCCTTAGAGCATGCCTCCAAGAATGAATCCTGCATCCACTATCGAGCAAACAAATTTGTCATCAATTAGCTGAGGGAGACTGTCAAGAAAATCCATTATCAATCAAAGGGGGAGAAGACTTTACTAATGTCACAACTTATAAATCTGAATTCTAAAATTAAGGCTCTAAATAACAGGTGTGCTCACCTAGAAAATCCTGTAACATATCTGAAATAAATCCTCACCAAAAGACTACGGAAAGTCAGTCATGGTGGATAGAAGTAGTAGGAACAAAGAAAGAGAAGAGACTACCGTGAACCAATAGTAGGAAGACCCAGTTCTCAGTTTTTCATGTATCTCTCTTATTGTTTTTCAGTTTGCCTCGGCATTAGCATTTCTAGCCATCTAACTAAGTAATATTTTGGATTATGAAATGTAAATGTAAGTTCTTATTACAATTGTGTGTTAGATTCTACAAGCAATTTGTAGTGGGGAAGTTTGGCATATATGAAAATAGGATAGCAGCTGATTTGGGAGGTACATTTTTCTTGCCCTCTCTCTCTTCCTGGCTAGCTCTAGAAATTTTGTAATGGGAGCTTGCTGCCTCACCACTTATTTTGAATGTAATACCAATATCCAATTTTGTATTAAAAAAAGAAAAAAAAATCTCTTGGATTTATTGATATTATAAACCTAATGGATTAATATTATAAAACATGGGGATTAAAAAACATAAGGGATTAATATTATAAACCCTAGGGATTAAAAACCAAAGGGATTAATAGTATAAATCCAAGCGATAAATGAACCAAACAAATTATTAATATTATAAAACCAAGGGACTAATATTATAAACTCAATGGATTAATATTATAAACTCAATGGTTTAATAAACCCAAGGGATTAATATTATAAATGCTAGGGATTAATATTAGAAACCTTATGAATTCTAAACCCAAGGGATTAATATTATAATATGAAGGAATTAATAAACCCAAGGGATTAGTAAACCTTAATTCTAACAATGTAAATTATCAAACAAGAACTATAAACTCAAAATGAGAACTCTAGCCAAGAAACCCCAAAAAAAACTAGAAAAGAACAACATGAAAATAATAAGTGTTTATGCTAGAATAAACTTTTTTTTTCGGGGTAAAGTTTTCAACCTTTTTTTAAAAATGTAGTAAAATCCAATATAGGCCATTTTTTTTGTGCAAAAAAACCTTGAAAACGAAAAATATTGATGCTAGAATAACATTTTTTTTTTTTTTACGTAAATTTTCAACATTTTTTAGCAATGGCATTAAAGATAAAATATCATTACTCTAAAAACCCCAAGCGATTAATGAACCAAAAAATGATTAATATTATAAAACCAAGAGATCAATAATATAAATTCAATGGATTAATAAACTCAACGTATTAATATTATAAACTCAATGGTTTAGTAAACCCAAAGGATTAATATTGTAAATGCTAGGGATTAAAAATCCAAGGGATTAATATTAGAAACCTTATGAATTATAAACCCAAGGGATTAAAAATATAAGATGAAGGAATTAATAAACCCAAAAGATTAATAAACCTTAATTTTAACAATTTAAACTATCAAACGGGAACTGTAAACTCAAAATGATAACTCTAGCTTAGAAACCCCCAAAAAAATTGAAAAAACAACACGAAAATGAAAAGTGTTGATGTTGGAATAACGTTTTTTTTTGGTAAAGTTTTCAATTTTTTTTTAAATGGCAATGAAAGCTAATTTTTTTGTGCAAAAAGCACCTTAAAAACAAAAAAGTGTTGATGCTGGAATAACACCTTCTTCTTCTTTTTTTCGAGCTAAATTTTCAACATTTTTTAGCAATGACGTTAAGGATAAAATGTCATGACTCTAGAAAAGCTTACACTTCCAACGATTTTTAGTCATGGCATTAAAGATAAAATATCACATCTTTGAAAAGTCTTAAAATTTCAACAGTTTCCAGCCATGGTGTTAAAGATAAAATACTTATATAACTATTTTCAACCATAGAATTAAAGATAAAATATCATGACTGAGAAAAACCTTAAAATTTTGACAATTTTTCAACCGTGAAATTAAAAGCAAAGATCATGACTACATAAAACCTTTAAGTTTTCAACATATTTCAACCATGCATTATAGAAAAAATTTATGACTATAAAACATTAAAAATGGACACTTGAATGAAAAAGTAATTATACCAGGAATAATTTCATTTTTAAATGTTAAGAGTATATTGATTTAAAAATATTAACCTAAGTCAACTTGACACATTGCAACAAAAATTTAGAAATCAATCATCAAATTAACACACATTGTAGGTGAACTTAACCCATTATAATGAAAACTTAAAGACCAACCATGAAATTGACACATTGTGGGGGCAGACTCGATCCATTATAACAAAAACTTTAAAATCAACTATCAAATTGACACATAATGGCATCGGGTTGTTATTCGAGGATTGACATGGACTCTGCAAAAAACAAAAAAAAAACAAAAACAAAAAACCAAAACAAAACAAAACAAAAACAAAAACAAAAAACAAAATAATAATAAATAAATGAAAATGAAAAAAAAAAAAAAAACATTGATAAAAATAAAAATAAAAACAAAAATAAACATAAAAACTTTAAAAAAATAATAAGAAGTAAATAAAAATATATATTAAAATAAAAAAAACATGACAAAAAAAAAAATATTGAAAAAAATATAAATTAAAACTAAAACAAAACAAAAAACATGAACTTTAAAAAAATAATAAAAAGTAAATAAGTTGTTAATACTATAGGTCAGAGCTATCTAATACAATGTCAACTTTGAACATGATACTCTACTAGGGTTTCTCAATCTCTTCGTTTTATGCGATGCAATGGTAGTGTTAAGGGGTGGCCAGAGGCCCCCTCCTTCCGGGATGTCATCACGGCTAAGGGCAAGGAGGCCGAAACCTCCTTTTTCATGAAGTAGGGAGACACCTTAGAATTAGAATCAAACAAGCAACAATTGTAAGACAAAAATGAACAAAATACTAGTATTGGAGATACAAGACCCTAATGTTGCAACATACAGAGACATCATGCAAGAACACACCATCATCTGCAAATTCATGTGCATCTCACCCTCAGAATAAACCTTAAACTAATGGATACAAACCAAGTGGCGGCCGAAGGGTGAAATAAGGTTACAACTAGGATCTAATGGTTTCTTCACTATATTATTTGATCTCTTGGAGGAGCAAGACTACATTTTTTAGGGTGGCCCTTACTTCCTCAACTCTGTTGGACTATACATGCACTATTGGAAAGAAAATTTCATAGAAGAAAAAGAAGACTTCACCAGGGTTCTTGTCTAGGTAAGACTCTACCCTCTACCCACAGATTACTAGTTTCCCTCAGAGCTGAAAGGTATTGGTGGTGAAATAGGAGAGTATACCAAAATGTCGAAGGGCACAAGGTTTGGCCACTATGACTCATATTCCCACATCTATGTCTATATAAATGTCTCAGGGGCGCTTCTAGAGGCTATAAGGATAATATTCAGGGACGAGGTATGGCTTCAAAACATAGAATATGAGAAAATTTAGGTTTAGAAAGTGCCACAAGCATAGTCACCTCTTCAGAGACTACCCCCAGAATGTCTCCCAATAGGCCAATGCTCAAGCAAAAAACATTGAAGAACAAAGATTCACCAAATCAGCCTCCAAAATCAGGAAAATAGGTCAAGCACCTTCATCAAACAAAAACAAATATGAAGTCCTACAAGAGGAACAGGAATAAAAAAACATATAGGAAATCACTGAGGGGGAGGGAGAAATGACAAATTAGTAACCCACTCTCCAAGAAAAAAAATGGGAGAGTGCTCCTAATCAAATCCTCAATGAAATCAGTCTGCCCTTAGAAGACGTAGACATGGACTAGGAGAATAAAGAAGACCTAGAAGAGGAAAAAGTGATAGTTGAGGAGTTTACCTCAACACGTAGAAGTCTGGGAAAAACAAGGCCTAATAGCAATACCAGAGGAATACATCCAAAAAATAGAAGGTGCATATCTAATTCAAGAAGTGAAAAATAAGACCATAGCAAGGAGACATTTAGAAGCCACCACCAACAAGGGAATTGTGTCTAACATTACACCTAATCAGTACAACCCCAAAGGAATGGGGTGGAAGCGAGGAAGGAAAACAACAAGCCCACTCCTACAGGAAGTAGGCTTAAGAATAATCAACGAGGGCAAGGTAAGATCACTCACGCTAACTCCACATCTTTCTCAATGAATTTCATCTCATGGAATATCATAGGCTTAAATGGCCATGGAAATTGTTGGGTTGTGTTATATTCTTTCCACGACTAGCCCACGTAGTTAATCGAGGGGGTTAAAGGGGGGGCAGAGACCCCCTTTGTTGCGCCAATTGTGTAGCGAAGGGGGGTCACAAGGGGTTTGAGACGTACCCATAACCCCACTTTATGGGGTTTGGGGCAACGCCCTAGAAAATTTTGTTTTTGGACCCTATGTTAGATTGGGCGGACCCACCTATGGTTTTGTGCATGATTTTCGCACATGTTTTTGGACGCAATGGTTTTCGATCCATGGTATTGGATGCTTTAGCATCTATAAATATGTATTATAACATTGAAAGGAACATAATGAAAAAATCAAGCTGGTAGTCCCAGTTTTGGGATCCACGGGAAAATCTTTGTGTATATGTGTTTTATGTGTTATGCTCTCGCGTTGTTTATTTTTTGTGTTTTAGAATTTGTATGCAGGTAATTTCTGTACGGGGTTAAAACCTACAGAAATAAAAGACTTCTAAAACAAAGGATAACAACAATCAAGCCAAAATATTGCTCCTCCATGAGACAAAGTTAATTATGGAAGATTTTTCAGCCTTGCAAAAAGAGTGTTGCAAATGCTACAAATACTTATACAATGTAGCACGTGGCACTATCAAAGGGCAATTGATTTTATGGAAGGACTCGCTCTATGAATTGATCTCCTCAATAGAAACTAAAAGCTCTATCACATCAGTATCGAAAGTTACAAGAACCTTAGAAACAATATGTGTTACCAATATCTATGGACCTCACAGAGTTGAAGAGAGGATCCAGATATTGAATTAAGTAATGAGAATAATCAATAACATACCCCATCCATACAAAATCATCAGAGGGGACTTTAAAATGATCCTCAACCTATTAGAAAATAAAGGAGGTATTAGAAAATTAGTTACGACTTTGAAGCCTTTAAAGAAGTTGTAGATACGATGGGTCTTGTAGATGTGCAGACATTTAATGGAACCTACTCATGGAACAACAGACGAGGAGGGGATATAAATATAGCCTCTCAACTCAATATATTTCTCATCTCTGAATACGTTTTCCTTTCCTCCTCAGAAACAAAGTGTTGAATCCTTCCCCAATTGTGATCTGGCCATTAGACCGTAGCCCTGAAAATTCACATCTTGGTAGCCCTGGGAATCACCCCTTTAGGTTTGAAGCTTTTTGGCTGGATCATTCTGAATTACAGAACAACATGAAAAACTGGTGGGCTAGCTCTCCTCCTCAAACAGGTACCCAAATTTACCAATTCCAACAAAAGCTAAAGCATGTAAAAAATAAAATTAAACAACGGAAAAAATAGGTCTTCGTTAATATCATTAAGGGAAAAAATGAGTTGGAAACGAAAATGGATGACCTCTACCAAAGGATCATCTATTAGGGTATCACTGATCAAATGAAAGAGGAGGAAAAATACTTGCAAAATAGGTGGGAGGAAGGGGCCAAGAAGGAATAAAAGTCGTGGCAGAAAAAATCCAGAGTGCATTGGCTCAAGTGTGGGAAAAGAAACTTAAGGTTCCTTCATCACTCCATGATCCAACATAAAAAAAAACTATCAAAATCCTTAGCCTGAGAATTCCACATGGGATAATGGGCAACACACATGAGGAGATCTCAAATGAATTGAATAGATTCTATAGTAAAATCCTTGAGGAACCCCAAATTGACATATCCTAGTCTATTCAAGAAATCATCCAAAACATCCCCACCATCTAAGTCAAGATCATAACACGATGTTTCTCAGAGAGGTTTCTGTAGAAATTCCCACTGTAGATCAACAGATTATGCAATATAATAAAGTAAGATACAAGATCTACTTCTACAACAAACTTTGTGGAATCTTAATTAATTTGAGCACGATCATTTGAGAACACATATAACTAAGAATGAGAAATCAATCACACATAACACAAAAGAAATAACCTGGGGAAAGCCTCAGCCTAAAACCCCAATCTTTTTATTATCATACAAGTGGAAATATGTTCAAGATACAAAAAGAATCAGCTCTCAAGCTGTCCTACTCTCTTTGCAATCAAACAATACAGCTCACAAATGGAGTAGACAAGGGATATGCCTTTCCTCAGCCCTCCAAGCCTCCTATTTCCTTACGTAGTTTTTCTTGGGGTCCAGTGATGCCACATGTGTGAATTGGCCTCATCACACTCACAAACACTAAAGAAGTAATTGTGCAATCCTTAAGGAAAGAATTCCTTCTGCATGCAAGAGATATTGACAATGGAATATTCTAGCAACTTATAGTACATTTTCCCTCCATATAATCTCAACTAGGTCTCTGTCTGAACTGACATGCATGAGTTATTTATGAGAGAATATTCAGTTATCTGAAGTGCAGCAGTTACATGCATGCATCCATTAACTAACTGAACTCACAATTAATTCAACAAACTGTTTAAATTAATCTAACTAGACTTGACTTAGTTAACTGATCCAACTAATTACAAATCATCCTTATCTCTTTAACTGATGGATAAATTCCTCAATTAATGGAGAAACTATTGCATGTCCCCACATAGACTTCATGTTTGATTTTCTACAACTAATTAACTCATGGTGAATTAATTAATTATTTTACAAATAGCTGCTAAGATCAAATTCGAATTTTTACTTCTCTATTTTAGTTCAGGGACTAACTAAAATAGGAAGGTATCCTAAAATTCTATTTATAATAGTACTAAATTTAGAACTTCTATATTTATCATTTCTTGTTGTTATTTTCAACAATCCCTCTCAACAAGAAAGGGATTATCAATAACCCCAAACCTGTCTCTGTGGAACTCAAACTTGCATTTTGACAATGCCTTAGTCAAAATATTCGCATCCTGTTCCTCGGTTGAAACATACAACAACAACATAATCCTCTTGACCATGTAATCTCGAATATGGTGATATTGGATATCAATGTGCTTGGACCTGTCATGAAAAACTATATTCTCAGAGAGTTTGATACAACTCTGCTTATCGTAGTAGATCACGGTTGGATCCATCCTCTCACCAAATAATCCCACTAGAATCTTCTGCATCCAAATGGCCTCACATGCAGCATGACTAGCAACCATGTATTCAGCCTCTGCTGAGATAAGTGAAACTGAGCTCTGTTTCCTATTGTACAAGGAAACTGCAGCTAAACAAAGGTTGAAGATTCCTCTAGAAGTGCTCTTCCGATCGGATGGACTCCCTGCCCAATCCGCATCTATGAAGCCCTGAAGCATCACTCCCTCTATCCATCTATACCACAATCCAAACTGAGATGTGCCTCTGAGGTATCTTAGCACATGCTTCGCTGCCTTCCAAAACAACTTGGTAGGCTGAACCATAGCTTAACTCAGCTGGTTCACCACAAAGCATAAGTCGGGTTGTGTGTTCACTAGATACATAAGTGAACCCACTAGTTGTCGATAAAAGGTAGCAGTTACTACCTCACCTGAATTAGCATCCTCCTTCCTCCAGTTCCCAGCTAGAGGAGTCTGCATGGGCTTGCACTTCTCCACGCGAAAACACCTGAGTATCTCATTGGCATACTTTCCTTGAGACACAAATACTTCACCATCTTTCTACCACACCTCCATGCCTAGAAAGTAGTGCATAAGACCCATGTCTTTCATTTCGAACTCTCTTGCAAGGTCCTCCTTGCAAGACTGTATTAGTTGATCATCACCTGTCAAAATCAGATCATCGACATAAAGAACAATGATCAATGGTTTACCTTCTACCATGATGTGGTAAAGGTTCACATCTGCTTCACTCTTGGTGAAGCCCAACCCGGTGAAATAGCTGTCGATCCTAGTGTACCAAGCACGGGGTGCTTGCTTTAGCCCATACAAATCCCTCTTGAGTTGGCACACATGCGACTCACGATTGAAGGTCTCAAAAGCCTCTGCTTGCTCAATTTACACATCCTCCTCAATCTTCCCATTGAAGAATGTTATCTTCACGTCCATCTAGTTGATCTTCCACCCCATCTGAGCTGATAGTGCCAACATCGATCTAATCAACGAGTACCTTGCTACGGGAGAAAAAATATCATCATAGTTGATCCCCTCGACCTATTTGAAACCACGGGCAACAAACCTTGCCTTATGTTTCTCAACACTGCCATCGGTTGTCTGCTTTACCTTGTAAATCCATCTGGAACTCACCACTGACTTACCTTGAGGTCTTGGGAAAAAATCCCACACACTGTTCTGAATGATAGAGTCGTACTCCTCTACCATTGCATCAACCCAAACTAGTTGCTAAACTACCTCCTCAAATGAAGAAGGTTCAGTATCTACACACTCCCCAACTAGGGCCATGTACCCAGTGTACCGCTCGAGCAACCTCCTCTTTCTGCACTGAGAATATGGTTCTCCTACATTCTTCTGTGCATACAGCACCAACCTGTCAGCTTCCCTTGAGAGTTTCCTCCCATCTCTGGAAGTCTCAGCATGGGTGGATGTCTCCACTCTAGGATCCTCTGCATGCGACTACTCTGCATCAATCTGAGGATCCTCCTCCTTAGGAACTAAATATTCCTCCTCTGCATGCAACTTGAGTTCCCTCTCAAGTGATAATCGCATGGCTTTCTGCTCATCGAACTTCAGATCCCTGCGTACCACAGTCCTCTGACTAGTAGGCAGGTACACCTGATAGTTGTGGGGTCTATTCATGTACCCCACAATTATTCCCAACTCAGTTGTGGGATCTAGCTTCTTCCAGGCATCTTTGGTCACATGACAGTAAACTGGTGATCCAAAGATTCAGAAGTGACTCACATCTGGTCACTTCTCGGAAAAGGCCTCCATAGGAGTCTTCATTCCTAGTATACGGTGCGGGCTTATGTTCTGCAAGTATACTGCTATATTGCATGCCTTAGCCCACAAATTCAGTGGTAGTCGAGTTGCTCCCACAATCAATCTATTCTTCCTTTCAGCAACCCCATTCTACTATGGGTTATGGGGTTTCGTCAATTCCCATTTAATTCCTTCTGTAGTGAATAAATATTTAAACTATTGGGATACATACTCTCCACCATTGTCACTACGCAAGGCTTTTATTTTCTTTCCATATTCTTTCTCTGCCAAGGCTTTAAACTCATAAAACCTCAAGAAGTTCTGATCCTTCTTTTGCAGAAAGTAGATCCAACATCTACGAGAAAAATCGTCAATAAAAATAACATAGTACCTTTGTTTAGCGGTGGAGACTGTAGAGAATTTTCCACAAAAATCTGAGTGAATCGCTTCAAGATTGCTCCAGCTCTACTATCTCAACCTAGAAAGGAAGATCTCGCATACTTACCCAAGGTACAACCTTTGCATGTATTCGTCTGCTCCAATTTTCCCTTGGGTAGTCCAATAGAAATCTGCTGCATGATCTTCAGGGCTCCATGGTGTAAGTGGCCCAGTCTTCTATGCCATAGCTCGCCAACATCTTGGCTCTACACCATCTCAGCTTGGGAACTCAATGTAGCACAGTCATCTACCTCTATCTTGTAGAGATTCTTTACTCAAAACCCAATTTTCTTGGTTTGTCCAGTACTGATATGCCTCAGGAATACCTTTCCTTTACTAAAGACTACATCATAGCCTTTATCTTCTAGCATAGTAATAGACACAAGATTCTTCTTTAGACCTAGTACATACTTTACATCAGTCAGGGTGAGGGGAGCTCAATGATCCCTCTGAAACACAACCGTACCCTCACCTGAAACATGGTACTTTCCATCATCACCCATCTCGATCTGCATCTGGAGATCCTTCTCCTCCAAGATAATGATAAGATTCTTGTCACCTGACATGTGGAATGAAGCTCCACTATCCAGGAACCACACACATCCCACCATGGATGAAACCATGCATGAGATAAGCAAGAAATCCAGCTCAAACTTGAGGCCAATGCCTCACCATCAGATCCCTTCGAGGAACCTTTCTTGGATTTCTTCTGTGGACAATTCGTCACATAATGGTCCACTTAATGAAAATGAAAGCATCGCACTTTTGATTTGTCAAAGTTATTCCCACCATGGGAAGAGCCAGATTTGGGATGGGATGCCTTCCCTTTCCCTTTCCTCACCTTACTCGCTAAGGCTAGATTTTCCTCATCATCTTGCTTCGATGAGGATCCATCTCTAGTGCTTCTTGTTATCTCCTCTTGCATCAAATCCGACCAAAGTTGTTCCCAATATGGCAGTCTTTCTCTTCCATTAACTGAGTCTCAGTATCTATGCCAGCTCTTAGGAAGACCGAGGAGTGCAAGACTCACCATGTCATCATCAACAGTCGTGATCCCTACACTTCCAAGCTCATCCCTACAGGTGGTGAGCTTGTTCAAATATGTAGAGATTGTGTCGCCCTTTTCACACTTGATTTTCCGAAGCTTGTCTTTCAATGCTAACTTCCTCTGATTGTTGTTGTTCTGATATAGATATTCAATTCTTTCCACATCGAAAACGGTGTCTCCTTCCCATGGAGACTCGAGACTATGTGGTCTTGAACTCCCTCCAGAAGGATTCTCCTTTCTCTAGCCACACATTTCTTCCATTCTGCTAATTCAATAACATCATTAGGCTTGGTGACTTCTTGATAAATGAAGTCCTTTAAACCGTTATCCTCTAATACTGCTTCCATGCGATCCTTCCAAGCTATATAATTCAAATTTCCGTCACGAGAATATTTGAGTCTTAAAACCGTTGAACGCCATTGGTGAAATTGACATGTGATAAGAACTCGATTTCTATATTCAGGAACTTGAAACTTTGAACTTCTCCCTTCTTGTATATTTTTCTTCACCTTTGATCACCTTTGCTCCGATACCATGTAGAAATTCCCACTGTAGATCAATAGATTATGCAATATATTAAAGCAAAATACAAGATCTACTTCTACAACAAACTTTGTAGAAGCTTAATCAATTTGAGCATGATCAATTGAGAACACATATAACTGAGAATGAGAAATCAATCACACATAACACAAAATAAATAACCCAAGGAAAGCCTCAGCCTAAAACCCCAATCTCTGTATTATCATACAAGTGGAAATATGTTCAAGCTACAGAAAGGATTAGCTCTCAAGCTCTCCTACTCTCTCTGCAATCAAACAATACAACTCACAGACTGAGTAGACAAGAGATATGCCTTTCCTCAGCCCTCCAAGCCTCCTATTTCCTTATGCAGTTTTTCTTGGGGTCCAGTGATGCCACATGTGTGAATTGGCCTCATCACACTCACAAAAATTGAAGAAGTAATTGTGCAATCCTCAAGGAAAGAATTCCTTCTGCATGCAAGAAATATTCAAAATGGAATATTCTAGCAAGTGATAGTACACTGCCCCTCCATCTGATCTCAACTAGGTCTTTGTCTGAACTGACATGCATGAGTTATTTATGAGAGAATATTCAGTTATCTAAAGGGCAGCAGTTACATGCATGCATGCATTAACTAACTGAACTCACAATTAATTCAACAAATTGTTTGAATTAATCTAATTGGACTTGACTCAGTTAACTGAGCCAACTAATTACAACTCAATATTACAACTCATCCTTATCTCTTTAATTGATGGA
Source organism: Pinus tabuliformis (assembly GCA_031772625.1). NCBI lineage: Eukaryota > Viridiplantae > Streptophyta > Pinopsida > Pinales > Pinaceae > Pinus > Pinus tabuliformis. The sequence continues at coordinate 1,339,104,031 of CM062804.1, read as the reverse complement.
TAAATTCCTCAATTAATGGAGAAACTGTTACATGTCCCCACATAGACTTCATGTTTGATTTTCTACAACTAATTAACTCATGGTGAATTAATTAATTATTTTACAAATAGCTACTAAGATCAAATTCAAATTTTTACTTCTATATTTTAGTTTAGGGACTAACTAAAATAGAAAGGTAGCTCGAAATGCTGTTTATAGTAGTACTAAATTTAGCACTTCTATATTTAGCATTTCTTGTTGCTATTTTCAACAATTTCTATGCAAAAATTTGAGGAAGCAGTGATGGCCATGCCCTCGAGCAAAGGTCCCGGGCCTAATGGCTTCACCATTGACTTATTAAAATTTTGTTGGTCCTTCATAAAAGAAGAGGTCCACGAATTGGTGGAAGACTCAAGGATTAACAAAACTGGCTAGGATATTTTAATGCAACCTTCCTCACTCTAATCCCTAAGGAAGAGAGTGCAAACTCTCTAGATTGATTGAGACCTATAGCCATTTGTAATTTTATCTACAAGATAATCTTGAATGTTATGGCTAAGAGACTTAAGTCTCTATTACCACTCTAGATTTCGGCTAACCAAGCAGGGTATGTAGAGGGAGCGTAGATACTTGAGAACATTGTCCTCTCACATGAAACCATCCATTCGCTCAAAACCCTCAATAAGTATGGAATGCTATTGCAACTGGACATGTCAAAATCTTTCGATAAAATTAGTTGGAAATATATGCAAGAGATCCTCAAGGCCTTTGGATTCCACCAGGATTGTATTGAATGTATCATGGCCCTAGCTTCGGGTGCCTTCTTTTCCATACTATTCAATGGATCCCCCACCCAACCCTTGGTCCCCTCGAGAGGAATCTGACGGGGAGATCATCTATCCCCCTTCCTCTTCATTCTCCTGGTTGATGGCCTAGATCAATATATTCAAGCTTCCAACATCAACAACAACCTTAATAGTCTTAAGATACATGACTCATCCTCTTCTTCCACCCTTCAACAATTCATTGATGACACCCTTCTTATGGGTATTCCAATAGCTGAGGAAGTTGATTCCTTCAAACACATCCTAAACCTTTTCTCTGAAGCATCTAGAACCTCGATTAATCGCCAGAAATAAATAAATAAATCTTCTTCAATAACCCTCTAGCCATACTAAGAAACATCATAAGAATCATGGGATTCTATAATTGATCCCTACTCATGAAATACCTGGGGGTTCCCCTAACTAACAAATCATTAAGAAAATCAACCTACGAGGACCTCCTCAAGAAGTTGCAGAAGAAACTATCTAGCTAGAAATTCATATCTCTTAACCTTGTCAAGCGTCTCATCCTGGTCAATTTTCTTCTTCAAGACATGCCCCTCTACTTTTTTTCATCTCTTACCTACCAAAAATTTGTCACAAACATGATGCACAACATCCAAAGGAGCATCCTTTAGGGAGGCTCGGAAGCAAAGAATAAATGGGCATTAGTCGGATGGGAGTAGCTCTGCAAACCAAAAAACGCAAATTGGCTTGGCCTCAGGGATCCTGATCTCTTAGGGAAAGCCATGGGGAAAAAACATGGTGGAGATGGTTGGATAACCCCAACACCCTTTGGGGCTAGATCTAGAAAGTGAAATATGCTCCTAATCACAACCACAAATATCTCATCAGGATCTCAGGAAAAACCTAGGGCTTAGTAGTATGGAAATAAGCATGGAGAAACATAGAAGTAATTCAGGGGCACATCTTCTAGGAGATTCACAATGGGGAAAATTTCCTATTTTGGGAGGATTCCTTGCAGCAGCTTTGAATCCTTGCAATTATCATCACACCTCTTTCTAGAGATCCATGCAAGCATAAGCAAAATTTCATGTAGCTCAATATTGGGTCCTACCACTCCAAGTAGTCGATGGAGAGTATGGTTGAATAAGAAAGAATGGATTCCCTTTCCCAAAAATTTGGACTAGAATTATTTTAAAGAGATCCTTCAGGAGCTCCAAATCCAAGTGGACCAAGAGGATGATAGGCTGATAGGCTAAGATGGGGAAAAAAATTATGCAGGACTCTTTAACCTCAAGGAGGCTTATGGACACATTGTGATTTATAAACATATGCAACAGCACCAGAGATGGCTCGTCATGCATGGAAAAATCCTCACATGCGATAATCTATGGTGGAGAGGCTTCACAGGTCCCTCTAGATTTTGTCTGTGTGAAATGTAGGAAGAGACCATAAATCACCTTTTCAACAACTTTGACTACCCCAATAATCTTTAGGAATGGGGGGCTGAAATATTTAGGAAAACTAACAAGGATAGGGCCTCAATTCAGATCACCCTGAACAATTGTCATACAAATATTTCCCCTCACCTAATAGTTGACCGGGCTTGGAACCTCCTACCAGGGGCCATTTGTTGGGTCATTTGGAAGGAGTGCAACGCTAGAATATTCAAGAATGTGAAAAATCTAGGGGACAACCTTCTTACCATGATTAGGCAGATCATTAAGAAACTGTAACCATATCCAAGATCCCCTTCGTGCAAGCCCTCCCCCCTCCGTGTAGCCAATCTTTTCATCTTGTAGCTTATGGATCTTCAGAACCTCTTCTTCGTCGTTCCTACCCCATTGCCTCCCTCTCTTGGAGCTCCATACACTTAGTCTCCACTTGAACAAAACGTGATCAAATTGAATTATAACGAGGCCACTAAAGGCAACCCACACACTACATGATTTGGTGGTGTGTTCAGAAATCATAAGGGGGAAATTCTATGGGTCTATTACGAGAAATTAGGAATAGCCACCAACAATGCAGTGGAGCTCCAAGCCATGGAGCATGGTTTGGCCATTGCAAAAGAGTAGCACTTCATACCCTTGATTGTAGAAGTAGACTCTGTGTTGGAAACTCAGGCTACTCGGAAACTCCAACATGAATCCATGATCAGTAAGGTAACTAATAATTGGAGGTTGACAAAAACACATCACCACATTCAGCAACACATCAACGACTTTAGTGGGCACCACTTTCAAGCAGTCCGAAGGAAAGCTAATGGCGTGGTGGACAAGATCACCAATGAAGGAACAACTAGCGGGGAAACATTACAATCACTTGCATGGAGGGACATCAAGGAAGGCCCCCTCTGCCACGATTATGATGCAATCAATGTCCAGGACAATGAGGGAAATAGTTTTAATGATCCATCCACAGGCCTATAGATTCCCCCTGCTTAGATCATACAATCCCCCTAAATTTGTTTGATGAACTCTGCTCAAAGCATCAAATCCCATAATTCTCCTAAGGTTCCTTGGATCTCAATCAAGTTTCAAGGTGGTAAGCACCACCTTCTCAACCCAAGTACCAATGAAATCCGTTGATCCTCTATGGGAATTGATTACATTGCTCTACCAAGGATTCATGGATTTATTACCACTATCTTTCTCCTTGGTAACCTCATATCTTGATCATCCTATGAATACCCCTTGCCCGACGCTCTTCACCATCATTCCTACACCCCTCACTCTCAGGGTCTCCCCACCATTTCTTCCCACACCCTCGGCTTCCTCCATATGCTTATCTCCACCTGTGGAATTCCCCTCTTATCAGCATGGCCCGTGACCCTCACCCTGGCAGTGGCCCTTCCACCAACTGATGCAGAGGCCACAATATGAAATGTTGGAGTCTTGCCAATCTGCGTCTGAGGACAAGAGATGCTGCTAGGCAAGAAAACATAAATTACAATATCATTGTCCCCAAAGAGACCCGTGAAAAGGTTACTAGGATGGAGAATCGAGCTAGGGCTATTAGAAAAAGAACAAACGCTAAGTAAATTGATGCTCAGTTTGAATGGCTTCCCAACCTAGGGATCATCAGAGCCAGAGAAAACTTGTATAGAAGAACTATTGAGCTTTCTTGGCACATGAAGAAGATTTTGGGCTTGGCTCTGCAGGAAAACATCCAAGCCAAGAAAGCCATGGAGGAAAAGTTGGACAAGCTCAATGACAAGTTCACGGTGTATGTCAAAATAGTCCACCATATGTGATTTGTTACTATAGACTCCCCGCACTTCACCCTGCTAAAGCGTCAGATGGCATCCTCGCAAGTAGGAAGAGAGAACACACCCATCATCAAGTGGGAATTGGGAGGTGCTTCGACCAACCATCCAACCAGTGAGGGTGCTCTAGCAAGATGCACTCCAGAGATGCCCATCACGCTGGAAGAGGACCTCGCAAATTGATCAATCTCATGTGGTCTTTTTTTCCAAAGTGTCAAAATTCGAGTTACATGTAAGAGTTATGGAAACCTCATGGAGAAGCCTATAGTCACCAATTTTTCCACTATGTATGGTTTTGATGAGGAACTTACAATCACTCATTTTGTAACTGAATTAGTTAATGTCAGTCGGTCTAAGGCTTGTGTGGAAAATAAAGTAAATCATAGCAGAAAGCCTAGAAAGGCGCTCTACAACTGGTGGTCAGGCCTGGAATCTGATCAACTGAGCATGTTTGAAGTCAAATGTAATCTTTATATTTTTATAATATAATACAACTCTTTCTTACTTACAAAGAAATGAAAAGCATGACAAAAAAAACAGATATATATATATATATATATATATATATATATATATATATATATATATATATATATATATATATATATATATATGAAAATATTTCCGAAAAACACAATCTAAGAAAAAAAATAAAAATTAACTAAAATAAAAGACAAAAAATATAAAACAAATAACTCATACCTGATTGGATAGTTAAAAAAAAGCAAGCAAACAAAAAAAAAAAAAAATTTAATGGGTTTTTTTTCAATTTAATTTTTTTTAATGTTTTTTTCGAAAGAAAATAATTTTTTTAATTCTCTTTTTAATGATTTTAATTTTGAATTTTAAGGATTTTGTTTATTGTTTCTTTCAAATTGTATTTTTTTCAACAATTTTTTTGTTATTTTTACTTAAAAACTTATATAAATCATTTTTTTGGAAAAAAGAAATCAAATTCCATCATCTTTGGATGTAAAATCATAGAAATCTCTTAAAATTTGTTATTTTTCCAATTTTTTATAAAAAAAATTATTTAACGTGTAATTTTTATCGAAAAGGTCTTGAAATGCGTATTTTTTTAATTATATCTATATGAAAAATGTGTATCTTTTATCGAGTATTTAAAATTATTATTTTTATGACAATTATTTTATGTGTATTGAAGTATTATTTAATGATATATAAATATATTAAAAAATCTAACCTCAAAATATTAATGTTATTATTTTTTTTAACTTTGCAAAGGAAAAAACATCATTATAAAAAACATTGCAAAGAAAGACAAAAAGCACATGTTTGGAAAACCCTTATAAAAAAAAAACATCTTAAGAAGAAAAATAAGAAGAGGAATAAGGCAACTTGAAAAATGGTTGTTAATCAACATTTTAAAAAAATTGTGCATACTTAGGACATAAGAAAATTTAAAGTGTCAAAAGTATGTCAAAAAAATGTTGATACCTTTCAAAATCTGCATGAAAATCACTAAACATTTAAAAAAAATTATCCACACTTGATACATTAAAAAATTTAAAGTGTCAAAAATAAGCCCTCTAAAAAAAGGGGTTGATGTTGAATCAACACATTTCAAAATCAACATGAAAATCAATAACATTTAACAAAAATTTTCATATTTGATACATAAGAAAATTTAAAGTGTCAAAAATATGCTCCAAAAAAAAAGGTGTATTCTGAATCAACATTTTTCAAAATCGTATGATTTTTTCCTACCACAAAAAACCGGGTACTTGGTATAGTTCACAGTTGATAGTATACTTTGTTTTTTGTAATATTTAGAGGCAACACTGAATAAATTACAATGTAACATAACATTGCAACAATGAAGTATCAAATTAATTGTCATCTTGCGACATTGAACGGTCTTTTCAACCATGTAAACATCATAATACAAAGCCCTAATGTAGTGGCACAACATGATGTTGAAAATATTGCAATGTAATGTAAGGTTCCAACAATGATTGTCATATTACTTGTCACATTGTGACAATGATTGACACATTGCAACATTGGATAGATTTTTGAACCATTCAAATGCCACAACATTAAATCCTAATGTTATACCAAATATTATAAACCCTAACAATATAAAACTAATATTATAAACCCTAACATTAAACCGAATACTATAACCATAATATTAACCCTAGTATTACAAACCCTAATTTTTAACCCAACATTATAAATCCTAATACTATACCCTAATTTTCTAATGCAGCAATGCAACCCCATGGATTTCATATTGGGTTTCATAAACCCAATACTGAAAGCCCTGATTTTAAACCCTATTTTTGCAATGTTGAGAGGGAACATTGAATAAATTGTAATGTAATGTAACATTACGACAATGAGTATTAGATTGATTGTTTTCTTGTAACAATGTTTTTGACAATGGTTTGCCATGGTAGTCATGTTGAGTATTGTTGAGTATGATGCCCATTATTGACTATAGTTGACCATGCCTACAAAAATCAACCATATTTAACATGTGTTAATGTATAAATATTATAGACTCTAAAATATTAAATCACATTTATCCCTTGGTTTCGATAATAGTAATCCCAAGGATTTATAATATTAATCCCTTATGTTTATAATATTAATAATCCCTTGGGTTTGTTAATACTATAAACCCAACAGATTAATATTAGAAACCCTAAGGATTAAAGATGCTAGAGATTAATAAACCCAAGGGATTAATATTATAAACCCCAGGGATGAAAAACCCAAGGGATTAATATTGTAAACTCAAGTGATTAATGAAATTAACAAATTATTAATATTATAAACCCAAGCGACTAATGAACCCAACGGATTAATATTATAAACACAAGAGTTTAGTAAACTCAAGGGATTAATAAATCCTGATTTTGTAATGTTGAGAGGTGACATTGAATAAATTGCAATATAATGTAACATTGAGACAATGAGTATCAAATTAATTGTCATCTTGTGACAATGTTTGTCATAATGAAATTTTGTATTTTTTCGTACCATGTAAATGTCATAATACGAAGCCCTATTGTAGTGTCACAATGTGATGTTCAAAAATTTGTAATGTAATGTAAGGTTCCAACAGTGATTATCATATTTCTTGTCACATTGTGACAATGATTGTCACATTGTGACAATGATTGTCACAATGTTTCATTGGATAGATTTCTACAACATTCAAACATCACAACATTAAACCCATAATGTATATCAGATATTATAAACCCTCATAATATAAAACCAATATTATAAATCCTAATATTAAACCTAATCTCATAACCATAGTATTTAACCCAATATTATAAACCCTAATACTTAACCCAACATTATAAATCCTAATTTTCTAATGCGACAATGCGACCCAAGGTATTTCATGTTGAGTTTCATAAACTTAATATGAAACCCGTTACTAAAAGCCCTAATTTTAAACCCTAATTTTGCAATGTTAAGGGGGAACATCAAATAAATTGTAATGTAATGTAACATTGTGATAATGCATATTAGGTTGATTATTATCTTGCGACAATGTTTATCACAATGGTTCACCATGGTAGTCAGGTTGACTATTGTTGACTATGATGTCCATGTTGACTATAGCTAACCATGTTAACAAAAGTCAACCATATTTAACATGTGTTAACGTATAAATATTATAAACCCTAAAATATTCAACCACATTTATCCTTTAGTTTTGATAATACTAATCCCTTGGGTATATAATATTAATAATACCTTCAGTTTATTAATCCCATCAGTTTTAATAATAATCCCTTGGATTTATAATATTAATAATTGTGTGGGTTTATTATTAGATTGGGTTTATAATATTAATAATTGTTTGGATTTATTAATCGCTTAGGTTTATATTCATTTAATATTAAATATAATATTTAATATTTAATATTTAATATTCATATTTAATATCCCCGATGCGGGTGAGGATCCAGTGCTACGTGTGGAAATAGGGCAGCGTACGGAGCCCCCATGGACCCCACATGCCCCTTAATGTTTTTGACATGGCTACGACCATAATTAAGGCTATTGTTATCAGGAAATCTAGTGTCTATGAAGAGCTGCTAGTCCCACTAAGGCTGGTAGCTACCTTAGAAACAAACAAACTAAAACCACTTTCGTTTTCCTTTATGAGAAATAGATAAGAGGGGAATAAAGGAGACCAACCTCTGTCTTGCGCTTGATTCCTTGCTTGATTCCTCTCCCTTCTGATAGATCTTTACCACTAGCTTCCTCGTGTACCCAGCTTCAAAGAGCACCTGTAGAATCAAAGCAGCATAACACTATCCAGGAACATAGATCTATTATCATAAGCAATATAGGACCAGATGTATATTGACCACACAAATTCATATATCATCAATCATACAAGAATGTGGAGGAAAACTTGAATAGATTTATTGATAATCAAGAATAGAAAAGAGGATTACAACCAATTGTTCTGACCCAGCATCATCCTCTCGGCAAGAAATCCATTCTTCACCTCATGAAAAGCTTAGATCAGCCAACACTATCATGTTGCACCAAGAAACTAGCAGCACTTCCTTACAAGATACAAAATTCCAGCCTCTGGATCTCTGGGATGAGGGATCCATATATAGATGTTTGCAAGGGGGGTGAGTTAGCTTTTGAGATTTGATTAGTGTCCTCTCTCTGATAGTTCTTGATTTCACTTGGAGATTGATGATCTCTTACTCATCCCTGGGCAAATGCAGAGAGGCAAGTGTCACAGGAGAAGTTTCTAGAAGATTCCATCATCCTCCACCTTGTAGATTGACCCTGCCATTTGTCCACTCTTGCCCATCGCACCCCATAGAAGGGCTTTTCAAGATGCATCGCACCTTCCATGTGTATTTAGGTGGGATGCAGTGCACTTTGACCATGGAGCAGGTGAGATGGCCCAGTTTCGACCAGTTCTGAGTAGTTTTTCATGGAGAACTTCTGGGAGAAGATGTAATCAGTTGACCTTGTTCTTTTAGAGGTTGGAACAACACTTTTAGGGACTTAAGATCCCTTGGTTTATGGACATTTATGATTGGGGTTGCAGTGCCCAAAAATGTCTATAACAGTTGCCCCCTAAAGCATGAGGTCGTTAATCTATTTTAATGTCGGGTGAAATGCTTTATCATGAGGATCTGAAGTTTTTTCGAGCTGGAAGGCGACCTGTAATAAGATACAATACAATACATTATCTTCATAATATTTTCATCATCTAGCTAAGGTGGGCGTACCCATGCTCAGCTTTATAAATTCATTTTCATGTACATAAGACAGACAATTGTCTGAGTGTAGACTGATGATTCTAGTAGAGCCATCATCCCTTAGGTTGGATGATTATCCGTGCAGTAATGATGTACATTTTATGTCTTTATTTTCCTAAATATATATCACAACCCAGATGGATGAAACTAGATCTGGGTTCTTCCATCTCGTTCGATCTTCACTCAAAGTACAAGTCGATCCATGTGAGAGATGTTCTGGAGTCGAACATGGAAAGACATCACCTGATTACCAACCAATGATGTAAGCTGTTAACAGGCGCGAGAGGAATCACCGATAATGATGACGACCCTCAAGGTACTATAGTATAATTCACGTGGTGTGAATAAGGAACTTGGCATCGAACACCACGCAAAATCTTTCGGTCGAAGGCCATTGATGTAAACCTATCACCGGAAGTGAGAAACTTGTCATTGAGGCATGCAAGCTTCAAAGTACTGAAAGGGTTGTTCCTAGATTGACTTCTTGGATAATGAGCTGATGTCGACAAGAAGCGATCTGTCATAGGAGGGCCTTAGTGAATCCCACATCAATGACACGGAACAGAGCAAATGATTTTAATGGAGGTGAAAAAGATCTGGTGATATAAGGTTCAGGGTGGCGGTCATGAAACAATGGAGCGTAAATGTATTGTAGTGGGTGAGACACAGGTGAATTCTCTGAGCGACTTCTCTTGAACATATCAGTGACACTGACATGATGGATCAGTAGCATTAACCCCAAATATGGATGGTGTGATGGAACCATGGTGATGTGACCAGTGAATCGAACAACCCAACCCGACTCGAATGCGGAGTGAAAGTGTCATGTTGAAGAGCAACTTGCTACCAATAATGTTTCTTCAAGTTTTCTTCGCAATTTTTCCCCAGTCATTGCTAACCAGTACCTCTTTATTTTTGTCAAGCTTGAGGAGGATAACATATGCTTGTTCTATAATTTTCCCTTCGGGCAAACCCATCGCTATGTTTTAACGAGCCTAGTGATAGTGAAACTCGTTCTTGTCTGTATGGACAAGTTTGTCGCTATTCAGTTTTAACGAGTTTAACGACAAGGATAAGTCGGTCCTTTTCAATTTTAGAGAGTCTAAAAAAGGGACGTAAAGAAAACTCTAATAATCCTTTTTCATCATATAATCCATTGAGTCCGAGAAAGTATGAAACAATACAAAAGGGATGAATTTTCTTTACTTTTAATGAGCCGAACAAAACAAGCACTCGATCATTTTTTGTAATGATCCCTCAAGTCCAAAAAGATTAAAATCTAACGGAGTGATAGCACTTCCAGTCACTTTAACGAGCTGGAAAGGCCAATTGCTCGGCAATCTTTTCATATTTTATGAGTCAGTTCAAAGGAGCTTAAAGCAGACTTATTTTTTGAGGAACGAGTGATAAATTCGGGTAGCAGTTGATTCCAGGTAAGGTTTGGAATTTTCCAATCACGGCAGTGTCACAAGGATGGCTAATAGGATCACTCTTCGCGGCTGTTCCTCAGAAAGGGTAAACAATCAAATGGGGGTGGATGATCGGCCAATAAAGAGTGGAGGTGATGATGAGAACACAACCAAGGCTTCGAAGGCTGATGATAATACATTCACGATGGTTATTTACCGAAAAATGGTTCATTTTTTAATGAGCTTAAACTCTGGGGGAACATTTGCTCATTGCTTACGTTTATTTTTTAACGAGCTTGAATTCCACGTTAAAACTGCTCGAACCACTCGTATAATAAGGATTTCTCATAAAAATGGCATTTTTTCAAAGCTTTGCCCTGCATCCTTTCTTTATGCAAGTTAGGAAACAACCAACCCTACAAGTTTAAAGGGTTAGAGGACCTATAAATTTTAAAAAATAAATTGTCACTCTTCGCTTGCATGCCAAAAGGTTTGCATGTCCCCAGGTATAGTGAAGCAGAGTTTTCAGGTTACCCCTCAATTTGCAGACAAAACATTTGTTTTATCGGGAAAGGCCTACCTTTTCCAGGTTACCCCTCAATTTGCAGACAAAACAATTGTTTTATCGGGAAAGGCCTACCTTCTAACAGAGGTATCTTATTTCGGACTAATCCCATTTTCCAAAATGGATGGGTGTGTCAGCCAGTCATATATCCTCTGCGGAAACCTACCCTATACCCAAGGTTTTCCTGTCGAAACAGGCCAGGGTGCATGCCCCATGGGTTTCAGTCATACCCTTCGAATCACTCGCGCTCATCAGGAGGACAGAATGGGGATTGATGAGACATTCCTTGTGTGAAAAAACCATTCAGGGATGGTATATGACTATTTGATATGTGTGAACCGGGGAATGAAAGTTGGTCTATGAGCTTGACCACTCTTCCTTCATGCGGAAAACACATTACTCTAAAGAGTGAGGAGACAATGGCTCCCATGCAATAAATATAGTCTCGTACAAGGAGTAGATTATAATCTAGGGGTCCTTGGACTACCATTACGTTCATGTGAATGATTTTCCTTCTGAATGTTATCGGCACATTAGGAAGGATCCTTAACGGTTGACTGGTTCCTTTGTCAAAGCCCATTAGATTTCTCATTTCAGGTGAAAGCGATGGCAAACCAAGTGCTTTCCAAGAAGTTGAGGAAAGGATACTCACAGAATCCCCTTCATCTATGATGGTACCAGTCATGACGATTCTATATATTTGAGCAATGATTCGAAATGGTACACTAGCCGGTAAATGGGGTCTGCCTAGTAGATTCGAATCGAAGGAAACAACCAGGTTGCTTGGAGGTGGGACCAAATAGATGGCCTTATATGACTCTGACGAACTTCCTTCCTGTGGTAAAGGAACAGGTAGACTGCCCCCATGTTCATCGGAGTCTGGGCTTACGAAGAGAATTTGAACGGTGTTGTTCTTGTTCTCTTCGGTGATTGTATCATCTGAAGATGGATCCTCTGAAGGCAAGACTGGGTCAACTGCCACCTCGACCCTTTGACTTTTGTCTAGTGTGGATTCAGATGGTTTATCTTCGATGATAGATGCTTCGGCTGACCACAAGGGTGTGTTAGCTGGATTTTCAACTAGTGATGGACTCGGCAAGAGCTTCTTATATCCAGGAGGAAGTCGTAACGGTGAAACCGAACGGTCGTCCAAAAATCTTTTAGCCTCATCTAAGAAGGGACAACAGTGGACGACGTGATCGCCTTCACACAGTTTACAAGGAAATTTACATCTTCCTTTTTGTCCAGGGGCTTCACTTTCACTAGTTGATGGTGTACTTTCAACATGATCACCAGAGGTTGATGACACCGGATTGTGCAAAAGAGGAGACCAGTCCCTTAAGATCTGAGGGATGCAATGACAATCTCGATGATAGTGGTCTCCTTTGCAAATGACACATGGCGATTTAGGCCTGGACGGTGCAGCGTGTGGATTTTTGCTAGATGATGCCTGGTCACCCCTTTTCACCTTTGGCTCCTTCTTCTTCTTCTCTTTCTTCTTCTTCTCCTTCTTCTTCTCGGTTACTTGATTTTTGGCTTTACCAGCTTCATCAAGCGAAGAGGAAGGAGGGGAGGAGGAATTGGACGAAGTAGAAGGTTGGGGGGTAACTTTGGTATCATTTAGTTGCTAACTTGATTGTTCAGGAATCACGGTGTTCTGAACGACAGAAGTTGACAAGAGCCATACGGGCAAGCCGATTGTCAATCTTGGAAGCGACAATGTGGCCATATGGGGCACACCAACATCTCCCCAAGAGGAGAAAGGACTAGGATTTCCCCCAAGGGGAATTCCTTGGTTGGTGGAATCCATTTCTCTCAACCTAGGACCGATGTAGGAAAGGTGATATTTATTCCGATTAAAATAAATTTTAGACGCTTTGACACAACTTGTTTTTTCAATTTTTAAGAGTCGAGAAAAAACAAAAGATGACTCTAGTCGCCTTCGATTTTTAATGAGCCTGAAGTGACAAGTGCTCAGATGGACCTTTTCCTTTAAGGAGACTGAGAAGGAATGAAAGAGACTACTTTGGAAATCTAGACAAAGTGATTACCAAACCAATCACAAAACTGTAGAATACTTTTTACGGTACGGCAGTCAGTCTTCCCGAATGTTGTGTTTAGTGCATTACGATCGATGGGGCGGCAGACACGGCTTCCTATGGATAAAGGATAAAGCCTATTGTGGTCTCCAAATATATACTTGACGGTACGTGGGAGCACAAGTCCGTACTGGCACTTATCGTCTCAAAGTGGAGGAATCACCCAACCCACAATGAAAACAATAGTTACCAGGCTTTACGACGCGGGAATACGTCTCTAGCCTAGACTTCTAGATGTTGTGCATTAGGTTCCAAAGCATTTTTAGATTCATTAAATTTATTTTATAGTTGATCTTGCTTAAGAAATTTTCCTTTCAGGTTCACCGTGTGATGTAGATGTACAATTCCTAAAATGCAGTCTAAGATGATAAACACTCGTTTAATCTTCTTTTTGGAATGAAAATCCAGCTACTAAGGAAAGAGAGATGACGTTATTTCAACATAGAGCAGAGAGCACACACTATATGCATTGTCCTAAATCAAACCAACAAACAGTCTAAATGCAAATGCACATGCATGTATTTTTTTTTAGCCTTCTTAATGTGTGAATGATAAAAAGAAAGCTAAGCACAAATCTAAATTATATTTCAAAGCGACATTACTAACAAGTTTCTTTTCCAGACAAAATGAAGATAATGACGACACTTTGCGATTTGGAATTGAAAACTTGCTTTCGACACTTGAAAAACTACCAATTCAAATCAAATACAAGAGTAACAATGTAATCGACTATCAAGAACAATCAGATTCTCTTCTATGACTGAAGACACTTGCAACACTTTCAAATCAAGCAACGACAGCTAAATTACGCTACTTCTTTGTAAAATAGAACTAAAAATGGCTCAAAATACATAAAAACATTTACAGTTCTTTGCACAATGGAGGTGGAATAATGGCAAGGAAGGGGGTTTCATCAGAGGTGTACTAACTACAGGCAGCAAAACTCCTGGATAGAGCTGAAAAGAGTGAACACAGAAACCAAAATCTAAGAGCAGAAGAGGCCTTGTCTGATCAGCGCACCTGTAACACAGGGGAAAAGAGATGCAGCGCACCTACTACACTTGGGAAGTGTGATGCATCCAGAATCCAATGAAGAGACAGTCCGATGGTCCAGGGACGAGACTTCAACTAGGTTCCGGGTCACAGTTTGTAGCTCAGTTCAAGGATTTAGGCCGAGAAAGTGGTAATCAGTAAATCAATCATAGGGGTAGATCTAAAGAGGTTACTAGAGCCACCACAAGGGCAATTAGAGAGCTTGTAAATCGACTGTTAAGTTTATAAACAAAACTCGGAGATAGACTGAAGCAGCATTAATCTACTTTGCACTTGCATAGCAAATGTAGTTCGAAGGCTAGCTAGCTTGACTTCAGGCTCCATTTGTAAGTTTAAAAAGCAAACAAATGTAGACAAAAAAACAATCTATTCGCTCCCCAGTGGAGTCTCCATTTTGTTATCAGGAAATCTAGTGTCTGTGTAGAGCTGCTAGTCCCACTAAGGCTAGTAGCTACCTTAGAAACAAACAAACTAAAACCACTTTCGTTTTCCTTTATGAGAAATAAATAAGAGGGGAATAAAGGAGACCAACCTTTGTCTTGTGCTTAGTTCCTTACTTGATTCCTCTCCCTTCTGATAGATCTTTGCCACTAGCTTCCTCGTCTACCCAGCTTCAAAGAGCACCTGTAGAATCAAAGCAACATAACACTATCCAAGAACATAGATCTATTATCATAAACAATATAGGACCAGATGTATATTGACCACACAAATGCAGATATCATCAATCATACAAGAATGTGGAGGAAAACTTGAATAGCTTTATTGATAATCAAGAATAGCAAAGAGGATTACAACCAATTGTTCTGACCCAGCATCATCCTCTCAGCAAGAAAGCCCTTCTTCACCTCATGAAAAGCTTAGATCACCCAACACTATGATGTTGCACCAAGAAACCAGCAACACTTCCTTACAAGATACAAAATTGCAGCCTCTGGATCTCTGGGATGAGGGATCCATATATAGATGTTTGCAAGGGGGGTGAGTCATCTTTTGAGATTTGATTAGTGTCCTCTCTCTGATATTTCTTGATTCCAAGGATAATTTTAGGGGCAAATGTTCGCCCTTTGGCGAAATTAAGGGGTTTTAAATTTTTAGTGGGCGAATATTTTGTATCATAGTACATTTTTACAAATCACCTCAAATAGCCCACCTTATTTTAAGGGAGAGGGTAAAAAAGGTAAATTTAGCCCTTGAAATTAGGACTTACAACCTTCCATTCGCCCATTTTCAAGAATAGGTTTTATTTAAGTGAATCCATTCACCCATTTTCAAGAATAGGTTTTATTTAAGTGAATCCTATGGGCCAAATACCATATTTATAAAAGAGGTATGGTAAATTAATAAAAATATAAATAAATGAGAGGTATGGTAAATAAATAAAACATTTTTTATATTTACTCCATAAGTCACCTTATATACATGTAAGGGTGTAAACAAATAAAAATATAAGTGGAGGTATGGTAAATAAATAAAACGTTTTTTTATACTTACTCAATGTATGGTAAATAAATAAAAATATAAATAAACTAGACGTATCGTAAATAAATAAAACCTCTTTTTATATTTAGTCCATAACCCTCGTTCTATTTATGAAGGCTCAAGAAAGAGGTTTTATTTAAGTGAATCCTATGGGCCAAATACGATATTTGTAAAAGAGGTATGGTAAATTAATAAAAATATAAATAAACGAGAGGTATGGTAAACAAATAAAACATTTTTTTATATTTACTCCATAAGTCACCTTATATTTACGAACACTCAAAAAATGGGTTATATTTAGGTGAAACTTATGGCCAAAATACTATGGGACAAATACCATGGAGTAGATTGTTATTAATACCATGTAAAAAACCATTATTAACCCTAATATTAGAATTAATAAAAATAAAAATGGCACATGGTATTGAGCCATGGTATTCACCAAAATGGCACATGGTATTGACCCATGGTATTCACCTGGAATGTAGCCTATTTAAATGGGGGAATTAAACCAGCATGTAGCCTATGCTAAGATTCACTAGGACTTTACAAAGTTTTATTATTTAGTGAAAGACTCACCAAGATCTTACAAGATTTTATAATTGAGTAAAATATTCGCCATGCCTGGTGAGAGATTCGCCAAAAAATTATATATACATATTATATTATTGATAAAATCGCCTTCCATTTTTCCTATATACCATGGAAATTCGCCCATTTATTATATTTATAAATTTGGGGGGGTTCTTAAAATTTTCCCTGCTTGATTCCACTTGGAGATTGATGATCTCTTACTCATCCCTGGGCGAATGCAGAGAGGCAGGTGTCACAGGAGAAGTTTCTAGAAGATTCCATCATCCTCCACCTTGCAGATTGACCCTTCCATTTCTCCACTCTCACCCATCGCACCCCATAGAAGGGCTTTTCAAGATGCATCGCACCTCCCGTGTGTATTTAGGTGGGATGCAGCGCACTTTGACCATGGAGCAGGTGAGATGGTCCAGTTTTGACCAGTTCTAAGCAGTTTTTCATGGAGAACTTTTGGGAGAAGATGTAATCAGTTGACCTTGTTCTTTTAGAGGTTGGAACAACACTTTTAGGGACTTAAGATCCCTTGGTTTATGGAAATTTATTATTGGGGTTGCAGTGCCAAAAAATGTCTATAACAGCTATGCAGGTTGGTAGAATGTCCACTCGTGGCAGGGTTATATGCATGTTACGACGAGTGAAGAGCTTCATTCTGGTGTGTTGGGCGATGAGGAGGGAGACTCTTAAGAATTGTGGGTCTGAGCAGAGGTCTACCTGACAATGGCAGTGGCTCTGGGCGGAGGGGGAATATAGGTTTTTCCTTAGTCTGTGATGTGGAGAGTATCTGGCCCAAGAGTGCGCATGGTATCTAGGTACCATGGTGAAGGCCTCGGTGTTGCAATCCTCTTTGGGTTTTCTGGTCTGGTCTGTTGAGCTTTTGTAGTCGATCTCAGAGGCTAAGGCTAGCTTCCTTTACCAGGTCTCATCGACCTGGGACGATCTCCAATGGTTTCATGGTTGTCCTCTTTGTCCATGTTTAGACTTTGGAGTTGGAGAGCATGATGAATTGGCTCCATAAGGCACTCAAGGGGGTGGCAAGGCCGATGTGGTGTTAACGTTTTTTTGCTCCTCCAGCTACTTTGTGATCTCTATTATCTACAACGACATTGGTAATACCAGAGTGGGGGTTCAATGGGACAGTGTCGGAGTCCTTCTGTAGAAGCTTCGCCTTGCCTCTCACCTCAGTTCCACTTGTTTTGCGGCCTCAGTCACCCCCACTTGGTTTCATCTAGTCTCTATCCCACACAAGTGGGGTCATCCGAGGTGAGGGGGAGTCACTCCTCGCCACGAAGGGTAGCAACAACAGGGTGAAGGTAGGCATTTGTCCTATGACCATTCTGACATTTGGGACACGGAAGAGGGACCGATGCTATCTCTTACCTGTTCACCGGGCCAAGTCAAAGCTCCCGCCACTTTAGACTCAATTGTAGGTCAACTGCAAAATATATAGCTAAACATTAACACCCTGAGGGAGCAGCACTATGAGGACCATAACGAATTAGTCGCCAACATCAATGATAGCTAGCACATCTAGAACGAGATCCTAGACATGGTGGAAAGTCTCCGACGACAACACTGATGCACAAACGACCACCTTCGCACCTTAGAGGCGAGGGTGGAGCATATCAACTTCCACATGCATGAGCATGTTGGCCTCATCGTTGCCCGTCCTATCTTCCCGCCTAATCCCCCCCCCCCCCCCCCCCCCCCTCTAATGAGGATGTCTATTTTTTGGAGTTTTTCTCTTTTTTGGCGATGTATGTTATGGCTAATAGGACAGCCATAAATAATTGTTGGCATAGTTTGTTATTGTCTTCCTCAAGGTCTTATGTTCCCCAAGTCTACCCTGCATGAGAAAGATGGGCCTCTGGAGATGATTCTTGTACTCAACATTTTTCTGATAATATAATAAAAGATTTTTGATCGATTAAAAAAATATTCATATTTATCATATTTAATTTAATATTTATTTATTAATATTATAAAGCTAGTTGTTTTATAACATTATATTATTAGGATTTATAATTATAAACCCAAGTGATTAATAATTTTTTTCTAAATTTGACTAATTCTATTAATGTAACAAAAGTAGTACAAGGAGGCACCGGCCTTTGCAGAGAAAGTCCCAAATTATGCCATGTTTAACAACAAAAGACTGGAAAGAGACTACCCGCACTGGGAAAACCAGTCCAAAACTATAATAGTTTACTGCCAACACGGGGGTAACAACCTGTAGTGCCAGAGTGGAACAGTTTTTTGAACAATCATGAAAATGAACAACATTGTATAAAAAAACACCAGAATAGACCCATAGTATTGAGACCCGAGAACCTAGAACCTGAAATACTTTGACCAGCTAGGTGTTTTTAGGAGGAGGAGGTTCTTCCACTATCAAACACATGTACGCCTCCATGTCATCTTCTACATCTTGTTTATCTCTCATAGTTTCTTCCATGTACTTGATGTGGCTTGGATTGATGCGACCCTGAGCTACTTCTGTGTGTCCCTGAGCTTCTTCTAGGGGCTTTTCTCTTGCCAGTGGTGGTCTACACCTGAGTATTGCAGGCTGAGTCTTCAGAGTTTTGTAGCTCCTCTCTAAATGCCACTAAGATAATCGTTATTATGTAGGTACGTTCTAGCGTGCAACAAAATTGAAATTGTGCAAAATGACTAGGTTGCAAAGATGATATAGAGGCAGTAGGAGGCTGGAGAGAAGCGTCAACGGGCCGAGGACCTGCAGTTTGAGCCCGTCCCCGGCCACTGGGAGTGGCTAGGTAGCCTCCAGAGAAATGAGCCATCGAAGGGGAGGATGAGTCAGAGGGGGACGAGTCAGAGAGGGATAAGGAGGGCGGGTGAATTTTTCTTCCTCTGCTACTACCCCTCTTGCAGCACATTCGATGACACAAACGAGGCAGGCTCACTTGGGAAAAATTGAGAAGACGAGGTCGAGAAGGAGAAGTGCCAAAGAATGAGTGGTCAATCGGAAGAAAAGGACCTATAATCAATGGTTCAGAGCCGAGATTCAAGACTGAAGAACTAGTCTGTAGGTAGCATAGAAGTCTTTACGAGAAATGTGCACCATCCACCATCTCAATGCAGCATAGAATTTGGCAACGTCTCCCTAGTGTTGTGTGCGAGCTCGGCTCTACAACAACAAGGAGATAATTCTGGTTCAGAGGAGGCAGAGAGGGGGGAAGACAGTCTGAAGAGGCCATCTTAGAAACTATATTGATGAAGCCTTGACTCGCGCAATGCATTAATATGCCATCAATTTCGGCAGTGACCTTCTTGGTGGAAGCGTGGGTGGCCAGGTGGCCTTGCCACTTGCCAACCCAAGGTCGATGCCTTATACCAGCATGCCTAAACACCCGCATCCAGGAGTTCTGCATCATTCTGCACCAGATCAGTGCATTTTTGTAAATAATAGCTATCATTTAAAATGTCAAGCAAACCTGCGTTTAGAACTCGATCACTGTCCACCCCCATATTTTCCAGGAGATCTGCCACTTTGTTGCCTTCCCTTTTAACATGCTTGAATGTGATTTCTCTATTGGTTAAAAGCCATTGTTCTATGAGCTCTAAAAGAGCTGCTAATCTCTATTTGCTGGCTACTTTGTGAGCAAGTGTCCCCTGAAGAATTTGATTAGCCATGTTGGTAAGGATCTGCGAGTCTCCTTCAATTACAATAAGAAAGAATCCATGCCGCTGAGCTAAGCAAAGGCCCTGCCACAGTCCTTCTATTTCAGCTAAATTGTACGTGTCCCATCCTATTAAGCCAAGGAAGAGCAGGAGTGGTTTTCCTCCATGATCCCTGAAGATGCCTCCATAACCTACCATGCTTGGGTTGCCTTTGGAGGCTCCGTCAAAATTTAATTGTATCATTCCTTGGGGAGAAGGCTGCCATTTTCTTGGTGCTTTGGGATTTTGAGAAGAGTTGCTAGGGTTCTCATGTGTTTGGGTAATCTGAAGATGCCAATTCTCCCAGATGTTTTGCTCCTGAGGAAGGGTAGAAAAGTCATCTTCATGCCACTTTTGAAGTGCCAAGGTTTCCTGAAGATTGTTGCAGAAATTACTCCAGATGTTATCTAGAGGTGTACATTGATTCTTAAAAATGCGTCTATTTCTTTCTTTCCATAATGTCTAGATGAGAAGGCCTGGAATAATTTTCCACAGAGAGTTTAGCAACCTGCTCTTGTAAGGATCAATTTCCCAGTTACAGATGGTGTTTGTAATATCCCCTATTACTCTACATCTTTTTTGACATCTAAAGCTGGTTTTTTCCCATAGTTTGTTGGCTAAATGGCACGAGTCCATAAGATGTTGTATGGTCTCTTCTTGTTGGTTGCAATTGGAACATCTTATGGGCCCGTGGAAATTTTTTTTCCTTAGATTTTCCTAAGTGAGTATCCTTTTTTGACATAGTAGCCAGAGAAACATTGAAATCTTAGGCCAAATTTTGGGAGACCATATTTTGTCCCAAAGAGGGTCTTTGGAATCCTGATTGCTAATCAAAAGGTTGTACACCTCCTTAGTGGTAAATATCCCACGTGATGTGTACCCCCATCTCAAAATATCCTTCTTGTCTGAGAATATAATTTTGTTGTTCGTGAGTTTTGTATCAATCTCACTATGGATTTGCTCTATTCCTTGTCTAATAATTTGTGCCGCTTTTAGCCATTGTCTATATCCCTGGTTGAGGGCTAGAATCCAGTGCTGATTGATTTTTTCCTTTTGTTGTGTGGCCCAATCATCTATTTGTGGAGGTTTGAACAAATTGCTTAGCCTGGGTCTTTGTTGCCAAGAGTCAGCCCAGAAACGAGCATTGCTGCCATTTTTGATTTCCTAGAAACTGTGCTTCTGAATCATGGTGCTATGCTGTCTGGCTGCATTCCATATTAAGGAGCCCTTTTCAGTGGACATAAGTCTGATTAAATCTTTTGGCAGTCTGTTATTTGCATATTTAGCAGTCCAAAGTATAGCCCACGGTGTGTGTGGAGCTGAGAGCCATTTCCACCATATCCTTGCTCCCATAACTGCATTGTTGTGTTGAGGATATTGGAGACCTGTACCTCCATATTTTTTGGGAAGGAAAACTGTGCTCCATTTGACCAATGCCCATTTACGATTTTGGCCTGAGGATCCCCATAGAAAGTTACGTTGTAAATTTTTTATCCTCTTAAGCACCCATTTTGGTGTCGCCAAAATAGAGAAAAGATATAAGGGCATCTATTGTAAAACGACTTTAACCAGTACCAGCTGACTAGCCATATTGAGGGCTTTGTAGATCCATTAGGAAAGGCGGCCTTCAGGTTTTTCAGGGAGAAATTGCCATGAGGCATGTTTTAGTGCTGAATCAGTCAAAGGGGCACCTAAATACTTTGAGGGTAGAGAAGCTACAGAGAATCCAATAATGTAGGTTATAGAGGATTGAGTAGTGGAGAGAGTGTGAAAAAATAAGATTTGGGATTTTGCAGTGTTAATGCTGGCTCCAGATGCTTCCGAATAGTCATCAAGCAGGGATTTAAACATTAATACTTCTTGAACTAAAGGGTGCCCAAACAACATGTTGTCATCCACAAATTATTGATGAGTGATAGTTGGGGAGTCATGGACTGAAATACCTCTAAGCTGCTATGTTTGAAGAGTGTTCTTGATTATACGACCTAACCCTTTGGCCATTAGCACAAAAAGAAAGGGAGAGAGGGGATCTCCTTAACGAATGCCTCTAGAGGGGTGGAAAAGATGAGAAGGAATGCCATTTACCAATATGCAGAAAAAAATTAGAGGAGACAAGATTCATTACCTATCTGACCCATGGAGGAGAGAATCCAAAGGCTATAAGCATTTTTTGAATTTAGATCCAGCTTAACTTGTCAAAATCTTTAGAGAGATCAATTTTTAGAAGCATACCTACTTTTCTGTTGTGCTTTAGTGAATGAATGATCTCATGGGTGAGGATGATGCCATCAGTGATTTGTCATCCTTCTACATATCCCGATTGTTCTGGCAATATGAGCAAGGGAAGCAGTGGTTTCAGACGGGAAGCGATGACTTTGGAGATGACTTTGTAGATAACATTGCAGAGAGCTATTGGCCTGAATTTTTCTGGAGCAGTAAAATCGTCTTCTTTAGGAATGAGTGAAATAAAGTTGGCATTTAGAGATGGAAGCAACCAGTGAAAAGTCCTAGATTCTTCAACAACCTGCCATACATCCACTTTGATGAGATCCCAGAACTTATGAAAGAAGTTGGAGGTAAAACCATTTGGTCGAGGAGCTTTACCTTCCTTGAAGCTAATTCATTGTTGATTCAACTTCCTATAGAGTAACTAGGCGAAGGAGTAATTGATTATGTTCTTCCATTATGATTTTAGGGATGTGTTGGAGAATCCGTTATATAGCCGGTTCTCTGTTGATTTGTGGTTCCTGATGAACATCTTTGAAATGCTTGAGGAGCTCTCTTTCGATATCATCATGTTCTTCCAGCCTTTCTCCCTACTAATTCTGAATTTGTGTAATGTTGTTGTGCATTCTTCTCTATATGGTGGTGCAGTGAAAGAATTTTGTATTCCGCTCTCCCTCTTTTAGCCATCTTACTCTAGATTTTTGCTTCCAGAGGATCTCCTCTTGATTTCTTCTTTCATCCAACTGATTCTGAAGGTTCTGTTTCTTTTCCACCAATGCTTTTGTGCTTCCTTCATTAATTATTTACTACTGAAGGTCCGTCATTTCTTGTGCTAGAGCTTTTTGGGCTTGAAAGATATTTCCAAACGTCGTTTGATTCCACTGCTTGATGTGCATTTTGACATATTTGAGCCGCTGTTGAAATTGATACATTTTTGTTCCTTCAAGGGGAATGAAGCGTTTCCAAACCGAGAGGACCATATTGTTGAATTCTGGATATGTAAGCCAAAATGCTTCAAAACAAAAGGGTCTCCGTCTAGAGTTTCCAGGTCTTTGCCATTGGACAGATATGGGCCAATGGTCTGATCCGGATAGAGGCAAGATTGAGGTATTAAAGTCTCCTCGTAAATGAATGGCATTGTCAGATAACAAGAAATGATCCAACCGAGAGCCAATTTGCTGTGATCCTGATCTTCTATTGTTCCAGGTATACATTCCATTGTTAAAGGGCAGATCAATGAGCCAATTATTTTGTATAAAATCCTTCAAGTGGATGCTTTCAATGTATAATCTGACTCGGCCTCCATTCTTTTCCTCAAGTTTATTAATCATATTAACTTCGCCACCTGTGATCCAAAGAGGATGGACTCTGGTAGAGTTGAGCGATGCTATCTTGTTCAGCAATGCCAATTTTTCTGTGGCATCCTGGGGGAAGTAGACATTGGTGAGATGTCCATGAGCATTGGTCCCTATGATATGAAAGTAGATTGAATGAGATTATGAGTTGCATGGATGTCAGTGAGCGAAATAGCTTGTGTATCCCATGCTATTGTAAGTCCCCCTAAAGCTCTCGAGGCGTCCACTGCTACTGAATGGCTTCCTGGCCAAGCTTTTGAGAGAATGGTGCCAAGTGTATTACTGTTACATTTTGTTTCTTGCATGAAGAATATTTGAGGTTTCTCTTGTTGTATCATGGTTTTGATCATTCTGTACTTCACAGGGTTGTTTAACCCTCTTAAATTCCATGATGTGAGCTTCATGGTTCAATATTGGGTAGTAGCCTATAATACTTCATTAACTTGGAATATCTTCCTGACTCCACCAACATTTCCCCATGATGATGGTTCTTTGTAGATCTATCTTTCTCCCTCGTTTCTTGGTATCTTTGGGAAGGTTTTTCCCATCCCATTGACTACCGTGTTGGATCCCTAAAGTTTTTTGCTGATGTGCTCTAGAAAGGATTACCTCCAAAATTTCTAACTGTCTATCCAGGATTTTATCAAAATCTTTCTTCCTACATGCTTGCTCAAGGATGAATATGTCTAGATCCCGACTTTCAATACTTTCAGGCTCCTCTTCCATATGTTTAGGCTCACTGCTTCCTGCTATGAAGTCATTTGAATGGATTGGTTCTTGGAGAAAGATATCAATTTTCATTCCATTAGACCTCCATTTAGATTCCTTATTGGGATTGGATGTTTGGCTTACAGTGGCGTGAGGTGGCTTCAGGGCTTTCCTTGTGTCTGAGGGTTGGATTACCGAAGATAGCTTGGGTGTATCAGTAGTTTGGTTGGGGGGCTCAGATTCATTCAATGCTGGTTGTGCCAAGATATCAAAGCTACTGCTGGTAGAAAGTATGGAGGAGTTGGCTGTGGGATTTCTAAAGCCCAAGGCAGGTCTTTTGTGGTGCTTTTTCCGGTTATTGACTTTGGTAAATCCTTCCGAATCAGGTTTTTCTGAGGTGGCATTGGTTTTAGGGGTTTCATTTAGGGGGCAATCACGGAAAATATGACCATGGGCATGACATTTTCTGCATCTAAATGGAACATGTTCATAATCTATAGGATAAATCCATTCAAAATCATCATGACATAGACTTACAGAGTCCAGGAGTGCTTTTTCTAGGTGTATGTAGACACAGATGCAAGCATAAGAAGTGTACCATCTAAGTTTCATTTCTTTGGCTATCTTTATGAACTCTCCCAGACCATTTCCTATGTCTTTTAGCGATTCTTCATCCCAATACTCCACTAGAAGGGAATACATTCAGATCCAGACTGGCGCCCAACTTAAATCCTCTTTGTTCGGGTTGAATCTTTCGATCCAGTCTCTCAAATACAGGCCCGCAGAATTGAAGAAGTAGTGGCCGTCATCTAGGACTCTATTACGATCTTCTATGTAGTTGAATATAGCCATAAATAAACCTTTTTGTCTGAGCTACAGGGTGACATGTCCTTTAGGTCTCCATTTAGCCACAATCCATCCCTGTAGAGCTTTCTCCGTCGACCAGAAGCCGATAAATTTCCTTATGAGAGCGTGGTCCTTCATAAAATAGATTTGGGTATTGATCCCATGACCAGGTAATTCTATCCTAGGTTGATCTGCTACAATAGGTTTGCAAGTGGCAAAGGTCACTTTGGGGATCTCTTTATTCAGTGTAGAATCTTGCTGCTGAGTTTGAGGTGTTGCCTCCATATCCTGTGGTGATTTTTGTTTTCCTTGATCTACTGGGTTAGTTTGCTTTGTAGTGATGTCAGTCTGAGCCATATCAGAAGCCCTTACAGTGACATTGGGAGTCTGAATCTCGCTTCTGCCATTGGGGGGAGGCTCTGAGTCCCCCCCCAAAAGGGAATCCATAGCAACGAGCCTATTTGCTGATTAATGTTGTCGTTAGAGGGGTTGGGTTGTTGCAGTCTAGTGTTGCGCAGAGTGAATCTGTCGCTGCAGAGTTTTCCAAAAACCCTAAGCAACCATGAAGCACCAATCATGATTACCATTACATTTTACTGAAGTGATTAATATTAAAAACCTAAGGAATCTATAATTATTTAAAATTTTGTTTATTGTTAATTATTAATTTTTCTTAAAGATTGTGTTATTCAAAAATATTAACTTAATTTAATTTTTAATAATAAAGTTTCAAAACTGGAAAGTTGGAAATGGCATAGTCTAACATATAGATGAAATAGACTTTTTCATCGAAATCCAGCATAACATATTCTAGAAATAATGTGATTTTTTGTTGTTTAAAATGCATTTTGAATGCATAAATAGATTCAACACCTTGAAATACTCTTGGGGCATTCGAATCCAATTAAACAACTTGAACTCAAGTTTTTGAAAACCTCTGTTGAATATTGGTTAAAATTAACAAGAAAAAAAGTCCTGGAAAAAAACCATTACGTCTATAAATTAGACTATGCCTTTGAAAATTAATAATAAAAAAATTAAATTAATAATTAAATTAAATTAAATTAAAGTAATACTTACATTACTAATTTTATTAAAATTTTTATTAATTATTATTTTTATTTAAGAATTAATTTATTCATAGTTGTTAATTTAATTTAGTTATTAGAAATAAGGTTTTAAAATTTCAATTTTATTATTGATAATCATTACATAAATGTTATAATTAATATTTTAATCTATTAAAACATTAATTTGGTTTATTAATACATTACTTAGTACACAAACATTATATAAATATTTAATCTTTAATATATCATTAGTATAATTTAGTTATGACATTAATATATTATTAAAATAAATAAACCATAGGGATGAAAGACATAAGAGATTAATATTATAAAACCAAGCGATTAATAAACTTAAAAAATTATTAAAATTGTAAACCTAAGGGATTAATATACCCAATGAAACAATATTATAATTCCAAGGGTTTAGTAAACCCAAAGGTTAATATTATAAACACTAGAGATTAATATTAAAAACCAAGGGATTAATATTAAAAACTTTAGGGATTATAAACCCAAGGGATTAACACTTTAAGCCACAGGATTAATAAACCAAAATGATTAATATTATAAAATCAATGGATTAATAAACCCTAATTTTGCAATGTTGAGAGGCGATATTAAATACTTTGCAATGTAATGTAACATTGCGACAATGAGTATCGGATTAATTGTCATCTTGTGATAATGTTTGTCACAATGTGAGCTTGGAGTGTTTTTTGTACCATGTAAACATCATAATACGAAGCCCTATTGTAGTGTCACATTGTGACGTTGAAAAAATTGCAATGTAATGTAAGGTTTGAATAATGATTGTCACAACACAACATTGAATAGATTTCTGCACCATTCAAACATCACAATATCAAACCCTAAT
Source organism: Pinus tabuliformis (assembly GCA_031772625.1). Taxonomy (NCBI): domain Eukaryota; kingdom Viridiplantae; phylum Streptophyta; class Pinopsida; order Pinales; family Pinaceae; genus Pinus; species Pinus tabuliformis. The sequence continues at coordinate 1,339,076,761 of CM062804.1, read as the reverse complement.
GTTAACCAGATAAGCCCTAACAATATAAAACCAATATTATAAACTCTAGCATTAAACCCAATATTATAATCATAATACTAAACCTGATATTATAAACCCTAATATTTAACCCAACATTATAAACCTTAATATTAAACCCTACTTTTCTAATGAGACAATGCAACCCAGGGGATTTCAAATTGGGTTTCATAGACCTAATATGAAACACAATACTAAAAGCCTTGATTTTAAACCCTAATTTTGCAATATTATAAACCCAAGGTAATAATATTAAACCATGGGATTAATATTATAAGCCCAAGGGATTATAAACCATGATTCCCGAGGTAAGTATGGTTCACCATGGTAGTCATGTTGATTATTGTTGACTATGATGACCATGTTGACTATAGTTGACCATATCAACAATAGTCAACCATAGTTAACATATGTTAATGTATAAATATTATAAACCCTAACATAGTCAACCACATTTATCTGTTGGGTGTATAACATTAATCCCTTGGGTTTATAGGATTAATAATCCCTTGAGTTTTTTAATCTCTTGAGTTTGTTAGGAATAATATATAAACCCAAAGATACAAGAATAATCTCTTTGCAAATAAATACTCCATCCACCATTAATAATAATAATATATTAATTAATTTATCTTTTTTTATGCATAGATGAGATTGAGGAGCGGTGATTTTTGAGCTAGGGTTACAGGCTTGCAGAGTTTGTTCTCCATGGAAGGACGTAAAGGAGGGAGCTCCACTCCCTCCTACAAGCAAGCAGTGGCCAGCAGAGGTAAAAAACCAATAGAAGAAGATAGAGGTCCTTCAGATGGAGGGCAAAGAAACAGGGAAGAGGAGCAAGAGGGCTCTAAATCTAGGGAGAATAACAACACTAAAGAAAGCAAGGAAGTGGACAAGAAGCAGGGAACAAAAGAAAAAGCACAAAAGGGACCATGCAAGCCCAAAACCACAATCATGCCCAGAGTAGTTTTGAATGATCCTGCTTTGCAGACGCATAGGGACCACATGCAGACATATGCAATCATTTGTAATTCATGGTCTTATGGCCCACTGAAAAAGCTTTACAAACATGGATTAAATACCACTGGAAACCAAAAGGAAGCATAGAACTACATGTTGGGTCAAAGGGATTCTTTATTGTAGTCTTTGCAAATATTGAAGATAAGGACAGAGTGTTTTAAGGAGGGCCCTACTTTTACGCAGCTGCAGGCCCGTATATGTGACCATGGGTTATGAATTTTGTACCAAAACAAGAAACTTTTACCTTTATCCTGGTTTGGGTTAGACTCTACTCTCTACCTTTGGATTATTGGCAAATGGAATACTTATCTTCCATAGGAAATAAGCTAGGGCATTTTGTCAAAGCTTCTAAAGCCACCAGAAGGGAAAATACACATCCTTTGCAACAATATGTGTGGAGTTGGATATTTCTGGAGCTATGCCGGATGAGGTAATCTTGCAAGTGTTTGATGAAGAATGGGTGCAAACAGTGGATTATGAACACATTCCATTCATATGTCGTAAATTCTATGAGCATGGGCACCTATTCAGAGATTTCCCTCTCAGTAAAATAGAAAACAAGAGTAAAACTAACACCATGAAAGATACTAAAAGCTTTCATAAAGTGGTCCAGAAAGGAAAAGGGAGAAAAAGGGGATCGAAGCCACTTCAAAAAGAAAAGCAACTAGCCAGTCAAAATAGGTTTCAAGCACTAGAAGAGGAAGAGGTGATAACGAAAGAAGATCAGGACAAGAGAGGCAGTCCAGTGGAGGAGGAGAATGGAGATAATGATGAGCAAACACAAAACATCAATATACAGAAAGAAGAAATGGTGAGTGACACAGAACTAGAGATGGACCAGGAAATGACCCAGAGTGAGATGGAAATGGAAGACCATGAACTTCAAGAGATTCTTGAGAACGAGAATCTAGATCTAGAAGGATTCTTGAAACAAGGAACCAGGGAGGTAGTGGATTCGTTACCTCCAGAGGAGTTCAACAGAGTTCAGCAGCTATTCATCTGGAAAACTTAGACCATAGGGCTAGAGAAGCAGAGGGAAAATGAAAGACAGGGCAACGAAGGCGTGAAAGCTATGAGAACCACACCAGGATTAGCACCTAGAAACGCAAGAAGGAAAAGAAGCAGGAAAAAGCAGAATGAGCTTTTGATGGAATGTGGAAAGCTAATGATAGACTCAGATAAGATGGAAAACCTATCCAGTTACTCCTTTACAAATCTTTAATAATGAAGTTCACTTCTTAGAATATTAGGGGTCTAGGTAGTAAAAGAAAACAAAGATTACTTAGTAATAGGATGAAACAAGCAGCACTGGATGTGATCTTCATCCAGGAAACTAAATGTTCCATTCAAAAAATAAAATGGATTCACAGCAAATGGCTCAATAGATTTGAGTTTCTTGAAGTCAAAGCAGAGAATACAGCAGGAGGCATTCTCATGCTTTGGAACCCCCCAAAAATTGATATTATAGATGCAAAGGCATCTAAGGATTAACTTTCAGTGGTCATTCAACTAGTGGGAGATAAGGAAATTTACCTAGTCACGAATGTATATGGCCCCCAAAGAATGGATGTAAACTCAAGCTTCTAGATTCCCTGCAGGATCTCAGGGAAAGACGTGCAAGAATCCCTTGGATCTTGGGGGTGATTTCAATATGATCAAATCATTGTCAGATAAAAAAGGGGTACTAGAATTATAAATAAAGACTCTGGTGCATTTCAAACCTTCATAGACAATATGAAGCTAGTCGATATTGATATGAATAATGGAGCCTTTACTTGGAACAATAAAAGAGGAGGAGAATCTCAAGTGGCCTCCAAATTAGATAGATTCATAATCTCAGAGGATCTTATGCTTAAGGACAAGGACATAGTTGCAAGAGTTATCCCCTTTGGAGGCTCTGATCACTGGCCAATACAACTGGAAATTCAGGGCATTGGTACCCTTAGGAATAGACCTTTCAGGTTTGAAAACATCTGGCTCTCCCACCCAGATTTTAGCAACAAAATAGCCATCTGGTGGGCAGAAAATTTGAATATTCAGGGCATAAGAATGTTCCTTCTTCAAAAGAGGCTCAAACATATCAAACTCAGGCTCAAGGAATGGAACAAGAAGGAATATGGCAATATTTTTGAAGAAAAAAAATCTGTTGAAGGAAAAATGCAGGAACTTAACCAAGCCCTTATCATGGAAGGTTTTGATAAAGATAGACGTGATCAGGCAACCAAATATCATCAAGAATGGGAGAACTTATGTAAATAAGAGGAGATTTTTTGGAGGCAAAAATCCAGAGTGCAGTGGCTAAAGGAAGGAGAGCGTAACACTAGATTTTTCCACAGATCCACTATAGCGAACAGATCTCACAATAGTATTTCGTCAATCAAGGACGAAGGAGCAGACCTTCTCAATTCTCATGAAGAAATAGAAGCACTACTGGTTCAGCACTTTCGTGGTATTGCACAAGTATCTTGTTCAGATAGAGAACAATCCATCAGGGGTATATCAAGACATATACCTAGGCTGGTTTCCAAAGAGGACAATTTCAACCTTAATAGACCAGTGTCAGAAGAGGAGGTTAGTGAGGTCCTAAAAGAAATGAAAAATGGTAAGGCTCTAGGCCCAGATAAATTCAATGTAGATTTCTTCAAAGCTTTTTTTAATATAGTAAAACAAGACATTCTGAACGTTGTGGAAGACTCTAGGAGGGACAAAACCATTTTGAAGGTGCTTAATACTACCTTCATCTCCCTGATCCCTAAATAGGATTTGGCTCAAAATCCTTATAGGTTTAGACCCATTTCCTTGTGTAATGTTGTCTACAAGAGAATATCCAAAGTTGTGGCTAATAGACTCAAACATCTTCTTCCTAACCTGGTGTCGGTTGAACAATCTGGTCATGTGGAAGGAAGGCAAATCCTTGACAACATCATTCAAGCTCATGAGGTGGTGCACTCACTGAAAATCAATAGGAAAGCTGGAATGAACATGCAATTGGATATAGCCAAAGCATATGATAAGCTGAACTGGACCTATATCAGAAAAGTTCTCATTGCATTTGGGTTTGATCATAATTGGATCGGATGGGTAATGGCCCTAGTAACTTATCCTAGTTTTCCAATTCTGGTTAATGGATCTCCCTCGGAGACTTTTATTCCTTCAAAAGGCCTCAGGCAGGGAGATCCACTATCTCCCTTTCTCTTCATACTCATGATGGAAGGGCTGGGTCAATCTATCAAGCATGCTAAAGCAGTTGGGAAAGTCAGAGGTATCCAACTTTCTAAAGATGTTCATGCTTTAACACATCAACAATTTTTTGATGACACCATGCTGCAGGGTATCCCCACGGTCAAAGAAGCTCTAGCTTATAAGAAAATCCTGAGAGACTTTACCATGGCTTCAGGTATGGAAGTTAATCTCTCCAAATCTAAGATTTTTTTCTTTAACACTCACATTACTATTCAGAGAAATATTTCCAAAATTTTGGGCTTTCAAAGGGAAATCCTCCCTTCAAAATATTTGGGAGTTCCTCTAACGACCAAAGATTTACACAAGAGCATCTGGGAACTAGTGATTAACAAATTGAAAGATAAAATCAGGAAATAGACTATTAGATCATTAAATTTGGCTGGCAAGTTGGTGCTAACCAAGGCTGTCCTACAATCAATCCCAGTCTTCATGCTATGAACTCTCCCAGCACCAAAAGGAGTCCTGCACCAATTTAGAACCATACAAAGAGACTTTTTTTGGGGCAAGGGGGAAGAAACAAAGAAATGGGCCTTGGTAGCATCGGAAAAAAACTGCAAACCTAAAAACTATGGAGGGCTTGGATTAGATGATCCTGGGATTCTAAGCAAGGTTTTAGGAGCTAAATTATGGTGGCGATGGGTAAAAGACCCTGGGGCTCAGTGGGCAATGATTTGGAAAGAAAAATATGCTAGCACTTGGCAAAATAATGATCTAATAAGAATGTCAAGATATATAAAGCATTCACACATTTGGAACAAGGCATGGGATAACCATGGCTTAGTCCAAGGAAATAGCTTCTAGGAAATCAGAGAAGGAAACCTAGCCCTATTGTGGGAGGATAGATGGCAACAAGAACCTATCTTGTTAAAAGAAGATTTGATGGATCTCAAGGAAGAGACAGATACCAAAGGGTTATCTAAAGTAAAGTACTTTTTGGATCAAACCAACAGTATGGGAAGATGGAGAACCTGGAGGAACTTTGATTTTAGGGATGACAACCCCCTCAAGGCTAAAGTAGAGACTAAAAAGAATGGTAGAAAAAAGGAATATTTTGAGGTCAGAGGGGCAAGACCAGCTAAGATAGGGCAACAATAATGAGGGTGCCTTTAACCTCAAGGAAGCAAAGCTCATTCTCCTTGACCTTAACTCACAAGCTCCGGATAAGATTTGGCAAGACTTATGGAGAAATCAAGGCTGGATGAAAATTAAACTCTTCATGTGCCTAGTTCAGCATAGGAAAATTCTAACCTGGGATAATATTAGGAAGAGGGGTATCCTGGGGCCTTCCAGATGTCAACTCTGTGAAGCTCAAGAGGAAACTATGGAGCACCTTCTCAACAACTGCATTTTCACCTCCAGTTTGTGGCATTCTTTTGCCTCCATTTTCCAACAGAATGATAGGGGCAAAGGAAGTATCATCAATACCCTAAACAAATGGAGAAGAAACTTTTCAAATAATGAAATTCTTGGCTCAGCATGGGCCATCATTCCAAGCTTCATTATATGGAATGTATGGAAAGAAAGGAACAATAGAATCTTCAAGAATGAAAAGAGGCCATCCTACTACCTTTTCGAGCAGATCTTAAAACAACTCAAGGAAACGGTCAGCACTATTGTGCGAAATCTCCCTAAGAACCCACCTTCAGTTGTTGATTTGAGAATTCTCAATGACTTTGGTTTGTTGGGATTTATTCCTTAGGGACTGGATAGGACAATATTCTCCCTGGATTCTGAGCAAGATTTCTGGCATCCTCCCCCTAAGGGCTTTTTGAAATTCAACATTGATGGGGCTTCTAAAGGCAACTTGAGTACCGCTGGTTATGGAGGTGTGTTAAGGGATGAGAATGGAAGTGTCCTCTTCATCTTCTACTGTCATTTAGGGAAAGCTATGAATAACATGGTAGAATTTATGGCTATGAAACAATGTTTAGATTTCTTGGAATAGGATAACCAACAAAATGTGATAGTGGAAGCTGATTCTGAGTTAATCATCAAATCGATTAAGAGGATCAGCTGGGGAACAAAGTTCAAAAAAGTCTCAAGGAACTGGAGGCTGACCTAGGGCTTTCAATGGATTCGGCACCACCTCCAAAGCTTTTGTACAGTTAGCTTCAAACATGTTCGAAGATCGGCCAATAAATTGGCAGATCTTTTGACCAATCAAGGTGTGATCAACACAGAGAACAGGATTGTGATGAGTTGGAAAGAGCTGCCTCAGAGTAGGTTAAAAGTGATTTGTCATGACCAGGCAGATGAAGATAGGTTCGTGTTTCAGAGTAGGGCCATGGAGACGGAGTCTAGTTAATTCTGCGATTCCAGGTCGCAGTCAGTCGGGTGGCTCTGGTTCTTCCAAGATAGGCAGGTTAGTGAAACTTTCTTCTTTCCTCAGCCTTAGAGAAGAAGACACAATGGAAGGTCAGAACTCGGGCACTCTCAGTGGCCTCATTACCATGGGTTTTCCGCCCATTTACGATACACTGGGTTGGGGGCGGTTTTCCGACGATCGCGGGCCTCGCAAGCGGGAAATGGTATTTCTGATTTTTGAGTGATTCCATATAGAAGGCTACACATGGCGCTAGGGTCAGATTGTTTACCATCCTCATCATAGGCTAAGGTTTGGTGATATTGGCCGGTGCGATATGATCCTCAGCCGCCGACTCAAGCGAAGCGGATCGACAGCTGGGATTGATCGAGCAGGTTGGTTGTCTAGGCAGGTAAACATCGCGCTTCTTAATATGGTGAATTAGTTCTCTACCGTTAGATTGGGTTAGCTGGCTCAATGGTGAAGATTAAAGTGGCATGTCTGGAAGTGGCGGGATGGGTTATTTCTCCTTTTTCTTGGCGGGAGGAATATTGTTTCAGACGAGTTGCTTTTTTTTTTGTTCGGTCTATAATTTCGTGGGTTGGTGGGTCTCTTGATTATGTTATATGTTTTTACCGCTGCTTTAGTTCCGATGCAGGCTTCAACTTTGTTTTGATTTTAAGAGTTTCGAAGTTGGGGTTTTAGAGACAAGGGCTTCTTCCTTAGGCCCGTTCTTTGTTTGGTTCGTGGGTCTCTTCCATGGTCCACAACTCCTTGTGGATTGATTTAAATTTTGTATTTTATTAATGAAATAGAAGGTCCGACTCTTGCATTAGCAAAAAAATAGTATATTAAATTTTAAATATTAATCTTTTGAGTTTATAATATTAATCTTAAGAATCTTTACTATCAATTCTATAAATTTTTAATGTTATTAATAATTATAAATAGTAAAAATAGTAAATATGATAATTATATATATATATATGAAATAATTAAGAATATTAGATGTAGTAATATTATGGACAGTTTTTTTATTATATTAGTTGAATTTTAGTTGGTAAATATATATACTAGGCATTTCAACTTTTATATTTATTATGAGTATTGAATAAAATAATATTTTTATCAAAAAAATTAAATTAAATAAAAAATTATAATTTAGTTTTATTAATTGAAACTTTGATATTTAATTTGTATAATTTTATGTTAACATCAAAATAAATAACATTTATCTTATTATTTGTATTAATTATTACGCCGTAAGGCGTTCCTCTGGGAAGAACTCCCCTCCAGTGCCACTCTGTACCTTCCTGGGCCCTCGATTTCGTTGTTAGACGATGGAATTGATATTAGCCGTTTGATTCGAGGGGTTCGATTCATTATCCCTCCCCGCGCATAGCATCTGGCATTCGTCCCAAATTGTCTTTTCTACTGCCTCTCGGCCATTTGCGTGTCTTACCAGCTTCTGGCTCATCTTTACGGTTGCAATTCACTTCGTTCACTTTATTCTATGGGGTTTTATTTTATCTGTTGTGCAATTCACTCCGTTTATTTAATTTGATGGGGTTCTATTTCATGTGTGCAGGGGTTTTCAGCCAGAGAAAGAGAAACCGGGAAGAATATCATTGTGGATTCAGGGTTTTCTCTGTTGAACAAGGATCGCTCGATAATTTCGCAGTCTGTACCCGTGAAACTCTGCGGGATTTGCTTTGAGGAGTCGTCCGATATGTTTGAGGGCAGTCTTTGCTTTCATCGTTTTTGCGAGGCGTGCATGACGCGGTACATCCACTCGATGCTCGAACAGCGGAGGCATCAGATATATTGCCCGCATGAAACTTGCAGAGAAGCATTGACGCTGGATGAGTGCAGGTATTTTCTGCCTGCGGAGATCTTTGAGCAGTGGTCGGCTGTAATGGTGGAGGCAGAAATTCCCGAAGCCCTGAAAGTATACTGCCCCTTTTCCGACTGCTCTGGACTTCTTGTCAAGGAAAGTGTTGGAACGTTGGATGTGGAGGAAGTGGAAATGGCGGAATGCCCCTTCTGCAACAGGTTGTTCTGCGCGCGTTGCAAGGTTCCGTGGCATGCAAATTTACAGTGCTCCGAGTTTCAGAGCCTGCCGACATACATTGCACCATCTATAACTAGTGAAAATTTTCTTTCTTTGTAGCATGTCCCATGTTGGATCCCTATTGTTTCAAAGCATCCATATGATTTTTTTTTAATTTTGTTCGACATTTTAGTTTCTATAATAATTCCCACCATCATGTGTATTGTTCTTCTCTTCCTTGGCATGTGTTTTATAACCTAATTTTGGCACATAATATGGACCATATTAATTTATCACCTTCCTCTCTAATCCTAACATTGATATCTTTCAAAAGGCCTATGCATGTTGCCATTCAAGAACATACTCTTTCTCATTACCTTACTCCAAGAACATACTCTTTCTCATTACCTTACTCCCTCTAGGTCAACGATTCTTGTGTCCAATTGTTTGTTCTATGTCTATTTGCAACTTGAATTAATTACGCCGTAAGGCGTTCCTCTGGGAAGAACTCCCCTCCAGTGCCACTCTGTACCTTCTTGTGCCCTTGATTTCGTTGTTAGACGATGGAATTGATATTAGCCGTTTGATTCGAGGGGTTCGATTCATTATCCCTCCCCGCGCATAGCATCTGGCATTTGTCCGCGCATGGCATATGGTATCTGGCAAGCATGCAAATCAACTTAAGTTACAGTTTTTGTTCCCAATTTGTCTTTTCTACTGCCTCTCGGCCATTTGCGTGTCTTTTCTACTGCCTCTCGGCCATTTGCGTGTTTTACTAGCTTCTGGCTCATCTTTACATTCAGCGTCCTCTCCTCTTTTCGGTTCTCTGTTTTCTTTTGTTCTGTTTGGTTTTGTTATGTTTGTTTACGAGTTTCTTTTAGGTTTCCTTTCGTCTCCAACATGGTTTTCTGAGATGCTGTGGATTTCTTTTTTCTCAATATTGTTCAGTTTGATTTTATTGATGTTCATTGTATTTTCTGTACTGCTTTCTGTTTAATTTCTATTGATCTTCACTATATTTTCTCTGCAGCTTTCGGTTTAATTTTTAATGATCTTTTCTTTTATTTTCTCTGGATTTTTCACGCATGTGAGTGAAACTTTAAATATATTTGAATTCCCTCATCGTGTACAGTTCTGCAGTTGAATATTCGCAATCGGACATGGAGTTTAAGCAATATTGGAGGCAACCAGGTAAATAAACAGTTCGTCGTGATAAAGATATTTTTTAAAGGGTTTGAAAAAGAAATATTGGAGGCAACCAGGTAAATAAACAGTTCCTCGTGATAAAGATATTTTTTAAAGGGTTTGAAAAAATATTTGCACGAAGGATAATCTAGATCCTGGTTTGCAGAGAAATTGCTTAATATTATCCTGCTGCTGCTTTCATTCGCTAATATATCATATATTTTTCACATTTTTAGGTTCTTGATCATTGAGATTAAAATCTAATTAAATATATATTACTTATTTCTCATCTCTTCTCTTTGCAGAGGATTGGCTTAAATTGGAGGAGGGGCTGCTACAGCGGATTGTCTTTAATTGCAGAGTATTGACTCTCATTGAAGGAGGGTCTGGGCAGCCGATTGAAAATCTGAGTTATATTTCTTTCCTTCTCATTGTTTTCACAATTTGATATGATAAAATTGCAATGATCAGAGAATTTCATTAAATAAATTGCCTATCTAACTATCTATATAGCTCATCTCTGCCAGCTGCAGAGGATTGGCTTTAACTGGAGGAGGAGCTGCTGAGGCGGATGGTCTTTAATTGAAGAGGATCGGTTATCATTGAAGGAGGGGCTGCCGCGGCGGATTACTATTTAATGGAATTGAAAGACATTTTCATACAAGGAGAGGTTTGTGAAAAACCTTATTTGCACTGATAAGAAATCGATGTGCCTTCACCTTTGCTACAACCCATCCTGGTGCCACCGACGTTGTCGCTGTCTATCTAGCAACTATATTATCTTTCTAATGAAAACCTCCAATGCCCAAGGTTTTATATTTAGCAGCTGGGGTAGCTGCACTGCGCAAAAGGCCTAAAAATTGATCGAAAGATATATACACTCCAAATACTATGGCAAGTACCGTGTATACTGTCTACAAAAACATTTCAGTTTTTAATTTTAACGGTTTGCAGAACCTATGCATTTTATTGAAAATTTTAGAAAAGTAAGTCTGTCTTGTCCCATTCAAGACAAGTCACATAACACAAGAAGCCTGTCTTGTCCCATTCAAGACAAGTCACATAACACAAGATCATGCCAAGCTCTATCATATGTAAGTGTTTCATTCTTTTAATCAAACAAAGCTCTCCCAATGTCATCACTCCCATGTCATATCTTCTCAAATCATTTCAGTTTCCTATGTTTGTCAAGGAGTTGTCGTAGCTTCTAAATCTGATTTGCTACAACTGCCTTGACCTCTTAAACTCAATGTATGTCTGTGTCCTATGTTTATTAACTGTGATCCAGATGTCATATTAGCATCTACACAGTCCATCTCTTGAAAACATGGATTTTTATTATTTAAAGTTTAACTTTAACGGAAAGGAAGAGATCAAATCACTGATATGTAAATGCAATTGATGATTTGCATAAACATAACAAAACAGTAAAGGGGACTAGCTCAGTCATCAACTGTAGAACCCACCTCCCATTTGCTGAAGTGCTAGTAAAACCATGTTAGCTCTTGTTCTTCAAATCTTTTGTGCTGGATTTTCTTGATAAAATGTAACTGTTGTATACATACCATCATATGTTGTCTTCATGGGAAAAAAATAATATTTTATAAAGTCCAATAACAGTTTGTTAATCCAAATAAGTACTACTAGTGCAAGCAATGACAAAATATTAGAAATACATACACATCTAACTGGATCTATTCGCTAAGGTGACACAATACTGGCATTGAGTGGAATTAAAGTGAACAGGCATAGGTGTATTTCAAATCTTAATATTGCTATAGAGATGAAAGTACACGCTAGATTTGTAGATATCTCTTCGTAGATAACAACAGATAATAGCATTTGAGCTCTTCTGCAATAGTAGGTTGAATCTATGGATTGTCAAGTTTGTGGCTAGCTCTGGCTAGTGGAGCTTAAGATGCATGCCGTTTTACTGTAGACTATTTAAAGCTTTGTAGTTATTTGATTTTTAAGGTGTACCTCTTTGCATCCAATGTACAATGCTGCAGGTTTTCAGTTTTGTTTAATTTGTTTGCTTTGCTTTGATGCAAGTAAATTGTAATTTATAATTAGATCACTCACGACTTTAAAAATTTGCCAAAAATCACCAGTTCAAATTGAACATCCTTAAATTTGTTACATCCAGAGTACTTGGAGCACTGACTTATCATATGTATGCATCTTATGGAGGATTTTCTTTGTTAACCTAGGTTTTAATTTAGGATGTCTTGAAGCATGCAACATAAGTGGTTCTGAGCACTTCTATAATCTTCATTTACAGTCAAAATGGCAAACAGAAGTTGGCAAGTATTGCAAGAGTCGAATTCTTTTTATTATTTCTTTTGTGAGATTCTGGGTTGTATTGTTTTTATTTTTATCTAATAGCCATTTTATTCTAATTCATTGGTGCTCATTTTTCATGGGCCTTAGATGTTACCAAGAATATAGATGTCCTATTGCTGTTAATGAAGTCTTCATGCCTTCACAAAACTTTGTGCATTTACGGAATTATCTAATAGCCATTTTATTCTAATTCATTGGTGCTCATTTTTCATGGGCCTTAGATGTTACCAAGAATATAGATGTCCTATTGCTGTTAATGAAGTCTTCATGCCTTCACAAAACTTTGTGCATTTACGGAACTTCCTGGTAATCCATATCCCAAAGCTCCCAGAATTGCCCTAATGGAGTATACATGGCAAACATCCAAAAGGAATCCCTTGAGCAAACAAATATAAAAGGATAAGTCAAAGTCTTCCAGGCTTGAGTAAGAGACAAGCCCAAAGTTCTCTAATTGCCAGACCGAGTACCACTTTGAGGAAAGCCAGAATTGACAAAAAAACACCTTCAAAATCCAAAGTTGAGAATGAAAAACAGCCCACAGAAGAAGACTAACAAAAATCAAAAGGATGTGATACCCAAACTCCCATCTACAAGCCTAAACATAAAGATATGATAGGTCACTAGGTTTGACTTAGGAATATACAGTATTAAATAATTGTTTTTCTGGCTGATGTGTTCTAACTTTTTCTCCATGATAATGCAGAACAAATTATAAGGAACCACGAGGTTCCTATAATGTGGTCACCAAATAGAATTGCATGTTTTAACTTTTATGGCACTGTTGGAGTTTGCATAGCAATAAAGAGTGAGAAAGATTTGTTTTCATGTGGCATACCAGATTTTGACAGTGTACTAAATCCCCATGGATATGTACTACCTTTCAATGAAGGTTATATAAAGGCAATGTGTATGAGTGTACCAGATGCCCTTGTGTACTTTACACAAGCTTTCAGTTTTCATACGTACCCAACACATACATTGAAGCAAGGACTTATTAGTCAAAGGAATTGGGACTACATGGTGCCACCAGGAAGCAGTCTTCAGAATGTACCTTTTAAATTGCAACCTCAAGGAAATGCCCCGGAACTGCAACTACCTTTCAAACTGCATCCTCAAGGGAATGCCCAGGAACTTCAACTCCAAAATTTTCAGTACTTCGTTGTGATTGATTTTGAGGCAACTTGTGACGTGGGTACACGTCTTAGTCCACAAGAGATAGTGTTTTTTTTATTTATCTCATATCTGGTTCCTTTCCATTTATGCAGATTATGAACAATGGAAAAGAGGGGTCGCGCCCTCCATTTCCATCCACTTCTTTTCATGATCATTCCAAGATGGAGAAAAAGGAATGTTTTGATAATTGCAAGATCCATTACCGTTTCGTCTTAAACAATCTTCAGACATTCTCAATGTAAGAGAATACTTATCGTTATACTTGCTGAAGTGTATTGAATGACCATTGACCCAGGACCGATGAGGATATGACAAAGATGAAATGTAGGTGTTATATATAATGTGCTAAAAGGGAACTACCGAAGATGAAATATAAGTGTTATATATAATATGCTAAAAGGGAACTACCGTTGTTAAATCTCTTTCATTATATAGAATATATGTTTATCCAACCGATTTGCAGTTTTCTAAATCGTCAACATTTAAAATTTCATCTTAATCCATATCCCAAAGCTCCCAGAATTTCCCTAATGGAGTATACATGGCAAACATCCAAAAGGAATCCCTTGAGCAAACAAATATAAAAGGATAAGTCAAAGTCTTCCAGGCTTGAGTAAGAGACAAGCCCAAAGTTCTCTAATTGCCAGACCGAGTACCACTCTGAGGAAAGCCAGAATTGCCAAAAAAACACCTTCAAAATCCAAAGTTGAGAATGTAAAACAGCCCACAGAAGCAGACTAAAAAAAATCAAAAGGATGTGATACCCAAACTCCCATCTACAAGCCTAAACATAAAGATATGATAGGTCACTAGGTTAGACTTAGGAATATACAGTATTAAATAATTGTTTTTCTAGCTGATGTGTTCTAACTTTTTCTACATGATAATGCAGAACAAATTATAAGGAACCACGAGGTCCCTATAATGTGGTCACCAAATAGAATTGCAGGTTTTAACTTTTATGGCATTGTTGGAGTTTGCAAAGCAATAAAGAGTGACAGAGATTTGTTATCATGTGGCATACCAGATTTTGACAGTGTACTAAATCCCCATGGATATGTACTACCTTTCAATGAAGGTTATCTAAAGGCAATGTCTATGAGTGTACCAGATGCCCCTGTGTACTTTCCACAAGATTTGAGTTTTCATACGTACCCAACACATACATTGAAGCAGGGACTTATTAGTCAAAGGAATTGGGACTACATGGTGCCACCAGGAAGCAGTCTTCAGAATGTACCTTTTAAACTGCAACCTCAAGGGAATGCCACGGAACTGAAACTACCTTTCAAACTGCATCCTCAAGGGAATGCCTAGGAACTTCAACTCCAAAATTTTCAGTACTTCGTTGTGATTGATTTTGAGGCAACTTGTGATGTGGTTACACGTCTTAGTCCACAAGAGATAGTGTTTTTTTATTTATTTATCTCATATCTAGTTCTTATTTGTGGCGATTTCCTTTCCATTTATGCAGATTATGAACAATGGAAAAGAGGGGTCGCGCCCTCCATTTCCATCCACTTCTTTTTATGATCATTCCAAGATGGAGAAAAAGGAATGTTTTGATAATTGTGAGATCCATTACCGTTTCGTCTCAAACGATCTTCAGACATTCTCAATGTAAGAGAATACTTATTGTTATACTTGAAGAAGTGTATTGAATGACCACTGACCCAGGACCGACGAGGATATGACAAAGATGAATCCTAGTATCCATATCAAGAGTCAAGAGGAGTGTTTCTGCTGAAGACGTTATTTTCCCTTAAAGGAATTGTTGACTGGAAATAGGTTTATAACTCTATTACAATTTTGTCATGTCAATTAAGCTGATTGGATCCATGCCTTCTTTACTTGAAAGGTGATGGGTGGTAAGGTGGACATTTATCTGAAATGAAATTTTATTAGCATCCACGGAAATCCCTGAACATCTACACGAGGACTAAAGCAATCACAGTTTTAAGAAGAATTTATCTCCCCTTTAACTCCAATCTATAAGGGATGTAAAAGTATATCCGGTTACATTGTATATATTCCGTGTCTAAACTGTCTAAACATGTTCTCTGATATTGCAAGACATCTTTCATGTAGATGGCAACTTGCTTGGCATAGAAGCAAAGCAAACTCTGTATAGTCTTCACATCTCACTTTATTAAGCGTTTTTCTCTTATCTGGTCGTCTCTTGCAGAGTTCAACATCACATGTACATTATCTTCAATTATTTCAAATCTTAATATTGCTATAGAGATGAAAGTACACGCTAGATTTGTAGATATCTCTTCGTAGATAACAACAGATAATAGCATTTGAGCTCTTCTGCAATAGTAGGTTGAATCTATGGATTGTCAAGTCTGTGGCTAGCTCTGGCTAGTGGAGCTTAAGATGCATGCTGTTTTACTCTAGACTGTTTAAAGCTTTGTAGTTATTTGATTTTTAAGGTGTACCTCTTTGCATCCAATGTACAATGCTGCAGGTTTTCAGTTTTGTTTAATTTGTTTGCTTTGCTTTGATGCAAGTAAATTGTAATTTATAATTAGATCACTCACAACTTTAAAAATTTGCCAAAAATCACCAGTTCAAATTGAACATCCTTAAATTTGTTACATCCAGAGTACTTGGAGCACTGACTTATCATATGTATGCAGCCTATGGAGGATTTTCTTTGTTAAACTAGGTTTTAATTTAGGATGTCTTGAAGCATGCAACATAAGTGGTTCTGAGCACTTCTATAATCTTCATTTACAGTCAAAATGGCAAACAAAAGTTGGCAAGTATTGCAAGAGTCAAATTCTTTTTATTATTTCTTTTGTGAGATTCTGGCGTTGTATTGTTTTTATTTTTATCTAATAGCCATTTTATTCTAATTCATTGGTGCTCATTTTTCATGGGCCTTAGATGTTACCAAGAATATAGATGTCCTATTGCTGTTAATGAAGTCTTCATGCCTTCACAAAACTTTGTGCATTTACGGAACTTCCTGGTAATCCATATCCCAAAGCTCCCAGAATTGCCCTAATGGAGTATACATGGCAAACATCCAAAAGGAATCCCTTGAGCAAACAAATATAAAAGGATAAGTCAAAGTCTTCCAGGCCCAAAGTTCTCTAATTGCCAGACCGAGTACCACTTTGAGGAAAGCCAGAATTGCCAAAAAAACACCTTCAAAATCCAAAGTTGAGAATGCAAAATAGCCCACAGAAGAAGACTAACAAAAATCAAAAGGATGTGATACCCAAATTCCCATGTACAAGCCTAAACATAAAGATATGATAGGTCACTAGGTTAGACTTAGGAATATACAATATTAAATAATTGTTTTTCTGGCTGATGTGTTCTAACTTTTTCTCCATGATAATGCAGAACAAATTATAAGGAACCACAAGGTTCCTATAATGTGGTCACCAAATAGAATTGCATGTTTTAACTTTTATGGCACTGTTGGAGTTTGCATAGCAATAAAGAGTGAGAAAGATTTGTTTTCATGTGGCATACCAGATTTTGACAGTGTACTAAATCCCCATGGATATGTACTACCTTTCAATGAAGGTTATATAAAGGCAATGTCTATGAGTGTACCAGATGCCCTTGTGTACTTTCCACAAGCTTTCAGTTTTCATACGTACCCAACACATACATTGAAGTAAGGACTTATTAGTCAAAGGAATTGGGACTACATGGTGCCACCAGGAAGCAGTCTTCAGAATGTACCTTTTAAACTGCAATCTCAAGGAAATGCCCTGGAACTGCAACTACCTTTCAAACTGCATCCTCAAGGGAATGCCCAGGATCTTCAACTCCAAGATTTTCAGTACTTCGTTGTGATTGATTTTGAGGCAACTTGTGACGTGGGTACACGTCTTAGTCCACAAGAGATAGTGTTTTTTTTATTTATCTCATATCTGGTTCTTATTTGTGGCGATTTCCTTTCCATTTATGCAGATTATGAACAATGGAAAAGAGGGGTCGCGCCCTCCATTTCCATCCACTTCTTTTCATGATCATTCCAAGATGGAGAAAAAGGAATGTTTTGATAATTGCAAGATCCATTACCGTTTCGTCTCAAACGATCTTCAGACATTCTCAATGTAAGAGAATACTTATCGTTATACTTGCTGAAGTGTATTGAATGACCACTGACCCAGGACCGACGAGGATATGACAAAGATGAAATGTAGGTGTTATATATAATGTGCTAAAAGGGAACTACCGAAGATGAAATATAAGTGTTATATATAATATGCTAAAAGGGAACTACCGTTGTTAAATCTCTTTCATTATATAGAATATATGTTTATCCAACTCGATTTGTAGTTTTCTAAATCGTCAACATTTAAAATTTCATCTTAATCCATATCCCAAAGCTCCCAGAATTTCCCTAATGGAGTATACATGGCAAACATCCAAAAGGAATCCCTTGAGCAAACAAATATAAAAGGATAAGTCAAAGTCTTCCAGGCTTGAGTAAGAGACAAGCCCAAAGTTCTCTAATTGCCAGACCGAGTACCACTCTGAGGAAAGCCAGAATTGCCAAAAAAACACCTTCAAAATCCAAAGTTGAGAATGTAAAACAGCCCACAGAAGTAGACTAAAAAAAATCAAAAGGATGTGATACCCAAACTCCCATCTACAAGCTTAAACATAAAGATATGATAGGTCACTAGGTTAGACTTAGGAATATACAGTATTAAATAATTGTTTTTCTGGCTGATGTGTTCTAAATTTTTCTCCATGATAATGCAGAACAAATTATAAGGAACCACGAGGTTCCTATAATGTGGTCACCAAATAGAATTGCATGTTTTAACTTTTATGGCACTGTTGGAGTTTGCATAGAAATAAAGAGTGAGAAAGATTTGTTTTCGTGTGGCATACCAGATTTTGACAGTGTACTAAATCCCCATGGATATGTACTACCTTTCAATGAAGGTTATATAAAGGCAATGTCTATGAGTGTACCAGATGCCCTTGTGTACTTTCCACAAGCTTTCAGTTTTCATACGTACCCAACACATACATTGAAGCAAGGACTTATTAGTCAAAGGAATTGGGACTACATGGTGCCACCAGGAAGCAGTCTTCAGAATGTACCTTTTAAACTGCAACCTCAAGGAAATGCCCCGGAACTGCAACTACCTTTCAAACTGCATCCTCAAGGGAATGCCCAGGAACTTCAACTCCAAGATTTTCAGTACTTCGTTGTTATTGATTTTGAGGCAACTTGTGACATGGGTACACGTCTTAGTCCACAAGAGATAGTGTTTTTTTTATTTATCTCATATCTAGTTCTTGTTTGTGACGATTTCCTTTCCATTTATGCAGATTATGAACAATGGAAAAGAGGGGTCGCGCCCTCCATTTCCATCCACTTCTTTTCATGATCATTCCAAGATGGAGAAAAATTAATGTTTTGATAATTGCGAGATCCATTACCGTTTCGTCTCAAACGATCTTCAGACATTCTCAATGTAAGAGAATACTTATCGTTATACTTGCTGAAGTGTATTGAATGACCACTGACCCAGGACCGACGAGGATATGACAAAGATGAAATGTAGGTGTTATATATAATGTGCTAAAAGGGAACTACCGAAGATGAAATATAAGTGTTATATATAATATGATAAAAGGGAACTACCGTTGTTAAATCTCTTTCATTATATAGAATATATGTTTATCCAACTCGATTTGCAGTTTTCTAAATCGTCAACATTTAAAATTTCATCTTTTTGTGCTTATCGCTTCAAATCCTGATTTTAGATTGGAATTCATCCATGGTTCTCAGCTAAGACCAATCAAATTATCAAGGAAATTAATCCTCTAATCTTACTATAATAGAGATCAAATTTTGTTACTTTTACGAGGTGCCCTAAAGATTTGTTGCAAACGCTGGTCATAATAGGGCTCGCATAGTGTTGGTATTCTAGCCTTTTGAATTCTTATTGTACATCGTAGATATATTTCATGTCAAATATAATAAATCTCAGGAGCCACTAACTACTGACAGACATTCATTTTGAAGTAATACTGTTACTGTTATGAAATATCTTCTTAAAGTTGCTCCAAAATTTTGTGCCATGCGTACTTTTTTCAATAAACAGTTGGGAAATCCCACGAAGATGAGACAACTCAGGTAGCAAGATGCGTGCTTGGAAACAAAAGAAATAAATTTAAAACGTGTTTGGGAGAGCTCAAGAAACTATGTTATCACAAATAGGTTAATACCCATACTATAAAAGGAGACTGAAATTAAATGCAGGGTGCACGCCGAATATTAAATGATAGTACCATGTTTAGATCATCTTCTGTATTTTTGCATTTTTTGAACAGATTCAAATGGACATGAAGTTTTTCGAGGTAAAAATCCAAAAAAAAGTGGCCCAAAATCTAGTGATAAGGAGGGGCAGCAACGCAAGTAATTTCCACTGCAACTTGATTCCATATTTTTACAACTTCTTAACATAAATGGTGATTTTTTATTAAATGGCTATTCACAATTCAACATCTCTTTCTACCTGTTGTAGAGCTTCTTTAACTTTAATTGACCTGTTATTATAGGTAGAAGGTTATTTGTCAAATTTCATATCATAGCTATTTAAGTCTTGTCACAACCTATTGCTTATTTCCCATTTCATATCTATGATATCTTTGTCTTATTTTCGCCTTATTATATGTAATGGTTTTTTCTTCAACGAAAATGGGCAAAAAGGTTCTTTAGCCAAAATTTAAGGTTCTTTCACACACCACACCCTCATTATTTGAGTATCCTCATCCTACAACACCTCCAAAAAAAACTTCTGCAGTAAAAATGCCAATGGTTGTTTTGTATCTATTAGCAAAGGCTAAAGTGAGAACAAAGAAAGAAACAAATCAGAAAATTGCTATGGATGAGGGAAATATTTTTGGTGAAGAAGGACCAATGAAAGGCCCAAAATCTAGTGATAAGGAGGGGGAAGCAATGCATGTAATTTCCGCCCACAACTTGATTCCGTACTTTTAAAGTTCTTAACGTAAATAGGATATTTTTATTAAATGGAAGTTCATAAGTCAAATTCTATTTCTAGATTTTGTAGAGCTCCTTTTCCATTCATTGAACTGTTATTATAATTAGAAGTTTATTTGTCAAATTTAGTATCATAGCTATTTTAGTCTTGTCGCCAATTATTGGTTATTTCCCATTTCATATCTATCATATCTTTGTCTTATTGTCACCTTATTATATGTAATGGTTTTTTCTTCAGTGAAAATGGGCACAAACGTTCTGTATAGAATATTATAGTTGAGATCTAGGAATGGAGTGTATCACACCATTGTTGTTCATGGTCATGGTTGTATTCAGAAAATCAGGGTCAATTTAACATTGTTATTTGAAGTTTATTTCTCCTTCATTTTATGATCTTGGGCTTCTTCTTAATTTTTCCATCTACATAACCCACTCTTCCTCTATGCTTATTCAGGTTAATTTAATTTTTGCAGGTGGATATTGCATCTTCAGTAGCCATTTTGTGAAATTATCTCAAATGTACCTTCAACATTATTATTTGTGTCCTCATAGGGTGATCAAAAGCCTATTTTCTAGGCCTTTATATTGTTATTTTTCATGGTAATAAATGTTGACTAAATGATCTTGAACATTGTAAATATATCATTTTTGAAACATTATAATGTTGTGCAGAGATTGCATTGATTTTACAAGACACTTCAAGCTACTAGTTCATTTTCTATTGGCTTGCCTTACGGCGTTTTCTTTGCAACATTAGGTGCAAATGCTAGTTAATATAATTTTTCTATTTTATATATAAAATGAAATATTATGTTAAAATTTATAATATATCTATAGTTTATGTTGTCCTTTATGCTCTTTTTGTTTGAGTCCAATGCCTGGCCTATGTCCATCTCCACAACTTCAATGCGTGGGTTATTTTTTTTGTCAATAAATACAATATAAAACCATATGACCCAACCTAGTGGCACTCCAACAATGTTTGGTGCCTGGGCAAAATGAAGAACATGACAATAAAATATGAAATTAATCCATAGCTTGATTTGACTGGATTCGTTGATGGTTGGGTCACACACGATCTTGACATGAATATTCTCACATGAAACATTAAGAGCATTTATTATCATTACATTACCATGATGAGAATGTCTTAGCTAACAACACCATGTACCATCAACAACAAATGGCCTATGAAAAAGAACAACCAGAAATAGACGTTGGTTTATTGATAAGTAGGGTGTATGTGGCTCGAAACTAAAACGTATTTTCTTATGTATTGTCTGGTCGATTCATTGTGAACATGTTTAGTATGCAGAAAGAAATTTGTATGGGTTGTCTTGTAAAAGCACCAATAGTTAGATATTATTAAAAATTATGTGAAGCTCTATTATTTTTAGGTTGGTTATCGGCGTAATTTAAAGAACGACTAGACCAATTTTCTAATTTATTTCTTGTGTTCATAGATGTCTATAAATTTGTGTTTATACATAATTTCACTTCGAGATAATCAAAGTGCATATATCATAATCTTTGACATGAAGTTAAAATGTAAGTATCATTTCTCTCCTTTTAACAAAATTTTTACATTTAAACCAAAAAATAAAAATAAACCAAGAAATAAATGTTTAGTATTTGTATTATATAAAAACCAGTGCATATATCATAATCCTTGACTTGAAGCTAAAATGTAAGTATCATTTCTCTCCTTTTAACAAAATTTCTACATCTAAACAAAAATATATCATAATCCTTGACATGAAGCTAAAATGTAAGTATCACTTCTCTCTCTTTAACAAAATTTCTACATCTAAACCAAAAAGCAAAAAGAAAACCAAGAAATAAAAGGTATCCCCAATATACATCAAGATATGTCCAAAAAAGTAAAGCCAAAAAACAAACAAAACGAACAGAGCCTTAGTCTCCATAGTAAAACCCAACAAGAATTAAAATATCTAAAAACATAACAGTACTAGATGAGGGGCAGACTGCCCTCCTCCACTAGAAATCCATCAGACACATGTCTGAAATGTATACTACCCAGAGCATCCAAGAAGCCCTTCTTAGAGAGACCATCAACAACATAATTCAAATCTCTTGAAACATGTGAGGATATGATATTTTCAAAAAGCGACATAAAAATTAGGAATTAAACTACATACTTAAGTTACATACAATAACTTCCTATACTATCATGAAAAATTTAACCATTCATCTTCAATTTGAAATTGTTAATACAAATATATAATTGTAAATGTTATTTAGTTTTATTATATACAAGATTTCGAAAAATAGTCAAAATTTGAGAAGAGCCAAGTGTTTTGACATTTACAAAGATGTTTTTAAGTTATTTTGTTATAGTTTGAATTTTTTTCCTAATAAATTATCATAATTAATTAAAATTAAATATTAACATTCTATTTAGAATTGGGTTTTCCAGTCTCCAACAAAATAGGGTTTCCCAAGATTCAAAGCCACTAGATTTGGCATGTAACACTTGGATTTGAAATCCAAATGTGGGCACCTCGACATATCAGAAACCGACGAGAAGTATTCATATCCATATTCATCATGCTTATTACTGAGCTTGCATTTATGAAAAAATACAAGTCAAAATAAATTTTTGAGTTGCTCCATTAGTATAATATATATATATATATATATATATATATATATATATATATATATATATAATAATAAATCTAAATCTAAATTTCTAGTCACTCTTTTAATCATCAACTTAAGTTCTTCATCCTATCTTGGAAGGAGACATCACAAGATAAATAAATTTTGCTTAAAAGAGGACTTTGTGGAGCTGCCTTAATGGAAAAACATTAGGGAAACAATTGAATTATCTAATCTACCACTCTATGTGATTACTCTTATGCTATAAGAGAAGGTTTCATCACAGATGGAGTTCGTGATCAACTTGGAAAGCTTAAGGAATATAATTATGTCTGCACTCTATTATCTACTGCAATATATACAAAATATGGCATTTTTGTTAAAAAAATATAATTATGTCTGCACTCTATTATCTATGGCAACATATACAAAATATTGCATTTTTGTTTAAGAAAACTTTGTTGAGTTTTAAATAAAATATTTACTTTTTATTGACAATAAAACCAACCTTACCAGGAGTTGCTTCAAGATATACTTTCTATTGATTTCCATTAATTTACAGGAGTGCTACGCATGAAAGACATGAAATTCCTTTATCTACTACGAAATTTTTGTAGTAATTGTTTTCAAACTTTGTTGGCGTTTTGTAATCAAGAGGTGACAATCTTTTGTTGCCTCCACTTTTGGGGAAGTGGGCTAAAGACTTTGACAAATATTGTATCTATGATGGTATATACGATCTCTGAAGATCACGCAACAGACTTTACTAATGATGTGAGCACCTAAATTAACAAGAAAACAATTTTAGAAGCGATTAGAATGATATTACAGTCACAGTATTAATGATTACGATGAAAGGAGTGCATATAACAATTGTACAAATGAATATATATAAATGAGTGCATGAACAAATATATTCATAAATATAATCAATCACGCAACCCCTACGGTTCCATTTCGATGCAAGTTACTTCAAATGGCAGTCCCCTATATCTATATATGTATTTATCCATGTATTTACAATGTCAGTGCACAATGGTGATGTAATATATGTGTCAAATGAGATTGTAAAGGGTTACATAGGGATTAGACCCTAGACCCCCTCCCATAGGGCAACGGTGGGTCCGCCTTGTGTTGTATAACTATGAACTTTATTTAACTTATATATATTATCGGTCCCTCATAGATTGTCACCAATGCAATGACACAACCATGGCGATAGTGCAATTAAATGTGTGCATTGGAATGTAGGGTGGGCACTAGTGTGTAGTATGCGTAGCCAAGCCCATATTGGATGTGTGATATATGCATACAATACGTCTATGCACATAATTGCTAATAAACATTTTTATTTAATGTAGGTTTAAGCGTCAAATCATATAGATAGTCTTGAGGGTTAGCTTGATTTGTGGAGTTCCCATCGTTAAAAGCACCTTGCTAATGGGAGGTCATAGAGTCAATTCTTTTTGGCACTCTCGGATTTAGGCTCTATTAATGAGTTGGCAGGATGTGATCCCCTCACACAGATCTACCCAGATATTTCTGTGGACATAGTGGCCACCGATCTTCAGTATACACGAACCACATTATATATATATATATATACACACACACACACACACACAATTGTTTGAGAATGTCAACATAGCAATGCTTTACTAAATAAATAAATAAATGCTCAATAAAACTATTGAGACTAGAAAAAAGCGCATTCCAACAACATTTCACAACTATATATATATATATATATATATATATATATATATATATATATAAACTAAATGCTAATCCCAATTTATTACAAAAACTCACACCTAGTAGTCCACTACCCACTAAATAACTAGATATCGACACATACCTAACCAACTAAAGTATTTGGAAACTTATTACCATTGGAGAAGGGAAATAGAATGCTTGCTCAATAATCTTTCCTCCAAGATTAATATCACATGGAAGTTTCCACTACACACACACACACATATAACCCCACTATCATGGACATCAAATCTAATTGTGCATGCGAAATTACCCCTACAACAATGTGGACGCCAGGAGAGGATGCAACCTAGCTGAATTTCACAATTATATATGTGTATACACATTTCACAAGACACCAAATGAGATAGTACGTGAATGCATGGTATGTTAATCACTCAGGAAATGTTACTAAGACTTAAAGAGGGCGCAAACCCAATCTAATTTTCTCACAACACACACACACACAAATATATATATATGCATATCAGCGGTCCATAACATTCCAAACTCAATAGCATGGATTGGAGTGGCTACACCCATCCATACCGCAAGGTTTGGGTCATGAGAGGGGTGCAACCCCAGGATATTCCTTAGAACTTAACTAAGTAATAACTTTAACTGTAAGCATGCATCATCCATAAACAATCTAATCTTTATGATTTCATATTATTCATTACCAATTTCCAATGCTACTAAAACATGTAAATCATAAACTGTAGAACATTTAGGTAAACAACCAGTGAGGTCTAAGATGTCCTGCATTTCATGTTTACAATACCAATTTCAATATTATAGGAACACGAGGAACATGGTACAATTTTGGCATTTCCAGCATATAAATTTAATTGTATCTTCTAAATTATCAGTAGATTAACAAGACTAGACAACTAAGTGATCATGAACATCTCAAGGTGATAACGACCATAACTATATAGATAAATAGAATTCAATTTTAATTTGCAAAGTGACATAACTAATCATTGTAAATTGAAGATAAACTAATCATTGTAGAACACATATTTCACAAAATAGAAGGTGTAGATCTTGTTACTTATCTGGATTATTAAATGTGAAATTAAAGGAAGGAATTCCACTCTCCTCCCAACCGTAGGCCAATTTCACTACTAATTGTCTTGTATTTTACCACCCCCGAGCCAAATCTAAGATTTAAGAAAATCACGGTTAGATTGACAACAAACTGGCAAATGCCTAATTCGATATTTCTTTATGATCCAAATTGATAAATAGGTATCATTATAAGGGATGGGGCATCCAATCTAAAATTATGAAATGGTATGAGAGTTTCTATTAGGGGATATTACATTTAGCACCAGTGTGAAGGAGGGAATGACGTGGTTGCTCAACATTAACCAAAGGTGTCAAACTGTCCTCAACAAGGCTTTATACAAATGAGCCAACATTTCTAGAGAGAACAGAAGATAGTGTTGGAGGACTGGTGCCCCATGTGATCCATATATATTCTTTATATTTATAGTCTATGCTCTACATCCTTGGAACAGAAAAAAGGGCACCACCCTAGGTGCCTTTAAACCCATGTCTTGCCTCTTCCAACCACATCACCTAGCCACCTTGGCTCTTCTAGGCACAAATAGTCATCGGTCCTACCAACTTTATTTTATCTCTTTACATCAAAGTTAATCAGCAAAGGTATTGACTCTAAAATCAGTCAGCCATACTTCATTAAAAATCTGATAGGATAAATCACTTTTCACAATTGTGAGTGGTTATAGAATTAAATTCAGCAGATTAATGTTACATTTTTTCTGGTCAGCAAGCAATTCTTGGTAATTCTCCCTCAAACTGAGGATCCGTAAGGCGGTCCAACCTTTAGTTGCATTAATTAATAAATTTTTAATTAATTAATATCAATCATTAATTTAAGGTTTTGGCTAGTCATGGTTGTTTCCATGATGGTGTGGTCATCACCACTATTTTTAAAATAGTAAGGGTAAGGTTAAGGGGGTGTTACAAATCCCACCCCCTTAAAGAAACACCATCCTCAATGTTCTATAACAATGAGTAGAGATAACTCATCCATATGGTCATGCCTCATTGAATTACGAACATCTTCCATGTCTTGAATTTGTCAAGTCGAACCATGTTGTTCACTATATTCACAAGGACTGGTTCTGCATACCACTTCCTAGATCTCATTGAGTATGCACATGATTTTTTGAAAATCCATTTTATTTTGGATGCCTTTTTCTTGTAGTCACACACGCTCCAAGTTCAAACATCTCCTTCTTTGCTTTATTAGTGCCTCTGACAATCCATTCCTTGGCAAGGCTTTCTCGCACAGGAAGATTCCTTACAACCAAGGCATCCCTTTGGCTTGATTTAATAACATAACATATTTTCCATGAAATTTCATGTCGATCAATGCATGTCATAGGTCTCTAGTGTCACTTTAATGGTTTTGATCCAAAAGTATTTAGCTCCAATATGCTTACATTGTTCACTCTGATATTGCTTTTAATCAGCTTCATATGTTAGTGTTAGATAGTTTAGTGGTTCACCTAATCATACACACACGATTCTTATGAGATTAATCACAAAAAATAAATAAAATAAAATCAATTAAAATAAAAATCAATTTAACTACAATTCCAACATAGAAATTCTTTACAGTGATAATTGATACTTATTTATATGTTTACTATCTGCTTCCCCTGGTTCTGTTATCACTCGGATAATTCTTTTGAAGTAAAAAGAAAGAAAAACCAAAGGTAACCACAATCCACTTTTGGAGATCAGGACCTAGCCTTCCTGATGCTCAGAGAGGGCTCTCTCTTTAAAATTTAACTTTGTTTTAGTTAAGATGTTTTTAGGCTAGCTATGGATGTTCAAGGGGTTTTTGATTTGTATTTGAGATTACGTGGTGGAATATGCTTAGACAGATGGATAAAATGATGTCTTTTAGACCATTGGGCTATGGAGTCTAACAATAAGGAAGAAAAACTGGATTAACTCACTAAAGGGAGCGTTCAAAGGGAAAGATAGCATAGCATTTTTCAGATCTTTAAGATAGAGGGGTGAAAGGATTTCACTTGGGGTGAGAAAGCAGTTAAGGGTTCTCAAACCCGGATAATGAATGAGGAATGAAGGGGTAATCAAGATCAAAGGGCAATTAAGAATCCTTTAATCTGGATATTTAAGAAATCAATCTAAACCAAAGAGAAATTAAGAATTCTTTAATTTAAATATCAGAAGAAAACATTTAAATGCATAATTGTTAAGACAGAGTGTAATTAAACAAGTTCTGAAGTATTATTCCAGTTATAACATTTAGATTTGGAAAAACATTAAAGATTATGAATAACTTGAGAAAAATGAAAACAACACATGAGAATACTTTTCTGAAATTCGCTTAACACATGAATCCTTTGAAATGTCTGATCTTTATTCATCAATCCAGCTTGCTGGCTCAGCAAATGATACAATAACCCTCTGGGTTTTCTGATCAAAAAGTCTATAGAAATGTCTAGTAGAGTCCACCCTACATACTTCGAATTGTGAAGTATTTATACAAAAGTTTATTACAAAATATCTCAAACTAATTTGAGATTTAATCTAGGAAAGAAAAATATCTTCTTGCAAGAAGATAGAGATAGCTATTGAATTGTTTCATGCTGTCCCTTTTATTTTGGTTCTACTGGCTTTGATCTTTTGCCCTTTTATCTTCTTTTTTGTTTGATCTTTCACGCTGGATGCTTTATTTACTTTAGCCTTTCATCTTATACGCTTTGACTCTAATACACTTTGACTCTGTTGATCTCTCTTCATCCTTTTACCATTTTGTTTTACATTTACTATATATTAACCTTTTTACTACATATTTCTGTAGTAAATCAGTTAATTTCTCCCATGCTTCAGCATCAGGTAATTGGATTATTATCATCTTTCTATATATTTCATCTGCCTCAGTGTATTTGGCAAAAGTAGGCTTATTGATAAACAAGTGTTTTACCTCATGTTGGAGGTAAAACAAGTTTTCAAATGTTTGGTAGAGTACTTTGCCTATTGGTAATGTATTTACCTGATCCTTTGCTACCTCTCTGATTTTCTTGTTGTAATCCTCTTGTGTCATCAGCTTATCATTAATCGCTAAGGGACTGGGTAATCCCTTTTCTCTCAAAATCTGGAACTTCGCCATAAATTTATCAATGGCTAGCTGCATATTCTGACACTTATCCTCCAAGTTTTGCATTAAGTTCCTCTTGGAGAGGACCTTTCTGACCTCCAAAACTGTCTATGTTTTGTCCTCTATTTCCAACTCCTGAAGCTCATACTTATTGTTGTTGTTAAGGAATTGGATAATTCTGGTAGCCTCTTCTGGAATTTGTCCTAATTCTTCTTTTACTTTTTGGATGACCTCTATAGCCAGCTTTATCAAATCTATTTGCTTGAAAATTACCTGAATAGATGGCCAAATATCATTGACAGAGTCAATGATATTGGCCCATATTTGTTCCTTAGGCTGCCCAAGGGGTTCTTTCAGTGTTAAGTCCTTTTCCAAAGCTTTCAATATTTCACTCATCCTGGTAGCTTTTTGCACTTCTTCTTTGTGCATGATTTTGGCAAGTTTGTAATCAGTTTCCAAGCTTGTCACTTTCTCTTTGAGCTTATTCATCTTTGTGGTTCGTATGGAAATTTCTTCCGTAGATTTAACCAACTTTGTTGCTTCATCACCTGATGTACCTGTTGCTGATGTAGACGTTATAGAAACTGGTTTTGATGTGGCCATTGGAGTTGTGGGAGCCAATGAGGTTGCCAATGTGGAAGGAACAGCCGTGGTATCTGCTAGGATGACATTCACCGAGGTAGTGCCAAGATCAGTTTGATTTGATTGGATTAAGCTGTCCAATTCCTTTTCTGTCTCCCTCAACTGATCATTTAGTTTAAGGACTAACTATTGGGTGTGGAGCCTAATTATCTTTTGTATTCAAAGGTATCGCCGCATTGGACCCCAGTTCGTAATGGGGTGGCAATGGTTCCCATAAAATATTCACTGCAGGGTGGATCTAGGGGAAGACTGGCTGTCTCTCCATGGACATAGCCCAAACTGGGTGAACCACGTATATCTGTGTCTCTCTTGTTTTATGCGTTTTCTGTGTTTATATTTCTACAATATTTTATGTGTTCCATTCCTCTATAACATATAATTCTCTAATAACTCGTATTAGAGTTGAAGGTCTTTGTTGGCTGATAAACTTGCAAGAGAGAAGGATTCCTAGTTCGAGTGGGAGCAATGGCGGAAGATGGTAGGTTTAGGGTCAAAAAATTCAACGGCCAAAACTACCAGCTATGGAAGATGTAGATGGAAGATTATCTGTATCAGAGAGATCTGTACCAACCATTGAGTGGAAAGACAAATACGCCGACGAGTATGATAGACACAGAATGGGATATTCTTGATAGAAAAGCACTTGGAACAATATGGTTGTGCCTAGCGGCGTCGGTAGAATTTAATATTTCAAAGGAAATGACAACAGAGGGTTTAATGTCAACATTGGCCAAATTATATGAAAAACCCTCGGCATAAAATAAGGTATTTCTTATGAAGCGTTTATTTAATATGAAGATGTCAGAAGGTGGATCTGTTGCTAATCATTTAAATGAGTTTAATACAGTTACCAGTCAACTATGTTCTATAGGGGTAACTTTTGATGAGGAAGTTAGGGCTCTGTTATTTCTGTGCTCATTGCCAGAAAGTTGGAATGGTTTAGTTATGGCCATTAGTAACTCTGTCTTCGGATCTAGTACTTTAAAGTTTGATGATGTTGTCAGTGCAATCCTTAGTGAGGAAATGCGATGGAAAAGCTCCAATGAGACATCAAGTAGTGCTTTGACTACAGATAATAGGGGAAGAAAATTGGAAAGAGGAAACAACCCTGGATATCGCAGTAAGTCAAGAAAAGGCAGATCCAAGTCCAGATTGGGGATAGTGTGCTGGAAATGCAGGAAGAAAGGACACCTGAAGAAAGACTGCAAGTCTCGAAAGGGAAAAGAAGGAGATGCGCAACAAGAAACTAATCATGAAGAAAATGTAACAGGTGATGTGTTGCAAGATGATTTGATTCTTTCATTAGAAAATATTATTGATGCCTGGGTGGTAGATTCAGGGGCCTCATTCCATGCCACACCTGATAGGAAACATTTTTATGATTATGTTCAAGGAGATTTTGGACAGGTTTGATTAGGTGATGATAAACCCTGTAAAACCATTGGAATGGGTACAATTTTCATAAAAAAACAAAATGGAAACCAGTGGCTATTGAAGGAGGTAAGGCATGTCCCAGATCTAAAGAAAAATCTGATTTCAACAGGGCAGTTGGGAGGTGAAGGTTGTGTAACTACTTACACAGATAAAACCTGGAAGGTCGCTAAAGGATCCCTGGTAATAGCGAAAGGAGGAAAGGTTGGTACATTGTATTTATGTAATGGTATTTCTAATTCCGTTAATGCTATAACCTCTACAGGAGAAGATACAATATTATGGCATCATAGGCTCGGGCACATAAGTGGGAAGGGGATGCAGATTCTTCACTTAGGAAATTTGTTGCTAGGTTTGAAGCATGTTGATTTAAAATTCTGTGAGAATTGTGTTTCTGGAAAATAGAAGAGAGTCAGATTCCTTAGAGTTGGGAAAGAAAAGAAGAGTGAAAAATTAGAGCTTGTGCATACAAATGTATGGGGACCTGCTCAGGTATCATCTCTTGGTGGCTCTCATTATTATGTTACTTTTATTGATGATGCAACCATAAAAACCTAGATTTATTGTATTCAAAATAAATTTTATGTATTTGATACTTTCAAGAAATCGAAATCTTTGGTTGAAAATGAGACAGGAAAAAGGTTGAAGTGTCTCAGATCAGAAAATGGAGGTGAATATTGCAGCAAAGAGTTTGATAGATACTGTTCAGAGAATGGAATTCGTAGAGAGAAGATAGTTCCAGGAACACCACAAGAAAATGGTGTGTCAGAAAGGATGAGCAAGACAATCATAAAGCGTGCAGGGTGCATGAGATTGCATGCAAGATTTCCCTTACAATTTTGGGCAGATGCTATAGATACTGCTGTTTATTTAATAAACAGAGGGCCTTCAAGTTCCTTGGATGGTGGTATTCCAGAGGAGGCATGGACAGGTAAAAAGGTAAACTACTCTTTTTTAAAGATTTTTGGTTGTGAAGCCTTTGTCCACATTAATAAAGAAAATAGAACAAATCTTGAGGCAAAATCAAAGAAATGTACCTTTATTGGATATGGTGTTAATGATTTTGGTTATCGCTTTTATGATTATGAAAAACAAAAAATCATTAGGAGCAGAGATGTCATATTCAATGAAAAGGTTTTGTATAAGGATCAGCTACAGGAAAAGAAATGGGAAAAAGAAAACAGAGAATACACAGTGCTTGACGAGATCACAGGAAAAGTGACGGTGCCTGAAAATCTTAATGATCAATAGCGAAAACAACAACTACAACAGCAATAAGCACCTCAAACACTTGAAAGTGGTGTTAGAAGATCTACCAGGATAAGTAGACCCCCTAAGCGATACTCTCCTTCATTATATTATGTATTGTTGATTGATTCTGGTGAACCAGAATGTTATGAAGAAGCAGTGCAGGTAGAAACTAGGAAAAAGTGGGAGCAAGCCATGAAAGAAGAGATGGACTCCTTAGCACATAACCAGACTTGGGACTTAGTCAGGTTTTCTGCAGGTAAAACAACATTGCTGAATAAATGGGTTTACAAGTTGAAGGAAGAAGATGGAGGTAGAAAAAGGTATAAAGCTAGACTTGTGGTGAAAGGGTTTGCACAGAAAAAGGGTATAGAATTTGATGAGATATTTTCTCCTGTTGTTAAAATGACTTCAATCAGAACTATTTTAAGTCTAGTAGCAGCTAAAGATTTGCATCTTGAGCAGTTAGATGTAAAGACAACCTTTCTCCATGGGGATTTGGAGGAAGAGATATATATGCAACAGCTACAAGGATATGATGTAAAAGGGAAGGAGAAACTAGTGTGCAGGTTGAAGAAGAGCTTGTATGGCTTAAAACAGGCTCCAAGGTAGTGGTATCTAAAATTTGATAGGTTTATGTCTAAACAAGGTTATACTAGATGTCACTCTGATCATTGTGTTTATCTCAAAAGGCAAAATGATGGTAGCTATATTATATTGTTATTGTATGTAAATGACATGCTTGTTGCAGGTTCTAACATGTAGGAAATAAATGTGCTCAAAAGAAACTTGGCAAACTCATTTGCAATGAAGGATTTGGGTGCTACAAAACAAATCCTTGGTATGAGAATAACTAGAGATAGGAAGAATCGCAAATTAACATTGTATCAAAGTGAGTAAATAGAAAAGGTGTTGAAAAGGTTTAATACGCAGAATGCAAAACCAGTTAGTATACCTTTGGCTAGCCATTTCAAATTAAGTAAGGAGGAGTGTCCCAAGACTTAGGAAGAAATGGCTCATATGTCTAAAGTTCCATATGCATCAGCAGTTGGAAGTTTAATGTATGCAATGGTTTACACAAGGCCTGATATTGCACATGCAGTGGGAGTTGTAAGAAGGTACATGAAAAATCCAGGAAGAGAAAATTGGATGGCAGTGAAGTGGATTCTCAGGTATTTGAGAGGTACCACAAATCAAGCATTATGCTTTGGTGGTTCAAACATTGCTCTACAGGGATATGTTGATGTAGATATGGTGGGTGATAGAGATAACAAGAGAAGCACAACAGGGTATGTGTTTACTGTAGGTGGAATAGTTGTCAGTTGGGTCTCAATACTGCAAAGTGTTGTTGCGCTCTCAACAACAGAAGCAGAGTATGTTGCTGCTACAGAGGCAAGTAAAGAAATGATTTGGTTACAAAGGTTTCTGGATGAATTGGGTAAGAAGCAGGAGTTGGGCAAGTTATACAGTGACAGCCAGAGTGCCATACATCTTACAAAGAACTCTGCATTTCATTCCAAGACTAAACATATACAGCTCAAGTAACATTTCATACGGTCAGCGTTGGAAGATGGATAGTTGAAGCTGGAAAAGATACACACTAGCCAGAATCCTGTAGATATGTTAACAAAAGTTGTGACCAGGGAGAAACTGAGAATCTACTCCTTTTTAATTGATCTTCAAGTATGATGAAGAAGATGAGAAATAGCTAGGTTCAAAGTTGAGTCATTGTCCAGCAAATGAAGCAGCGATGGAGTTGCTATAATTAGTCTCCAAGTGGGAGATTGTTGGGTGTGGAGCCTAATTATCTTCTGTATTCAAAGGTATCACCACATTGGACCCTATTTCATAATGGGGCGGCAATGCCACCCGTAAAATATTCGCTGCAGGGGGGGTCCACGGAGGCAACTGCGACCTTTGGGAGCCCCCCCCCCCCCTGGTGGGGGGATTGGGGGCAGCGCCCCCGAAGCTAAGAATAGATGTAAAATTGCCTTGTAAAATTTTGTAATTTCATAGTCAATCTGGTTCGTTCATTAGGTGGAGATCTGACAGTAGAAGTTATGTTTAATTTAGGGTTTTTTGCCCTAGAAGGCAACCCCTCACTATATATGAGGGAATTGTATTCTATCTATAGTATATCTGTATTTTGAGTGAGGAAGAGAGAGGAGATAGAGAGCGAAGAGGGAATTACAGTGGATCTATTGTAGGTTGTATCTCTTCAGTTTTTTGGATAATATAAAGAGATGGACTGGCTGTTTCTCTGTGGACGTAGCCCAAACTGGGTGAACCACATATATCTGTGTCTCTCTTGTTTTATGTGTTTTCTGTGTTTATATTTGTGCAATATTTTATGTGTTCCATTGCTCTGTAATTTATAATTCTCTAACACTAACTCCATCAACTCTTCATTCTTTGTTTGGTTTTCCAAGACTTCCTGTGTCTGGGAGTGATGTAGTTGAGGTATCTTCAACTGCTTCTTGAGGGTTTCAATGTCATCATTCTTCCTTTTGACTAATTGTTCAGTAGCCTTTATGTCTTTGGGATCATGTCCCAATTCAATTACCAAGTCTTCCAAAGACTTGATCATGGTGCCTTTTCCCTATGAGGAGGCCTTTTCCAACTAATACTAGGTTGAAATGTTATTCAATGAATTCTGCAATTGATGGGCAGGTATGGCTTTTCCTGTAAGGGTGGAGTAAATCATTTCTCCAGCCTGCTTTTGAAATTCAATCTGGTCAATGGGATGAATATCCATTGTCAATACTTCCAGTCTATCTTCTTGAAATCTGCTGATGTTCTTGGTTGTTGTACAGTTGGCTTTATGAAGGACATTTGCATCTTTCCTTCCTTGATGTCAAAAGCTGACATCAACCTACTCTGATTAGGGGGTGTAAGTTTGAGATACTGTGCGTAGGATTCTGCCTTCAATTTCTCATTTCTCATTTTTAATCTCCTTGAACCTGTCCTTAGTATCCCTATCCCTATCAGCAGGCTTATTTAATGAGGAGACTTCTACACTGAGCTGCGTTTCTAAAATTTGAGTTTTTGATGTAGATGGCTCCTGTGTTTCTCCAGATGGATTTGTGCCTTTGCTCCTGTCTAACTCAATATTAGTTATTTCTACTGGGCCTTTTGTGTCTTCCTGTTCTAAAACAAGATTGAGCCTAGGCCTTTTGCTCTGGTTAGCTTCATACTGTACATTGGAAGTGTCCATACATGAGCCGGAGGCTTCCTCTTTGTTCCTTTTTGGATTCTTTTCCTCATTCTGAGGAGTCTGTAAAATAGGAAGGGTGCTCATCTTTCTTTCTTTCTCTGGTACTTGTAGGAATGAGCTTTCATCAAGCTGTTTCTCTAAATCAAGCAAGGTATTTTCAACATCTATCTTTGTACTATCCTTGTCTATGAGAGTGTTTTCCAACCACTCAGATTGGTTGGCATATCTTTCTATTTTTGGTATAGGGTGATGAATGTAAGGTCCCAATTTGGCCTTTTGTCTTAGTTTGGTCATAAACCCTTGAGGGTCATACCTCCACATGAAACTGTTCTTAAACTTCATTTGTTGCAGAATTTGATCTGCTTCCTCTCCTGCCTCTCTAGAATTGCAAATAAAAGGGCCTAACTGATTTTTTATCTTGAATTGAGTCCTTTTCTTGGCTAAGACAAAGTTGTTATCATCAGAGTTCATTATTTGCCTACAATATTCCAGAGCAAATAACCTCATGGGGAGGTATCTGGGCAGTTTGTATGGGGAAAGCTAGCAACCACAGATTTTTATTTCGATGTGATTTTGGTAAAGGTACCAATCTCCCACCTTACATTGCTTGGACAATTGGAGCACCCTTTTGATTTCTTGGCTTATTCTGGGTGGAGGGCTTCCTATCGGCATGGTCATGACTGGATAGACAAAAGAGTCAATGTAGTCTGTGTAGGTGTATGGTGATGAATACCTGTGGAATAGTGGTGTCTAAAATATAACAGACCTGGGCTGGCCTTCGGTATCCAGCTTCTGCATAATGAAGGGAAATCTGTCTAACTGATAATACAAAAACATGTGGTAAAGTACAGATGGGTACTTGAATACTCTCTCATTATGCATTCTGGTAAATTGTTCGTGCATCCTTTCAACTATGAAATGGGCATAATTATACAAAGTAGAAGGAGGCTTTCCTGGGGTGAAAATGGACATGAAGGCCAGGATGAGCTCATCAACAAATTCATCTATGTTATAGCCTAGAATACATGATATCGTGGCTACAATTTTCTTGCCCCTTTCAGAGAAAATGGCAGAAACATATGGAGGGGCATCTATAGGAATGTGCTGCTCTTCTACAATGAAAGTTTGGAATATTTGGGCCAGTCTAGATGGACTCAATTTGGTGTACTGGTCTAACAAATCCCCAATGGAGAGTGGGGATAGGTTTGGACCTGGTTAGACTTCCAACATATCATTGATTGACTCAGTTGTAATAGTAAACAAGACTTTTTGGTCCGGGGACATTATAACTCTCTCGCTGAGAATGTAACAAGCATGGCACATATGGACAATCTTAGGAAAGACATGTACTTGTGGAAACTGGTATTTGGGAAAATTGGAGTCCCAAAGGCCAATGTCATCGATATTGTTTAGATATTTGTCCTTACTCAAAGAATGAATTTTGAGCAGGAGTGTATAGGCACTTGTGTCTTTGATTTGAAAATCCCTGTCTGCCAGGGGAAGGTGGTCAAGGTCCAAATGGGGGGTTGTCACTGGTCTGACATCCATGGTGATGGGGGTAGCCATAATTCAGTTCTTGTGGATTTGAATTTGACAATACAGGTTTATATCAAAGGTTCGAAGGTAATTTGGAAGCTTTCAGAATGGTTTGGGCACACACTTTTTTTAAAGTAATTTCAATTAATTTTACTTAATTAAAACACTTTAAAGACTGAACATTTTTAAAATGAAAGGGTGTCTGGTAATTTCTCTTCAAATACCTGGAATTTGGGTGAATTAACTTCAAATTTGGTGTTCTCGGCAACTGCATAAGTTTGAATGGGCTCTGGTACGGACTGAGACCTTGATTGGGGTCTCTGCAACCTCTTTAGGAGTGAAATTAAGGTCAATTGGTGATTTTAACATTTGAAGGTGTCGCAATGGTGTGAAGAGGTTTATAAAGAAATTGAGTGAAAAAGGCGAAATAGGGCTTCTCGGCCTTTTTATTGAACAACGACCATTTTTTGGCAAGTAAATATGAATGAACAGTGGGTGGTTTTTCAAGTTGGGCGGGGAGGTGGTTTCCCAAGCCATCGCACTACTTTTATGGAGGAGGTGGTATTTTGGCGAGGTCACCCGATCTATCTTAGCGCTTGACACATAGCAAATGGGGGCTTGGGAAATACCACTTTATCGGGTGGGTAAAGGTTGGATATCGGGTGAACTCGATATGGCTGTGAACCGTTGGATTTGGGTGCTAACGATTGGACGGTAGTCGGGTGATAGAATAGCATGGATGAAATGGGAAAAGGTTTCGAGGAGGCCCAGGGCTTTAACCCATGGTGATTTGCGATTATTTACGAGTTAAGCATGAGATTAAATGATCAGACGGGGTTAAGGAAGGGATTATCTCAACTTTACTGAGAAGTGATGAGTTAAGAGGGTTTTTCGGGGCTATGGAATAAAAGTATAGTTTATAGCTAAACTAAGGGTTGGGGTATTATATACAGGATTTATTTATATATGGGAAAAGGTATTATCGGGAGATATATTATTACGTTAAAAATGAATATGCAATGAAATGAGCGGAGTGAACATACCACTAAGCATAATGTAACATTTGTGCATTTTCTTCACATACACTTATACTTAGGATAAAATTTATCGGGTGGGTAAAGGTTGGATATCGGGTGAACTCGATATGGTTGTGAACCGTTGGATTTGGGTGCTAACAATCGGACGGCAGTCGGGTGACAGAATAGCACGGATGAAATGGGAAAAGGTTTCGAGGAGGCCCAGGGCTTTAACCCATGGTGGTTTGCGATTATTTACGAGTTAAACATGGGATTAAATGATCAGACGGGGTTAAGGAAGGGATTGTCTTAAATTTACCGAGAAGTTGTGAGTTAAGAGGGTTTTGTCGGGGCTATGGAATAAAAGTATAGTTTATAGCTAAACTAAGGGTTGGGGTATTATATATAGGATTTATTTATATATGGGAAAAGGTATATCGGGAGATATATTATTATGTTAAAAATTAATATGAAATGAAATGAGCGGAGTGAACATACCACTAAGCATAATGTAATATTTGTGCATTTTCTTCACATACACTTATACTTAGGATAAAATCTTTTTGTGGGTATTTTGAATGAAATGGAATTTAACATGGGGTTGTTTACTTTTCATAGGCAAATGGAGTTTAGCCTTAGGAAAAGGGGCTTTGTTAGGGTAATGAAGGAAAGGGAATTGTAGCACTTGATGTCCATAAGTCATTAAGCCGAGGGTTAAGTCCCACCAAAAGTCAGAGAAATGCTCTGAGCCTTTATAACTTGAAGGATTTTTAACACTAGAACATACTTGTAGATGGGGAAATTAGTAAGTATAGGGGTGAAATGAATGAGGGGGAGTTAATTAAATAAGCTTGTAAACCGTTTTTTTTGCTTTCTTAACTGCTCATGCACATTGAAACATATGATTAAGCATGATAAATTTGCTTCCGTCCAATCAACTTTATACTTCAGCAACCTTTCTTCTACTTACCCATTACTTACCCTAACATTGTTTCTTCATTTATTTGG
Source organism: Pinus tabuliformis (assembly GCA_031772625.1). Taxonomy (NCBI): domain Eukaryota; kingdom Viridiplantae; phylum Streptophyta; class Pinopsida; order Pinales; family Pinaceae; genus Pinus; species Pinus tabuliformis. The sequence goes on along the minus strand of CM062804.1, from coordinate 1,339,037,796 downwards.
GTGCATTTATACTAGCAAACCCTTATCATTCTTTTTTATTTTATAAATTAAACTATATAATTCTAACCTTATATCTTCCTTGGGCTCAGATTAAACTGATGAGCTCCTTTTATTTTCTCTACCTAGCTAATGATCTGCCAAGATTAAGTTGTTTGGTCAGATTTTATTCTCTAACTATAAACGTAAAATTCAAAGCATGAAATAGTCAAGATTAAGCAGTTTGACTACCATGGGTTGTGGCATGTATGACAAGTTGCACACAACCATTATTTAAGACAGTAAAGTAGTAAAATAGTAGTGGCATTTAGACTTGCACACTTTTTCAAAATTATGAATCCTATCACTATAGGACTCTAACAGTGGCTCCACATGGGGATGGAATTTCCTAGTGAAATGTCAAGAACTCTAAAGATTAGTAGCCTTTGAATTGTGGCTAAAGTTACCTTGCAAAGTGTCCTTCTGTGAATCTACATTATTGATACTTATGAGAGTGAATCCTCCAAAGCTTAGGGCCTTCTCTCTGGGCTTCAACTTCAAAGGATTACCTTCCAATCCAAACTACACTCTACAATGTTATGTACAATGATGCAAAGTAAAGTGAACTATTGTAAGTCAGTGGAAAAGTAATGCTTTAACATCCTACCATTAACAGGTCCTCTTGGTAGATCTGATCCATCTATGTTTCTCAAGAAAAATGCATTGTTGCCTCTATAGCCATAAATGACATAAGGCCCCTACCACAGAAAATCAAATTTTCCATGCTTGCCTTTGTCTTCTCTCCTTGAATCCCACTTAAGGACTTTGTCTCCTATGTGAAAATCATCTGCTTTAGTCTTTTTATCAAAGAATTTCTTAATCTTTTCCTGGATTATCTGTGATTTTACATATACTTCTTCTCTGGTCTGTTGCAGGTGTATGGTCTGATTTATTCTTCTCTGAATATCATTTGGTTCCACCTGTAATTCTTGGAGGATCTTCATGACTGGCACTCCCAAGGATGATGGGAAAACTACATCCATCCCATAAACCAACTGATAGGGTGATGTTCCAATGGACTTCTTAGTAGTCAGTCTATCTGCCCATAAGGCATTAACTAACTTCTTGTTCCATGTCTTTTTGTTATCCTCCAGTAACTTTTTGATAATATTGACCAGACTTTTGTTGGATGAATCTGCCATTCCATTACCTTGAGAGTAATAGGCTATGGAATGACCAAGGGTGATATGGTATTTGTTACATAAATCTATCATTCTTTTGGAATTAAAGGTTGTTGCATTATCAGTAATGAGCTTCTGGGGACATCCAAATCTTGAAAGGATATTACTCTCTAGGAAGGTGATTATGATAGTGTTTGTGGCTTGCCTAGAAGGTATGGCCTCTATCCATTTGGTAAAATAGTCTGTGGCTGTCATAATCCACTTGTACTAAGCTGAGGAGGCTAGGTGTATTTCTCCAATGAAGTCTAACCCCCATTGTTGAAATGGCATCTCAATGGAAATTGGTTTAGGAGGCAAGGGTAAAAGTTTCCTCTTTCCCTCAAAAATCTGGCATTTATGATAGGAGGTCACATGTTTTTAATATTTGCAAACAAAGTAGGCCAATAAAAACCAGCCCTCAGAATCTTATTAACAGTACTCTTCCAGTCCAAGTTTCCTCCACAATCCCCTACATGAAACTCTTGTAAAATATTGTAAGCTTATTCTTTTAATAAACATGTTAAAATAATACCACTATTGTCCTTCCAAAACAATGCATTATCTACAACACAATATCTCAATGACTTCATTTTTAAGAATCTAGCTTTAGTTCTTGTCAATCCAGGAGGAGCTTGTAAGTTTAGTAAAACAAATGTAATATCTACATACCATGGTGAATCAGTAAAAGGTTCATTGATCTGTGGAGTCGCCATCTCCTCCTGATCATCAAGGGCACTAATGAAGTTGATATCAAGGGCCTGACAGTTCGATTCAGCCATGAGTTTGGCTAAACCTTGGCCTTTGATGAGCTTGGTGGGTTTTATCTCTATGTCATATTCCAATATTGTGGCAATCCATTTGCCTCTTTTTCCTTCAGGCCCATTTTGAGTCAAAATGTCCTTAACTACAGAATTTGGAACATAAGAAATAATGTGAGAGTACAAAATGTATACTCTAAAGTCTTTGATAGCCTTAACCAAAGCCAAACCCTATTTTTCCATGATATTGTATTTGAGTGTGGCATCTCTTAAGGATTTACTAAAGAATGCTATTGGCTGTTCATATCCTTGATTTTTCTTTTGCAGCAAGACTACTGCAATGGTGTGTTCTGAAGGAAAAGAGAAAATAATAAAATCTTTGTTAAAGTTACGACTAATCAGGACAGGAGTCTTGGCTAATGCTTCCTTAATAGCTTCAAAGGATTGCTTGGCCTCCAATTTCCATTTAATTGTTGAGTCCTTTCTTAGCATGTTATTTAATTCCCTAATTAATTTGGCTAGATTTGAGATGAATCTCCTAAGAAAAATAATCTTACCCAGAAATGATTGTAGCTCTTTTATGTTTCAGGGACGGGAAATGGTCAAAATGGCTATTATTCTAGCAGGGTCTATCCTAATCCCATCTTTAGATATGATGTGTCCTAATAGCTTTCCCTCTTCTAGACCGAAAAGTGTCTTTTTAGGATTTAAATAAATCCCAAATTTCTTGCCTTTGATAAATACTCTTCAGAGGTGGTCTAAGTGTTCATTGTCAGATTTAGAGAAGTTTGTGATGTCATCCTAGTATACTAATAAGAAATCATGGCTTTCCTTGGCAAAAGCTATATCCATAGCTCTTTGAAATGTGGCACCTGCATTCATTAATCCAAAGGGAATCTTCAAATACATGGAGGTACCCCAAGGAGTAGTAAACGCAGTTTTGGATTGGTCCTCAGGTTGGACTAATATCTGGTTATACCTAGAGAATCCATCTAATAGTGAAATCCTAGATGAGCCCACTACCCTTTGCAATTTATGGTCCATTTTTGGTAAGGGGTAGTTGTCTTTTAAAGATACCTTGCTTAAGTTTCTAAAATCTACACAAAGTCTAATATCACCTGTCTTTTTCGTAGTTGTAACTAAGTTTGAAATCTAGTCTGAGTATCTAATCGGGGCTATTATTTGAGCATCAAACATTATTTTAACCTCTTTCTCTATGGATGGCGTAAGAACTAGGTTTATCCTCCTAAGTTTTTGTTTGAAAGGTTTATGTCCTTATTTTAGGGGTATTTTATGTTCGATTATGCTGGTGTCATAAGATTTTAAGTCTTCATAACTCCAGGCAAACACATCCTAGAAGTCCTTAAACAGATTTATCCATTTGACCTTTTCCGTTGGGGGTAAGGCTTTAAATATCTTAATGAGTTTTGGATTATCTTTAGTTCCTATATTAACCTCTTCTATGTCAGCTCTCAACGGTTCCATCTTGGGTTTCCTAGCTACACCATTAGAGTCAAACAAATCCTCTAAAGGTACTAATCCTTTAGGCAAAAAATTATTTTTCAAATTAAGAATCTCTGGATCATCATCCATTATTTCATCTATCTCTACATTTTCTAAACTATCCATTTCTACTTTTGTAAATCTATTTGGTTCATGTACATCGAAAATATTTACATCTAAGCTTCTTTCTATATTATTCTCTATTGTGCAGTCAATATCTATCTTTCAATTCTAAAATTCCCCTTCATTGTTCATGAAATTGTAGATCTGATTGTCCTAGGAGAAAATCTGCCAATACTTGAGGTTTTATGGTATAACATGCCTATGTCTGACTTCTGCAGTGTACTGGTGGTTTGGTTGAAATAGCAATTTACAAGTACTAGCAAAGGTAGCCAGACTGTGGACCTGCATATTTTGTTTTCTAGGAATGGCAGCAAAGTTTAATTCCAGGAGGTCCTTGATCAAGTCTAAAACAGTGTCCCTATATCTACCAAGCCTAGGGTTGTTGACAGAATATTCACCGTTGATATGTTTTATAATCAACTCTGAATCTCCCATGATGGAAACTCTTTTGGCTCCCAATTTCCTAACCAATTGTAACTCTAGAATCAAGGCTTCATATTCGGCCATGTTATTGGTACATTTGAATTGCAATCTGAAAGCATGTCCCTCAGCATGGTTATTTTCCATATTATGGATCCACACTCCTGCACTAGCCCCTAACCTATTTACAAACCCATCAAACTCTAAATGCCAAAGTGACTCATGGAATATGTTCTCACTGTCAGTTGTTCTGTACTTAAGGTCTTTGGTTGTAATTTCTTTTTTATCAATTTCTGCATTGTATAGGATGAAAGAGTCCATATTTGAATGAATGGAGTATATGGGAAAGTTTTGGAGCTTTTCCTCAGTACTAACCATGTAATTCATCAAGGTCTCCCTATATAATTTTCTTGGTTGGCCAAAAGCGGATAAGGTGGCATAAGACATATCCAACTGAAAAGATCCCTGCAGTTTTTCTCCCCATGAGTGAGATAGTAGCATTCCATATTTTGGTGGGATGTCTGCAACTACAATTTCCATCAAAATGCTCTTTTGAAGGCACTGGACAAGAGTCACACATAAGTCTTTGATTAGACCAAGGCATTTAACCTGGCTGGAGTCAAAAGAAAATAAATCCTTATAAGGCTTGGTAATGTTTAGGTTTAGTCTTTCCATTATTGCCTTTGGAATGAGATTGTGGGATGCTCCTGAGTCCAACATAGCATTATGTAAAATTTTATTATGAATGTTTAGGCTGATGTAAAAAGCAGGAACTCCCCCTTGCTGATGAATACCATTGGCCTCAGGGCCAAACAACAATTCAAGCTGGTCATCATTCAAATTAATAGAATCTTCTCCCTCTCATATGTTCAAAGTCTTAGTTATCTGTGACCTATAACATTCATTCTTTACTAGTTCGGTTAAAGGAACTGATATCTTTAATTTAGCTATTTCATTTTTAATATTGAAATGGAGCTGAGGTTTGTTTGTTTGATTCAGATCTTCCTTAATGTGTATAGTTTGAGTATCTTTATTCTATTTCTAAGTGGTAGGAATTTCAGTCTCTGTTTCTATTGTTTTGCCTTAATTTATTTTATTCTGATTGTTTTCCATGATTGTCTCTATTTGGGTTTCAGTGGAGGTTATATCTACAATCCTAGGGGTTGAAGTTTCCGTTGTTCCCCTAGGGATAATTTGCAATATTTTGTTAACTAGAGCTTCTTTTATTATCTTAGTCTGGGTTTGGATGGATCTTTTAATGGGAGTCTCATTATTCTTCTTACTTCTCAAGCTATATTGTTTATGTACCTCATATATAACTGGCTCATATCCTTGTTTAAAATCAAAAGATTCACCAGATTCTAACTGCAATTGCTGAAGCATATATAACTCTTGTTCTTCTTGCGTAAGAAAAACAGTGTCTTCCTTTGTGGTTTCCAGTAAATTAATCTAGGTATCATCCTCTTCTTCTTGGTTCTATCAATATTCAACATAGTTTTCTTGGAAGGGGGGCCTAATCTATTGGTCTGGTGTAGAATTTTTTGCAATATTAGGGTTCTTCCTAAAATTTGGGTTTCTTATTGGGGGTTGTTGTTGTTGATTTTCGCATTGATTTTTCCTCTCCATGTTATCTAAGCTATCCATGATTCTTTCTAAAATTTTAGTTAAAACATCTACTTTTCCATCTGAAGTTGAAGCTTCTTCTTTAAATACAACTTTCTTTTCATTCCTCATTCGTGCTTTATTAGCTAATAGGTTCACCTCTACACTGACAGCATTGCTTTGCATTTGTTCAAGTGTTTCAGGATTTCTCTCCCTTAGCTGCTATGACATGTTAGAATCAAAACCATCACGAAACTTAATTAATGCTAGGTCAAGTGGAGGCTTAATGTTGGCTAGAATTGTATTATAGATATTATTAAACCTAGTGCAATAGTCCTGAAAAGACTCATTGGAAGCACTCCTAATATTTTCATATTCAGAAAGTATTTGCAATGGGTTCTTCTTTCTCTCCCATCTATCAATGAATAATCTTTGAAAATTGTCTAAGTCTACAATATGGTTAGCAGGAAAGGCTTTCAACCATTTCTTGACATCACCAGTTAAAGTTTAGGCAAACAATCTCATTTGGACATTTGCTTCATCTATTTCATGCAATTCAAAAATGTCAGACATCTTGTTTACATGTTGTTGGGCAGTGTAATGACCAGTAGCATCAAACAGAAAAATCTTACTCTGATAATCTACAGGCATGGGATGGAGTTGGGCAGGTAAAACAAGAGGAGCATATTTGTTTGCCATTGCTGTGATTCTGGTTTGACTAGGGGATAAAGTTGTGGTGGTTGAAGAAGGGCTTGAAACTAATGGAGGTGAAGTAGATGATGATGAAGATGATTGATTAATAAGTAGCTTAGATGATTGGATTGTGGTAGATACAATTGATGAAGTTTTGGTAAAGGAAGGTGGATTTCCAGCGAGTGAAGTTTGTGAGGAAATTCCAAGGGTGGCAGTAATAAGGGCAGCTAGTTCAGTATATTGTTGAATGTAAGAATCACCTATATTACTTATCAATTTAGAGGCCCAAGCTTCTAATTTATCAAAAGTCTCAACAACTAATTTATCTAAATCTGAATGAATAACCCTTTTTGATTCAATGAGTTGAACAAACTCAGGATCTAAGACTGTTTCGTGGATTGCATTCTCAGATTTACTTCTGAATAATGAGAGGTCAAATGATAAATCGAAAGGGATGTCTTCTAAAGTTGAAAACTCCTCAGGGAGTGAATTGGATCTAACTAACCTGCTACTACTGGCTTGAGTTTCTGTTGTTTTAGGTTGTCTTAAAATCCTCTCTGGGTCATCCACTATAGTTGCAAGGTTCGGATCTGGGTTTTCCCTAGTATAGTGAATCTTTTTAGGAGCCAGAATTTTAAGTTTTTAAACTGTTTTTATGAAATTTTCTGAAAACTTACTTCAGGTAATGACCTTAAGGGGCTCAAGATTTAATTTAAGGTTTCCTTAAATTTTTATGAGACTGAGGATCGAAGTCCCCAGTATGGTCACTAGAAATGTTATCACTCTGATAATTCTTTTGAAGTAAAAAGAAAGAAAAACCAAAGGTAACCACAATCTGCTTTTGGAGATCAGAACCTAGCCTTCCTGATGCTCAGAGAGGGCTCTCTCTTTAAAATTTGACTTGTTTTAGTTAATATGTTTTTAAGCTAGCTATGATTGTTCAAGGGGATTTTGATTTGTATTTGAGATTGGGTGGTGGTATATGCTTAGATAGATGGATAGAATGATGTCTTTTAGACCATTGGGCTATGGAGTCAAACAATAAGGAAGAAAAACTGGATTAACTCACTAAAGGAAACGTTCAAGGGTGTTACAGGGAAAAGTGTCTACACAGAACTACTTATCCCACTAAGGTGTGGTAGCTACCTTAGAAACAAACAAAGTAAAGCTACTTTCGTTTTTCCTTTATGAAATATAGATGAGAGAAGAACAAAGAAGACCAACCTCTATCTTGCGCTTATCTCCTAGTTTGATGCCTCTCTCTCCTAATAGTCTTTCGCTACTTGCTTCCTTGTACGCCCAGCTTCACAGAGTACCTGTAGGATCAAAGTAGAATAACACTATACAAGAACATGGATCTATAATCATAAACAATCTAGTATTAGATGTAAATTGACCATACAAATTCATAAAACATAAATGACACAAGAGTATGGAGGAAAACTTGAATAGCTTTTATTGATAATCAAGAAAGAGCCAAGGGAGATACAACCAGTTGTTCTGATCCAGCATCATCCTCTCAGCAAGTAAGCCCCTCTTCACCTCATACAAAGCTTAGATCACCCAACACTATGATGTTGTCTCAAGAAACCAACAACAATTCCTTACAAGATGCAAAATTCCAGCCCCCGGATCTCTAGGATGAGGGATCCATATATAGATATCTGTAAGGGAGATGAGTCAGCTTGTGATTTGATTAGTGTCTTCCCTCTGATAGTTCTTTCTTCCACTTGGATATTGATGATCGCTTACTCATCCATGGTCAAATTCAGAGACGCAAGTGTCACATGAGAAGTTTTTGGAAGATTCCATGCCTCTCCACCTCGCGGATTGACACTGCCATTTGTCACTTCTCGCCCATCGCACCCCATAGAAGGGATTTTTGAAATGCAACACACTACAGAGTGTACTTAGGTGAGATGCAACGTACTTTGCCTATGGAGCAGCTGAAATGATCCTGTTTTAACCATTTCTGAGCAGTTTTTCATGGAGAACTTCTGGGAGAAGCTATAATCAGTTGACCTTGTTCCTTTAGGGGTTAGAACAACACTTTTAGGGACTTAGGAGCCCTTGGTTTATGGACATTTTATGCTTGGGGTTGCAGTGCCCAAAAATGTCTATAACAGTTGCCCCCTAAAGCATGAGGTCGTTAATCTTTTGATGTCGGGTGAAATGCTTTATTATGAGGATCCGAAGTTCTTTCAAGTTGGGAGGAGACCTCTAATAAGATACAATACAATACATTATATTCATAATATTTTCATGATCTAGCTGAGGCGGGCATTCCCATGCTCAGCTTTATAAATTCATTTTCATGTACATAGGACAGACAATCGTCTGAGTGTAGACTGATGATTCTGGTAGAGTCACCATCCCTTTGATTGGATGATTATCTGTGCAGCAATGATGTACACTTGATGTCTTTATTTCCTTGAATATATATCGTAGCCCGGATGGATTAAACTAGATCGGGGTCTTCAATATCATTCGATCTTCACTCGAAGTACAAGTCTATCCATGTGAGAGATGTTCTGGAGTCGAACATGGAAAGACGTCGCCTGATTACCAGCCAATGATGTAAGCTGTTAACAAGCATGAGAGGAATCACCGATAATGATAATGACCCTCAAGGTACTTCAGTACAATTCACGTGGTGTGAATAAAGGACTTGGCGTCAAACACCACGCAAAATCTTTCTGTCGAAGGTCATTGATGTAAACCTGTCGCCGGAAGTGAGAAACTTGTCATTGAGGCATGCAAGCTTCAAAGTACTGAATGGGGTGTTCCTAGATCGACTTCTTGGATAATGAGTTGATGTCATCAAGAAGCGATCCATCATAGGAGGGCCTTAATGAATCCCACATCAATGACACGGAACGGAGCAAATGATTTTAATGGAGGTGAAAATGATCTGGTGATATAAGGTTCAGGGTGGCGGTCGTGAAAGAATGGAGTGTAAATGTATTGTAGTGGGTGAGACAGAAGTGAATTCTCTGAATGACTTCTCTTGATCATTTCAGCGACACTGACGTGATGTATTGGTAGCATTAACCCCAAATGTGCATGGTATGATGGGACCATGGTGATGTGACCGGTGAATGAAACAACCCAACCCGACTTGGATGCGGAGTGAAAGTGTCATGTTCAAGAGCGAATTGCTACCAACAAAGTTTCTTCAAGTTTTCTTCCCAATTTTTCCCCAGTCATTGCTGACCAATACCTCTTTATTTTTGTCAAGCTTGAGGAGGATAACATATGCTTGTTCTATAATTTTCCCTTTGGGTAAACCCATCGCTATGTTTTAACAAGCCTAGCGATAGTGAAACTCGTTCTTGTCTGCTATGGACAAGTTTGTCGCTATTAGGTTTTAACGAGTTTAATGACAAAGATAACTCGGTCCTTTTCATTTTTAGAGAGTCTAAAAAGGGACGTAAAGGAAACTCCAAAATTCCTTTTTCTTCATCTAATCCCTTAAGTCCGAAAAAGTATAAATCAATACAGAAGGGATGAATTTTCGATACTTTTAACGAGCCGAATAAAACAAGCGCTCAATCTTTTTGTGTAATAATCCCTCAAGTCCAAAAAGATTAAAATCTAAAGGAGGGATAGCACTTTGGGTCCCTTTAACGAGCTGGAGAGGTCAATGGCTCGGCAATCTTTTCATATTTTACAAGTCAGTTGAAAAGAGCTTAAAGGAGACTCGTCGTTTGAGGAACGAGTGATAAAATTGGGTAGCAGCTGGTTCCAGGTAAGGTTTGGAAATTTCCAATCACGACAGTGTTACAAGGATGGCTAGTGGGATCACTCTTCGCAGTTGTTTCTAAAAAGGGGTAAACAATCAAATGGAGGTGAATGATTGGCCAATACAGAGTGGAGGTGATGATGAGAACACAACCAAGGTTTTAAAGGCTGAAGTACTACATTCACGATGGTTATTTACCGGGAAATAGTTCATTTTTTAACAAGCTTAAATGCGGGGAGAAACATTTTCTCATGACTTATGTTTATTTTTTAACGATCTTGAATTATGTGCTACTCGATTAATCCAGTCGTATAATAAGGATGTCTCATCTAAGATTCCATTTTTCAGAAGCTTAAACCTCGCTCCTGATCCTTTCTTTATGCAAGTTAGGAAACGACCAATCCTACGAGTTTAAAGGGTTAGAGGACCTACAAATTTAAAAAATAAATGGTCGCTCCTCGCTTGCACGCCAAAAGGTTTGCATGCCCCCAGGTATAAAATAAAGCTTCAAGGTCACCTTTCATTCTACTTACAAAACATTTGTTTTATCAGGATAGGTCTACCTCTTTCAAGTTACCAAAGATTGCTCTATTAACACCGCAAACAAATCACTTCTTTGGCGATGTCTACTGAGATAGACAAAAGTGAGACAATCCACTCACATAACTTTGACGAGGGAATCTTATTCCAATCTAACCCCCTTTTCCAATCACGGACGGGAGTACAAACTAGTCATATATCTCTTTCGGAAACCTACCCTATACCCGAAGTTTTCCTGCCGAAGCAGACCAGGGTGCATGCCCCCTGGGTTTCAGTCATGTCACCCGAATCACTCGCACTCATCAGGTGGACAAACTGGAGATTGATGAGACATTCCTTGTGTGAAAAGACCATTTAGGGATGGTATATGACTATTTGCTATGCGTGATCCGGCAAATGAAATATGGTCTACAAGCTTGACCACTCTTCCTTCGTGCGGAAAACACATTACTCTAAAGAGTGATGAGACAATGGCTCCCATGCAATAAATATAGTCTCGTCTGAGGAGTAGATTACAATCCAGCGGTCCTTGGACTACCATTACGTTCATATGAACAGTTTTCCCTTTCAATGTTATGGTCACATTGCGAAGGATCCCTAACGGTCGACTGGTTCCTTTGTCAAAGCCTATTAGATTTCTCATCTCAGGCAAAAGCGATGGCAAGCCAAGCGCTTTCCAAGCAGTCGAGGAAAGGATACTCACAGAAGCCCCTTCATCTATGATGGTACCGACCATAACCATTCTATATATTTGAGCAATGATTCGGAATGGTACACTAGTAGGTAAATGGGGTCTGCCTAGTTGATTCCAGTCAAAGGAGACAACTAGGTTGCTTGGAGGTGGTACCGAATAGACGGCTAGGTACGACTCTGACGAACTTCCTTCCTGAAGTAAAGGAATGGGTAAATTTCCCCCATGTTCATCAGAGTTTGTGCTTACGAAAAGAATTTGGACGGTGTCATCCTTGTTCTCTTTGGTGACTGTATCATCTGAAGATGGAACCTCTGAAGGCAAGACCGGGTCAACTACCGCCTCGACCTTTTTACTTTCGTCTGGTATGGGTTTAGATGGTTGGTCTTCAATGATAGATGCTTCGGCTGACCACCTGGGCGGGTCAGCCAGATTTTCAACTAGTGACGCACTTGGTAAGAGCTTTTTATATCTAGGAGGAAGTCGTAACGGTGAAACCGGATGATCATCCAAAACTCTTTTAGCCTCGTCTAAGAAGGGATAACGATGGACGGCATGATCGCCTTCGCACAGTTTACAAGGAAATCTATATTTTCCTTTTTGTCCTGGGGCTTCACTTTCACTAGTCGACGGTGTGTTTTCAACATGATCATCAGAGGTTGACGACACAGGGTTGTGCAACGAGGAGACCAGTCCCTTAAGATCCAAGGGATGCAGGGACAATCTCTATGATAGTGGTCTCCTTTGCAAATGACACATGGCGATTTAGGCCTGGTCGGTGCAGTGTGTGGATTTTCGCTAGACGATGCTTGGTTGCCCCCTTTCGCTTTTGGCTCCTTCTTCTTCTTCTCTTTCTTCTTCTTTTCCTTCTTCTTCTCAGGTACTTGATTCTTGGCTTTACCAGCCCCATCAAGCGAAGAGGAAGGAGGAGAGGAAGAATTGGAGGAAGTGGAAGGTTGGTGGGTAACTCTGGATTCGTCTAGTTGCTGACTCGATTATTCAGGAATTGCGATGTTCTGAACAACAGAGGTTGAGAAGAGCCATACGGGCAAGCTGATTGTCAATCCTGGAAGCGACAATGTGGCCATATGCGGTGCACCAACATCTCCCCAAGAGGAGAAGGGACTAGGATTTCCTCCAAGGGGAATTCCTTGGTTGGTGGATTCCATTTTCTCAACCTAAGATCAACGTAGGAAAGGGTGATGATTATTCCGCTTAAAATAAATTTTAGACGATTTGACCCAACTCTTTTTTTCAATTTTTAAGAGTCGAGAAAAAACAAAAGATGACTCTAGTCGCCTTCGATTTTTAATGAGCCTGAAGTGACAAGTGCTCAGATGGACCTTTTAAGTGAAGGAGTCTGAAAAGGAACAAAAGGGACTGCTCTGGAAATCTAGGTAGAGGGATTACCAAACCAATCGCAAAACTGCATAATACTTTTTATGGTACGGCAGTCAATCTTCCCGAATGTTGTGTTCAGTGCATTGTGATCGATAGGGCAGCAGACACGGCTTCCTATGGATAAAGGATTAAGCCTATTGTGGTCTCCCAAAATATACTCGACGGTACGTGGGAGCACAAGTCCGTACTGGCACTTATCATCTCAAAGTGGAGGAATCACCCAACCATCAGTGGGAACAACAGTTACCAGGCTTTACGACGCCGAAATATGTCTCTAGCCTAGACTTCTAGATGTTGTGCGTTAGGTTCCAAAGCGTTGTTAGATTCATTAAATTTATTTTATAGTTGATCTTGCTTAAGGAATTGGCCTTTCAGGTTCACCGCGAGATGTAGATGTACAATTCCTAAAATGAAATCTAAGATGATAAACAGTCTTTTATCTTCTTTGTGCAATGAAAATCCTAGCTACTAAGGAAAGAGAGACAATATTCTTTCACAAAGAGCGAAGAGCACACACTAAATGCATTGTCCTAAATCAAACCAATCAAACAGTCAAAATGCAAATGCACATGCATGTATTTGTTTTCAGATTTCTTAGTATGTGAATGATAAAAAGGAAGCTAATGAGCAAATCTGAATTACTTTTCGAGCGACAGTTACTAACAAGTTTCTTTTCAAAATAAAAAATGGAGACAATCACAACACTTTACGATTCGGAAATGAATACTTGCTTTCGACACTAGAAAAACTACAAATTCAGACCAAATACAATAGCAACAGGGTAATCGACTATCAAGAGCAACCAAACTCTCTCCTATGACTGAAAACAACGCTTGCAACACTTTCAAATCAAGGAACGACAGTACAATTACGTTACTTTTTGCAAAGGAGAACTAAAAATGACTCAACAAATACACAAAAACATTTATAGTTCTTTTGCACAATGGAGGTGGAATATCAGCAAGGAAAGGGGTTTCAAACAGAGATATACTGATTACAAACAGCAAAACTCATGAATAGAACTGAAAAGAATGAACACAGAAACCAAAACTGAGGAACAATGCCTAGTCTGATCAGTGCACCTGTAACACAGTGAACTTGAAATGCAACGCACCTACTACACTCGGGAAGTGCGATGAATTTCAGATTCATAGAACAGAGCTTGCGCTGGGCCAGAGATGAGACTTTGCTTGGGTTCTAGGTCATAGTTTGCAGTTCAGTTCAGGGGTTTTGGCCGAGCAAATGGTAATCAGTAAATCAACAATTAGGGTATATCTAAGGAGGTTCCAAGAGCTACCACGAGGTCAATTAGAGAGTTTGTAAATCAGTTGTTTAATTCATAAACAAATCCCGGAGATTGACTGAAGCGACATTTATCTACTTTACATTTTCATAGCAAATGTAGTTCGAAAGCTACCTGGCTCGACTTCAGGCTCCGTCTGTAAGTTTATAAAATAAACAACAAAGAAGATAAACAAACAACCTAGTTGCTCCCCAGTGGAGTCGCCATTTTGTTACAGGGAAAAGTGTCTACACAAAACTGCTTATCCCATTAAGTTGTGGTAGCTACCTTAGAAACAAACAAATTAAATCTACTTTCATTTTTCCTTTTATGAAATATAGATGAGAGAAGAACAAAGAAGACCAACCTCTGTCTTGCGCTTATCTCCTAGTTCGATGCCTCTCTCTCCTGATAGTCTTTCGCTACTTGCTTCCTTGTACGCCCAGCTTCACGAAGTACCTATAGGATCAAAGTACCATAACACTATACAAGAACATGGATCTATAATCATAAACAATCTAGGATCAGATGTAAATTGACCATACAAATGCATAAAACATAAATGACACAAGAGTATGGAGGAAAACTTGAATAGCTTTTATTGATAATCAAGAAAGAGCCAAGGGAGTTACAACCAGTTGTTCTAACCTAGCATCATCCTCTCAGAAAGTAAGCCCCACTTCACCTCATACAAAGCTTACATCACCCAACACTATGATGTTGTCTCAAGAAACCAACAACAATTCCTTACAAGATGCAAAATTCCAGCCCTCGGATGTCTGGGATGAGGGATCCATATATAGATATCTGTAAGGGAGATGAGTCAGCTCGTGATTTGATTAGTGTCTTCCCTCCGATAGTTCTTGCTTCGACTTGGAGATTGATGATATCTTACTCATCCATGGTCGAATTCAGAGAGGCAAGTGTCACAGGAGAAGTTTCTAGAAGATTCCATGCCTCTCCACCTCGCAGATTGACACTGTTGTTTGTCACTTCTCGCCCATCGCACCCCATAGAAGGGCTTTTTGAAATGAAACGCACCCACAGAGTGTACTTAGGTGAGATGCAACGCACTTTGCCTATGGAGCGGCTGAAATGATCCTGTTTTGACTAGTTCTGAGCAGTTTTTCATGGATAACTTCTAGGAGAAGCTATAATCAATTGACCTTGTTCCTTTAGGGGTTAGAACAACACTTTTAGGGACTTAGGAGCCCTTGGTTTATGGACATTTTATGCTTGGGGTTGTAGTGCCCAAAAATGTCTATAACAAAGGGGCAAGATAGAAAAGAGTTTTTCAGATCTTTGAGACAGAGGGGTGAAAGGATTTCACTCGGGGTGAGAGAGCAGTTAAGGGTTCTCAAACCCGGATAATGAATGTGGAATGAAGGGGTAATCAAGATCAAAGAGAAAATAAGAATCCTTTAATCTGGATATTCAAGAAATCAATCTAAACCAAAGAGAAATTAAGAATTCTTTAATCTAAATATCAGAAGAAAACATGTAAATGCATAACTATTAAGACAAAGTGTAATTAAACAAGTTATGAAGTATTATTCCAGTTATAACATTTAGATTTGGAAAAACATTAAAGATTATGAATAACTTGAGAAAAATGACAACAACACATGAGAATACTTGTCTGAAATTCACTTAACACATGAATCCTTTGAAATGTCTGATCTTTATTCATCAATCCAGCTTGCTAGCTCAGCAAATGATACAATAACCCTTTGGGTTTTCTAATCAAAAAGTCTATAGAAATGTCTAGTAGAGTCCACCCTACATACTTTGAATTGTGAAGTATTTATACAAAAGTTTATTACAAAATATCTCAAACTAATTTGAGATTTAATCTAGGAAATAAAAATATCTTCTTGCAAGAAGATAGAGACAACTATTGAACTATTTCATGCTATCCATTTTATTTTGGTTCTGCTGGCTTTGATCTTTTACCCTTTTATTTGCTTTGTTGTTTGATATTTCACGTTCGATGCTTCATTTAATTTAGCCTTTCATCTGATACACTTTGACTCTGATACACTTTGGCTCTGCTGATCTGTCTTTATCCTTTTACTATGTTGTTTTAATTTTACTATATATTAACCTTTTTACTCCACATTTCTATAGTAAATCAGTTAATTTCTCCCATGCTTCAGCATCAGGTAATTAGATTTTTATCATCTTTCTATATATTTCATTTGCCTCGGTGTATTTGGCAAAAGTAGGCTTATTGATAAACAAGTGTTTTACCTCATGCTGGAGGTAAAACAAGTTTTCAAATGTTTGGTAGAGTACTTTTCCTGTTGGTAATGCCTTTATTGATGATGTATTTACCTGATCCTTTGCTACCTCTCTGATTTTCTTGTTGTAATCCTCCTGTGTCATCAGCTTATCATTAATCACTAAGGGACTGGGTAATCCCTTTTCTCTCAAAATCTGGAACTTAGCCACAAATATGTCAATGGATAGCTGCATATTTTGACACTTATCCTCCAAGTTTTGCATTAAGTTCCTCTTGGAGAGGACCTTTCTAACCTCCAAAATTGTCTCTATTTTGTCCTCTATTTCCAATTCCTGAAGCTCATACTTATTCTTGTTGTTAAGGAATTGGATAATTCTGGTAGCCTCTTTTGGAATTTGTCCTAATTCTGCTTTTACTTTCTAGATGGCCTCTGTAGCCAGCTTTATCAAATCTATTTGCTCAAAAATTACTTGAATAGATGGCCAAATATCATTGACAGAGTCAATGATATTGGCCCATAGTTGTTCCTTAGCCTGCCCAAGGGGTTCTTTCAGTGTTAAGTCCTTTTCCAAGGCTTTCAATCTTTCACTCATCCTGGTAGCTTTTTGCACTTCTTCTTTGTGCATGATTTTGGCAAGCTTGTAATCAGTTTCCAAGCTTGTCACTTTCTCTTTGAGCTTATTCATCTCTGTGGTTTGTATGGACATTTATTCCATAGCTTTAACCAACTTTGTTGCTTCATCACCTGATGTACCTGTTGCTGATGTAGATGCTATAGAAATCAGTTTTGTTGTGGCCATTGGAGCTGTGGGAGCCAATGAGGCTGCCAATGTGGAACGAATAATCGTGGTAACTGTTGGGATGACATTCACTGACACAATGCCAAGATCAGTTTGATTTTATTGGATTAAGATGTCCAATTCCTTTTCTGTCTCCCTCAACAGATCATTTAGTTTAAGGACTAACTCCATCAACTCTTCATGCTTTTTTGGCTTTCCAAGGCTTCATGTGTCTGGAGGTGTTGTAGTTTAGGTATCTTCAACTACTTCTTGAGGGCTACAATTTCATCATTCTTCCTTTTGATTAATTGTTCAGTAGCCTTGATGTCTTTGGGATCATGTCCCAATTCAATTACCAAGTTTTCCAAAGACTTGATCCTGGTGTCTTTTGCCTGTGAGGAGGCCTTTTCCAACTAATACTAGGCTGAAATGTTATTCAATGAATTCTGCAATTGATGTGCAGGTTTGGCTTTTCCTGTAAGGGTGGAGTAAATCATTTCTCCAGCCTGCTTGTGAAATTCAATATGGTCAATGGGATGAATATCCATTGTCAATACTTCAAAGTCTATCTTCTTGAAATTTGCTGATGTTCTTGGTTGTTGTATAGTTGGCTTTATGAAGGACATTTGCATCTTTCCTTCCTTGATGTCAAAAGCTAACATCAACCTACTTTGATTAATGGTGTAAGTTTGAGATATTGTGCATAGGATTCTGCCTTCAGTTTCTCATTTCTCATTTTAATCTCCTTGAACGTTTCCTTAATATCCCTATCCCTATCAGCATGCTTATCTAATGAGAAGGCTTCTACACTGAGCTTCCTTTCTAAAATTTGAGTTTTTGATGTAGATGGCTCCGGTGTTTCTCCAGATGCAGTTGTGCCTTTACTCCTATTTAACTCAGTATTAGTTATTTCTACTGAGCCTTCTGTGTCTTCCTGTTCTGAAACAAGATTGAGCCTATGCCTTTCGCTCTGGCCAGCTTCATACTATACATTGGAAGTGTCCATACCTGAGCTGGAGGCTTCCTCTCTGTTCCTTTTGGGATTCTTTTCCTCATTCTGAGGAGTCTGTAAAACAGGAAGGGCACTCATGTTTCTTTCTTGCTCTGGTACCTACAGGAATGAGTTTTCATCAAGGTGTTTCTCTAAATCAAGCAAGGTATTTTCAACATCTACCTTTGTACTATCCTTGTCTATGAGAGTGTTTTCCAATCACTCGAATTGGTTGGCATATATTTCTATTTTTGGTATAGGGTGATGAATGTAAGGTCTGAATTTGGCCTTTTGTCTTAGTTTGGTCATAAACCCTTAAGGGTCATACCTCCACATGAAACTATTCTTAAACTTTATTTGCTACAGAATTTGATCTACTCCCTCTCCTGCCTCTCTAGAATTGCAAATAAAAGGGCTTAACTGATTTTTACTTAAGATGATCTTGAATTGAGTCCTTTTCTTGGTTGAGACAAAGTTGATATCATCATATTTCATTATCTACCTATAATATTCAAGAGTAAATAACCTCATGGGGAGGTATCTCGGCAGCTTCTATGGGGCAAGATGGCAACCATAGATTCTTATTTCGGTGTGACTTTGGTAAAGGTACCAATCTC
This sequence comes from Pinus tabuliformis, assembly GCA_031772625.1. Classification (NCBI taxonomy): domain Eukaryota; kingdom Viridiplantae; phylum Streptophyta; class Pinopsida; order Pinales; family Pinaceae; genus Pinus; species Pinus tabuliformis. The sequence continues at coordinate 1,339,019,216 of CM062804.1, read as the reverse complement.
CCACCTTACGTTTCTTGGACAATTAGAGCACTCTTTTGATTTCTTGGCTTATTTTGGATGGAGGGCTTCCTATCAGCATGGTCATGACTGGATGGACAAAAGATTCAATGAAGTCTTTGTAGGTGTATGGTGATGAATACTTGTGGAATAGTGGTGTCCAAAATATAACAGACCTGGGCTGGCCTTTGCTATCAAGCTTCTGCATGGTGAAGGGAAATCTGTCTGACTAATAATACAAAATATGTGGTAAAGTATAGATGAGTACTTGAATACTCTCTCATTGTGCATTCTGGTAAATTGTTCATGCTTCTGTTTAGCTATGAACTGGGCATAATTATACAAAGTAGAAGGAGGTTTTCCTGGGGTGAAAATGGACATGAAGGCCAGGATGAGCTCATCAATGAATTCATCTATGGTATAGCCCAGAATACATGATATCATGGTTACAATTTGCTTGCCCCTTTCAGAGAAAATGGCAGAAACATATGGAGGGGCATCTGTAGGAATGTGTTGCTCTTCTACAATGAAAGTTTGGAATATTTGGGCCAGTCTAGATGGACTCAATTTGGTGTACTGGTCTAACAAATCCCCAATGGAGAGTGGGGTCAGGTTTGGACCTGGTTGGACTTGCAACATCTCATTGATTGACTCAGTTGTAATAGTAAACAAGACTTTTTGGTCTGGGGACATTATAGCTCTCTGGCTGGGAATGTAACAAGCATGGCACATATGGACAATCTCAGGAAAGACATGTACTTGTGGAAACTGGTATTTGGGCAAATTGGAGTCCCAAAGGCCAATGTCATCAGTATGGTTTAGATATCTGTCCTTACTCAAACAATGAATTTTGAGCAGGAGTGTATAGGAACTTGTGTCTTTGATTTGAAAATCCTTGTCCGCCAGGGGAAGGTGGTCAAGGTCCAAATGGGGGGTTGTCACTATTCTGACATCCATGGCGATAGGAGCAACCATAATTCAGCTCTTGTGGATTTGAATTTGACAATACAGGTTTATATCAGAGGTTCAAAGGTAATTTGGAAGCTTTCAGAAGGGTTTCGGCACACACTTTATTTTTTAAAGCAATTTCAATTAATTTTACTTAATTAAAACACTTTAAAGACTTAACATTTTCAAATTGAAAGGGTGTCTGGTAATTTCTCTTCAAATACCTAGAATTTGGGTGAATTAACTTCAAATTTGGTGTTCTTGGCAATTGCAGAAGTTTGAATGGGCTCTAGTACGGACTGACGGCTTGATTGGGGTCTCTGCAACTTCTTCAAGAGTGAAATTGAGGTCAATTGGTGATTTCAGCGTTTAAAGGTGTCGCAATGGTGTGCAGAGGTTTATAAAGAAATTGAGTGAAAAAGGTGAAATAGGGCTTCTCAGCCTTTTTATTGAACAATGGTCATTTTTTGGCAGGTAAATATGAATGAACAGTGGGTGGTTTTTCAGGTTGGGCAGGGAGGTGGTTTCCCAAGCCATCACACCGCTTTTATGGAGGAGGTAGTATTTTGGTGAGGTCACATGATCTATCTTAGCGCTTAACACGTAGCAGATGGGGGCCCAAGAAATACCACTTTATCAGGTGGTAAACGTCAGATATCGGGTGAACCCGATATGTCTCTGAACCATTGGATTTGGGTGCTGATGATCGGACGACAGTTGGGTGACAGAATAGCACGGATGAAATGGGCAAAGGTTTCGGGGAGGCCCAAGGCTTTAATCCATGGTGGTTTGGGATTATTTATGAGTTAAACATGGGATTAAATGATCGGCCAAGGTTAAGGAAGGGATTATCTTAACTTTACCGAGAAGTGGTGAGTTAAGAGGGTTTTGTCAGGGGTATGGGATACAAGTATAGTTTATAGCTAAACTGAATGTTGGGGTATTATATACGGGATTTATTTATATATGGAAAAAGGTATTACTGGTAACTATATTATTATGTTAAAAATCAATATGAAATTAAATGAGTTGAGTGAACATACCACTAAGCATAATGTAATATTTATGCATTTTCTTCACATACACTTATACTTAGGATAAAATCTTTTTGTGGGTATTTTGAATGAAATGGAATTTAACATGGGGTTATTTACTTTTCATAGGCAAATGGAGTTTAACCTTAGGAAAAGGGGTTTTATTAGGGTAATGAAGGAAAATGACTTTTAGGAAGGGAATTCGAACACTTGATGTCCATAAATCATTAAGCCGAGTGTCCGGTCCCACCAAAAGTTAGAGAAATGCTCTAAGCCTTTATGACTTGAAGGATTTTTAGTACTAGAACATACTTGTAGATGGGGAGATTAATAAGTAGAGGAATGAAATGAATGAGGGGGAGTTAATTAAATCAATTTGTAAACCATTGTTTCTTCTTTCTTAACTACTCATGCGCATTGAAATATATGATTAAGCATGATAAATTTGATTTTGCCCAATCAACTTGATACTTCAACAACCTTTCTTCTACTTACCCATTACTTACCTTAACATTTTTTCTTCATTTATTTGGGTGCATTTAGACTAGAAAACCCTTATCATTCTTTTTTCTTTTATAAATTAAACTATCTAATTCTAGCCCTATTTCTTCCCAGGGATCAGATTAAACTGATGAGCTCCTTTTATCTTCTCTACCTAGCTAATGATCTGCCAAGATTAAGTTGTTTGTTCAAATTTTATTCTCTAACTATAAACATAAAATTCAAAGCATGAAATAGTCAATATTAAGCAGTTTGACTACCATGGCTTGTGGCATGTATGACAAGCTGCACACAACCATTATTTAAGACAATAAAGTAGAAAAATAGTAGTGGTATTTAGACTTGCACACTTTCATGATCTGTTTTTGTTTTTGCGGTTCATATATTTTCATTTTTTGATCTTTTCTTATTCTTTTTGTCCTTTGATATTTCTTTTAGGACATACCCTCTTTACATTTTTTTAATTTTTAATATCGAAAACATTTGCAGAAAGCAAAGGTATGTACAATATTACAAGGCTTAACCTTAGCCAATTCAGAATTATGAATCCTATCACTATAGGACTCTAATAGGTTCCACAAGCACTAAGTGGTTTAACAAGTTAAGAAAGCAATAAATATGTGTATACTTCATAGTTTCGCGTAGTTTTGAGACACCTCCTTCTTCAAGTTCAGCTCACTTAGTGGTTTCTTAGTTGAAGAAAGCACTCAATGGAACATTTATTGCTTCATGCAGTCTTCAACAACTCCCATTAAGTGGGGAAATACACCACTTGAGTTGAGATATTGTTATCACTTACAAGTAGTTTTATCAATAGTTTAGAAATCATGGGTGGTTTTCCAGCCGCAACAAGAACTAACGGTTTCTCAGCCAACCACAAGCACTAATGACTCATTGTATAGGTGGTTTGTCAACTAGAGACTAGCACTGGTGGTTTTTTAGTGAAAATAAGCACTAACGGTTTATTAGTCCCAAAAAACACTCGGTATGTTCACTGCATGGGTGGTTTATCAACAAGAGACAATAACCAGTGGTTTGTCAGTCGTAGAAAGCACCCAAAATTTTGAAATCGATCTCTCTGATCTCATTTTTATCATTGACACTACAAAGAAAAGACCTTGTAGCAGAGGTTTTTTTGGAAGCCCTTGTAAAAATAGCCAAAAAATCCATTTGTAGCGGAGGTGGGAGGGCAGATGTTTTAGCAGATGTTTTTTTATGGTGCATATACAATATAAAAATGCATTGTTGTTTTTATATCCATATAACAATCATCGGTGTTGAATAGAACATGGTGCACCATCGCAAAATTATTTTTATAAAATAAAAAAATGGTGTGCTAAATGAGAAAACGCATAAGTGCTTGAATAATCGATAGCACTGAAAAAGGGTTAACTTTTAAAAATTGTCGGTTCTATGTACACGTGCAACACCATGTCCTTATTGGAGTAAACTACCCTAGTGCATACTTAGAAGGAGCAACAATATAGTTTTTAATTTTAAAAAATTTGCAGTGTTATATTCCAACGAAGCACTAGTGTGGTTCATGTATTAAAACAGCCTAGTGTGTCTTTTAAAGAGCACAACTAGGTGGGTTTTTTTTTTTAAATGTAGTGTTATAGTCAAGCAAAGCATCGGTGCAGTAAATGTATTAGAATGCTCCGAGGCATATTAACACAATCATCACTATAAGTTATTTAATTTAAAATAAAAGTCGTGCTCTTGGATATTTGATGCATTAGTGATGTTATAATAACACACGGAAGAGGGTTAAATAAATAAATAAATACCTCCTGGATGTAAATTTCATTTTTACCATCTACAATGTTGTAGAGCTTTGAAGCACCAATTTTAACCTTTCCCCATGTAAGTGCCCTGATGTCAGTGTTTCTCTTGCTCACCATCTTTCCATACTATGCTAAGTGTGTGACTTTCCAATTTTCTCAAACAATGTTGAAATTTGTTTTTCTCAATTACGTGTCGACAATGCCTCCCTGATGAGAAAACTTCTAGGTAATATTTATGTTTCTATATAATTTAATTTTTTAGCATATTATAATTGCAAATTAACTCAACAAATCAATTGTTTTTGAAAAATAAAATTTCTTGCGCAGTATGCTCGACAACTTTGGCTTGCACCGTAGTTCGGTGCATGAACCTAGTGCACCACTATTGTTGCAGCATGTTTTGTAAATGAAAACGCAATGAGAAAAGTTATAAATTGTACATTGGTGCATACATTTTTAGGTTAGGCCTGGTACATCTATATTTACCAAACACACCGTAGAAATAATATTAAAAAATATATCTCAGTGTATTCGATAACCTGAACATTTCGTACTAGTGCGAAAATATTTTTGTTGGATGTGGAGTCTGAATATCTTCCTGATTCGAAGGTCTTGTTTCAGCTGCATTTGGATCCCAATCTACGAAAGACAAAGACCTCTGAAACAAGACAAAGGTACTAATTCACTAAAGTAAACATTAGTGCCTTAAAGTAAATGTGGCTGAAACATATTATTAGAACCTACACAGTTAGATTACACAAGTCAAGGATCCACAAAATCTATGTACCATCATCTAATCACTTTATTCAATAGATCAACATGGTATTGAACTATATGAAACCATAACATCATATATAGGAAAACAAAGAACACGTTGGATTAATAGAAATGGAGTGAGTTACAACCAAAAATAGGTATTGATCGTGTAAAAGAGATCCTTCAAGTTGACTTGTCCTTTCCTTGTCACAAAGTGCACCTCTCTTCACCCTAATGCATGGAAAGATATCTCTCACAACAACAACATAAGGGTAGAGTCACTCTCCAAAATCCAACCCCTCGCTTATGGATGGTAGTAAATACATAGGTGAAGGAGGCAGTTCATGAATTCTTATCCCTTTACCAATCTAGGCTTGAGATAAAATCTTGATGAGAGGATGAGCTCAAGGGATAAGGGAAACTCCAAGGTAGGATAGGATAGGATTCAAGACTTTTATCTGAGGTAAATGGTTACAACATATCCTGGAAGCTTCTGGAAGAAGAGGCTTCAAGATTCTCTCTCTTTTTCCTGAATTTCTAGAATGAACGCATAACCAACACTAAGAAACATGTTGGTGATTAGCACAGGTGCAGAGTATGGAAATCTGGTAGTTAACGTTGTCCAGTAAGATGCCAGGGAGCGTTGGTCCTTAAAATGACTGAAACAAGGTGTTCTCAAGCAAAAAATTTGGTATTTTAATGAGTCATGCTTAGGGATTTTTGCAAGGATGATGAAAAGGATGTAAAAGGATGTTGATTGATCTAGTTGAAGGCCTATTGACCAAATTTGACAAAATGGCCTATAACAGATTTCCCCCTAAAGTGAAAATTCGAGAATGATAGTTGATGACTGAAGTGCTTTGCCTTGTGAAAAGTTAGGATCAAGAACAACCAGTGGGATCATCATCTATTACAATACATTTACATCATGATATCTTTGCTGAGGGAGGCATACCCATGCTCAGAATATAAGCTAACATTACATGTACAACGATCAAAAGACATGTCCATGGATGACTAATGGTGGACCCATGACTGGATGGATGCATGTATGATCATAGCCATCATACATTGTGATCTTGTATTCCTCCTGAAATCATAGCTCGGATGGATGAAACTATATCCAGGGTCTTCTATCTCATTCACACGACCAACCAATGTACAAGTCTAACCATGTGAATCAATGAGCTAAAGTTAAACCTGTTAGACACCATCTGATTATTGCTAGTGATGTAAGTCATTAACAGACGTGAGAGAAACCACCGATGATGTTAATGGTTCTCAAGGTACTCTAGTACAATTTGTATGGTGTCAATAAATGAGTCGACGTCGAACACCACACAAAATATTGTGGTCGAAGGCCAATGATGTAAACTTGTCTCCAAGAGTGAGGAAACTTGTCATTGATGTATGTAAGCACCAAGGTACCAAGGGGTGTTTCTAAGTCATATTCCTGGATAATGAGATGATGTTGACAGGAAGCGACCCGTCACAGGAGGGCCTTAATTTATCCCCAATAAACAACAAGAAACGGGTATGATGATTTAAGATATAATTGTCAGAATGATGTTGATATGGGGCTAGATCAGGAAAGGCAGACATGGAATGAAGGCTTAAGAGTATTGTAGCATATATTAAATGAATGACTTCCCTTGAACACGGTGGCAACACTGAATGGATTTGACATCATTGACCCAAAACCAAAAGTGTAGGCTTTGAAATGGTACGATAAACAAAAAGACAAGAATATTTCCCAACCCAATAGCCACGAAGATGAAGTGGAAGAGTGTTGTGTTCAAGAGCGACTCGTTGCCATTAGCAAAATGGAGTACCCTATTTTCCAAATTTCCCCAACCATACTGGTCAGTGCCTCTATATTTTTTAACAAGCATGAGGAGGATAACATATTCTTGATCTGTTAATCCATCCTTCAGATGAACCACTCTAAGAATATTTAACGAACCCAAAGAATGAGTGGTTCAGTCCCACCATGAACGACAAGTCCATCGTTGTTTGATGTTTTAACGAGACCGATGAAGGTAAATCTTCGCATCTTTTTCATGTTTAGAGATTTTGAAAAAGAGGTGGAAAAGAAGACTCCAGATGTTCCGTTTTGTAGATAGTCCCTTAGGTCTGAAAAGGCATAAAGTAGTACCCAAGAGAACCTCTTAGCCATGTTTGACTAAGGTATTCTTTTTTCATAGCTAGTCTATCTCAGTCTGGGAAAGGGTTAAACTTATACTGAGTAGACGTCTTTTCGTTTAGTTTAACGAGTTCAAAAAGACAAGTGCTCGGAAATATTTTCATATTTTGGGAGTCTAAAAAGAGCTGAAAGAGGACTCCAGGGGGTTCCTTTTTCATAAGTTTATGGAGTTCGAAAAAGTGATAAAAGTATACTCCTTGGTCAAAATAATATGTTCAAAACATGGAAAAATCATTAAATAGTTGTCAACCTGATCAGAAAATCACAAAAAGGATTAAAAATACATGTTTCATGGTAAAAATAGGTTGTTACTAAGTCAAAACATTAAATGTGAATAAAATAATGGAAGAAACAACCATAAATATCCAAAATGACTATTCATATTTACCATTTCACATTTACCTTCAACAGTGAGAGTTCTGAGTAGTTTTTTCCCTTGATCTTTTGTAGTTGATTGCACTCAATTTAGTGGATCATTTTAGGTGTTGTCACTTCCAGGTAGGAGCTAAGACCTTTCTCTTTCAATTCATGGTCCCATTTTATGATTTCATGTAATTTTTAGGTATTTTTTAGGGCCCTGGGGTTCTAAAAATTCTCCCTATGACCAACACAGGCCCAGGGAATCAAAAACTGTGTTGCACCTAAGTCAAGATACACTATAGGTAGGGGTTCAACACTCAGTCTCCTTCCTTGGGGGCACGTTGGGTGAAAATACCAAAAAAAATTACCAGTTTCCCTTCAAATTTTATGAGTTTTGTTGCATGAAAAGGATCCTAATGAATCTCCCTTTAATGTTTCAGGTCTTCATTAGAATAAAATGGCTTTCATCTGGAGAGAAAGAGAACATGAAGAACATGATTTGAATGAAGCTAATGATCTTTCTACCATCCAAGCACTAAAGGATTGTGGATTGTTGAAATTCTTTTGGCTTCTTGGTATGAGGCAATAGATACTAGAGTATCTTGTTCATGCATGGGATGTGCAAGCATATGCATTCTGATTTGGAGAAAATCTTCTTGAGATCACAGTAGAGGATATATATTTTCTGTCTAGTTTATCCAGGAGAGGTACCCCCATCTCTCTCATAGGTGGGATAAAGGGTGGAGAAACAGTGAAAGACTACATTAGTACTTACTGCAAACCTTGATCCAAACCATCTAGATATGGAAATATCAGTATAAAAGATGTAACCAATTTTCCCTTAAGAACAACCTTGTTCATTATTTCGAGATTGGTATGTATCTCAACACTACATGTGGCCAGTAGATCATACATGCAGTACGGTGTGGAGTGCTTACAGTCAATGGTATTCAACTGGAGCGAGGGTGTATTGGTCAATATGAAAGAACTTCTTACTAAAGCAAGAGAGGTAACTTTTAAAATCTTCGGATATAGTTCCATCTTAGTCTCTTTTTCCCTAGAATAGATTCCACTACTTTAGCCTCAACAAATTACGATTGAACCCATTGATACGAGGGTACCATAGATGAGGAGGTGGATAGATCATATGTCTCGACATGCCGGTTCATCGGTGATCAACATCTCACCAGCCTTATTTGGGTGGTTGCACAGACAGTTCATTATGGTCAATGATTATCCGTACACAGGTATGGATTTCTGCGATGACCCTGAGCTCATGCTTCCTGAGGGTGAGCGATGGGGTATTATAGGTAATATATTTTGACCATTTGAATTTTTAAAAATTTTACAATTATTTTGTTTTTTTATGTTTCTGAGACTTAAACTAATGATTTGTCATGCAGATATTGGGCATGTTCGACCAATAGGTGCTTCTTATATCCATCATGCAGAAGAATAGCCACAAGCAGCAGTAGAACTAGCATAGGTTGCTACAGTAGGATGGGATGAGATATGGGATCTAAATGTAACCAAGACCCTAACTGAGGTGGAGCGCCAAATGGAGGGGTTAACTCATGGGATAGATGAGATTTCGATTGACCAGGTTCTGATGTGACTTCAGCAACATGCCATCAAAGTGCCTAGCTGTATTCATCAGCTACTGCATAAGATATCTCCAGGGAAATTTTAAGAACCACCCTATATTTATATGTATAATAAATGGGCTAATCCCCATGATACATAGGAAAAATGGGAGTTGATTTTATCAATAATATAATATGTATATATAATTTTTTTGGCAAATCTCTCACCAAATTATATTATCTTGTACAATGATGGAGATTCTTTCACTAAATTATAAAATCTTGTAAGATCATGGCAAATCTTTTCCTGAATAATAAAACATTGTGAAGTCTTGGTGAATGTTTTGTTAAAGTATGAAACCATATATGATAATAAAACATATTCATTAAACTGTAATATACTAACATACATGTTTGGAAAAAAGAAACATAATTTTCTATTCCTACAAACAATGTTCCAAGTTTCAGTGGCTGTGTTTGTCAAGGTTCTTACAATACACTCTTTCATATCCTTCTATTAGTTTTGATAATATTCCATAACAAAGTTCTTGTAGGTGTTGATATTGAACACAAGTTCTGTTAAGGTACGAGAGATTAATCTTTTCTCTACAACTTTTGTCAAGGTACCACTTTTTTCAAGTTATCAAATTTCTTTCTTATTCCATAGACTCCAACTGTGAGATAAAAAAAAACGCATCAAGTTTGTTTACCCCAACACGCCAACAAGTAGCAAGCCCCAAATATATTATATAAGAAATTATTAGGTATCCCAAAGGCTTGAAGGGGATCTAATTGAAAGAAGTGACCATTGTGAAAAGCCTTCCAATCAATATATGAATATATAAATGTAGATTTATTATTATTTTAATTGGAAATCTTCAATTAAATAATAAAATTTAATTTCGTCTCTCCCAATCTAAATTGTTTATTAGCATAATTCACTACCCTCATATGTCTCTTATTTTTTAACAGTGTTGTAACATGTAGATTAATTTCCTTTTTAGTGAACAATCTCCACCTTTTAGGAAAATATGGTGCAGTGGCTCCAACCCCTACACATCATTAGGACAAGCTAAGAATAGCACAGAAGATGAAAGGTTGTACAAACCAACTTATTTTTCAAACAACTGATCCAACATCAGTACCTAGACTTTTCCATGAAGATATAATATTGAGAATGTTTGAAAATGGTGGGAAATCGTTTGCGAGGGTGATGAGGTTTCACTGTTTTGAGTTTTTTTTGTTAAATCAGAAAAACCAATATTAATGGTGATATTGGTATTTTTTACTAAATTTTGTAAAGTGACTAAATGTAGCTTTAACCATTCACCTTAATATGTTTTTACAATATAATTTCCTAAGTCTATTTAATATCTTCATTATCATAAAAACCAACCTATATCCATCTTAACTCCACATCTACCACTCTTAGAGGGATGAAATCTAGTTATCCCTTGGTAGACCCAGAATTAAGGTGGATCTAAGTTGTTAAAATTTCCCCTTTAAATAATCTATGCTCACATGAATACCATGGTATTACCATGGGTCAATATCATGGGTTATCATAAACCTGGAGCTTAAAAATTACTATTAGTAATTTATAAAAATTAATAAAATTAATAATTGATTTTTATTTTAACCAAGTTAAAATGTTTAACATGCATTAAATTACAACATCCAATTTTACTCTTGATCCACCAAGCCCCCAGAGGGATCAAATATTTTTTCACTTTATGCTAGTTTGCATATCATGATATTTGATCCCTCTGGGGGCTTAGTAGATCCAAGTCAAGATGGATCTATGCTGGTTTAATTCCCCCCTTTAAATAGGCTACATTCCACGTGAATACCATGGGTCAATACCATGTGCCATTTTTATTATTATTAATACTAATATTAGGGTTAATAATGTTTTCTTGCATGGTATTAATAATAATGTAGCCGATGGTATCTGGCCCATAGTATTTTGCCCATAGGTTTCACCTAAATATAACGCATTTTTTGAGTGTTCGTAAATATAAGGTGACTTATGGAGTAAATATAAAAAAATGTTTTATTTATTTACCATACCTCTCGTTTATTTATATTTTTATTAATTTACCATACCTCTTTTACAAATATGGTATTTGGCCCATAGGATTCACTTAAATAAAACCTCTTTTTTGAGCCTTCATAAATAGAAAGAGGGTTATGGACTAAATATAAAAAGAGGTTTTATTTATTTACCATACCTCCACTTTATTTATATTTTTATTTGTTTACACCCTTGCATGTATATAAGGTGACTTATGGAGTAAATATAAAAAATGTTTTATTTATTTACCATACCTCTCATTTATTTATATTTTTATTAATTTACCATACCTCTTTTATAAATATGGTATTTGGCCCATAGGATTCACTTAAATAAAACCTATTCTTGAAAATTAGGGCGAATGGAAGGTTGTAACTCCTAATTTCAAGGGCTAAATTTACCTTTTTTACCCTCTCCCTTAAAATAAGGTGGGCTAACCTCCATACCTATTTTTTTATAAAATAAATTTGAGTCAATTTGTAAAAATGTACTATGATACAAAATATTCAGCCACTAAAAATTTAAAACCCCTTAATTTCGCCTAAGGGTGAAAATTCGCCCCTAAAATTTTCCATGGATATCTAGTGCAATCACTTGTTATCATGAGCACTTTGATTAGTCTACTTAGATATTTGCATGTGTTTTGTATATGGGTTGTGTGGCCATATGCGTCTCGAGCACAAATTTTGTAGAAACAAACTTTATATATAGATATATATATATATAAATATATATATATATAAATATATATATATCTATATATATATATATATATATATATATATATATATATATATATATATATATATATATATATATATATATATATCTTCAGTGTTTCCATGTTCCTATTGTACTTTCAATGATGTGATGTGTATTGAAATTTATTTACATTCGTTTCAAATGTCTATATAAAATAAGATTACCAAACACATCTGTCAATGTATTTAGATTTATAGAAATGTGTTCATATTGTATGAAATCGAAATGTCTTTCTAGAAGGAGAACCCTTAAAAACATACACAAGATGGTAGGACTTCTAACCAAATAAACATTAGCAAGTTGTAGTACCACGAGTTGTGAGTCAAGTCTGATGACTAAACGACGGATACCATGTGAAATAGCATCAAACAATAGCTCAACCACTATGTTATACTCAACGATATTGTTGGTAGAGCAACCAATACAAATCCCTTGTAGACTCACTAACTTGCCATTTGGAGCAAAGATAGCCCATGCTACAGAGGATATGTTTTGAGTACTACGATTAGCATCATCGTCATAACCAAAATATGGTTCAAGGGATGCCGACATCTGCAAACCAAATATAAAATGAATCAACAGAAACCTTAGGAAACTCTAAAGAGACACACTACAAACACACTTAACACACCTATAGACAATATGTACACAATGTTACTACGCATGAGATCAAGCATAGTATTTTTTTAGGTACAACCCATTCCTAGGTTGTGCCAGTGGAATCCCATCGAAATCAACTAACTCATAGGCCCCTTTTGCAAGGAAATGCTTGACAATATATGGACCTGACCACATAGGTTGGAACTTTCCTGAGCCTAACTTATCAAATTCTTGGTCATATAAAAGAACAAGGTCTCCTTCTGAGAAGACATGAGGCTTGAAACTTTTGTCGTATTGTTCCTTGATACATCTTTTATGAGCTTCATTAGCTATAGCAACATCACTTCATGTTTCATCTAATCGATTCAGATGTAAAAGATGTTCCTCTTCTATATAAGTCACAATAATAAGTTTGACAGCTAGTTTCAATGATGGAATCTCATATTTGATTGGAAGGATTTATTCCAGACCATAAACCAACTGAAAGGGTGTATATCCAGTAGCAGTCCTCACTGAGGTTTGGTATGCCCAGAAGGCAACGTAAAGGAGAAAATTCAAGTTTGATTTATGGACCCATACCATACGTTGAAGCATAGTTTTGAGATATTTATTGATAGCGTCAACTTGTCCATTAGCATGAGGATCATAGGGAGTGGAACTTTCATGGGAAAGGCCTAGCTTAGAAGTTAGTTCGGTCATCATATGATTCCGTAAATTCTTTCTGCGATGTGTTACTATGTCTTACGAAACACAAAACCATGTGATAATGTCATTGAAAAAGAAGTATGTAGTCGTTTCTCCAGTGTTGTTAAATGTAGGCATCACCTCGGCCCACTTAGTAAAATAATCTACTGTGAAAATGATATAACCATGACCCCGGTTGAGTGAGGGTTACATGTCATGAAGTCAATACCCTATTTCACAAACGGTCCAACGGTGATAACATGATGCAATGGAGTAGGCGGACCATGGACCTTATGATCATAAATCTTTCATGCATGGCACTTTTGGATTGCGAGAATATAGTCTCAAAATGTCTCAAAAAATTGTAGGCCAAAAGTAACCAGTGCATAATATCTTCTATGTGGTAGTGTAGCCAGATAAATGACTGCCACATGCCACCGAGGGGCATTCATTGAGTAATTTCTCAGCCTCCTCATGAGTGAGGCACTTTTGTAAAATCGTATCAATACTGCGTCGATAAAGAGTGTCACCAATGATAATGTAATTCTTGGCTTGGTATCGAATACGTCAATGCTTGGATTGAGAGTTATCAGACTAGAAAGTCTAGGTCTGGAGATAAATCAGAATGTCTTGACACCACAAGTTAGATGACAAAATCAGAAATAGTGACTTGTTAGGGATAAAATCGTGAGATTCAGAATCAGGGGAAGGAAGATCGTACATAAGCTCAGTGAAAACCAAGGGTTTCTTTTACTTGGATTTGATGAATTCCAGGTCAAACACTTGTAGGATGATGATCTATTTACATTATTTTCCCACCAGCAATTGACGTGACAAAATGTATGTCATGGGGTTGAAATCTAAAACTACCGTATTTTTCCAGAGCCAGATGTAATGGTGAAAATTTTGACTAGATTGAACGCACGCCAAATCCAACTTTTCTACGTGGGTATACCTAATCTCGGTATAACTGAGATTCTGAATTAGATAATAAATAGGGTGTTTTGTCCCTACTTCATCTTCTTGGACCAATACCATTGCTATAGTCGAAATGGCAATAGTAAGATACAAGAAATAGCTGTGCTGGTAATCAGGGGGATATAATAGATATTTCCTAAACCAGAACATTCTTCAGGGCATCAAACACTTTATGAGATACGTTATCCCAATAGAAGGGAACCACTTTCTTAAGTAGGAGAGTGAATCCTTTGGTCAAATTAGCGTAATTCAAGATGAAATGTCACAAGAAGTTAGCTTTCCCTTGAAGTCGTTGTAACAGAACGAGTGAAAAAGGTGCAGGCAAGTCGATGATTCCTATACTTTCATAGGATTGATATGAATTCCATGTTTCAATATAACAAAACTGATAATCCTACTAGAATTAATGCAGAACACACATTTGTGTGGATTCAGTCAAATATTATAGTGTTAATGCCATAAGAGAATGGCCGTGAGATCCATTGAGTGATCAACCCGATACTTATAATGAGAAGGGAGAACGTCCTAATAGGGTTGCAAGATATGTTTAATATCATGAAATGTGTAATCCATTGCCCGTTGAAAAGTGACCCAAACATTCTTTAGACCGAATCGGAGTTTCTGGTAGGAAAATGTACCCCAGAGACAGACAAATGTAGTCTTAGGTTGACCCGCTAGGAGAATGTTGATTTGATTATATCTAGAGAAACCATACATAAACAAATATATTTCATAACCGATGCAGTCATCAACAATCTATTCGATGAAAGGGGTTGGGTAATTTTTCTTTGGACAAGCACGATTCACATCCTCATAATCAATGCATACACAAATTGTCCCCTATTTCTTCATGACAGGGACAATATTCGATACCCAATCGGTGAGAGGAACGGGGTAGATAAAACCAGCACATAGGAGTTTTTGAACTTCACTCTTTATCCCGACATCCTTCTTGGGATGGACCAGACGAAGGTGTTGTCGGAATTGTTTAGCATTAGGATATTATTAATCTTGTGCACTACTATATTTGGGTCGATACCTAGCATTTCCTCATAACTCTAGGCAAAGACGTCACAAAACTCCTGAAATAGGGATTTATAAGTCTCAATCTTGGATGAAGAGAAAGATGCACCAATGTGTATATTTTTTACAATACCCAATTTAACTGATATATCAAGAGGTATCATCTCTTTGATATTCGAGAGATTATTCTTGGAATTGACTTCATGGATAGAAACGAAACTTGTAAAATATTCGAAAAAATTGGGTAGATACACATCACTGAGATTATCCTCAATGGAATATGGTAAGGAAGAATGATGGTGATGATCATCACACGACGCATTGTCTGGAATCATGATCTCCATGACGCTCTCATCGGTAGAGAATACATGAGAGAATAGATTAGACGACGTGCAATAATCCAATGATCGATCAACCCAATTAATCGAAGAAAAGGTATGAGTTGCACAATCCAAATAGGTAGGTTTGTAATCTAGCTCAATAGGGATAAGCGGCATTCGGGTGCCAAAAATATGGATGTTAGTTTCATCTGGTACAATCCACGGATCAGCCTAGAAAGTAGAAGATGATATCATATTTATGTAAGAAACCAAAGATGCGTTGTTGGAAAGAGGAGGAGGAGGAATAAAAAAGGTTCCCATAAGTGAGGAATCATTCAACAATCCAACCCTGACATGCTCATAGGAATGTATAGTTTCCCCTACAAGCAGGGCACTTCCAGTAACATCAGAATCGAAGGTGAAAAAGGTGAGTTGGTCAATGACCACAATATCGCCCTTATGAAGAAAGGTGATCATACAAAAATAAGTCGAAACGACTGTGGCCATGGCATAAACCCATGTATGACCCAATAGAAGATTATAATCAAGAGGTCCGTTAATAACTTCCACTTATATGGATACAATTTTTTCCCCTAATTCTACTTGTAAGGAATTCAGAATACCACAAGGCTTATATGTTCTCCCATCAAAATCTTTCAATGTGGTAGGTGATTGACTCAGTTGAGGTGAACCAATCACTTTCCAGTAAGACATAGACATAATGCAGGTTGAGGTTCCCTCGTCCACAATAGAGTGATGAATGTTCTTACCATGGACAATGACCTGAATGATAAAAGCCAATTGAGTTGTAAGGAGAGGGTATAGTTTTCATGACTGAAAACAACTAGGTTGGAATCTAAAGGATCCACACATCTGATAGCTGAAAGAAAAGCCATTTTCTAGGTGGGAAAGTTTTACAACACCTCGAGGGTCAACATAGCTAATGGTGACAAAGCCAAGTCCTCAACTACATTATAATTTTGAGTAGCCCTGGCATGAGGGTTGAAATCAGACTTATGAACAACACCCTTTGGAGGCTTAATAGTTAACTTCGTAGGAATCGTGGGCAGAGAAGGATCGAATGGAGGTGATGTCAAACTGGTAGGATGATTAGTAGCCTGATCATTCAGAGGATTCACATTACCATAGTCTTGTTCTAAGTATCCACCATAACATCATATTTATGCTTCGTTGAGGAGAGCATTAAAACCGTGTTAGAGGAAGATGGGTCCCGAGCAACCATATGGGTCTCCTAATTTGGAAATGGGTCAGTCAACACAACATGAGAAGTGGAAAATTTCAAAAATTGATTCACTTTAGCATCCTGAGGACCGTGACAAGTAAATTTCTACTCATTGAAAATCAAGAATGGGTAAAGAGGCTTTTGTTTCTCATCAGAGGACTTATTTGTTTGTTTAGTATGCAGTGAAGAATCTTTCTTCATTTTACCTTTTCCTTTCTTCTTTCTTCCTAGTCGTTGTTGAGATTTTCCTTTTTCAGATGAAACGACGCTTATCTCGGAAGAAGAAGTCGCAAGAGGATTGGATGAAGAGTTTTGGGCAGAAAAAGTGACAGCAATACCATATGGTTTGTTCACTATTTATGAACTGGCATAACCAATGATTCAATCAGAAACATGAGATTATTTACCAGGAGTGGAAGGAACAATGTTTGAAGGTCTTGGAGAATCTAGTATATTTTCATAGAGCGTGCTAGATTGGGTATAGACAAGGTCCAAATACTGAGCACGAGCGATTATATTCTCTTCAGCCATGACTCTGTCTTTAGATACATCCTCTATGATAGATGGCAATAGGGATTTAATAAACCATTACACTAGCAATTGATCTGGAATATAGGTCTTAACCAACTGGCAATGACACCGCCACTCATGAATGTGATCTAAAATGTGAGTGGATTTAGTTTGTTTAAAGCTAGTTACAAGTTCCATTCCAGTTTCATATCGGATGGGTAATTGGAAATGCGTAAGGAAGGTGGTAGCCAAGGAACTAAAATCATGAAACGAAGCTCTAGGTAACTCAATGTACCATTTAGCTGCAGTACCTATAAGAGTACGTTGGAAAAGACATAATCGTATGGAATCATCATTAAGGGATTTCGAAGAACACAACAGATGATATGCCATGACATGAGTTGATGGGTCTTCTCTAGGATTCCCATTGAATTTTGAGATATCGAATGGAAATTTGGTGGGAATTTTCGACCACCAAGGTGAATGAGCGATGGGATCATTGATAAGCTGAGTCAAATATGGAAATTCGAGAGTCACCAAAAAAGGTAATTGTCAGTTAAAATCTAGTGGAAGATAGCCTGGATAAGAAGGAATAGCCTAAGAAATAGGTACTTGCGTCCCTAGACAAGGAGGTTTTGGATAAAGAGGAACCTGGGCACTAGAATAAGGAGGATTATGGTAACCATCATACACGTAACCTTGTTGACCAGCACCATGATAACCTTGTAAAGGCTGGAATGGTTGGGTTTGGATATGTTGGCCTTGAAAAGGAACTCAAGGAACAACCTAGTAAGGTCTATATCATTTCCCTGTAGGATTTTGCATTATCCAAACATAAGACGAGTTCAATTGGGGCTCTACCATACTATACACATCTTTTCCTATCAGAATTTGAGGAACACCTTGCCCAAGTGGTTGAGACTATAAGGTACCTTGTAAAGGTTGGGTAAGTGGAACTTGAGGGATACCAAATATCCTATGGAATAGGTTGAGATGCAATTACTTCCTGTGAAGGTTGACTTACATGTATTTGAACTTGTTGAGGTATGAATGGATGGGTAGGAATTTGAGATGAAGATGGAATAGATTGAGGATTCAACAATCGGTCCAAAAATAAACTAGGTTGGATGGGAAAAGTAGGTTTCCAAACATTGGTAGCCATCCCAAGGTAAGGAGGATTATAACCAACTTGAGTTATACCAACAATAGGTTGCCCTCCTGCCATAGGAGGAGGGGATGATGGAGGCAACTATAATCCAGATGGAGGGAACCCAACATAAGGAGAGTTAGGCTGTTGAAGATAAATTTTCCCACTAACATAAGGGCCAACCTATTTTTTAATAGTAGGTGTAGGTGGAGGATAAGGAGCGGGCTTAGTAGCATTCATAAGAGAAGTACCAGATGGAATTCATGAAATGGATGACATGGGACAACTCCAAGGACTGGAGGCTACACCAGAAAAGGTACCAGATAAAGATTGATAGAAGGGTGGGACAAACATACCACCATACAGATGTGCCTTTGTTGATGTTGCAAACATGGATGAGGAAACAACATTTGATGTCTCAACAATAGTGCTGGACACGGGTTGGGAGATCAAATCAGATCTAGTCATGGTTAACAATCCCAATGAAGTTTTTCGCTATAAATTCATGGGTAAGTCTAAAGAATCATGTAAAGTAGTTTGTGTCAGAGTCTAAAGAGGAGGAAGAGGACCAATCTGATAAAAATGGAGCCCACTCTAATGAACAAGAGTAGATGGATGAGGCTCTTTTTGCAGGATCTCATCAATATCACAAGTCCGTATGGAATAGGTTCACCGTCAGGTCTAAGATATATAGTTGGAGGTTTTGTCTAAGACAATGTAAGAGAAGGGGAAGGACCTGAAGTAACAGGTGAGTATGGTTGAGGATCCTCAAGTTCAAAAACCTCAGGAAGTAAAATATTTGACTCAGGAAAGTCAGGCTCAATGACCTTAGGAAATAAAGTTTCAGGGGCTTCAGTTTTGATTGTGTTAGGTTCACCATCAAAAGTAGAGGTGATCTCAAGCTCAGTACTCAAAGGGAAAGATGATTGTGGTTGATCAGATTCAAGAGGAGGACCAAAAGTAGTTCCCGAATTTCCCGATTCAATAATTTACATCTTCTTATGATTCTGACAATGACCAGGAGTAGCCTCTAATGGAAGTGGAGGCTTATTTTGCATTCTACATGAAAGAAGGATTGTGGAATTTTTTCCCCCACGTTGGATAATAAATTTTAGAAATTAACACAAAAATAAATAAAAAAGAGGGCAATCTAGGCATAACGGATTACAAAGCAACCGTGAACTACAATATATACCTTAGGGAAACAAGGACTGAACATACGGTAGCCAATCTCCTCGAATGTTATGTTTGGTGTATCATGGTATGCAAGGCGGCTGACTCGGTTACCTATGGCAAGGATAGAAACCTAGAGGGGACTCCAAAAATATACTTAACGGTGCGTGGGAGTGTAGTATGTAGTAGTTTTGTCTAATGCATAACCATTCGATGAGAGTGTTCCCATATACTTTATGTGTGTGGAGCATTGTCCAATATACCCAAAGGTACGTGGAGAATGATCTTATATACTCACATACGCGGAACAGGATTTCACCCTCGGGATACAATGCTGGAAAACAACAATAGCTCATGTTGGCACTCCTCAGTGTCCCAAGGATGAGAAAGGAGATCGATAGAGGTAACCTCACACGAACTTTGGATTTGGTAGTTTTCCCTATCAAATTAGAGAGGGCTCTTTCTACAATCTAATAGCCAATATAATGGCTGGGAGGGAAAATAGATCTTAGGCTAGATATTCATATCAATAGGTTTTGAATTTAGGGTTTGCTGGACCACGGTCATAAGTCTAGGAACTAGGTCAGGTTTTCAAATGATCAGTTGCAGAGATACAATGGGGCAAGGTAGGTATGATCAGTGACATATTGGATTTTTCATTGTGGTATAGGGTTGAAATAAGGAAGGATCAAAATGAGCATAAACTTATGAATTCATTTATCAGAAGAAAGAACACATAACATGAAAATCTCATTAGAACAGAGCATAAGACTTATGAATTTTGTTAAAAACCTATGAGATGATCACAAGAAAGCATAGATATGGTAATAAGGAGAAATATATATTCAATTTGATGATAAAACAGAGGAAAAACACTGTCACAAAAGCATACCACAAGAATCCCAAGATAATAGCTGCAACTGCTTGTATTATTCCTACAAAGTGTACACTAGCTCCAAGCTTCTCACTCTCAAATGTCCAACCTTTGATTTGACTTGAAACTAGCTACATATATATGAAAAACTATGTTCCCCCTCTCAGGGGTCGAATCCATCATCATAGGAACTGTTTACATCAAAATCTCTAACCATAGCTAAAACTAGGGAGGTTAAAAATTGTTAGTTCTAGTCTTCGCAGCCTGTCACCAGGGATCAACATGAGCTCTTACTATGTTTGGTTTGGTTAGATGTTTTGCACATGATAATTGGCAAAAAAAACATGTCATAAGTCTATTCATCAGGAGCATCTCAGAAAAATATTTCCAACGGTATATTACACTCCAATAATCGGCTCCCGGATCAAAAGATATGACCGAATGAGTGATTGACTCAAAAACCCTCCCGTGCAGTAGTTCAGGTATTGAATGATCCAGAGGAAACTATGACATGTCAATGTCTGGTTTTTTCGTTGGACTGTGATAGAGAAGAAGAGAACATAACATTTGAGGTCTTTTACCATGCTGCTAATCCTCATCTCAACATATGGCAAGCTCATTTCTCTGCTTTGATTGAAAGAGATCTCCTGTGCAGACGACACAGAAGTGGCATGTCAACATAAAAGGGAAGAATATCTTTGATCTACTTTTTGAAAACTTGTTGGAGATTCTCATTGTTTGGTCTAATGGTAGGGCCAGCGGAGAGGTTCACACTTGTTTGTCAAAGGGTGAAAATTTTCCCAACTTGCATGGGAAAATTGATGTGAGAGGATTGGAGTTTCAAATTTTGGATGCACCTTCATCCTTTTCTACTTTAAATGGAAGCCTATGCTTTTGTGGCCAGAGAATATTTTTGCATAACGCTCGTTGCTTCTTTGGTGAAGTGCCGTTGGAAGTTTCAGAAGATTTTGGAATAAATCCCAAGGATGGAGAGTATCACCTTTTGTGCTAGGTTCCAAACGTTGAAATCAATGCTCTTATGAGGACCCTTGATGTAAAGCCTCTGTTGTTTCCTTTAGTAGGTTCATTGAAAGCAGTTTTCAATTTTCAAGGCCCATTGGATATTCCTATATTTGTAGATGGTGGCATAATGTCAAAGAAAAACAATCATTTCATATCAAATATGCCTTACTCTGTTATTGCTGAAGCAGTCATGTGGAACAAGGAGTTTGGGGTGGTAGTAATATAGGCCATGTGCCATTCTCATATGTGTCAGCCAATTTTACTTTCAACACTGATGTGTATGGAATTCGAGCAACACTTACAAATGGTGGTGAAATACGCAGTGCTGGAAATGCTTGGATCTGTCCAGAGGGTGAGATGGATGACTCTGCAGTTGAATTTAATTTTTCTGGAAATGTTGATTTTTACAACGTGGTTCAACACTTTCTTCCTAATGGGGTCCAAGTGATGCCTATGAAGCTTGGCTATTTAAAAGAAGAGAGTTAAGATCTCATTGCTGCTGTTGCTCCAGATATCCTGGGCATTGATGCTGATTTACGTTTACAGGGATTTCATATCCTTAGTTTGACTCCTTTTAGTGCTATTGGTTCTCCAAAGCCCATGCATATGAAACTAACAGGCATGGGCTAAATTTCATGGATCTGTCGTGGAATCCTTAGAGAGACCAGCTGCTAATTTGACTCACCAAATGTTAGTGGGAGGCACTGTAGATTCTATAGGAAAAAGTGGTGCTTGAAAACACAGAGCAGTCAACTAGCACTTGTTATTTTGTTTTCCTAAAATATTCCAGCTCAAATGGAACATATCTTAACTAAAAAGGTTGAAAAAGTATTCCCCTAAAACACAAGTTCGACATGGTGATATCATATCTTTGGTTAACCCACCAGAGCATGAAAATGCTTTTGCATTTGTGTACCGAGAAATCATGCAAGAGTTATCATCTTCTCATCAACAAAATTCAATGTCAAATACAACTGCAAAAGAAAAGCCCCCATTGCAAATACATGTGAGAGGAATTTGTTGGCGATAGTAAGCATATCAATGATTTGGGGATTGGAGCGCCTGAGGATCCCGTATCACTTGATGATGTAAGAATATTGCAATGGTCAAATGAGGATTTACAACAAAAATTGGAAGCTCATGTTTTAACAATTGAAAAGGCTACACTCTGAAGCCCGTGCTACTGCTACTCATCATGATAATGCATTGAAGGAGCTTCGAGAGTCAACCTCTGCTTCATTTCAGGAGGAAGCACACCCAGTTCGCATATTTGTAATTGTCAGGGACTTCTGAGGCATCCTAGACCATGTATGCAAAGAAATTCGTTGATGGAAATCCTCAAGAACACGTGCTTGCCCCTGTATCCACCACATACACAAGTCAAAAAATAGAAACTAAGTCACAAAACCGAAATTCAATGACTAACCTGACTATGGAGCTGCGCTTTTAGCTACGGCGCTGTGCTTATGGGAGTGTGGCACTGCGCTTCTAGCTGTGGCACTGCGCTCCTAGGTTTGGCATCAGTAGGTGTAAAAGAGGTGCAGTCATGGGCTCCTTTAAGAAATGCTAATGTTTCTTATGGAAAGTGCCCCATTTGTGAAGGTAGATTAGAATATTTTGATGCATAGTACAACCAGCAAACATCTGATTCCTATTCCCAATTGATTCATTCATCCCCTAACTTGCGTTATGAAAATGGTTAGCAAAGTGGTAGACTACTAAACTCTTTTGCTCAGAGTCCTCATGTCGAAACAAATGCAACCTCCAACTCTTCTACATCGGCATCAATGCACCTATTGAATAACTTAATGTCTGAGATGCGATTATCGGATAGCCACCGGCCCCTTGATTTCTCGTCACCTGGAGGATCTTTCCACAGGCCCTCTTTGATGCCATGTCAGTCTTGCCACAGCTCTGACTCTTCCAGTCCCTCATTTTCGAGCAATCAGGGATCATTTTCGGGCAACTCGTTTCAGTATGGGCAGTATTCATTCAATTCTCATGACAGCATAAGCTCTGGTTCTACACTGGCGCAGAATCAGATAGTTCCATTTGATCCTTCGGCAAAGTCACTCAGGGTTGTCTTGTTACATGGGACATTAGATATATGGGTCTATGAGGCCATAAACCTGCCCAACATGGATATTTTTCGGAGAGAATGTCGCAAGTATATAAGCCCAGAGGGCCAACAATTTGCGCAAAATGGAAATACGACTTCAGAAGCAATGCCAAATTCATCATCACCTTCAGGAGAGAATGACTTTACATCATCGCATGATGAGGGGATCCTTAGTACATTAGACATATCAACAAAGGATGAGATTGATTTTAATTCTGAAACTCAGAAGCTCGATAATTTGAAAGGTTTTGAAAAGTTTCAAATGGAGTAAAAGAGGAAAATTAGTGGTGAAAACTGAAGTGTCATAGCTGCCAGGCACAAATCCAGCAGTGGTTGAGGATTTCAGGGCTTAATATCAGTAGTCAAAGATTGAAATAGTAGTAAAAGAGCAAATTTTGTGTAATATGGTTCCATATCTAAAGGAGCAGATATAAGAATATTAATCCACTTGGCAGACCTTCATTTAATTTGGGTTTTTCAAAAACTATTTCTCATAGTTCTCGAGATAATTTGGGGTTTTAGTGGAAAATTAATTTGTCTACTTTATAATAGTGTTTTAATATAGGATTGTTTAGTTTATAATATTGTTTTATGATAGGGATTTTAGGATTAATTTTAATTTCTATTTTTTATTTCCTATATTGAGGAAATTTTAAATGATTTTGTAATATTATAAATAGGATTAGTTTTAAGATGTAAGGGTTCGATTTTGGAAGCAGAGAGGCTACTTAGCATTGTGTAAAATTTTCCTAAATATCATTTTAATAAAAGCAATTTTCTGCCCTTTGGACCTGGGATTCATCACGATGCTTAAATGTTCAGTATGTTTTTTCTCATAAAATCATTTACACATTATGTTTTTCTACTTTGTTTCTGCATTATCTAAGTGATATGGTAGGAATGCATCCGTAATGATTCTCCTTTCATGATGATTTTGCTGTTAGTTGTAATGGTTGTCTTAGCAAAATTCATCCTTTGCTAGATGCTCTGTTGAGCAACCTCGTTATTCTCTTTCATCTAAAGTTGTTGCTGCAAATCCATCCTTTGTTTGATGCCTACAGGGCAATCGGTTTTCTCTCCTATGCTACTCACATTCACAATATTTATCTGGCTGAACATGGCACTTAATTTGCCCCAAGTTTGCCGGCAGAAACTGGTATTGACTCCATAGCCCAATCATCCTTTCTCTTGCTATTTCAACCCAAAAAATTTCAAACAAAACCCCGCACTCCATAGCTAGCCTAAAATTTCATTTATTGCAGCCACATCTTGTTGGCAAAGAGAGAGCCCTCTCTGATCTGGCAGGACCAGATGCCATATTGAAGCTTGGTCTATTGTTACCTCGAAATTGCCTTTCTCAGCCTTAAGGTTCATTTTGAGTGTTAACATATTGGCGCCACTACCAAGGACAAGGTGACAGATCTTCTCTGGGAAAGATCATTCAAGTTGTAGATCTAATTGATGATGGTGGACAGCAGTCAGACACATATGAAGGCTGAAATCATCTAACTGATGACTCCAATGTTCAAGATCCCGAGCTTCGACTTCATTGCCAAAGAATCTAGTTTTCAGAGCGTTGATGGTCATCACCGATGACAGGGTATGTGGCAAATCCGTTATCTAGTGAAATGTTATTGATTTTAAGGGATGAGATAGCAAAATTTCAGATTGATCAGAGTTTTTTAACATCATTATTTCTTAGCTTGAAATCCAGCCGACTCACACCTGAGAATAGATATTATTTTCTTGGCTCGGTGGTTGAAATATTGGAAATTGAAATTGAATTATTGGATGTTCAAATTAAATCACATGAATTCTAAGACCCTAAAAAGTTCTTGGAAACTATCCCTCCTTCAAAACAATAAACAATAGAGCTGCCCATGGATGTTTGCATTGACAGTGTGCAGTTGGAGGTCTCTGTTGAGGAGTTAGGGAAGCAAACAGAGTCTGGTTTCTTTAATCCTATTGTCACATATATGGAGTATTTTTTTAGTTTGAATGATAAGTTATATTGTCTTTCACACAACCAAATTCAGTTTATGCATGGATGGTTGTCAGCATTTACATCTGTGTCCTGGTTGAAGCACTTTCAAGCAGCATCCTTGTCACAGTTACTTGATTGGTTGATCAAGCATTACAGCGTTACTTGATCTATCAATTTTGTAGCAAAGTAGGTTAGATTTTTACATAAATAAGCTGCCCAAGGCAACATTTCAGTTTCCGGTATTTGTTATGTACAGGCTGCAGTATGTGCATGTTTGGATTGGTATGATTTGTTTTGAGTTTGCAGCTATTTGACTGTATTGCCAAATGGATGAGGCACTTGGTCGACGGTGTTCTTGACACCTCCAAGGAGCTGCCATCCCCAATGGAGCCGATGTTAGTTCTAGTCTTTGCAGCCTGTCACCAGGGATCAACATGAGCTCTTACTATGTTTGGTTTGTTTAGATGTTTTTCACATGATCATCGGCACAAAACATTTCATAAGTCTGTTCATCAGGAGAAGCTCCAAAAAATATTTCCAACATTATATTACACTCCAGAAACTAGCTCTCGAATCAAAAGATATGACCGAATGAGTGATTGACTCAAACACCCTCCTATGTAGTAGTTCAGGTATTGAATGATCGAGAGGAAACTAGGAAATGTCAATGTCTCGTTTTGTCACTAGACTGTGATAGAGAAGAAGAGAACATAGCATTTGAGTTCTTTTACTGTGCTTCTAATCCTCATCTCAACATATGGTGAGCTCATTTCTTTACTTTGATTGAAAGAGATATCCTGTGCAGACGACACAGAAGTGGCATGTCAACATAAAAGGGAAGAATCTCTTTGCTCCGCTTTTTGAAAACTTGCTGGAGATTCTCATTGTTTGGTCTAATGGTAGGGCCAGCGGAGAGGTTCACACTTGTTTGTCAAAGGGTGAAAATTTTCCCAACTTGCATGGGCAAATTGATGTGAGAGGATTGGAGTTTCAAATTTTGGATGCACCTTCATCCTTTTCTGCTTTAAATGGAAGCCTATGCTTTCGTGGCCAGAGAATATTTTTGCATAATTCTCGTTGCTTCTTTGGTGAAGTGTCGTTGGAAGTTTCAGGAGATTTTGGAATAAATCCCGAGGATGGAGAGTATCACCTTTTGTGCCAGGTTTCGAATGTTGAAGTCAATGCTCTTATGAGGACCCTTGACGCAAAGCCTCTATTGTTTCCATTAGCAAGTTCATTGAAAGTAGTTTTCAATTATCAAGGCCCACTGGTTATTCCTGTATTTTTAGATGGTGGCATAATGTCAAAGAAAAACAATCATTTTGTATCAAATATGCCTTACTCTGCTGCGACTGAAGCAGTGATGCGGAACAAGGATTTTGGGGCGGCAATAGCTATAGGTCATGTGCCATTCTCATATGTGTCAGCCAGTTTTACTTTCAACACTGATGTGTATGACATTCGAGCAACACTTACAGATGGTGGTGAAATACGCGGTGCTGGAAATGCTTCGATCTGTCCAGAGGGTGAGATGGATGACTCTGCAGTTGATTTTAATTTTTCTGGAAATGTTGATTTTGACAATGTGGTTCAACACTTTCTTCCTAATGGGGTCCAAGCAATGCCTATGAAGCTTGGCTATTTAAAAGAAGAGAGTTAAGATCTCATTGTTGTTGTTGCTCCAGATATCTTGGGCGTTGATGCTGATTTACATTTGCAGGGATTTGATATCCTTAGTTTGACTCCTTTTAGTGTTATTGGTTCTCTAAATCCCATGCATATGAAACAAACAGGAAGGGATAAATTTCATGGATCTGTCATGGAATCCTTAGAGACACCAGCTGCCAATTTGACTCACCAAATGTCAGTGGGAGGCACTACAGAGTCTATAGGAAAAAGTGGTGCTTGAAAACACGGAGCAGTCAACTGGCACTTGTTATTTTGTTTTCCTAAAATATTCCAGCTCAAATGGAATATATCTTAACTAAAAAGGTTGAAAAAGGATTCCCCTGAAACACAAGTTCGACATGGTGATATCATATCTTTGGTTAACCCATCAGAGCATGAAAATGCTTTTGCATTTGTGTACCGAGAAATCATGCAAGAGTTATCATCTTCTCATCAACAAAATTCAGTGTCAAATACCCCCATTGCAAATACATGTGAGACGAATTTGTTGGCGATAGTAAGAATATCAATGATTTGGGGATTGGAGCGCCTGAGGGTCCCGTATCACTTGATGATGTAAGAATATTGCAATGGTCAAATGAGGATTTACAACAAAAATTGGAAGCTCATGTTTTAACAATTGAAAAAGCTACAATCTGAAGCCCGTGCTACTGCTGCTCATCTTGATAATGCATTGAAGGAGCTTCGGGAGTCAACCTCTGTTTCATTTCAGGAGGAAGCACACCCAGTTCACATATTTGTAATTATTAGGGACTTCTTCGGCATCCTAGACTGTGTATGCAAAGAAATTGGCTGATGGAAATCCTAAAGAACATCTGCTTGCCCCTGCATCCACCACATACACAGGTCAAAAAATAGAAACTAAGTAACAAAACCAAAAGTCAATGACTAACCTGACTGTGGCGCTGCACTTTTAGCTACGGCACTGTGCTTATGGGAGTGTGGCGCTGTGCTTCTAGCCATGGCGCTGCGCTCTTGGGTTTGGCATCAGTAGGTGTAAAAAAGGTGTAGTCATGGGCTTCTTTAAGAAATGCTAATGTTTCTTATGGAAAGTGCCCCATTTGTGAAGATAGATTAGAATATTTTGATGCACAGTACCACCATCAAACATCTGATTCCTATACCCAATTGAGTCATTCATCCCCTAACTTGCATTATGAAAATGGTCAGCAAAGTGGTAGACTACCAAACTATTCTGCTCAGAGTCCTCATGTCGAAACAAATGCAACCTCCAGCTCTTCTACATCGACATCAATGCACCTATTGAATAACTTAATGTCTGAGATGCGATTATCGGACAACCACCGGCCCCTTGATTTCTCATCACCTGGAGGATCTTTCCACAGGCCCTCTTTGATGCCATGTCAGTCTTGCCATAGCTCTAACTCTTCCAGTCCCTCATTTTCGAGCAATCAGGGATCATTTTTGGGCAACTCCTTTCAGTATCAGCAGTATTCATTCAATTCTCATGACATCATAAGCTCTGGTTCTACACTGGCACAGAATCAGATAGTTCCATTTGATCCTTCGAAAAAGTCACTCAGGGTTGTCTTGTTACATGGGACATTTGATATATGGGTCTATGAGGCGAAAAACCTGCCCAACATGGATATTTTCAGAGGGAATACCGCAATTATATAAGCACGAGGGCCAACAATTTGCGCAAAATGGAAATACGTCTTCAGAAGCAATGCCAGATTCATCATCACCTTCAGTACATTAGACATATCAACAAAGGATGAGATTGACTTTGATTCTGAAACTCAGAAGCTCGATAATTTGAAAGGTTTTGAAAAGTTTCAAATGGAGTAAAAGAGGAAAATTAGTGGTGAAGACTGAAGTTTCAAAGCTGCTAGGCACAAATCCAATAGTGGTTGAGGATTTCAGGGCTTAATATCAACAGTCAAAGATTGAAACAGCAGTAAAAGAGCATATTTTGTGGAATATGGTTCCATATCTGAAGGAGTAGATATAAGAATATTAATCCATTTGGCAAACCTTCATTTAATTTAGGTTTTTCAAAAACTATTTCTCATAGTTCTCGAGATAATTTGGGGTTTTAGTGGACAATTAATTTGTCTAGTTTATAGTAGTGTTTTAATATAGGATTGTTTAGTTTATAATATTGTTTTATGATAGGGATTTTAGGATTAATTTTAATTTCTATTTTTTATTTCCTATATTGAGGAAATTTTAAATGATTTTGTAATATTATAAATAGGATTAGTTTTAAGATGTAAGGGTTCGATTTTGGCAGCAGAGAGGCTGCTTTGCATTGTGTAAAATTTTCCTGAATATTATTTTAATACAAGCAGTTTTCTTCCCTTTGGACTTGGGATTCATCACGGTGCTTAAATGTTCAATATGTTTTTTCTCATAAATTCATTTACACATTATGTTTTTCTACTTTGTTCCAGCATTATCTAAGTGATATGTTAGGAATGCATCCGTAGTGATGCTCCTTTCATGATGATTTTGCTATTAGTTGTAATGGTTGTCTTAGCAGAATTCATCCTTTGCTAGATGCTCTGTTGAGCAACCTCGTTATTCTCTTTCATCTAAAGTTGCTGTTGCAGATCCATCCTTTGTCTGATGCCTTCAGGGCAGCCGACTTTCTCCCCTATGCTACTCACATTCGCAATCGTTATCTAGCTGAACATGGCACTTAATTTTCCCCAAGTTTTCCAGCAGAAACTGGTATCGACTCCATAGCCCAATCATCATTTCTCTTGTTGTTTTGACCCAAAAACTTTCAAACAAAACCCCGCACTCCGTAGCTAGCCTTAAATTTCATTTATTGCAGCCACATATTGTTGGCAAAGAGAGAGCCCTCTCTGATCTGGCAAGGCTAGAGCCCAATCAAAGCTTGGTCTGTGGTTACCTCAGAATTTCCTTTCTCAGCCTTAAGGTTCATTCTGAGTGTTAATAGAAGCCAACTCCTTGTTTAGCCTAAAACTAAATTAGTTGATTTTACAAGCATTAATTACAATGGATTTGACATGAGATGGCTCTTTCCATCACTATGACACTTAATTAAATCATGTAAACTCATTATAAAACAAATTACATTGACAAAAGTTTACTTTTACCAAGAAAAATTCGAAAAATTATGACTTTCCATAGAAGCGCAACGTGCATTGCAAAAGCACAGCGAAACAATAGGGGTCAAATATGAACTAATATCCTCTTAACCGTAACACATATTACAACACTCAACGAGGTTTTTGTATATTAGGTTGTTTTGAAGAAAACAATCTCTCATTTTTGTTAAATTCATTCCCATATTCTTGGAATTTGTGCCACAAACAAATGACTAAAGCAGGCAATTAAATTGGAGAATTTGATTTTCAGAAATAGGCCTCCAATAAAGTTTGAATATCTACCAATCCATGAAACCTGTGTAGAAAATGAAGGAGGTTATTGTCATTGGGTCGGTCGTTAACAGAAACCTCCTTTTTTGTTTCAAAATTCATCTTAATTTGGTCAAAACCCTCTTTTGAAAATGTTGACCAAAAACAGATTCAAAAGCATAGCGACTCTCTTATAACAACTTGCATTTTGGGCATATCTCCCAAATAATAAATTATATTGAAAAACAGAGAGAGGTTATCGTTTTTGGGTATGTTAGGAACAAAAAATCCCTCTCGTTTTCAAAAATACTTTCCCATTTGTTCATAATAAAATATTTAAGTTAGCACAACAAGCAGTTGCTGTGTTTCTATAGGATACTCTTGACTGTGTGCACAAAAATTCAAAATTTCAAAATTTTCAAAACTTTTTGTTTCCTCCTTTTCTATTTAACTTGTCTTAAAACTGCTCAACATCAATGGGAGCTTTTCCCTTTTGATCTACCTTGCTTGTTGATTGGGGGTCTTCTTGTTGTTTACCTTGTTGCATTAGGGTTAACTTTAAGTGCATGTTCTCTTGTTGTAGGAAAGCTACCATGAAGTTTTCTTTTGCTAGATGATCCTTCAACTCTTTAATCTATGCATATTTTTCTTACATCATGTCATGACTTTTATTTTGATAAGAAACCCTAGTTTGATAGGAGGGAAGGGTAGGGTAGGATTGGGAAAACAAGGGAAAAAAGGGCAGCTAGTTTAGGGAAGGGAATGGAGGGGATAAGGATTAGGGAAATTTGTGGGAAAATTCTAGGATCTAGGGGTAACTATTAGGTAGGCTAGGGAAGTGGAATCCCTTGAAATGGGTGAGGGCGAGATGGAAAAATCTCAAAAACACAATCCTAACCTAGAATTTGGCAAAAAACGCAGCGTGGGCTAGGGTTTGTGGGAAAATGGGGGAGATGAAGGGAATAGGTATGGGAAATGGTTGGGGGAGGTATATAAGGTGTGTATGAGGGTGATAGAGTAGGAAAACTAGGGATTTTATGACTGAGATGAAGCAAAAACTTAGAGAAACCAAAAGCACAGCGAAGCTCTAGGAGAGGGATTTGCAATGAGTTTTTAGGGAAATGACTACATGAGAGAGGTAGTAAAGGCTAACTTACTTCATTTGGAGTCCCTGGAATCTATTGAATGCTGAATGAAACTCTTCGCATGCTTATATTTGCCTCCTTTTCCTAAAAACGCAGTGAAGGCACCAGAAGTGCAGCGAGCTAGGTAGGCAAGGGTTTTAATGAAGAAATTTGATGCCCTAGTGGCTGAGATGAAGCTCGATGATGGAGAAGTGCTCAATGAAGATGAAATGAAGAATTAGAATGCTTGGATGGTCTTCTTATAACTCAAAATTCGATTTTTTTCTTTGGTCATGGAGTGACATCATCATGTCTTTTTTTGAGAAATGAAATGTTAGGATAGTGTACTACAGCTTTGTAACTTTATTAGGCAAAGTTACATCTCCATGAGTGGTACATGTGCCTTTGAAATCATTTAAAACACCTTTTCCTAATTACTAACTCCCTTGATGGTGACTATGGTGATGACATGACTCCCTACATGACTTTTGATGACCTAAACTAATGATGACACCAAATGGATATCTAAGACCATGATTAAAGACCTTTGAAACCTTGTAGTATGCATGACAATGATATGGTGACCAAGACACTCTTTTGATGACCCATCACATGAGTTATGACAATACCATGATAGCATTTTATGACCTTGAGTATGGAGGGAGTAGTAGTGACCTAGCACTGACCAATGATCAAATTTTATTTGAAAATATAACAATTGGACCTAATAACCCTCATTGGTGACTCATAGACACTAACATCTGCTCCAACTGGGGATGGAAGCTCCCTTAGGAGGTGTCAAGAACACAGTAGACTAGGTACCCTCATCCATAGGGTGATGGAGTAAAAATAAAACACTTGACACTCAAATGACTGACTAACTAAACTAAGAAAAACAAAAACTGACTTGACTTGACACAAAAACTGACTTTACTTACACATGGCAGTAGACCATCAGGATCTTAGGGCCTTCACCTCGAGCTTCAAATCCTTATGATAACCACTACCTGTTGAAGATATATATACAATCATGCAATATGATCCGTCTAGTGTAGCCAATCTAGCAAATGGCAACTTACTTGAAATCTGCTCGTACTTTCCTTGAGTAGGAAGAAAAAAAATATATATGGGCAACTCAAAATGTCCACTGAACATGTGCTCATGATCCATAAATACAAGAAAATTCATCTTCCCAGATGGCGACAACAAATTGGCAAAAGGGTCTATAATAATTTGGAACATTACCATATTTTGAAAGTCAGCAAAAATACAAGCACACTCTTCATTTTCTAAATCTAGAGGAAGATCATCATGTGCAAGAGGCTCTAAAACAACCTCTTCTATTTCACTTCTTTCATGCAACTCATGATGGTCAAATTGAAGTCTAACATCCTCAAAATCTGAAGCTATATGTATGAGTCTTTCTTCATGTAAATCTAGATTGAAAGTTTCTAGAACAATAGATTCATCAAATATTTTCACAAGATTACCTTCAATATACTCTTCCACAACCAGTACAACAAGATGAAATTCTATATCACATACCATTTTAATCTCTTCGTCTTGTGCTGCATTCTCATGCTGTTACTGCTCATTACTTTCAAACTCAATGGATGAATGATAACTCTTAGGGATCTTAATGCAAACCAACTCAGAATTAGGATCTTTATCAAGGAAAAGAGGGCAGCTAAAATGACCATTATCATATGTATCGTGTGCATCAAGGCTACTAAACTCTACTAGTTATCCCTTGTGATCACAATATTGTTGTGAATTGTAATCAGCTGCAAAACATGGAAGATGATTGTCATCATTGAGATCTTGTTGGGTTTCATTTTCTTCCAAGAGAGAAGACACTTGTTCTTCTTGGTGATGGAAAGGATTGTCATGCAAAGCCTCCATGATCTCTTCATCCATGAACCCTTCATCACCATAAGAATTCTCTTGATTTTGGATGAAAACGTCAAAATGTTCACAAAAATCCTCAACCAATGACAAATAAGGATGAGATTTTCTATCTTTTTCAAAAAATGTTGAATGAAAATCTTTAGCAGACTAAATACTAGCATATGAAAGACCTTCATACCAAGACTGTGCTTTTCCTTCTAAGGTTGCCATGAACATCTTCATGAGACAATCTTCATCAAATTGAACCTTTAGCTTACGCACATGCATGTGAAATTTAACCATGTGAAGAGCAGCATCATCTCATTTCTCGTCTTTGAACTTTGGCAGATAAGTCTTCCAATCTACACAATGCATGTCATTTGGAAATCCTGGAATGTGATCTTGTTTTAAAGGATCATACCTTCTGGATATAGAACTCATCTCGACTTTTGGATCCTGATGCCAGTGGAGTCTTTGGATAATGTTGGAGTCATTAGGTGAATGGTTCAGCCTTCATATGTGTCTGACCATTTTTCACCATCAATAAATCAGCCTTGATTATCTTTCCCGGGGAATATGAAATTGTTCGCTCCCCAGTATGGTCGCTAAAAATGTTAGCACTCCTCAATGTCCCAAGGCTGAGAAAGGAGACCGACAGAGGCAACCTTAAACCAACTTTAGATTTTGTAGCTAGCCCTACCAAATCATAGAGGGCTCTCTCTGTAATCTCACAGCCAATAAAATTAATAGGAGGGAAAATAAATCTTAGGCTATATATTCAACTCAATAGGGTTTAAATTTAGGGTTTGTTGGACTACGGTCATAGGTCTAAGAACTAGGTCAGGGTTTCAAAGGATCAATTGCAGGGATACAATGGGGAAAGGTAGGTATGATCAATGACATATTGGATTTTTCATTGTGGTATAGGGTTGAAATAAGGAAGGATTAAAATGAGCATAAACTTATGAATTCATTTATCAGAAGAAAGAACACATAACATGAAAATCTCATCAAAAAAGAGCATAAGACTTATGAATTTTGTTAAACACTTATGACATGATCACAAGAAAGCATAGATATGGTAATAAGTAGAAATATATATTCAATTTGATGATAAAACAGAGGAAAGACATTGTCACAAAATCATACCACAAGATTCCCAAGATAATAATTGCAATTGCTTGTATTATTCCTGCAAAGTGTACACTAGCTCCAAGCTTCTCACTCTCAAATGTCCAACCCTTGATTTGACTTGAAACCAACTACATATAGATGAAAAAATACTTTCCTCCTTTCAGGGGTCAAATCCATCATCATAGGAACTTTTTAGATCAAAATCTCTAACCATACCTAAAACTAGGGAGGTTAGAAACCAACTCCTTGTTTAGCTTAAAACTAACTTAGTTGAATTTACAAGCATTAACTACAATGGATTTGACATGAAATGACTCTTACCATCACTATGACACTTAATTACATCATGTAAAATCATTATAAAACAAATTACATTGACAAAAGTTGACTTTGACCAAGCAAAACTCGAAAATTGGCTTTCTTCCATAGAGGCGCAGTGAAAAAAAGGGGTCAAAATATGAACTGATATCTTCTTAACCATAACACATTTTACAAAAATGAGAGACATTTTGTATATAAGGTTTTTTTGAAGAACAACCTCTCTCAATTTTGTGAAATGCATTCCCATATTCTTGGAATTCGTGCCACAAAAGAATGGCTAAAACAGACAATTAAATTGGAGAATTTGATTTTCTGAAATATGCCTCCAATAAATTTTGAATATCTCCCAATCCATAAACCCTGTGTAGAACTGGAAGGACGTTATTGTGATTGGGTCTGTTCTTAACAAAAACCTCCTTTATTGTGATTGGGTCTGTTCTTAGCAAATGGTGACCAAAAACATAGTCAAAAGCACAACAACTCTCTTGTACCAACTTGTATTTTGGGCATATCTCCAAAATAATAAAGTATATTCAAAAACTGAGAGAGGTTATTGTTTTTGGGTATGTTAGGAACACAAGCGTCCTCTAGTGTTCAAAACTAATTTCCCATTTGTTCAGAATCCAATCTTGAAGTTGGTGCAACAAGCAGTTGTTGTGTTTCTGTAGGATACTCTTGACTGTGTGCACAAAAATTCAAATTTTCAAAATTTTCAAAAAATTTTGTTTCCTCCTTTGCTGTTTACCTTTTCTTCAAACATCTCAACATCAATGGGAGATTTTCCCTTTTGATCTACCTTTGTTTCTAATTGGGGGCCTTCTTATTGTTTACCTTGTTGCAATAGGGTTAACTTTAAGTGTATGTTCTCTTGTTGTAGGAAAGCTCCTGTTGTAACATTCTTGTTTTTGATAAGTTAGCTATTAGATAAAAAATCAAAATGCCATACAAAAAAATATAAGTTACGATATGGACCAAAAAACAAGATAGAAAATAGAAAATGTTAGGAGTGATTATTATTGCAGGTCCATATCAAATAAAATGATAGGGTAGTTGCTTTAAAAAAGGAAGGCAAAACGAAAATGGTAGATAAGAAACAAAAGAAAAATATTTGATTTAGAAAATAAACTAAGGTTACTAGCTCAAATGCACCTTTGAAAAATGTCCTTTTGATTAATCATGCTTAAGTTCTTTAATTATGATTTAATTGTTGTAATAAAGCTTGACGCCCTTATAAAATAAGTGACAAATGACACTTTTGTTGTATTGGCGGAAATGACAAAACAACACATCGGGTTCCGATAACCAACGCGTACTTTTCAACGAAGATCCTTCACTCCACTCAGATCAATGGTGGAGGAAGCCTTTCGGCCACCCCTTGGCTGTTTCCCGTTAACGCGAGGGGGGGTGTCCGAAAAGTAGTTTTCATGGTTGCTGCTTTTTGCAACGTGGCACCTCCAAAATGTTTTGGACCCCCAAGGCTCGAAACCACAAACCATTATGTGCCCCCCCCCCCAAAAAAAAAAAAAAATCCGCTTCCAGATTTTCTCCCATCCGACCGTTGACTTCTCCCATGCCTTGTGCATCCGTTATCTTCCGTCCAATAACAAACCTCCATGTCATCCATCCATTTTCACTTACCCATTCACCGCCCACCACATTATAATACCATTGCCCATATGCTCCAAAGATGTTTTTGTGCCTAATTATCCGTTTGAATAGTCGTTAAGCATTAATTCACATTTCCCCTGCAAATTGAATGCCTACGGCTAGATCTAAACAGTCAATTGAGCCCAATTGAACCTATAAATCCTCCATGGCTCCAATCTTTTCCACTTTTCGCTTCCATCCATAAACCAAAAGCACCATTTGTCGCTCTGTGTATTTTCGCCATTGTCATCAATTTTAGGTTAAAAACAGCTTCTGAATTTCCCTTGTAGTAGTGATGGCTCCTAAAGCAAAGATACAAAAGACTGCCAAAGAAGGGAATCCCTCCACAGTCTCCCTTGATCTGGATCATATGCCACTTGTAGACTCCCTTTTCAAGATCAATGATTGTGAATGTGAATTTGATTTCTGTGAATTTGATTTCTATGAATTACATTCATGGTTAAAACTGAAATATATCGATAAGGAGGATTCCATTCACTTCTAGGAGACTCTTCTGCCATTATTTTCTTTTCCTAAGACCCATCAATTCCTTGATCTAATCTCTTGGTGTCAAGCCAGGTATGACCCTGTGCAAAGAACAATAATGACTCAGGATGGAAAAATCCTGATTACCATCACTGCTCAGAGCATAAACCAGATGCTAATGATACCTCCATCTGATTCCCTTAGCCATTTCTCACCTGCAGCTCTCATGGACCTCTACAATAAACTCACCTTCCCACAGAGAGCTCTTATCTTTGAAATTTTCCTACCAAAAGATGTCGAATTACCTAAGATAAATCCTCCATATTCATCTTCCATGTTCCCTGAAGCTACTAGACACATTATCTCTTTGTTATCATACCTCCTAGGTTATGAAAATGACCAAGTTGTTGATGAATCCATCCTTGGATTCTTTTCCATATTTAGCAAAGAATATCAACCTACCTTCATGTATAATTATAGCCACTTTCTGGCTGATAATATACATGAACAGTTTATGAATTTGACCACACAAGGAGTATTCAAGTATAGTTCAGTTATAATTCATCTAATTTTGTTTCAACAGGGAGATCTATTGCCTATTCAGTTGAACAAACAAGATGAGCAGGGAGTGAATCAATCAGTGATTCACTAGACAGAGCTAGTAAGAGCAGGATCATTAAATTTTACATTCTCCTAGTTCATTGATTCCTTCATACATCCAGTTCTCCAATTACTCAACAGTCAGGCAGAGCCCAGAATTGGAGAAGAAATTAAAAAGACACTGCACCTATCAGAGAAAACCAAGACTGGTGACTGGTACCTATACCAGAATTACACTGAGATTAGGATCTATGGAAATGAGTTGGCTCCATACAAACTGCCTAATTATGCACTAATGAGAATATTCTCACTGGAATGCATCAGGCAAATGATAAATATGGATGAAGTCCATTTTGTCTCAGGCAATAAGAAATCACAGTTTCAACTCAATGCCAAAGTAGGGAGTTTCATCTGTAACACTATGTATGCAGGTACATAGGCAGACAGATTTCTGAAGAACATAAACTTCCAGCCAAACTTCACTTGGTCTTATGATCCTTTTGGGATTATTTCAGTTCTCAGAGTGCAGTTGAAGGAAACACCTTACAACCATACTCCCAGGCTAGAATTGGAGAAGTTCATGAACCAGGAGCAATGGTTTGAAGGTACTCTCATAGAAGTTGATGAACAGGTTATATCAACTCCTCAAACAAAGACTCTAGCTACACAGAGTACTTAGCATAAAAGAGCCAGAGAGGAAACTCAGTCAGCTATAGAACCAGGTAAAGAGTACTATATCTTATAAAAGAAGTTGAAAATTGGGTTGTCAATGTCATCAGGAAGCAAGCCACTAGAGATAATTGATCTTGGAGAATTGGAAGATGTTTCATTAGCAGGGACCACTGATCCCAAGCCTCCCTCTACTTCTTCAACTCCTTCTTCAACTAAACCTATGGAGATTATCCAATCAACTGAGACTAGCTTAGTAGGAGATACTAATATCTTCTCAACATTTTTGGAAATCAAGCAAAAGAATGAAAGTCTTAAATCTCAAGTTTACAGTCAATTTTGGAAACAGACATCCACTTCTCAGCATAGACTTCTCTCTGCCTTTGACAGTGAAAGAGGAAGGATGCAAATGGAATTTTTTCAGGCTCAGATTCCATTTCCTAAATCCACAACAGACTACAAGAAGACCATCTTCTCATTTGATGTGAACTAGATACATCCCATTGATCAAATGAATTTTCATAGGCAATCAGGTGAGATGTTATTTTCAACAATGACTACAACTACCATGTCTCTTTCCAAGCTCAGAACTACTTTGTCCAATGTACAGTCACAGCTTAAGATTGAAAAGTTGTCATCCTTGTCTAAAGATAACAAATTAAAATCTTTAGAAGATATCATTATCAAGATTGGATATGATCCCCAAGACTGTAAAGCAATTGAAGAAATACTACAAAATAAGAATGTTGAGATTACAACCTTGAAGAAACAGTTGAAGTTGCCTTCAACTAAGGATCCACAAACCAAAGAAATGGCAAAAAATGAACAGCATAGGGAGGAGATGTTAAATCTCATTATTGAGCAAAACATACATATCAAGAAAATGGAGGAGCAGATAGAACAACTTCTCAAGGAAAAAGAGACAGCACAACTTGCTATGACCTCAGTAACAACAATTCCAATGACAGGTGCAGATTTAAGCTCATCTCCTACTGACATTGCCTCGTCTTCAACAACAGGTGAAACAACAAGGTTATCACAGGAGCTACAAGCACAGAAACAAAAAAATGAGAAGTTACTCCAGAAGTTCCAAGCCCTGGAGTCACAAAAGGTAAAAAATGATACCTTGTATGTAGAAGAAATGCAAAAGTCACATAGGTTAGAGCTCAAGGTTAAACAGTTAGAAATCAAGATTCTAATGGCAGACACTTTGGCCGAAGCCAAAGAAGATATTTGGTTAGATATTAGCCACTCTATAACAGAAGTATGGTCATCCATACAAATCATTTTTGAGCAAGAACTAATTGCTAAATGCAAGGTAGAGATAGAGACCCAAAAGGCAGCATTGGGCACAAAACCCAAAGAAGCATCAGGAATGATCAGGGTACTAAATTCTAAGACTAGGAAGCAGTTACAAGAGATGAACATTCCAGATAGGACAACTACTATTTTGGAAATTAAGAAATTCCTAGTGAAGAAGAATCTATTAACTCAGCTAAAAACAAAGTGTGATGCTTTGAACACTACAGTCAGGAGGTTTCACTCTAAATTTAGTATATTACATAAGAAAGGTTTACCAAAGATAGTATCATCAAATGATCAGCTAGTAAAATTGGAGGAATATTGTGAAAGGCTTTATACCATTGCAGCAGACAACAGTCAATTTGTAGGGATAAAAAGGAAGATTACTGGCAAGGAGTTTTTGGAAGCTTTAAGCTTAGACCTCTCCATTAAATATGAAATTGGTCATCTTTTTCTCACCAAACCCAATTTTGAGAGATATACCAAAGTTGATGAGATACTTAGAAGGATGGTAAATCTCGAGATACCTAGTGAGAAAAGGTGGGATCAATTGTGTGAAAAAATTGATTAACTTTTCATTCCAACAAGAAGACAACAGTAGAAGATTTTGAAGGAACAGTCATCAAAAACTTCCTATCTAATAGGGACACATCATGCATCAGTTTTTATTTTCCTATCTTCTTTCAAGCTATCTTGTAATCAGTTTAGGATATTTTTTTTAGAACTTGTATAAATAACTCTCTTCTATGAGTTATTAAAGGTGGTACCTTTCCATAAGAAATTTTGTAAAAGCATTGATGTACAAGTTGTTTCTAGATCACTGATAATAAAGCAAAGGATTCTAAATTTGGTCTCATATAGTTTCATTTTCTTCTGTAATTTTTTCATGTGTTTCATTCATTATGTTTATTCTGCATATGTTTAAGTTTTACAGAGATATCAAGTGAGAATAAATGTGTTATAGTTATTCTTAAAATTCCTTTCTGAAGTTATTATCATAAAGAGACTGAGATATTGGATTGTCTGTCTAAAAAGCTCCCTCTAAATCATAAAATTGTTAGCATCTTATGTAATCTTAAGCATATTTTGTTTAACTTTTGAACATTGGACAAATTTTTTCCCACTTATAATAATTTATCTTTCTCTCTGAAATCTAAATTAATCATACCTCCTTACTATTCTGTCTAAAAACCTTATGAATTCAAATCATTGTGTGAAGTCAAATAGTAGCCCTTTGATTATCTATTAGTACAATCTAAAAGAGTTAATACATCATTCTTACATTTTGTTCTATGTATTGGCCCTCCATAAAAACCAAAACCAAAACCCCTAAAACAAATACCTTAGATGCTCTAGCATGATTAATTAATCATTATCATCTTAGAGGAACAACAACTCCCATGAAGTTTTCTTTTTATAAATGATCCTTAAACTATTTAATTTGTGCATATTTGTCTTACATGATGTCATGACTTTGATTTTGATAAGAAACCCTAGTTTGATAGGAGGGAAGGGTAGGGTAGGATTGGGAAAACAAGGGAAAAAAGGGCAGCTAGTTTAGGGAAGGGAATGGAGGGGATAGGGATTAGGGAAATTTGTGGGAAAATTATAGGGGGTAGGGGTAACTGTTAGGGAGGCTAGGGAAGTGGAATCCCTTGAAATGGGTGAGGGGAAGATGGAAAAAACTCAAAAACACAGTCCTAACCCAGAATTTGGCAAAAACGCAGCGTGGGCTAGGGTTTGTGGGGAAAATGGGGGAGATGAAGGGAATGGGTATGGGAAATGGTTGGGGGAGGTATATAAGGTGTGTATGAGGGTGATAGAGTAGGAAAACTATGGATTTTATGACTTAGATGAAGAAAAAACTTAGAGAAACCAAAAGCGCAGCAAAGCCCTAGGAGAGGGATTTGCAATGAGTTTTTAGGGAAATGACTGCATGAGAGAGGTAGTAAAGGCTAACTTACTTCATTTGGAGTCCCTGGAATCTGTTGAATGCTGAATGAAACCCTTTGGATGCTTATATTTGCCTCCTTTTCTTAAAAACACAACAAAGGGACCAGAAGCGTAGCGAGCTAGGTAGGCACGGGTTTTAATGAAGAAATTCGATGCCCTGTCAGATGAGATGAAGCTTGATGAAGGAGAAGTGATAAATGAAGTTGAAATGAAGAATTAGAGTGCTTGGATGGTCTTATTATAGCTCAAAATTCGATTTTTTTCTTTGGTCATGGAGTGACATCATCATGTCTTTTTTTTTAGAAATGAAATTATAGGATAATGTACTGATAAAATTTTATCATTGGTCAGTTCTAGGTCATTACTGTAGAAATTTGAATAATATAACAATTATTCATAGAGATTATCCTGATTATACACTATTTTTTAAATTCATGCATAATACATAACCTCCTCTACGTTGATCATCAATTTGCAGAATAAAAAACAATCGCATGCGCACATTGAAACATCAATCACACATATCAACACAGTATGTACTGGGGAAAGTATGCAGCTGAAAACCCCCAACTATCTGTATATTATAATGATAGAGAACATGTAACAATACATAGTACAATACTCCTCACAAGTACTCAGTACTATCTCCACCTGCTACACACAAACTATCTCAGATCTGAATCAAGTCACAGGTTCAAATCTCCTCCACTGTTTTCATGCCTCTACTGTGTAATCCAAAGTGAGAATATATCATATCCATGTTCAAATTCCCTTGGCTTGTACTACACAATCCTCATTGGCAATCTCAATCATTGATTGTGCAAATCTCATGCACAACTATAGTCACAACTGATAGTAGTCTCCACCTCTAACACCTGTCTCCACTGAACTGTCCATGCACTAAGTTAATTGATGTATTCTTTAGTTGCTTATGAGTTAATAATTATTGAATTAATTAATAATAAATTCACACCACTCATAACTAGTGTATTTGGCAGTTAGACTAAATACAACTAGTTCAACTAAGTCAAACTGAACACAACTCCATCAACTCCTCAATCAACTCCACCAAACTCAATCACTTGAGTTCTAACTGAAGTCCATCATGCAATAGCTCAACTAACCCATAAGAAAAGCATATTTCCTTCTGGAAATTGCATGTGACACATCCGTAGCTCGAACTGAAGTGCTCCAAGAGGATAAGATAATGTTTATAGTCCAAATATTATTAAGAGCTAATAATATTCGACTGTTCTATTTTTAGACTGGCAGTCTAAAAATAGACTCTGCCCATTTGTCTAAAAATAGAAGTCCATCTATTTTTACCAACATGACCAATCATTCACAAATAGCATCCTGCAACTCATAGACCATGATCCATATGTCTAAAAATAGACTTTGCGCCAAAAATAGCCTATGGACCCACTTAGTTAAGGCGACTTCTTTTCACTAAGCTCCATCATCTTCTTGCATTTTCAACAATTACTACTCCCTCCATACTCACGGTCATAAAATGTTGTCATGTTCTTGTCATCACTCCTATGATGGGTCACCAAAAGAGTGTATTGGTCTTCATTAAAGGTCATCATATCATTGTCATGCATACTCCAAGGTTTCGAAGGTCTTTAATCATGGTCTTAGATATCCATTTGGTGTCATCTTTTGGTCAGATCATCAAAATTCATGTAGGGAGTCATGTTATCACCATAGTCACCATCAAGGGAGTTAGAAATTAGGGAAAGGTGTTTTAAAGGATTTCAAAGGCACATGTACCACTCATGGAGATGAAAAAGTTACATCTCCATGAGTGGTACATGTGCCTTTGAAATCCTTTAAAACACCTTTCCCTAATTACTAACTCCCTTGATGGTGACTATGGTGATGACATGACTCCCTACATGACTTTTGATGACCTGACCTAATGATGACACCAAATGGATATCTAAGACCATGACTAACGACCTTTGAAACCTTGCAGTATGCATGACAATGATATGATGACCTTTAATGATGACCAATACACTCTTTTGGTGACCCATCACAAGGGTGATGACAAGACCATGACAACATTTTATGACCTTGAGTATGGAGGGAGTAGTAATGACCTAGAACTGACCAATGATCAAATTTTATTTGAAAATATAACAATTTGACCTAATAACCCTATCAACCACATGGAAAGAGTACATTTGATCACTGGTGACTCATAGACACTAATAGCTCCTACGTTTAACAACACTAGAACACGTCTCTAGCCTAGACCTACAAATGTTTGCATTAATGTTACAAATTATCCTTAGGTTGATTCAATAAATTTTATTGTTTATGTTCAATTAAGTTTCAATTTTGGGGCTCACTACGAATGTCACCTAAATATCCTAAAATGAAAACTAGCACGAGGAAATGGAAACTTTATCATTTAATCAAAATTTATTTAAAAAAGGTGAGAGACAAATAGTATGCTACAAACAATATGAAAAATGAAATTCCCTTTTCAATGAAATTGTTCCAATTTCAATGCACACACAAAACGCTAAATGGAAATGCAAAGATTTTTCTTTTCAAGTCAATTTTCAAAAATGAAGAAAACTAAGATGCAAAGTCTAATGACTGATTCAAACAAGCTTTTCAGAATGATGACTAGAACATGAATTCATCTAATCACTCAATGATGAAACACAATCAGTTTGCAAACAACCTAATGATAAGAACAAATGAAAATCTTCAAACAAATCCTT
Source organism: Pinus tabuliformis (assembly GCA_031772625.1). NCBI lineage: Eukaryota > Viridiplantae > Streptophyta > Pinopsida > Pinales > Pinaceae > Pinus > Pinus tabuliformis. The sequence continues at coordinate 1,338,974,636 of CM062804.1, read as the reverse complement.
ACCAAAGTTGTCATAACAAAAGAAAACCAAATGGAGGCTTCAAAGGGAAGACACTCAAAAACTCAATCAAGAGAAGCTGCCATCAAGGCCAGATGAGAGAGAAAATAAAGGAAAAGACAAACTTGTGTATGAAAAGGGGCCAACGGAGTTGCAAAGAAGGCACACGTTCTATGCAACACAGGCACAAGTTCTATGCAACGTAGGCATAGAGAAGGTTCGGCTGAGATGCAACTCTTTGTCAGACCAGAGGGTGCATTGGTCTAGGGATACAAAGTTTCGACACAACGATTTCAATTGAGACTCAATGAAATGTTTTCCTAGGTCTGTTCTTGACTGGATAATATAGTAAAGGTACATAAAAGAGGTAAGGCAAACACAATGTACAAAGAAACCACCAAGGGAATACATCGCTCCCCGGTATGGTTGCAAATTTGTTATGTGGAATCTAAGACTGCAGATAGAAGTGTCTTCCCTAGGCCTGGTGGACTGACCTAGAACAACAGAAAGAAAAACGAACTAATATTTTCCTTAAAGTAAATAGATAACGGGATGAAGACTACCTGGAATCTGGCATATGATTCGCTCCTTCTTTAGCTTGAATGCTCCAATCCTAGCTCTGATTGCTATTATTAGAACCTTCATAGTCAGATAACATAAGCCAAGGATCCATAAAATCTATGCAGCTTCATCTAATCACTTTATTCAATAGATCAACATGGTATTGAAATATATGAAACCATAACAACATATATATGAAAACAAATAACTATTTGCATTAATAGAAATGGAGTGAGTTACAACCAAAAATAGGTGTTGATCCTATAAAAGAGCTCCTCCAAGTTGAATTGTACTTTCCTTGTCACAAAGTGCACCTATAATCACCCTAATTCATGGAAAGATATCTTTCACAACAACAACATAAGGGTAGAATCACTCTCCAAAATCCAACCCCTTTCCTTTGGATGGCAGTAAATATATAGGTGAAGGAGGTAGTTCATGAATTCTTATCCTTTTACCAATATGGGCTCGAGATCCGCTCTTGATGAGAGGATGAACTCAAGAGATAAGGGATGAAAAATCCAAGGTAGGATAGGATAGGATTCAAAACTTTTATCTGAGGTAAATGGTTACAACAAATCCTGGAAGCTTTTGGAAGAAGAGGATTTGGGATTCTCTCTCTTTTTCTTGAATTTCTAGAATCAACACACCCCCAACACTCAGGAACCTACTGGTGATCAGCACAGGTGCAGAGTATGGAAACCTGGTAGTTAATGCTATCCAGTAAGATGCCAAGGTGAGTTTGTCCTTAAAATGACTAAAACAAGGTCTCTTCAGGAAAAATGTTTGGGATTAGAATGAGTCGTGCTTAGGAATTTGTGCAAGGATGATGAAAAGGAGGTCAAAGGATGTTGATTGATCTAACTGAAGGCCTGTTGACCAGATTTGAGAAAATGGACTATAACAGTCAATCTTGTTTGTTCATTAGGTAGATGAACTAATGGTAGAAGTTATGTTTAATTTAGGGTTTGTTGCCTTAGAAGGAAACCCCTCAGTTTATATGAGGAAATTGTACTACAAGTTTGGATTATTATTTTAAGAGAGAGAGAGAGAGAGAGAGGAGGTTATGTGAAAGCAAAGAGGAAATTACAACGGATCTATTTTAGGTTGTATCTCTTCATTTTTTTGGATAATATAAGAGGAAGGATTGGTTGTTTCTCTATGGACGTAACCCAAATTGGGTGAACCACGTATATTTGTGTCTCTCTTGTTTTATGCATTTTTGTATTTGTGTTTCCACAATATTTTATGTATTTCATTTCTTCGTTAATTAATTTCTAACAGTTATATGTGCACACTGGTGCATAAGTTTGAGACACGCTACGATGAAAATTTCAATATGTGAACCAAAAACGGTGCATCATACATATGTGCGCACTATATCTGGTGTGGTTGTGTTTGATAGCACACCAGAGCCGATGCATTAATGTGTTTTGGGTGCACCAAGGATTTTTGTTTAATTGAAAGTTATCTTTCCATATTTATAAATACATTTTTCATTTAATAAAAAGAATGTAGTTTATGTATGAGGTTGATGTATTTTATATGTTAATCATGTAGCAAAGATGTCAACAGAGGGAGCAACATTAGAAGCAAGAGAAAATTGTGACCAATACAATATGGTATGACCATGGGAGGCCCATGAGAGGGAGAGGGATTCATACCCTCGCCCTATTAGTGCAACGACTCGAGCGCTATTAAGTAATGTAGGCCTCCTCAAGTACTGTGAGGAGGCTACATCCCTGAAGGTAGATTCTATCTTGTTGGTGCATTTGATTCACTGGTGGAGTGTCCAGGAGTATGGTTTCCATGTTAGTCTTAAGGCATGATATAGGCCCTATGAGGAGGACATATATTTTATCGCTGGACTATCTAGGAGAGGGGAGGATTTCCCCCAATTCCTTGATGTCCCCCATGGGGTTGCAGCAGAGAGTCATCTTTCTTACTCTCATATGTATGTTGGGCCTCATGCAGTCCGTCCAACAGATTTTCAGGTGCTTGGTGGAAAACTACAATTTTTTTCTTTTGTTGCATAGGAGGTTAGGTGCTTCTCATTATTAGTCACCACCATTGCATGCTTTACTAGTGATGGGAAGTGCATTAGTTGCCCTCTTTTGTATTATGTTGATTCTTTGATTCAGACACCATGATGTATCAGATGGTTTGCCAATTTTTTGAGGTATTTTTGTATGGCTTTAGATAGATGTCGTGCGATCATACATGGGAGGATGAGCTTCCCTTTCGCTTCATATATTTTTGTTTATTTTTTGACAGGTTTCCAAAGACGAGGCCTACATTTGACCGTTAGCCTCCTAGGTTGATGACTGGGGTGTGGATGTGCATGTGGGGCTAAATTATGCCCAAGAGGGGCCTACAAAAATATCTAACTAGGATTTTTGCCAAGGAATTGGCGTTAATAACTAGTGAGTTTGACCATGCATTTATCTTGTTTTCGTTTCCATACGTAGGTGTTGGTTAGAGACAGTGTCCCAACATCCTCTTCACACTTGTTGATCCTTCAGATGATAGAGGTAATATTATTGTTTTCTTTAAATTAATCTAGTTTAATTTTATTGTTTTAATTAATTAGAATAAAATTTATTCTTTCACTTTCTTTGACTTGTTTTATTAAATTATTTAATGAAATTGTCTAATTATTGTTGTGTACTATATATTTTGTAGAAATCAACACATTCCTCGGGGACATTCCTCCTCCCCCACTAGAGGGAGCAGATGAGGAGATGGGCAAGGCCCAAGAGGGTGAGGCACATCCTTAGGGGGGCATGGAAATCCAGGCCCATAGGGCTAGTATGAGATTTAGGATGGACTATTGCGACAAATTGTCCACAATTTTGGTTGAGGAAGGAGTCCACCCTACGAGGGCTCGAGATATTAGCGTAGATCCTAGGTTTGTGAATCTCTTGAGGGAATGCCTACGCGAGATGATGACTCTTATGCATCATATCATCAGAGCTAGTAGGCAACTGATACTGATGAGTGATGAAGGGCATGCAACGACATATACATCAGATGAGCCTTCACGTAGTGCTACCCTATCAGATCATGATGATGAGGGTGCTAATCATGATGCTTTTATTAGTACTACCCCATCATATCATGTTCAGGGTGTCAGTGATCCTTTTGGTAGTACTCCTCCTTGTCATTCGCTTGATGATCAGATTCCAGAGCTAGAGGATGTGCCTTATGTTTCTCTTGATAAAGCAGACCATACGCCTCTTCCTCCACCTTAAAGATCGATAAATGTTGATGTAGTAGTTGACTATCCATCGTCTTCTATTATAGACCAACCACCTCCTCCTCCACCCTAGAGTTCTACAGATGTTGAGGTAGTAGTTGACCATCCTTCGTCTTCTGTTGCAGATCAAGCTTCCACTACTATGTATGTTGTATCAAATATTTGATTTCAATTATTTGACTTATATATATATATATATATATATATTGCATTTTTTTTGTTCATGTTGATGTACTTAATTTATATGTTGATGTTGATGTGTATATTATTAGGTCATGTTAGATATGTTCATTTAATGTGCTTTCAAATAAATGTGTATGTAATAGAAGTTATTTGACATGAGATGTATATTAATTTGTGGATTTGTGTGGTAATGATGTTAGATTACAATGTTTGTGTTTTATTAGATGTGATCACAATGATGATGGCCTGTTAGATTATTAGATTTATGTGCTAGATAATGACCTTTATATGTGCTAGAGGTGTATATAATTATATGATGATAGTAAATTTGAATATGTATCTTAGATGATATTTATGTTTATTAGATGGTTATCATCATGATGTTTATTTTTATGAAATAATATTTATTATAGATTATGTATTGGTGAAATTATATCAAAATTTTATATATGAAATTGCATGCAAAATGACTTGCTTTAAAAAAAATGCAAATATATTTTATAAATTACATAGTTTAGTATGGTTGAAACTATGATTGTAAAATTACAATTGATATTTTTTTCTATTGCGTAGATAGTTCATTCATATTCATTCTAACTTAATTAGTAAAATATTTCAATACTCACAAGGAAAAAAAATTAAAGGTAAAATAATTTAATTAGTTCTTAATAAGACGAAAATGTGTAACTCATTCAATTTTTAATATAAAATATTAATAATAATAAATTATTCAAAAATACAATTTAACCAATGAAAAATTACACTATGGTCGATCTATATATAGAGATAGAAAACCAGTACTATAGATCCATTTTAATCACATATTTATCAATCACTAAAAGAGATTAAATCTTTTGACATGTACATATTTTTTCAAGTTTTACATTCTAAAAGGAAATGTTGCATATTATGAGACTCGATATCTCTCGACTCTTGATATATTTTTTGTTAAGATGGATCTATATTGGTTTATAAAATTCAATATATTGTTAAATTTAAAAAACTTAGGTCATATTTTTTTATAATTAATTTAGATTTAATATAACTTAAAATTTTATATTTCTATAAAATTTAATTTATCACTAAAGTTACGAGATTTTCAAGCAATTTAAATTTAATGTTTATATCAACTCTTACTAATTAAAATTATAATTTTCTCTCTGTAAAAATGAGGATAAAGAAATGTAAAAGAAGGCTTGTGAAATTACTTGTAGCTGGGGATTTGTTCCATTAGAAGTTCTTCCTTAAAGAGGCAAGTGAACTTTTTTCTAGTAATAAAGATATAACATTTTGGTGCTATTTTGGTTCTTTCTTTGCTATTGTACTGGTTTAAATTTAACTCTTTTTAATAATAAATATGAGTTAAATAATGATAAAATCATATTATATTAGATTTAAACTTTTGACAAATAATACATTTGATTATTTCTTAATGAACAACTCAAGAAATATTATCACGAGACAGTCACTAAAATTCACGATTTCACATTTCTCCTAACTAATATTACATCATGTTCACAATGATAAAGACATGTCTACCTTAAATAGTTTACTTATAAATACATAAAAATAGATATTTATTTTACATAATCTAAATAATAAAAAAAAAATGCATCACTTATATTTTTCTTATATTTTTACTTTCCATAACTCGGGAGATGTGTAATTTGTTTTGTTTCTAGTCTAGAGTTGATATTTAAGATTTTAAAATTATCGATAATAGAGAAACAATTAAAATATTTTAACATGAATCATATATAGAGAGAGAAACAGTGAAAAGATTCTTATTCCATTAATAGTTGTTTTCTGATTCAATGTATTAGGGATATTTGTTATCCTTTCAATGCTTAATATCGATTTGATATACAATATTTTAGAAAATATTAATAATAACAATAATTAAATGTATGCATACAAGGAAAAAAATATGAGGGGGCATGTTTTACCATTTCAATGTGAGAACGTGAATTACAAATAAAATATTTCAATGTTAACTACATATATATAATACAAACGTAGACCATCTTAACTCTGGATCTACCAAGCGATGAGATGGATCAAATCTCTTTTCACTCTAAAAAATGTTTGCATCTCAAGATATTTGATCCCTCTCAACGCTTGTAGATTTAGAGTTAAGATGGACCTAGGTTTGTTTATAATTACTATTAAAAAGAAAAGTCAAAATTTTTCCATTATCCATGAAGAAAAAAATAAAATCTCTCATGCATCCATTTAAGCCCATTTGTTTCACTTATGGTCCATAAAAAGATGTAATACACATTTTATACATGCATAAGACCTCATTTTAGTTTACATAATGTTGCAAGAACTATAATTTAAATATAGTAAACATGACTTTACCTTTCATGGAAAGAATTTAATCTTAGATATTAATACATAATTTTCTCATTATTAAAGTCCTCGTAGAGTTATCACTACATGATTTATATTGATTTTGAATTAAACAAGAAGAAAAAACATGTGAATTGATTAATAAACCAATAAGTATCGAAATCGAGAATAAAACTTCAATGTTGTTTCTAAATTCACTATTAACATAGTTACTGATCAAACGGGAAAATGACCTAGTACCCGTTTTTTTGAGGTAGCAAAAATTCACTTGATTTTGAAAAATGGTGATTCAGAATACACCATTTTTTTGGAGCATATTTTTGCCACTTTAAATTTTTTTTATGTATCAAGTATGAACATTTTTTTTAAATGTTAGTGATTTTCATGCTGATTTTGAAAAGTGTTGATGCAGCATCAACACATTTTTTTAGAGGGCTTATTTTTTACACTTTTATTTTTTTTTTGTATCAAGTGTGAACATTTTTTTTGTTAGCGATTTTCATCTTGATTTTGAAAAGTGCATATGAGCATCTACCATTTTGTTTATAGGGCTTAGTTTTTGCACTTTAAATTTTCTAAGTGTGGATAATTTATTTTTAAAGTTGGTGATTTTCATGTTAGTAATAAAACATAAAAAATAAAATAAAAACATGACAAAAAAAAAAAATCAAATACAAAAAACAAAAGAAAAACAAAAAAACAAA